>JAZDUA010000066.1:1065000-2265000 GCA_038098605.1 Gryllus longicercus | reverse complement strand
AAAAACAGAACTTTAAATACGTTCATGGACAATTTTTCGATAATGTAGGTAGTTTCCGTGTAATTTTCGTGTAATTGTGCACGAAATGTTAGCATTTTTCTCAAAAACCGCTTTTTTTCCGAAATTTATTCTCCTCTTATGTAATAAGTATGATGGGATACATGAAATGTAAAAAATATGATACTAGTCCCATTTTCGACTATTCGTATTTTCAAAAATGCCAAAAAGTGAACATTAGAGTCTGTTGTAAAACATCAGCTCGTTAAAAAAAGTCATGTACAATTTTTTTTTGAAAAACTACTGATTTCACATAATTAGCGTCTAATATTTATGTAATTTCTAAAAAAAATTTCTCAAAACCCTTACGAAATGTTGTTCATTACGTTTTTCCTCGTATGTAACAACGTATGGTAAATTAAAAAAGTTAGTGGTGCTATAGAATGACAGATTTTCTCGCACTAGTTAGTTTTGTAAATTCTTTAGTCTGAACTTCGTAGCTTGACGATTCGAACTTAATCTCTTCCCAGCTTTCTTTTGTCGCGCAAAGGGCATTTTTTCACATTTTCTCATTCGGCTCCCTAATGCTAAAACTTAAACAATAATGTATTTAAGACTAATATGGAAATGTAAAGCCTGCGTCAGACACGGATGGTGCTTTCGGACCAAAAAATCATGAATACGGTTTGAATCAGGCACAGGAATTTTAATTTGTTACTTCTCTCTCATGAATGTGTAGTTGCGAAGAACTATGGAAAATTCGAGAAACTTCATTGAAAATCATTTGAATCACCTCTACTCACAAATACAATCAATGCAGATAAATAAACTGGAAGTGTCTATGTGATTTCCGAATTTGCAACTTTTAAACATATTTTAAATCTCATATTCATTTTTTAACTCTTATTCGAAAACGTATATCACGTCAAATCAATTGTTGTCTTTTTGTGCATCTGTATGCACCGATTTAAGTTAACTAATGAATCTATCAACATGAAATTTAATAACAGTACCCATGGGAGAAACTTAGTTTTTCTTTTACCGTTATATCCCTCCCTGATATTATTACTTCTCGCTCCTACTCCTTGCCATACTGCGCTTCTGTGGCGTAGTGATATAGGTGTCGGCATGTTAACTCTCAGGATGAGTTCGGGTCTCGGAGCGGAAATAAATTGTTTTTGGCTGAAAACACTTTTGCAAGTTTATGTAGCAGTATAATATAGCGGAGCTGTTAGAAATAATGGGAGAAAGTATGTTCTTTTGTAGCACCACTAGTTTCCTACGCATTTTCTCCACCGTAAGAAGAGCCCGCATGCCACGCTCGTAAGTCTGCACCAGCCGAAGTAACCCGGAAGGGGAATTCTCACGGAGTTATTCCATGGATTGTCGGTTTGTTTCTGGCTCATAATGGTGACCACGTGACTCGTCATCAGTGATTATTCGATTCAGAAAACCGCCACCGTTAGCTTCGAATTGGGACAAAAGTTCCTCACCAATACCCATTGGGTACTGTTTGTGTTCCTGTGAAAGTAATCACGGGACCCACCTTTCGCCTAATTTCGGTAACTCAATTTCCTCAGCGCTGCCTTCAATGCATGGCAGCTACGTTCGCTGAGGGCGATGCGCCTGTGCGCGCGGGCGGGCTGACGGAGGTGCTCGTGGTTGGGCGGTGCGGCAGCTGCGGCAGTGGTTTGCCTTGCACGTCGCTGGCACCTCCGCTCAAATGAACTACCTACCGACGCCACACTCAACTGACATCCATTGTATGTTCTCTTTAAAGGTTCAGCAAGCGTCTGTGGATGTCAATACGTGCAATTCAATCACACATGTACTTCTCGCGCGCGTTCCAGCTAGACGCCATTTTAACACACTATTGCTATGCTTCTATCAGACAAATAGCAACGAAATTAAATAAACATTAACGAGAAGGGTCAAATTCTACTATGACACCACTCACATTCTTTTTTGAGATCGTGAGCCAACGTGAAAAATAGGAGATATTACTTTTGAAACGACCCTTGTATTTTGAATAGAAATATTGGAATTGGTTACCTCTGAATCCATATTCAATTTAATAAAAATCTAGAGTCCCTGTACTAAAGACAACATTGGCAATTAATTTCACACTAAATTTCTACGATACGCAAAAAAAAAAAAAAAAAAGTTTAAAATTATTTAATTTGGAAGTGATAAATAGTCGTAATGAAGAAAGCAGGAAGTAAAAAGAACGGCATATCGCAATGTACGGAAGTGGAATGTAACGTCCAGAGCATCGCCTCTGCCCCACCTCGTGCAGAAGGTTTCGACGTGCCTTCCGCGAGAGCCTCGTCCGCCGCCGACGCGCGCCGCCCCCGTCGCCGGCGGGGCGAGGCGAGGGCCAGGTGTCGAGGGAACAGCGCGATCAGGCAGCCCATCGCTGCCGTCAAGGCGCCCATCAGGGGCCAACCTGCGCAGTCGACGTCAGTCAGCTCCAGCCGAGGGAGATCGGCTCTCCACAAACACAAAGCCGAATTCTAAAACAGCCAAACATATGTACTTCATGTTGAACGACCGCCACACGACCGAATTTGCAGTAGAATTTCTTTGTGTTCTCGTATTTCCTGCGTTCGGCCATTACCCCACATAAATAATCCCATCGTTTTCTATAATATCAATGTTCTTGCACCGGCTGGCCAGAAAATTGCACTGTCTTTGGTACATTCTCTTTTTCTTTCAATGCAAACAAACTGTTTGCAAAATTTTGTTTTCAATTGAAGTGAAAATTATGAAAATAAGTAATATACAACACTAACTTGAATTTATTAGTAATTCAAGGATAAAAACGAAATATTTAACCTTCTTCTTTTTTTGAAGGAATAGTAAAGGTAATAAGTGTTTTTTCTTAATTCTGTCATTTGTTTTTAAAATTAAAATAAAGTATACGTGTGGAGTGCTCTGGGCACAAAACTCACCAATCCACCATGCGCCAACCCAGCGCGGGTCATTCTTGTCGATGGTCGGTGTCAACATAGGGTCCACGTACGTGGACAGCGCCAGCGCAGAAACAGAATAGCCGAGCGTTGCCCCAAACATCTGAACGCAGGATGCAGCAGCTGCAGAGCAAACAGTAAACACACACGTTTTCTAATAAAGAGTATTTCCATGTCGATTGTGTTCCAAAGTTAGCCTTTTTATCTTCGATTATTCTGATAATCACATACGGGAATATTGGGACTACGATTTTAATCATAATAAATTAGTGGTGCTACAAAACCACATACTTTCTGGCTTTATTCCTAACTTTTTCAATTTTAGAAACTTCTAACAGTTCAACGAAAATTAGACTGGACTATCTTTTAAGTGCCAAAATGCTTTCTACGTAAAAAATAGGTAAAATACCCTAATGTGGAATACGTTCCTAAAGTGAAATTCTGTTGCCATCCTACTTCCTTAGCAGGGCCCGGCAGTGATTTTTTTCTGCCGAAAATCCGCCGTTTTCCGCGCAGCATTACTAACTTCCTCTACACTCTGTATATACGTACTTACACAAGAAAGTGACTAGTGTTGCTACAGAATGGCACTGACTTCCCTTATTAGTTTTCTATTTCATTTTTTCTCGGCTAGCTATTTCGACTTGCTACATACTCTCGCCAGCTGCCATCTATCGCCGCTCAATGAACATTATTTTGAAATTTTCTTATTGTTTTTGGTTTCCTAATAGTAGGAAGGTAATATTATTTTAAGAATTTTAAAACACAGTAAAACATCTCATAAATGGCAATTGCTGTAACGGCGTGGGAGATATTGCATTACTGTGATTTTTTAAAAAACAAAAAAATACACCGAAATCAACTTTACGTCATATTAAAGAGTGCAATTAATGCCATCCGTCCGAAATGTTTGAAGAAATAAATTGGAGCAGTTTTTGAGCAGAATGGCGTTTAAGCGTTTCTGAAAATGCGGAAATTTGAACTATTTTTCACAGAAAACTGTTGAGTTTTCGAGAAACTTTATATGACATTATTTGAAGGTCATGTACTCATAAATATAATAATGTAAACAAATCGCCGGGAGAAGGGCGAAAAAAGGATCTGGGGAAAATTGATTTTTCATAATTTGTGCCATATTATTCCCTGTCGCCTCCTGAACATGCTGATATATAGTTTATACATATTTTAATTTATGAAAATACGTTCCACTGATTTTATAGACAATCACATTTATTTTAATCATAGAGGTATTATTTTATTACAACATGATTTTCTGCAGTTCACGTTTCGGAGCTCATGCGTGTCCATCACCAGGTAAAAACAATCACTGAAATACAAATATACAAATAACACATCACATTTAAAATATAATAAAATCATTTTGATATTGACACATATTACATTGTTAGACAAGCAGAAGGCTCAAGATCAGGTAGCTTACCTCAGTTCCCATATAAAAGCCACTTATATTGACGCAAGATCCAGACCACTGATGTTACATCATAATATACATAAATAATAAAATCCACAATTTCCATCATAAAAATTATTGCAGACGTCAACAAATGAGTAGACCCAACATGGATCTGAAGCCATGACAGTATGTTTCAGTTGTGTGTACTATTAGCGCGCGTCCATGCTGTGGACGCCGGCAGACTTCAATCTTCAAAGAGGGGACGCCACGAAGGGCGATGACGGGAGGGGAGGGAGGATAAGTGGGTGATAGAGGGTTGAGATAAACATGTTGAGATGGAAGATGAGAGATCAGTAATTAATTTTTGTTTAATTTTATTCAAGATACGGTCATAAGAATTCGTGAAATAGTTGCTTTCCACCATGGTGTTCATACAAGTAGTTTTACACAGCTTTATGTGTAACGTTTCGGAAGCTAACCGACGAAATTTTCTGGTTTCAATGTCAACAGTTTTAACATGTTCATAATCCATTTTATGTCCCGTATTAATTTTATGGCTCGTGACCGAATTTTGCCTGTTAGACGGCTCTCTAATATTTCTAAAGTGTTTTTCTCCCAAGTACCCAACTTTCTTATAGTGTTCATCACAGTACAGACAAACGGTCTTATACACAATATTCTCATAATCCATGTAGGGTATACTAACCTATACTAATCCTTTAAGTTTCTAAAGACATTTATTTTATTCGCAATCCTGTACTTAACTCTAAATTTATCATCAAATCTATATTTAAGGCACTTTAAAGTTTATAGGTGTTGTGGTGCGTTATCGTTGGCATTTCCAATGAAATACTTATATGCGTCGTCATTGCCAACAATATTATTTATTGCAAAAGCAGCTTTCGATGGCTTATCCTTCATCATCAGTTGTCTGCTGTATGGAAGCCACAAAAACGACTACCGTCGTCGTCTACGTCTACCGTCGTCGTCGTCGACTACGTAGTCGTTTTTGTAGCTTCGCTGTGCGACCCTGTCAGATCTGTTGCGATAAAAGCGTTACTACGGAGTTACGACAAAACTAAATTATTATCGAGTGAAGTGAACCACACAAGTGCTACTGATAAATAATTCCTGTGAAGTCCGACTTAGTGCAAATTAGTGTAGTGAATGGCATGCAGCTACGACCTCCAACAAGTGAAGTCGTAAGTGCTGTTTTGCTTGTTCTTAACAACTGTGAGAACCAGCCAGTTACAATGGAACGTTTCATCCCAGATAACCCAAATCAATTCATCGACGACGAACTGGAGGTCTCTAGAGAACATCAATCAACATAACACCCCCGGCGCCGATGGCAAGGAACCGATTCAACTCAGCCAACCCCCAACCGTTCAACTACCAGAAAAAGACTCCTCAGGCTCCAGAAAAAGGTCAGTGACAGACAATGATATAGAGTGTGAACCCAAAAAGTTCAATTAGAGTGATCAAAACAACAAAATCTAACTCACTATTAATTAATGTGCCGGTGAAAAACAGGTTCGGACCTCTTAGTGAACTTGATAAGCAAGCAACCAAAAATAGACTCAACGACCTTCCTAGTAATCAAAGTGAAACCCCCAATAAAATACCACCAATCATAGTAGACATCACCAATATTTATGCATTCATCAAAGAACATAAATTTAAAGTCACCACAAACTTCATTGCAGATCAAAAAAACAATAAAATAAAAATAAGTTCAAACTCACCCGCGGACTTTCGAAACTTAAACAAGTATTTAATTAACACACATCGAAATTTTTATTCCTTTAGAGACCCATTAAATAAAAATATATCTGTAGTGTTCAAGAACATCAATCTATTACTGAGCAAGAAATATATGAAGACCTAAAACAACGCTTTCCTTCGCTGATAAAAATCACCGGACTTCATAAAGAAAACAGACCTATCCCAGTAGTTGTAGCTGTTTATTCAGGACAAGATCCAATAGACAATATTCAAGCCATTAAGCAAATTTGTAACCATAGAGTAAACTCGGAAGCAAGGAAAACCCCCAAGGTCACATACAATGCCAGCGGTGTCTATATTATGGCCATACAAAGAATATGTGCAACCACTCAATCAGCTGCGCTTTTTGTTCGGGTAAGCACTACTCGGTAACTTGTCCTAACCGTAATCAAGTACCAAAGTGTCGCAACTGCCAAGGCTGTCACGAGGACAATAATCGAGACTCCAGCTGCCCTTACCTAAAAGAGTACATTGAAAAAAGAAAACCAAAACAACATCCAAAACAGAAATCAAAGATCTTCCCACAAACTCACTCCACTACAATCTAACACCCACTCTTCTAACAATTCTCGATTACAATCTAACACCACTCTTCTTCCCCAAACATCATATCTCAACTTCACCCATAATATTAGTACCACGTCCTAGGCCCGCCCAAATCCTTTCAACAATTCAAATTCAACCAACCTTCCCCAAGAATCACACCACAACTATCCCATTATAAATACAATAATTAATGCAATTACTTCCTATATAATCAATGACATAAACACCCTTATACCATAATCAACTCAACTCAAAATTCATTTTCCGCCTACATTAACGGAAATAATGGGAACACAACACCTTAAAGGTTTTACTTTCGCCAATTGAAATGATAACTGCTAAACCAATAAAAAACAGAACTAATAAATTTCTTAAATTCGCACCGTGTCGATGTAATTTGCATCACAGAAACACACTTAAAGGAAAAAAATAAATTTTATATCCCAAACTACTCAGTTTACAGAGTCGTCAGAAACCTAAGCAAAGAAGGAGTGCTTAGGTGCATTAATAAAAATATACAACATTGCCCAATAATTCTCCCATGTACTCGTAATATAGAAACTGTTGTCATTAAATTAGAAATGGAAAATGAAATATGGACAATAATTGCAGCATAAAATCCTCCGAATCATAAACTAGACCTCGATAATTTTAGTAAATTGTACTTCTTGGGGACCTAAATGCCAAAAATACTAACTGGGGTTGTTAGAACACCAATGCTAATGGGAAAAGATTAGCTCAAATACTAAATCGCACTACTCTCAAATTAATTTCACCACCTCCCACATATTACCCACATGATCGCTTAAGAAATCCTGATATTCTCGATATCGGAATTACTAACGTTAAAATTAAACTACACGCTACATCGTTATTCGAACTAGCTCGGATCACATTCCGGTCTTAATAACCACACATCAAATACGTTACGCCCGAGTACCAAACCCAAATACGTTAAAAGTTGATTGGAAAATATTCCAAACTTTAACTAGCTCAACAATACCAGAATTTAAAATTCACTCCAACCCTCTAGAAATATAGCAATCAATTAACAAACTAACCACCCTAATACACACCACAATTAAAGAGACCGAATTAAAACCAAAGAATACAAACAAACACAAACAATATAAACTTCCGCCAGAAATAGCAAATCTAATACAAATCAAAAACAAAACCCGCAGACTATGGTCACAACTAAGAACACCAGGGCTAAAACTAGAACTTAACATACTAATAAATATAGTGCGCAAATCAATCAAAAACTTCAATAATCAGCATTTCCAAACAAAAACAACAAATCCATTTGGCAATTTACAAACAAAATATTAAGAAAAAAGAATACCATCCCCCCACTAGACACCCCCACAGGAAAATTGTACATACCTGCTCAGAAAGCCGAAGAACTAGCTAATTACTTTGCATCCACATTCACCACTGAATAATACTTAACCGCACCCTAGTCATCTCACAATCAACAAAACAGTAAACGAGCAGACTTATGGCCCGCATCATAAAATACACTACACATCACCTAAAGAAATAAATAAAATCATCAAATCAATACCTTTCAAGAAAGCCCCTGGACATGATAAAATTAACAATTTAATTTAGAAACCCTTCCCCAAACAGCCATTGCGTATTTCGCTAATATCTTCAATTCATGCCTCAGACTTGGTTATTTTCCACAAGTATGGAAACATGCAACCATTCTTCCGATACAAAAACCAAACAAGAATGCATCTCTAACCAACAGTCACCAACCAATCAGTCTGCTTCCCACGCTAACTAAATTATTACAAAAAATAATATGAAAAAGATTCAAAACATCACCATAACACAAAGGCCATACCCATAGAACAAATGGGATTCACAGAAAGTGTCCACACATTACCAACTACTCTGAATCACTGAAAACATCCATACGGCATTCCAAAAACACTATCATACAATAGCAATCCTTCTCAACATTTCTTAAGCCTTCGATAGAACATGGCACCAAGCTCTAAACTATAAAATAAAAGAAATAGGCACTCTACATTATCTTACATAAATCATTTCCAACTTCCTCGACAATAGAACTTTTGCCGTTAACCGTCACTCTAATCCAAAAGCGGTCGAAGCAGGCCTTCCCAAGGCTCCCCGTTATCTCTCGCTCTTTATAACTTGTACGTAGTCGTCCTATCGAAACATAGTAAAATAAAAACCGCCCAATTTGCAGATGACACGGATATATATTTATCAGGTCCCACCATAAACTCAATAAATATCGATCTTCAATTATACCCACACCAAATTGACAACTGGGCAGACAAAAATAAAATGAAAATAAATCCGTCAAAAACAGCAGCTAAAATATTTTCCTTAAGACCCTACGTTCCCCCACAGTTGAATCAGTAACCTATACAGTTGAATCAGAAACCTGTACAATGGCATCCTCATAATAAACCCATAAAATATCTAGACCTTTTCTTAGACACCCGATTCAATTAGAAAAAAACAAATCGACAATAAAGTTATTCAAGCAAAAATAAAACTGCACCAACTAAAACCAATAATAAATAAATCAGCTAAACTACCATACAATACTGCCTTATTGCTCTACAAAACTATCATACGACCACTACTATTATATACGTGCCCAGTTTTGACATGCTTTCTCCAAAACTCAAAGTAATCCAAATTCAGTTCCTTCTGCACCATCACGAATGCCCCAAGGTACATATCCAAAGCTCAACTCCATAAAGAATTCCAGCTAGAACTACAACCAACCATATAATTTTTGTATCCATCCACTTGCTCCAGAACATTCCAAATATATCAAATCTAACCCCGCTAAGACTGCCAAAATCCAATATACAGAACCCGCATCAAGTATAAATTTCCTTTCCATCCATTCCTAAATAAATTCTCAGATCTCGATCCAAAGTAGAGATATTATATAAAGATACCTCTACTACCCTAGTAATAATGTATGTTGTATTTTAAGATTATTGGTATGATTATTTTAAGTTAATTATAAGTAGATATAAGCAATTGTAACAAATGTAGAGTGTATTAAACACTGATCTTTGTATTGTCCTATCCAAATGAAAATAAATTTAAAAAACAATCATTGTTGTGAATAATTTTTTATTCTTGGCGTTTTTTCAAACAAGTCAAGCAACTGTTGTAAATATTTCCTGAATACGCACGATCTTCTTCCAAAATTTCCAATATGATAGAAAATGATATATTGACAAAAATATTCATTTAAAGGAAAAAGAACTCATTTAATAAAATAATTAAAAGGGCTGTAAGAATAATTAGTGAATATTTGTTTCAAATAATAAAATGTTTCATTTATTTTTGTTGTACTTTTTACTTTCTCACACTTACTAATGCAAGAAGAGAACGTATTGTAATTGTGGCCTGGAAAATGGCGAATTTTCGACACAAAAACGCCGCTTGCCGGGTACTAGTAACAAAAGGGGATAAATCTAGTTACTAAATATAGAAAACAAATAACTCTAACATGTGGTGTAGCCATAATTCATGTTTTGTGCGTCCTTCACACCGAAAAATCGATTCACGGAAGAACGTCTCACTGTTCGTCCGTGTGTGCACAACGCTAGCGCATATCCCGTACAGCCGATTTTCTCCAAAATGATATTACTCGATCTTTCTGGCTGATGTCGCGGCCCCTGGAATTTGAAATCGATATTTTCATTTTGGGCGTACTTTACAGGAAGCCCCCCAGACACTTTCAAAAAAATTCTCTAAATTATTTGATACAATTCTGTTGTTGAGTAGTGAGAATGACGAGAGAAGAGAATTTAAGAGAATTGTGCTGATCTCCTTTTGTTTAAATACCCATTTTTTCGAAAATTACAAAAAAAATTAAAACTACAAAATTGAGGATAGAGATTTTGGCCTCGGACAAGGATACAAAATAAGCTCTTTAAAAAAAGTCATGTACAATTTTTTTAAATAGTTGTTTTTGCGTAGTTTGTCTTTGAAAATATCGCAATTTTTTTCTCATAAACCACTCCAATTTTTTTCTTTACATTTTCTACACTTATTTAATAAGGGGCGGTAACAAATGTGGTGCTAGTCCCATTTTCGGGTATTGCGTTTTGTTTCGAAAATTGAAAAAAAAATTCAAAACCTCTACTAAAATTGAAGATAGAGAATTTTACCTCATACAAAGTCTGTTGTACAATTTTTTCTCTTTAATTAAGGCCATGTACAATTTTGGTAAAAGTTAATAGTTTTCGCGTAATTTCTAATTGAAATTAATGCACTATCCCGTCGTATCTAACGAAAACGTGATATTGCGAGAAAGAATGTGTTGTTGTAGCACTACTAGACTGCGATTTTTCTGTCTCTCAAGGCCCTAATTTACGGTGACAAGATCGCGACCGTGCACAGCATTACTGCACGATCACAATCATGCGATATCTAGCGGATCGACGGAGAATGACGCGAAAAAGTGACTATGTCACCATGAAGTAGCGCCTTGAAAGGCAGCGTTAGAAATATCACAGTATAGTTTCTCGAATTTTTTCGTCCTCCTTTTTATTGTAGAAAATTGGTCAGCTTATTACTACGTATGTGGAGAGAATTTAAAGAAAATATTTGGAGCGGTGTTTGAGATTTTTTTGTAAATTGCAAGCGCAAAGTACGCAAAAAGTACTCGTTTTTTAAAAATGTGCATGAACATTTTTAATTAGCTAATTTTGTACAACATACTTTGAGACAAAAAAATCTATGTTCAAGTTTGAAGTTTTAATTTTTTTTTCTATTTTCAATACGTTGCGTATGTTAACGAAAGTTAGTCCTACATAATGTTCCGAAACGTCTTTTGTACTGAATAGTTCAAAGTGAACAACAAAAATGTAATCAAAAAAATTAGAGCCAATTTTTTGAAAATTTTGAAAATGTCCGAGGAGCTTCATGTAATGTACCTTTCAAAATTAAAATATCAGTTTCAAATCCCAGGGATCGAGACATCAGCTAGAACGATTGGGGAAAATCAATTTTTGGAAAAATCGGCTGAACGGTTTATGCGCTGTGTACAGACTGGCAGACGGACGTTTTGCCGTCGATCAATTTTTCGGTATGAAGGACGCACAAAACATGCATTCTGGCTGGCTACACCAGGAATTTGAGAATTCTTTTTTCTTTATTTATCAACTGGAGTTGTCCACTTTTTTCTTACCAGGGACCGGCAATAAGACTTTTTGAGTCGAAAAATCGCCCTTTTCCGTCGTACATTGCAACTTGCTCTTCTTGCGTCGTACATTGCTCTTCTTGCGTTAGGGTGAGAAAGTAACGATGTGCAATTTTTTTATAATATAATAAAAATTCCTGTTCAAAAACGAATGATTGTATATCATATTTTTTAGCTTATTTGAATTAACGAAAGTTCAAATGTTGAATATTAAAAATTCAACACTAAGTAGAATAGTTTTTGAAATAATTGTGCCTAAAAATCATAAAATAAACAAGGGCAAGATAGGGGTGTCCTTCTCTCGTTAAATGAACTGTACAGAGAGCCAAGGAAGTGGGTAGTAACATCATTTTGTTCTGTGGTAGTAAGCGAAGAAAGCTAAATGAAAAGGATTCATATAATCCTTTAAACTTTAATTAGGTTACCTGCAAAACTCGCAATATAAGGGTTAAAAAACTGTCAAAGAAGATGAGAAAGATCTTACCGAGAAGAACTGGCGACTTGTTCTTGCTGGCATTATTGTCGAGGTAGGCAAATCCCACGGTGTTGTGTGCTGAAGTACCGATGCCTACCAGGACGTTCGCAGCACAGAAAATTATGACTGGCCAAGAAAACCAATCTCCGGGACCATCACAATTGCTTGGAGTATCTTCGAGGTGTGCGTTGCCCGCTGCAATCATTTATGATTAACAGTTTAAATTATTTTACATTTTATAATTCGCACTCCTGTTAAAGTTTTCTTCCGTATATATCATGAGCGGAGGAGATGGAAAAAAATGACCGATTTTTGCATCTTATTACAGTTACGAAGATTAGTAATTTGCCACAACGCTATTTCCTCTCCTAAACTTTCCCCCGTAAATAAAATAGATCAACCGTATATGTAAATCTTTTATTGTATCGGAATTAATCATTTTAACCAAATGGCCTTTTGTTATCGTGACAGAATAAATGGGACAATCGTCTTAGGCTTAGAAGGGCTGAAGATTATCGCTTTTCGTCAATGAAAATAGACGGAGAAATTGCAACAAATGGAGTTATGTGCTTTTACATGTGTCATTTACCACCAATTTTAGACAACTCCGTACGCAGACGTCCAAGTACATGAAATCTTCTTTACTGCGCCAGAATGTGACCTGCCAAACACCTGTAAATACGGAGAAGCTTATGAATTAGGGGCAAATGACATCTGCAGAACAATGTTTATGTATTCTGCGTTTTGCATTTTCCCGTTACTACGGGAGCCAATGGGACTGGGCTATCTTTTTATGAATTTTCGCCCACTCCATTTTCATTCAGATTTGGAGAATATTTTATGGCGGATGCCCTTCCTCACGCCAACCACGGGGCACACACAAGCGCATAGACAACACACACACATGCCCTGAGCCACCTTTGCCTTTAAAATGTAGACTTTAGAGGATGAGGGTATCCGAGATACTTACTGATGTTTATGAGAGTTGCATTACTGATCGGGGGGTGTTCTCGTACGATGGCATCTCCTCGACCCAGCGTATCCGTGTCGTCGCGTGCAGCTCCGATCAGGAAGTACGGCAGGGCGAAGCACAAGCAGGAAAAGCCGGTGAGGCAAATGCCGCTGAAAACTATCCTGATGGGATTTAGGTGGCGGGCTGCGTACCCAACTATGGGCATCGCCACCAGACTTCCTATTTCGAATGAAGAGTACATGAATCCTACAAACGGAGAGTAAACATCAGCCCATACATTTTTGTCATTTCTCCCTATAATTCAGTCAACTAACTTTAGACTCTAATATTGTATTGAATTGATGTGATAACAATATTATAAAATCAGTTCGATACCATATTGTATTATATTATAGTAGCTTTTTTTAAAAAAAAATAAGGAAGTTGTTATATCGTATATATATTTTCGAGCAAACCAATTTCAATAGGTAACTAAAGTTGAGAGAGAAAGAGAGAGACAGAAAGAGAAAGAGAGAGAAAGAGGGGGAGGGGATGGAGGGGGAAGAGAGGGAGAGAGAAAGAGAGCGAGAGAGAAAGAGAGCGAGAGAGAGAAAGAGAGAGAGAGAGAAGATAACACGTGTGAGCGAAACGGGCAAAGTCCAAGGCAAGCGATGCCAGTAGGTAAATGAAACAGGTCTGCTGAAGGAAAGCACGTGATCTCAGATACACAGAACAGCTCGAAAGGCGTCCGCCTTCTCGACTGACGCGTGCTATAGTGGTGATACAACAGCACACACTTTTTCGCATTGTTTCTAAATTTGCAATTTCGACCATTCAGAGAGTTCAACGAAATTGAGATCGCCATTCTAATAAGCGTCCCTTTTTTTGTCCGTGGGAAAAAAATTAGGACAGTTTCTGAGAATTATTTTTCATAATTTGTATTAATTTCTAGCAGAAATTACAAAAAATGGCTTGTTTGTTTTTAAAAATGTACATTAAGAAAAAAGGATTTGAAATTTTTTTTTAAATTGGCTATTTCACATAAAATTATGCAAAAATTACTCACATTTTTGAAACATTGTACATGACCTTATTCAATATCTGTCTTTAAAGAACCGATTTTATTTAGGAATTTAAAAAAATATTTTCCGCACCTTCTTCTACACCATTTGCTTAAGCGCTCTTTACGTTAACCGAGAGCAAAGTTTAATCAAAACATTTGGTGCAATTTTGGGGAAACATTACAATGTTGAGGCTTTTTCAAAGTACCCCCAAAAATCAAAATTTCCTACTCACGGATATCGAGTTTAATCAAACCGATCGGGGATTATCGATTTTGGAGAAAATCTTCTGAACAATTTAGGTTATAGCTTTCACCGCTGGCGGACATACAGATGTTTTCCGTCAAACAATTTTTCGGTATCAAAAGATGGATTCTGACTTTAAGTTTTAAATGAAGTAATTTACTATACATAAAAACAATTTTTATCCACTTTCTCGTCACCATGTCCCAATAATCAATTCTGTTCAAAAATCCCCATTTTTTCCGCATCATTTCAATAATTTATCTATTCTGGCATAACGTCATTACTGTAGTTTTTCACGAGACATTAGATTGGCATACAACGGCAATGCCGCGGCACGCCACGACCGTTCGAAATTCTGAGGATTCCTTCTCGTCGTTGAGAGACGTTATGCCTTGTTTGAAACACAGATTTCATTGTCAAATTTATGTAGACGTATTAGATTTAAATGACTTCTTACTTTCCGGTATACATACGTATATACAAAGTTATATAAACACTATAGGGAAAGTTATAAAATGGACATTTTCAACATTTTCTCAAAAACCTCTCAATTTTTTCTTTAAATGTTTTCTAAGAATTTAGCAAAATACACTTATAAAGGTAGCATAGGTCCAATTTTCACGGTTCACTTTACAGTCTCAAAAATTTCGAAGGTTTGAATTTTTCGGGGCCTTTAAACAACTACAAAATTAAAGATAAAATAGTCCTTAAAATAAAACTTGTTCTCCATAGTAAGTTCTTTCATTAAGGTCATGTAAATGTTTTTGAAAATTTTAGTTGGTTTCGCGCAATACTGCGAGCAATATGTGCAATTTTAAAAAAGTACAAAAACAAGATTTTTTTAAAAAATTGCTACATTTTTTCTTTAAACATTAGGTAAGGATTGTGCTAATACACTCTATAATATGACATACACGGCTTATTGCTCTATTCTTTTGTTTTTTTCTCATAATTTACAAAGATGTAATTTTTTCCGTGTTTCTCACGTTGTTAATATATACATTAGCGACAATTTGTTCGCATGATTATATTTATGAATACATGTGATTTAAAAAATGCCATACAAAGCTTCTCAAAAGTCCAACCGTTTTCTGTGAAAACTAGCTCAAATTTGTTCTTCAAAATCTCTAATGAATAGCATTAATTGCACCCTTTAATATGACGTCAAGTTGGTTTCGGTGTATTTCTTTGTGTTTTTTTTATTAGACAAATTTGATTAGATTAATTTTTTTGAAAGATTTCTCACGCCGTTGATACGCATATTTCCAGCAATTTGTAAACAATTTGAATTGTATCTGTGACTGGAAGTGCTTGAAATGACTTTATCCGAAGTTTTACGAATACTCAAAAATTTTCTCTGAAAAAGTGCTTCAAATATGGAATCTACTGTAGCGTGTAAGCGCCATTTTTTAAAAAACAGCTCCGAATTTTTCAAATAAAATTGCTATTGATGACGAGGTTTTACTGTTCTTTAATATTCTAAACATAATATTTTCGTTCTACTATCTCGCAACCGAAAAATAAAGATTTTTTAAATGTACTTTGGGCCGCGATAGAAGGCACCGGGCAAGAGTATGTGGCAAGTTCCAGTACCTCGCTGACACCAAGGGAAACAGAAAAATAATACGGGAAAGTCTGTGCCATTCGGTAGCACGTGTAGTTTTTGTATTTAATACCTAGTATGATTTGTAATGAGTTGTACAGACAATGACTCAGATGCGTTAGTAAGATCAGAAAATGCAGTATTATAATACTATATAATAGATACTAAGTGCGAGAAATGAGGTGCTGTTGTAGCACTTCCAGTTTTTTTAATCGTTAAATGATACCTAATATTATTCCTAAAAGATATTACATTTCTGAGACATACCTGATGTTCTGCTTGGAAGCTTGAAATATTTTTCAACGGTACTCAAGGTACCAACAAAGTATGTCGCGTCGGCAACAACAACGAAACCTAGCATAGCATATGAAATTGCGTAAACTTCTGCTTTAGCAAACATTTGCAGCCAGGAAGGACGCCAACCGCCAGCACCGCATCGGTTTTCCATCTGAAAAGCAGATTCGTACATAGATTTAGTCAACAAAAACATCAACCAAAGGAGGTTGCAAAGGCAAGTTTCTGTTTATATATGTGTCAATTATTCTCAAAATTGGATATTTAGACATACAGCGAAAAATTATCATGCTCGCTTTTATGTTATGAGTCTTACTCCCTTATCAAAATACGTAAAATGAAGCACAGTTCCATCAATAATACAGGCATACAATATGAAAACAGTTGTCGCACCCACAGACTTAACTTATGTTTCTTTTTGTTTTTTAATCTAACCCCTATTGTGGACTTTTTCAATTGCCCACACCCACAAACTTGCCACCTTCACAGCAGCACGCATGAACCGTAAGCGGGTTATCAAGATTTTGCTCGTTAAGCGACCTTAAAAATCTAGGGAGCAGGATCTTCAGGGTGCGAGAAGGGTTTGAACCCTTGACACAATAAGATCACACAAATTGCACACAAACGAGCGTATAATTTACCCATAAACTTTTAGTGGCATCAGTTCATGACAAAAACCAAGAATATAGAATCACACTTTTACAAAGAATGATCAAAACACAAATAGAAACCTTTACAACACACACTCTTATGAATGAACACATATAATTTACTCCAAAATTTATACTCTGAAATAATTACCCTAATCTACACTGGGAATTCCCTTGGAAAATTAATTATATCTAAATTTATGCTATTCTAATTACATTGCACATGAAACCAAAATTTCAATTTACAATCTCCTGCTTCAACATATTACATGCAAAGAACCAAATGTGTGCAAGTGCACTACTCTCATTTACAATTTAACTGTGTCTGAAAATAGTAGAATAATAAACGTCCTAAGTAGAATGTTTTATGCAGGCAATAGCGCATCAAAATGTCTCCTACTATAATACTGCAATTTGTTGCCACCCGTGTCCTCAATTTCTTAACACTTTCCTATACTAGTTTTCCCTGCCGACGTGAACTTGACCTATTTTCCTCGCCCTAACCGTTACCTCGTGGACTTCCCACTTTTGGCCTTGGTCGTGCGCTGGTCTCTGCATCGACGTCGCTCGGTCCCAGCTTCTGCGTCGTAAGAGACAGGATTCGCCTCTGCCGTCTACGCTGTCTTCTTGCGTCCTCTTCCGTTCTTCTTCCTAGTCGGCCTCTTCTTCTTCCTCGACTGCTACCGGCGCTTCTGACTACGCCTACGTTGCGAAAATGTCCCTTGCACTTCACCGAATACTCATGCAAGTTCCTCGCTCGTTGCTACTTCTACTTTGCTAAACCAGAACTTTCAATGCTTCTCTCACAACGGGTAACTTTTACTTCCCGTGTCGTTAATTGAAGCAACACTTTACTGAATCTGCACTATCTCGCGGACGACTGACTAGAACGTCTGTTCGACGCCGAATACTCCTACCTAGCAGTCGTTGCAGCGGCAAACAATATCTAAACTAATGTTAACGAAAGTGTTGGCTCGGCGAGCGGTGATCAAAATGCTACTGGCTCGACGATCGGGAATCCAAAGAGAAGAGCTGCTTACTCGACGAGTGGTGGCAAGAAAAAAGAGAGCTTCCGCTTGCGGGTTCGCGTATTTATCGTCCGACGCCTGGGGAAATTCTCTGTGGTGGGGCTGCTTCCCCTCTCTCAACCCTTCACAAGGAAAACGTTGCTCGCTAGTTCGCCTTCATTTAGTACGAGCAACGGATACCAGGCAGCGCGTTTAAGAACCTCTGTTTTCCGCGCCTGCTATCGTCGCTGCCTGTGGGTGTGGGTGTTCATACATACGAGACGGTGGTGTTATTGGGTTGCACAATCCCATAACGGCACAATATATATATATATATATATATATATATATATATATATATATGTGTGTGTGTGTGTGTGTGTGTGTGTATACTATATATATATGTGTGTGTGTATACTATATATATATGTAAAGAAAATATATTTTCTTTGTTCCCACCCATGTGTTTTCCACCCATGGCGTGTGGTTAAGAGTGGTTACGCGTAGTTGAAACTAAGGACCGCCAGAGGGAATGAGTGGGACGATTGTTGAAAAATATTGAAATTTAAGTTATTAATGTAAGTGTAAACAGAGAAGCGGTTAGTCAGCTTTAATTGTCGTTTCTCTGTTTACAGGTAAGTTTACAATTTGTTTAGGTCAAATAGTCTTTGTTAATAATGTTAATGTTATAATATTATATTAAATAATGTTAATAGGCTTTGTAAATGATTGTTCATAAAAAGGAATAAAACTCTGTTTACAGGGAAACAAATTTAGCTTATCACTAACCCACATAAACAATTGTCTTATATATATTGTGACGTACCTGGTGATGCCAGGTATTCTCACTGCAAGAAATTACTAAAGGAGGGTATCTTTTCCGTGAATGGGTCCCTACGATAAGTTGGTATAGCATTTGGAAAGTTAATTAATAAATGAAGTACAATCATGAACAGCATTTATTCACAAACCAGATTTGTTAATTACATGATCTAACAACATTTATACACTCTGCCTTGGTACCAAGATTGGGTGTAATACATATTATCATACCTTCGGGGCCCCGACCAATACCTTCGATGCTTGGAGCACGGCTCGTGTCGGCAGGGGTCGCCGACCTTCGCAGCAGCTGGGCGTCGTCGGCAGCTGATGGCGTGGCGATCGCCTCGGCTGATGACCTTGCGAATCCTTCCTGAATCGGCTCCTGGTACCTCGGTGTTGCACCTCACTCTGATTATTTTCCGTCGCTGGATTTAATCACTTAACCCACGGCTACTACACGTGCTGGCCTCAATTCCGCACCACACAATTCCGGTGTTATTCTTACCGCGATAAATAATACAAGCGCGATCGATTGTTCTCTCGTCGCTGATCTCTCATCCTAATAACATTCTCGATCTCTACTTCACGTATCTATTGTTTTACAGTTGCTACTGCTTTACAAAATACACCGCATGTTCCCTTTGTCCATGCACTAACGGCGAGCTCTTCGCCACACGTCCGTACCTACCGGCCACTTCTCCGCGACTGTCCTAACGGCTGAAATCTTCGCCGTTCGCTGCCCAGTTCGTAACCGACATTCTCACGCTGTCCTCGCGGCGGCGGCAACGGCGGCGGTAGCGACCGTTGCTAGTTCCCATCGTTGTTCGCCGCGCTTGACGTACGTACCGCGCAGTCCAAAATATATACTGATTACTTACGCTAATGTTCTAATTAGTGTAAGGAAACACATTATGTGTTTCAATATATATATATATATTGTGGCGTTATGGGATTGTGCAACCCCATAACACCACCGTCTCGTATGTATGAACACCCACAGGCAGCGAGGATAGAAGGCGCAGAAATCGCAGGTGCTTAAACGCGCAGCCTGGTATCCGTTGCACGTACTAAACAAAGGCGAACTAGCGAGCAACGTTTTCTTTGTGAAGGGTTGAGAGAGGGGAAGCAGCCCCACCACTGAGAATTTCCCCAGGCGTCGGACAATAAATACGCGAACCCGCAAGCGGAAGCCCCTCTTTTGATTGTCGCCGTTCGCCGAGTAAGCAGCATTTTGATCACCGCTCGTTAACGTCAGCTTAGATATTGTTTGCCGCCGCAACGACTGCTAGGTAGGAGTTTTCGGCGTCGAACAGACGTTCTAGTCAGTCGTCCGCGAGATAGTGAAGATTTAGTAAAGTGTTTCAATTAACAACACGGGAAGTAAAAGTTACCCGTTGTGAGAAAAGCATTGAAAGTTCTGGTTTAACAAAGTAGAAGTAGCAACGAGCGAGGAACTTGCACGAGTATTCGGTGAAGTGCAAGGGACATTTTCACAACGTGGGCGTAGTCAGAGTCGCCGGTAGCAGTCGAGGGAGAAGAAGAGGCCGACTAGGAAGAACGGAAGAGGACGCAAGAAGACAGCGTATACGGCAGAGGCGAATCCCGTCTTGTACGACGCAGAAACTGGGACCGAGCGACGTCGGTGCAGAGACCAGCGCACGACCATCAAGGCCAAAAGCGGGAAGTTCACGAGTTAACTCTTAGGGCGCGGAAAGTAGGTCAAGTTCACGTCGGCAGGGAAAAAGACCAGTATAGGAAAGTGTTAGGAAATTAAGGACACGGGTGGCAACAAATTGCAGTATTGTATGAGGAGATTTTTGATGCGTTACTGCCTGCCTAAAATATTCTATTTGGGACATTTATTATTCTGCTATTTTCAGACACAGTTACGTTGTAAATGAGAGTAGTGCGCTCGCACACATTTTGTTCTTCGCATGTAATATTTTTTTGAAGCAAGAGATTGTAGATTGAAATTTGGTTTCATGTGCAATGTAATTAGAATAGCATAAATTTATATATAATTAATTTTCCAAGGGAATTCCCAGTGTAGATTAGGGTAATTATTTCAGAGAATCAATTTTGGAGTAAATTATGTGTTCATTGATTTAATGTGCTGTAAAGGTTTCTATTTGTGTTTTGATCATTCTTTGTAAAAGTGTGATTCTATTCTTGGTTTTTTGTCATTAACTTATGCCACAAAAAGTTTATGGGTAAGTTATACGCTCGTTTATGTGCAATTTGTGTGATTTTATTGTGTCAAGGGTTCAAACCTTTCGCGCACCCTGAAGATCCTGCTCCCTAGATTTTAAGCTTGCTTCACGAGCAAAATCTTGTTAACCCGCTTACGGTTCATGCGTGCAACTGTGAAGGTGGCAGTTGTGGGTGTAGGTGGGTTAGTTAGAATACATATATATATATATATATATATATATATATATATATATATATATATGTGTGTGTGTGTGTGTGTGTGTGTGTATTTTCTCTCCAATTTAATTTTACATTGATTTCCGATTCTGCATATTTCTGCCCAACCTGCTATGGAGTGAGAAGAACTAAACCTGTCAAATTTTACATGACAGTTCAGAAACATCTCATTTTGTAGAATAATTCTGTCTAAGAACATAATCCAGGTGAAGCCTGTTCCCCATCATTTCCTCCCATGCCCTCTACCTATCCTTCACCTGTCCCCCAAAACACAAGACATGTCAGAACTCACTTGCCAAAAAAGTCGCGTCCCAACGGGGCACCTAAATCGTATTTAAAAGCCTTACGACGCATCACCTTCCACTTATCTGCAAATACAATTATTGTTGCAATAATCGAATAATATAAATGTATCTAGAAGGTCTTTTAGGTCCTTGATACCGAAAAATCGGTTAACGCAAAACGTCTGTGTCTGTCCGTCCGGCTGTCTGTCAGCCTGCGGTCAACGCTTAAACCGATTTTCTCCAAAATTAATATTCCTCCGAACGATCTAAACGTCTTTGGGAGTTTCAAACGGGTATTTTGATTTTTAAGGGGACTATAATTGAATTCTCACTTTTAAAATTTTCTCAAAAACGGCTTCAAATTTTGTGATTAAGATTTCTCCTCGAATAGCGTAAAGAACTCTTAAGAGAATGCTGCATGTCTCATGCTTGTTAAAATTCCTGATTTTTGAAAATTGCTGAAGTTCATTTTTTACGGGGTGTCTTCCTACAACTATAATATTGACGATATAGATTTTTCCCTCAATAATTTCTTTCTTAAAGAACATATCTTGTAATAAAATAAGGTATGTTCAGTTTTTCGAACATATGAGTAGTTTTCGTATAATTTTGCGCGAAATGTAGGTATTTTTAATGTTTTGAAACATTTGTCTAAAAAACCACTGTAATTTTTTGGCTTTAATTTTTGTTTCGTATGTATCAAGGGACGGTAAAAAATATTCTAGTTCCATTTTCGGAAAAGTCTCCGTATTTTCAAAATTTGCAAAAGGTTAATATTCCAAAACTATACAATTAAAGATTGCGATGTTTGCCTTAAAGTCTGTTGTAAACAATCAGATTTTTAAGAAAGGTCATGTATATTTTTTTAAATGAATAATTTTGGGATAATTTGTATTTAAATTAAAACATTTTTTAATGCAAAAAAAAAAACAAAACATTTTCTCAAAAGCAGCTCAATTTTTTCTTGAAGTGTTTCTACTGATAGAAGAAGGGGCACTTAAAAGAATGGCTCGGATCTCATTTTCATTGAACTCTGAATTTTGGATGATCGCAAATTTAGAAATAATGCGAGAAAGCATGTTGTATTGTAATGCCATTAGTTTCAGTATTATGACGGCACAACTTTTAGAGGAAGTAATTTACTACAAAGGAACAATATTTATACACTTTTTCGATACCGGAGCCCACAATACAAACTTATCTACAGAAATATTTCCATTTTTACCGCATCATTACAATTATTACAATGTTTACCAGTAAGTACATATAAGGCGTAAAGTAAAATGGTGCAAACAAGAAAATAGGGTTGTAATCAATTTGGAAAATACATCGGTTGTAATTACATACTATTTAATGATTTTTCAATAATCACAATATTAATAATACATTCTTTAATGCTTGTATACATACATTTATGAAAGGAGCGGTGAAAGAAAGAGAGGGTTTGAACAATTTTTTGTAACAATACCTCATCGCTATCGTCCGTGTCGCTGTTGTCTAACGACGCTGGTGATAATTCCAATTCCTGCTGGACGTATTTTTTCTTTCCAATTCTTATACACCGCTTCACCCCAGTCTCGGAGGAAGAGTCCGCCATTCTTTTGGAACAAACCCAAGATTCTTTTTGCCTCAACCGCTACAAATTTAGAGCGTTTCGCCCGAGCAACGTAAACTTCGCTCTTGCGATAGTGAAACGGTATATCGTGGCTTGTACTAGCGAGCGCATGAACTACTCGGCAGGTCCAGGAGCACGAGAACAGCCGGAAATTCGCTTGACAGTGGACATCTGCGTTGGCGCGGTACTCATTAACTCGTTTGTAGTGGGGGATAACCTTGTTCCAAAACAACATGACCTCTGGTCTCTAAAGCGTGACTTTTGGCTTGGGAGGGGAAGAGTGGGGGGCAGAGCGCGTTACACAACGGGGCTGCGTGCCGCGCGTCGGCGTGCAGCCGAAGGTGACCAGCGGTTAGCTTCACAACTTCACCACGTGCATCCGCTCCAGTTCTCATAACGTTCCCTCTCGCAACATTTCGAACTGGAACACGCGCTTCTTTGCACTAGTGCGCCCTATCGCTCGAATGGAACACCAATGCCCGCTGGAGCGCGCGCGAGTAGCAGTGGCGTAGCTTTCTATTAGGCTGAAAAGCGGAGCTTACCCAAATATTTTATGAAAAGCAAAAACTGCTTTTCATTTTCTAAAAATTCATCACTTTATAATGTATTTGTTGATAACTTCCCGCTCAATTGAGGACTTACGCGAGAGAGGACGAAGGCTGTGGCCTTTGGGAGCCTTCAGCGCATGCGCAGTTCGTGTGCCCGTGAGACGCAGATATTCTGTTATAGAAGAATCCTCCTGAGAATGATCCATAGTGACAGTTTGCTAAACAAGTGAACATCACGTGTAATCCAGATAACTATCCCTCCGCCGCGACAGCTGTTCAGCCACGCCTCTTCGTAAAGTGTTCGTGTTGGTACATGGATGTCATTAAGACATCATGGCTTCTTAGGGTTCAAAACCGTGTAATTATTTTAAAAAAATAAATTGATGAAGCGCACACCACGGGACGTTCTCGGTCACAGCTCGCCCCTTTATCGCACAGGAGCAGGAAATTTGTGCCCAATACGCGTGTGACATTCAAGGCCCTATTTTCAAATAAACATAATACTTATCACACAAAAAGGAAACTCGCCAGTCCGAATGGCCGAGATCGATAAGGCAGTTGTGCCGTAGCGATCTCAGACCGAAGGATCGAGGGTTCGAGTCCCGTCTCGGGCATGGTTGTATTGTGTTCGTCCTTTCACCCCCTATCATCATCATATCGTGTAATCCTCATAGTTACCCTACCGTTACACGTAATAGTGGTCGCTAATGATCTAGAAGTTGATGCGACTTTAAATAACAAAAAAAAAAGTAAAGTCAGTGGAATGTTTTTAAAAGAATAGTTTTTACAGAAAATCACAGTAGCACTGCATTTCCTAAATTCATTTTTTTTCTCGTGACGAACTATATTTTCGTTGGACGAGGACGTTACAAAAGGAAGCGTCAAAGTCATTTACAAGTAACGAACGAACGAATGAAGGAAGTCACATGGAGGCGAGTCACATGGGCTGAAGGACACAACGACCACAGAACCTTGTCTACGTTACCAGTACTAGCTGTCAAAACGGTCCATTTTTATAAAAATCGCTGTACACGGGCTATCTACACTCTAAAACGGGCTCCTTGGTAGCCCCGAAGACCCGCGTAAGAGGTCAATACTCGGCAATTTGGCAATACTCGTGATCAGTCGTGGCCAGAGGCGGGCTCTTTCACGCCAAACAACTTACCCACTTACACACACACATACATATACAGACACACACCACATAAATAAGCTTCACAGGCGCTGGAAGAGGTGTCGGGAAGAAATGGGCGCTTGCGGTGGAATTTATGCGGCACTGTTCACACGCAATTCGATTAAGTCACACCTTTGAAGAGAAATGTCTTGAAGATGTTGTGGAAAAATTATTCTTAGTATTTTCCTTATAGAACAAAATACATATTCAATTATTAATAATAAAATCTAAAATGTCTTAAAATGTCTTCCTGTGAGGGACAGGCACAAAATAGAGCAAAATAAATTCATTGGTACTGTGGTACATCTGGTTCTATCATTTTTAAACTGTTTTGCGGACAGTGAAATAAATGTGAATCAAGAGGATCGTAACATCCAGGCGGAATCTACAGAAATGTCTAAGTTAAACTGCGAAGGATATTGGGAAGATACTCAATGATATTTGGATTCGTTATTACAAAGATCATCAATCCAATAAGGAATTTAACATAGGAAGTGTAGTGACAAATGACTATAAATCTACTCTGGACGTTAAGAGGGATGGAAGATATAAGGGAGTTATATTATTCAGGAACCGAAAGGAAGCTAATAATGCACTTAAGGACAAGATTTTCCCAGATAATGGGATGGAGACTTGCATTCCTGGCTTCAGGATATTCAGGAAAGGTGGTATGAAACTTTGGACATGACATTGAACGATATTCAAGATACCATGGAATCACCGGTTAAGGATCACGATGTAATCAGACTCAATAGGAGAAATAAAGAGGCACAGTCAGATGATGACCCACAACTTCGTTATTAGTCACTTTCGTGGGGACAATCGTGCCTGAACATGTGTATATTCTTCTCATTAAAACTGAAGCAGTTCTCTACATTAACATGCCAAGACAACGTTTTAAACGCTTTAGATTTGTACACTTGGCTTAGTTCTGCCGAAATAAGAAGTATTGCATTTAATTTGCTCAGGTAACATCACAAGATTGAGAGCGATCTGTTGATGGTATGCTATCAATGTTTTAATTATAAGTGTAATCGTGTAATCGCGTGTCAATTGTCCAATCGCCTATGCCCAATATGCTTAAAAAACAAGGAAATTGACTAACTTATGGCTTGTGGCTATTTCATATGCAGAAGCGCGAAAGAATTTCCAAAACCTGATAATCCAAGAAAAACAGGGGAAGAATTTCCGAGGTTAATCAAGAGTTACGTTGCCGAGTTGTATAATCGAGTGGCCACTCGAAAGCAAGGTGGAGTGGGGCCACTGCGACGGCGCCTCGCAGGGGAGGACAAGGATGGATCCGACAGGGTAGGAGGATGGATCCAGAGACGTTGAAAGGAAAAAGTTAGAAAATGAACTATCCCAATCTGTGATGAATAAGAATTCGACTTTGAATCGTTAAGAGGAAGGTAAAGAAGAGAAGAAATCAGGAGCAACAGACGGAACGGCAGTCCGGGACACAGGGTTGCCAGATTGGACAAAAATTGATTTCGCGGAATACCGCACAACAGGCAGAAATGCGTAAAAACGTGCGGTTTTGGGTGGGTTTTAACATTACGACGAAATGTTCAAAAAACCTTCAATGACGTCGACAGTAAATTTGATTTTCTTCTAGTTTTTAATGTAATACATGATTTTTATTAATTCGTTCAAATTTAATTTTAAAAATGAGTAATGTTAATTTTTAGACCTCTAGTATACGGTATGTTCTAAAAGTCATACTCATTTGTCGTGCAAAACATGAGTATTCAATATATTACATTGACAGTATTTGTTAATTTTAGAACACGTTATTCAAAATTAGTCATCTTTTGGAAGTACAATTTCACTGCCAGCATTTTTCGTTAAGACATAGGAAATAAGCATGCATTTGTAAGCATTACCATGGTAATCTTTTTAAGCGCGGATATTTAAGAGGAACAAGGAGAGTGAAAATGGGAAAGGGTGAAATTATTTTATCCATTAAAATATTCCTCTCATCTGCAGTAGTCATAAGAAGTCATAATTAATTTTTAAATATTAATATATAACTCATTACAAACAGTATAAGGTTTTACATTATTATTATTATTATTATTATTATTATTATTATTATTATTATTATTATTATTATTATTATTAATTACAATGTTTACACACACAAAAATAAAACTAATAAAACATTACATAGGGTCACTCTCACAAAAACACTAGTACAATTATTTCAATGCAAGTTCAAATGCACCGCTTGGAAAGTTGATTTTTTTCTAATTGCGCGGATTTACAACCATCTAATGGCGGATATTCGTACGAATCATTTGGCAACCCTGCCGGGGCATAGAAGTAATTACCAACGAAGAAAGAGGCATCAATCTCTTAACTCAGACCACCACAACCGTCCGTAGTAGTGGACAAAGGTTTAAAAACGTATCCAAATAGAAACAAGAATGATACGACCAAAAGTAAATCTGACGTGGTTAAGACTAAAAATACAAATAAAAGGGGCCAGGGACTAAATCACTGTTAAGTTATTAAGAAATAATAACTAATCTCTCTCTTTCTCAACTGATCTGTTGCAATTGCTCGATTTTCGTCTGTTTTATCTACGTTTCTACGCCACGCGTGGTTGTTCCTGATGGTGTCGACCGTATTAGGTTTGTGTGTGCTATCCACTCTTTAATAAATTATCACAGTCAGAAATTATTCAACTCTTTAAACGATTTACAACAAACACACACTTTTCATTTGGGTCAAGAATACCAATTTCCTCGACGAATACTTTCAAGATTTCCGTATGATATATTATAACCCTAACCACATAATATTGATTACCTCCCTCCCACATTCAACTCAAGTTTCTTAAAATATCTAATTACATTTTTTTTAGTTATCTCAATTTGTAATGTTAAAAACCCTGAATGACATTCTTGGTGAACAGGGAGAAATATATTTTTAAAAGAGGTTAAGTGGTCCTAGTTGATTGCATTATTGGCGAAATCGTAGGAAATCGTCGATTATTTATTCACTCACTACCTAAAACCTCACAACCTGCTCACAACTGTCGTGTATAACCTTTCTTCTATCCATTTAATAACATATGAGTCCTTCAGAGGTTGCACCGAAAATTCGAAGTACATGCTTTGCTTTACAAGCAAATTCTCGATTTTATTCATACGAAAAGTAAGCAATTGCTCCTCGGTCGAGCGGTTTCTTATCAATGAAGAAATTTCTCAAAATAAAAACAATTACTCACTTTCTTTATTCATACCGTTTGAAGCAATTGTTTGAAAACTCGAGGAAGAAGTAATTGCTCATTTTTATTCATATCATCCTATATATTTCTCTCACTTTCCTCTCTCTCACACTCCCTCGCACTCTTTCTCACTTTCTCTCAGGATCTCATCTCCCTCTTTCTCTCTCTCTCTCTCTCTCTCTCTCTCTCTCTCTCTCTCTCTCTCTGTCTCGTAGAATCCCCGTAGAACCTCATGGGAAATTTTTTACGACAAAACCATTTAGCATGCTTCAGGGGGGCTAGTCCAAATCCTGTGAAGCGTCCTAAAACTTACCCCTATCCTTATTCCTTCTCAATTCTGGCCGCTGAGTTGTGACGCAGGGGCGCGTATTAGGAGGCGCGTACGCGGAGATGCTACTTGGCGGTCCTCTTGACAACCGACTGCGACGATAGGTGACGGATATGACATACTGGAATATTAATGGAGGATTACTCCCGCACTAATATTAATGAAGGATTGCTCCGAAAGCGCAAAGCGCTGTTTTTCTTCTAATACATATTTGTATATTAATTATCGTACACACTTTTTTTTAAAGTAAGTTCTTCGGATAAATGCGCTTTACAAAACAATGTATCATCAGATGATTTGATATTAGAGAAAAACCTTTCCTCCAAATTCTTTAAATGGCTGTTTCTTTCTAGAAAGGTAAACAAATAACATGAACATTTTTTTAAAAACATCATTACATTATCACTTGCATAAATCGAATGTCAGTTTATGAGAAATGTTTCATTCATTCTCATTCATTTCTTTAAAACAGGTAAATAAATGATCTGCAACATTACACGATAATACGTTAGTTTTGCACTCATCGCAATCTCTGTCAGCTCTTATTCCTACTTTTCTCGAAACGTAACCAGTCACACAAGAAAAAGCTTATTTGTCATGAACATCACTAGAAGGATTATCTGACACGGAAGAGTACAAATATAATCATCATCACCCTCTACATTATCGTTTTCTATTATATTGGTACACCATAATAATTTTTGCAAATTATTGAAGGGAGTGCCGTTATTATTTTTACAATTACCTAACGATGTGACTGGTAAAAACATATTATTGACACAGTTTTTAATGCAGCTTTAAACTTAAAACAGGTTGGATGAGTATTTGATAAACCATGTTGCCACACACAACAAAAAATGTTTTCTAGTAGTTCTTGATTGAAAGCTCTTGTGTCGAAAAATTTAAATCTCACATTCTTTTGTCCCTGATTTTTGTCTTAAGTCCCTCATTTAAATTGCTTGAATTCACTAGAAATGTGCACACTGTTAAGTAAATCATCGAGAGTGTCTATCTTTTCAACAAATCCTGCAGTGTAAGTTGCCTCAGAAGATAATGCCTCAAGCACAACTTAAGGCTCAAGACACGCAGCAACTGCATGATTAAGCTGTGCTACAGCCACTTTCACTTTCATTTTAATAAAGGTGTCTTTGAAGTTAAAATGTTGCTTTTTCAATTTTGGCATAGATTTAAATTTCTTTTGCTGATTCAATTGAAAAACTTTTTTAATATATTCCATCTTGGCTTCTTTTTCAGAATGAAACTGAATTTTTTTTAAATCAAGACATTTCTGGGACACTTTCGAAGGTGAAGTACATCAATAATTACAGAAATTCGGTTCAAAACATTAAAAAGAATGTGGGACAACATACTTTTTATGATATGTATATAATTAACACCGCTAATGACCCACTAGAAATAGAATTTACAACAAAATAGTATGCAACAACTTGCTTCCAACTTTTGCGGACATCTTTTATCATAAAAACAAGTGCATATTGCTTGCGTATTTTTTCTTCCCAAATGTCGCAAATCCTCAAATCCACGTATAATCTGTCTATTTACCTCATAATGTAAACCATTCTCTCGAGACATCTCATCAAATAACAGAGCGCAACATTTGTCATTATCATGCATTGCCTCAATCTCAACTTTCATAATATTGAGGATACCAGAATTTAAACCAGGCTCAAATGGAATTGCAGTCAAAATTGACTTCAGAGGTCTTACAGATGGAAGAGAAAAATAAAATGATCTGTTCAAACGGTAACTTCTTTTATGCACAGCAAAAACCTTAACCTCTAATGTCCATGGTCCCGCACTTGGGAGAGCTTTTGAGTATTTCTTAACTGGCTGTTAATGAAATATTTATTAACATCGTTCACATTTTCCTCAATAAATGCAAATTTATTACTGTCAGATAATTCTTGTATAGTTTTATATTTATCTTTAACATGTTCCAACATTGATTTTAATTTTGTTATTTTAGCTGCAGTGTTTCTTTCTTCAATGTATTTTGTACATTTTTGACTTTCTTGGAGTCGTTTCTGCTTTTGAAACTCTATCAAAGACACCACTTTCCTTAGTAAATGATTCTGAAGACACAAATGAATACTCACATTCCGCAGGTGACAGAAATGATTCGATGTTTGTTAATAGTATACTTGTTTCCTCAACAAACCACACATAACATCCTCAAAACCAGCACTAAATGATTCACTGTTTTCAAAATGAGAATGAATAAGCTCTAAATGCCGTAGGTATGCACCCCTTTAAAATCTATGCCTGCTTTGATTCACAAAATCTTTCTGCAAGAAGTGATCTTCACACACATACAAATTATCACAGTTAACACCATTCGGCACCTTGCAAATACTCTTCTGAAGAAGCTCGCGAGGTTGTTTTGGAAACTTGCAAAAGTGTGGATTTACAACATCGGTGGAATCCACATAGTAGCCTCTACAACAGCCAGTAAACTTGCAGGAATATTTCAACCTCCGTCTGCTAGATTTGTTCTAAAAATAAAGTTTAAAAAGGCACGTTATTAAAAATCTATCGCACAAAAATATTCCTACGTAAATTGCGAGGGAAGTCCCACATTTCTTATATATTTACCGAACGTATAATGATTAAATTAAAACATGTTTGCGCGTTAACAAAAAATACATGTTTTCCTTGTAGTGTTATATGAATACAGTAGGTTACAAATTTCATTCAATTAATTGTGAATGCAACTTTAAATTAAATGTTCATATCCATATTGTAAAACATCCTTGTATTCCACCATGACCAGCAAATGGAAATGAAGAAAACTCGAAACTGGTTGCGATTGCGTCCGCTAAAGCAAAATAACTTGAAATGTGAAACACACTTGAACGCACAGAATACAATAGGAACGCATGAACGTAAACAATGGCAATAAGATTCAATATTCCGCTATGTGTAAATCGTAGGCAGGTTGGATGCATAGAGTAGAGATATACTAGAGTGCGCACCAGGGTGCGCAGAAGGCCCAACCGGGTATCAACATCTCTCGCGCTCAAGTCACGTGACTTTGGGACAGCTAGCAGGCATCTGCTATACATCCGTCTCGTACTAAATGATTTCATTTAATAAGTATCTAACATGATCATCCTTCCTCTGAATGAAGGAATATGATCCTTCATCACTATCAGTCCAGCAAAGAACTATCTTACAGTCAACACAAGCAAGTGACATTTCCAAATTTTTTACTACAAATCCTCCAATATACGGTACAATGTCCACAACATAGGGAGACAATCAGTTTCAAGATTGTCTACTGACGGCAAGTGGTCAATTGGCACCTCAATGCACAGTTCAGGATCTTTCACTTGTGACACACGTGCATACTGGCGTGAACTAACATTTAATATACTTGTTTCATCCTGTGGAAAACAATTTGCGAAGGCGGAAGAAGAAATCTCGTGATGCAGCAGTAATCGCTTGTAAGCCCCAGCAAATTGCTTAGCAGTAGGATTATTGTTGAATCCGCCTTTGCTCCGTTTGCAGTTGAAAAACATTTCCAGATGATCCTGGCTAAACTTGTAGGCTCCCAAATAGTTACGCTGAAGCACCAGAAATAACAAACAGCACGCAAATGTACACACAATACAACGCAAAACAAGCTACCGGTGTCCCAAAGTCACGTGACTTGCGGCCACCGCATGTTGAAACCTGTGCAGTAGGTTCACGCGCACTCTAGTTCTCTCTCTCCTCTATGGTTGGATGTGACGTTCAGAAAACAAGCGAAAAACACTAGCCAGTCATTGCTTGATATTCTTCCAACTAGCGCTCCAAGTGGCTTGGCAGTGTGTTGCCAGTTTCCCTATTTCACCTTCACCCCTGTGGTTATGACTGGAGTCGCTACCGTGTGGTTTCATTAGATATCGTGGATGGATTCTTGACGACACTGCTTGGGGGCCATCCATAAATTACGTGAGGCCTTTAGGGTAGGATAGAGTCAAGTGAATCTCACCTAATCTTACGTGGGTGAGAGGGGGTCTCAGAAAATATCACATTTTTACGCTAAAAAAGTGCTGAATTGCGAGAAAACTGAGACAAGTAAAACACGTTTCTATACTACTAAATTATGGCTACTTTCTTCACTACTAAAATAAAACTGTCATGCACAATAATTTTTATCGCGGTTATGTGAATGATACATGTGATGAAGTATAGTGAATGCTACAATAGTAGTAGGGTTTTTAGAAGTGCGATAATATTCATTGCAATTCAGTATTTCATATTCAGCTATTACCTAAATACTAGTCATGTCTAGTCTTAAATTTAACGTATTTACATTAAAAATACGCATTTTGAAAAATCTCACGTGGAATCAGAAGGAGGAAGGGGGTTGAGCCAAATCTCACGACATCTCACCAAGGGAGGAGGTTGAGTCGAAAAAACGCCAAAATCGCCTCACGTAATTAATGGACGGCCTCTTGGGCTTTCTAGAGAATTTTAGACCGTTCTGTTGTTTCTTTCTGGAATTCGAATACAGCCTTGCCTTGGCCACAGAGCATTTACAGAACTATAATATAATAGTTGCCTACTGATGCGTCGTGGTGTGGGCACCCGGAAGCCAAGGGGGGGGGGTTGGAGGCTTGGCAACGAAAGGACCACAACCACAACAACACCCGTATTGTAAGAAAAGCTATATTTAGATTTGCAGGAAACCTCAAAAAAGCAGGAACACCATGAGTAAAAGGGGCGGTAAGCAATAGGGGCATGTCTAAAATGCACGGGAGACATAGTACTGTCTAGAGGGACCTCAGATTTGCTTCATTTGACAGATCATCAGCTGTTAAGGTGTCATTCAATCGGGAGCTTACAATTTCCTAGTCCCTATGGTATCACCTCCCGATTGGATGACACCGAAGCAGCTGAACCAACTGAACTTACGTCTAAATCCAAGTAGAATGATGGGAGGACGCGCCTCGCGCTGGATTCCGTTGGCGTCTTCGGGCGAGTGGCGTCTCTATGTCTCTCGGCACGCTGACACCCAGGTGGTGTTCACTGTTCGCTTCTGCTGAGCCAAGCGGATGGGTCTCCCACGAAAGCTGTTCGCGGCGGTGCGCTGATGCAGGCGTCGTGGGCTCCGGTTACTTCAAATAATGCGCGGAACTTGGGTAGGCAGCCGCAAGTACGAGAGTGTCTCAGAGTGTTACTGTGCACAATTTAACTGTAAAAAGTCTGTAAATAGCAACGGCTGGTGTCTGTGTTCGTTCTTTCCTACGTCCCACTAGCATAACTTGGAATTAAAATCAGTTCACCGGATTGGTGAATGTGGTTAGAGAAACAAATTGGTTACGCCAACGTTTCGAAATGTGCAATTTCTTCATCAGGGCTACAGTATAAACAATGAACAGTGCACAAGGGCAATATATTTCAATAAATTAATTGTTGAATAATTAACACAAATAAAACAAAAAAATTGAAAATTATAAACTAGAATAAATAAAACAAAAAATATAGGAAGTACAATCCTTACTAATAATCATATAGGTAACGTCTCACTTCAAGCCTCCACACCCAACTCCACATGGAGTGGCTGGAGCACGTGGATCCATCGCGAGACAATTGTGAGTCGGGCCAAGGCCCAAACGTAAATGAATGAGGATTGGTTGAATTGAATGAACCACGCGCTACAGCCACTCCATGTCCCGCCACCATGTGTTTTCGGTCAAGTTTATGTTAAATTAGCAATATTACCTGACAACATTCTGAGAAAAGTTTATGCAACTGTATCAAAACTAGATGTATTGTCCAAATGTTATTATATTATTATTATTATTATTATTATTATTATTATTATTATTATTATTATTATTATTATTATTATTATTATTCAATGTTAAGAGAACAGAAAGTTAGTCATTACAATGAATGTAATATACCAAGGCACACTGCCCGGTCATTGTATTGTAAACAAATAACAAAAAAAGAAATGATTTGAAATGAAAATATAAACAATATACAATATGTTTAAAAAATAGAAATAAAATATGTATATTGAGAGCGGATAAGTCTCATTAAAGAAATTAATTAAGACAGTAAAACCAAGCGACGCCGCGAACCGTAGTAACGACAAAGGAGGAACAAGTCTTCCGCACGTCCCAAGCAGTGTTGCCATATCGGCGGAATTCCAGCCGTTTGCAGCGGATTTTGAACTCGTACGGCGGAAAAAAATAGTTTTGCGGACAGCGGAATAAACGGCGGAAATTAATAAAGACGGTGGAAAATAAGCGGAATTTCCAATCTTCACTATTAACGACTGGACACATATAGCGTGTTCGAGCAGAAATATTTTAAAATAACAATAAAAGGCAGACAATTCAGTTCACATAAGTGCGTCCTTTATTATTAAAATATTGGTGCTCGAACGACGGCTATGACCAAGAATAAGCAATTGCCCTTATCTATTTCATGCTTCATAAGCATTTGTCCTTTTCTATCCGTCACTTCATGCGGGATAAAAAAAAGACAGTTTCTAATTCTTAGTCGTAGTTGTGAGTACGTGTGCTGGCCCTTATGGCGTATTTATTAGCATTCAGAGAATATATTAATAAAGGACAGACAATTCATTTCACATAAGTGCATCCCTTATTAATATTTTTTCTGAACGCTAACAGAATACGGCATTAATTTCGTTACATTTTTTACGTTTCAAAGCATACAAGAAGTTTTAACAATAGGAGGCACATTACGTTTCTTTTTTATATCGTTTTGCTTTTAATTTTTACATTAATGCAATTGAAAATCAATTTAAATTCAATTTAAAATTATTTTTATAGTATTTCTATTTGAAATGAAAAAAGAAACAATATTAAAATTAATTTAAAATTCTTTATTTTTTGCGTTTTAAAATAATCTTTCTGAAAACGCCATCCGATGGAATAATTAATTGACGAATTGAAAATGAGGAATCAGTTTAATATCATTAAAATAGCAGTAAAAACATATTAGTAAAATTCAGGCAGGGGGGGATGTAGCAATAATGTTAATTAAAAATTATTAAATATATTATCAAAAATACAATTACAAAGGATCGAATTTTACAGCGACTTTTTCCGAAATGGTAAGAGGACACATGCGATATACGACATGCGACATGCGACATCGATAGAGTTAAACACTCATTTTGGTATGGCACGAAGCAAAGATAAATGTTTCGCTGCTGAAACATTGTATAGCCTGTACCAAAATGAGTTGAACCTTACTTATTTGCTGGCAATAAATCCGATTATGTCAGAAGTCCAGAGAGTGAACAAGATATTTGAATCTCATACAGTTGATCCAACTAAACTGTTGACAGATTTCAAGACTTTGACACTTTCAATTGCGCAGAAGATTATGTTACCTACATGTAATGTAAATCCCTTGCAGTGTGATATAGACGACCACGTAGACAAAAAAACATACCTGAAATTTGCTGTGGAGCAAGTTCCAGGAACTCAAAAAACAAGGGAACTTTCAATCGAGGATGAGACATGTTTTACGTGATCGTTACATTCAGTTTTTATTAGTGCTTTTCAAGCAGTTGAAGCAACGCTTACCTGATAATATTGAAACGTTAGAAACTATGTCTACGATATCAATCAAAAATTGTTTAAGAGCAATGAAACCTAAACTCACTCCGCTTTTCAATTTTCGCAGTATGTCCAACAATTTAATTGCTAAGATTGAATTTCAATATGAGTGCATTCATCTGACCAGATGGAATGAAAACGAAAGCACAGTCTTATTTTGGAATGAGGTGAATAATTACGTCGACTCTGCTGGAGTAAAACCTTTCAAAGAATTATCGGAGTTTGCTCTTTCCTTTTTGGTTTTACCACATTCAAATGCCAAAGCCAAAATGCCAAAAGAGGGTCTTCAGCCAAGTGAATGTGGTTAAAAATAAGCAAAATGAACATTGCATTATAAAACGCAATTTTGTCAGTACGATTGGGTCTAAAAAGAGCCGGTAAATGTCATAATTACTCGTTCCCACCAGAAGTTTTAAAACAGATAACTTAAAAAGACAAGTATAAATCAAAGAAAAATGCAAACGATGATCCATTGTTATCGTTTTGCAAAATTTTCACCCAAGTAATGCATTCTATATTATCTAAAAATTGAATTGCATGTTAAATAAAGCCACTATATTTCACAATCATATTTTTGTTTAAATAGAGTAAATTAATACATCATTTAAATAAGGAAAAATAATTTATTTTACGTTTAGCGTATTTAGGCGGGAAATGTAAAACCAGTTCAGCGGAAACTGAAACGAACATGGTGGAATCCCTCCAAACACATCTGGCAACACTGGTCCCAAGGTCGGGAGAGGCGAGAAGTCCGTTAGTAGCGAGGAGACGGAGGTAGAAGGCAGAGGCTCGGCCAGCGCGGAGGGCAGGCGAGTGTATGAGACGGAAGAGTGGATGTTGTATGAAAAACGGTAATAAGTCGGGACAAGTGTGACGAATAGGATTGCCAGAAGTGCTCGGTGATAAACATGATGGACAATTACAAACTAAATGTGGATTGAATAAATAAGGTAACGACAGTGTCGTATATTGAAAGGAGTCACCGCCGGTGATCAGAACAGTGTAAGAGTATGATAAAGACAGTGGCGGTGCATGGTGCAATGTCAATATAATTATTTGGATTTCTTTACAACCGTGAAATCTGGCAATTACATTGCGAGGCGTGAGAAAGCGAGAGTGAACATTGTCATCAATATTGCGACGCCAGCGTGGGCGGCAGGCGTCGCGGCGAGAGCTTACACCTAGCGCAGCGCCAAGCAGTCCCGAGCAGAGAGTATATATCAGAGACGGCACTCAATGTTAAACGGAAAGCCCTTATTTTCGTGGAGGGGAGAAATTCGAATCTCCCAACCCAACAGAAACAACGAATGAGAAAGAGGCAGCCATATTCGCCCACCGCCAGCCAATAAGCGTCGAAGGCAGTAAACCAATTGAAATGGAGGACGGACGTGAACCGGGCTATTTGAAATTACATTATTTAATAAATTTTCAATATGGTGGACATGGTTATGTACTAAATAAAATGTATTTGTCATAAAAATGAATGCCCAAGGTAATGTAGAAGTCAGTAATTCTTAAAGGATATGTAATTGTGAGGAAGTGAAGTAAATTGTAATGATAGGAAGTGAAAATTAAAAAAAGGTATTTTACATAAATAATATTTATTTGTAAAATTGGTACATATACAAAAAAATAACAATGTGCATGAAAAACTCCTGTTATGTGAAACAAAGGAACAAATCCTGGTCAATCATCATTTGTGATACTATCATTATATTAAATATCACTGCTGCTAAACAAAACAAAAATAATAATAAATTTGTCACATAAATACAACATACGCCCATGCATGACAAGTCAGTATATATATATATATATATATATATATATATATATATATATATATATATATATATAAGAAAAAAATACACAATAGAGATATTTCTAAAAATTGAATATAAGACATAAATTGAATTTACAATTCAATTCTTGTATTAAATACAATATCATGGAAAGGTAATTAATTTTATACATGGTAGTGTAAGAAGACTTAATTTAAATATCAATAATAATAATAATAATAATAATAATAATAATAATAAAAGAAATCCTTCATAGATTCGTGCCTAGGCTGGGTCAGTTCTTTATATCCAACAACCAGTTTAGGGGATTTGAAAATGTGCAACAGAAAATGCAAAAATTATTAGTACTAGTTTATATTGATGTAGATACGTATTATATAACTAAATATAAAAATGCAAAAACATACTTAAAATTATACGATTCCTAAAACAAATCTCAAAAATAGTCATCTTGCATTTGTGAATATGTTTAGAAAATAATATAAATTTCCTAGTAACAATCCCAAACTGTTATCCAAAGAGCTATGTATATAGTACACAAGGCAAACGTGTAAGAAAAATAGTAAGAATTAAAAATTAACAGCCATAACACGAGACAGTTATCCTGCAAAATGATCTTTTTATTATATAAAACACAAAAACATCTTCAATTTTGTACATATCTTGTGTAGGAAAGTGAAGCTCACCAAGTTGATTCAAGTATGTTTCTGATTTATTTACATTGCTATGACAAATTTCTTCTATTCTTTTGATTAATGAAATATTGGAGTCCTGCAGTTTGGACGTATTCAATTAGTGATAATGCACAAGAAAAAATCCATCACAGAATGTGTTAGAAGAAGAGATATTATGTCATACATAAGAATACATGTTTGTTATATACATGCATAATTCTGTGTTAGAAATATTGTTATCATGAAAAGCGTTTAATGAAAGTAAACTACCTGGACTCTTCAAAATTCGGTATTTATGGCTGTCTGTTTATATCAGTTACATCCATTACTTAACTCACATATTCTCATCTCCTTTTAAATATGACTTATATAAATTATTAAAATGTCGTTTTTAGGGATGACATTGGAGTAATGTAAATCACTCATGAAAACTACTATTACTATTATAGGGTCACTTCAAATCCAAATGTATTGCACAGCAATACTAAGAGATTACCAAAATTGACGGTATTATATTTCATGTCATCAGTGTTTTTTTCCTCATATATGCAACATAGAGCAAGCACACATTTTCTTAGAAACATAGCACATTGGAAGAGGTGAGATGCAATAACCCCTTCCACAGGTTCTGTTCTCTCCTCTCCAGCCGGAGGAGAAGAGTCTGTAACACCAAACGAGGAGGTGTTATTGACTTAAAAAGGGAATCGTGCATTCACTAAAAATGTGAAAAAAATGTTTTTGTACTCACCAGGAAATGCGAGGACATTGGACGACATGTTGACCGTGACATTCAGAGAAGGTGGAGCTGGCCCTGCAAATCAAAGAGACATGGGTCTTTTATCTGAATACAAATTGGTATTGGAAAAATGTCTTATTTCTTTTAATAAAGGCTAAAAACATAACTTACGGCTGTCTGGTGGTATGCCTTCTAAAAATGTTCTGAGTGCTTCTTGAATTGAATTGAATTAATGCCTTATTTTACGTGGCTTCTTCTTGCAATTCAGGACGCACATCATTGAATATGATAGGTACTGCATTCCACCCTGCTCTTCCTGCTGCAGTCAACATTCTAGGCGTGAAATGTTCCATGCACACATACCTTCTGTGTATCAGTGTTTGCAATGGGCAAACAGCCAATGTTGGGTCTCCAATTGCCATCAACCAATTCATACACCTATATTATATAATAATGTTTGTATTACATAAATTACTAAATAATAAGAAACAAAATAAGTATTAGATTTAAGGTTGTTGGTATAAAAATGACTATAAAAAAATTAGCGGAATAATATTACATTAATAGAGAAGAGAAGTATAAGTTTAATAGGAATTAACTTTGGTTAGTGTATAGTTGAGCTTGCATTTTAGTAGTTAGTAGTAGTTAAATAATAATAAATTGTTTGTTAACAATTGTTAAAACTAGGCAGTTAGGTTATGTTAGCAAAATTAGATGTTTTTTTATAAAATAGTCACAGGTTATTTGTAAATATATAAAAAATATCCATTATTCAAATAATGTTAAACCATTCGTAAGAATCATGCCATATATTTTATTTCACTTACCGTTCAGGTTCACTTGGAAAAGAAAACAACCTTGTCTTTTCCGCAATTCCCCTTTTGTTATTGTTGCAATTGGGAACCCAACAACGCCTATATTTCGGCATTTCTTACCAAAATTGCCAAACAACCAAAAAATCAATCACTTCGGCAAACGTGCAGAGAATGCGAACACCAAGAGATACCGTTGTACACTGTCGTCCTTTTAGCGAACAAATCCACAAAATCAAACTTTCTGTTTTTAAAACTAGTTCGCAAAAGCCCCTGTACAGCGCTACTTGCCAGGGTGGCAGATAAAGGCGGACTTACCTCCCCTCTCACCGTCTCCCCCACCACTCTCTTGTCCCTCCCACCACTACTTTCAAATAAGGACGTTTTACCACCTATTAAGTAACACCCCCCTGGTTCCGAGCACCCCCGGGCGAAGCCGAAGGTTCCCGGGGTAACGGTCGAGGAAGAAGAATCTTGGAACCGTCTCGTACCGACAAGTATTTATGTAGTATTATAATGGGAGGGAAATCCAGATGGAGGTTTCTCGTAGAAATCGGATTAGTATAGAGGTTTCACGTATTGGTGAGGGGAGTTGTGGAGGGACCTACTTACATCCGACCAAATCATAGCTCTCAAAAAGCCAAATCAAAGCTGATATATTTGTAATGATTTGGTCGGCTGTCTTGTAATTTCAAAACAGGACGCATGCGATCGCAAGGGTAAAGAAAGAAAAATCAAAGGTAATCAGAATGGTTAGCGGTGATCACACAAAAAGTAATCATTCTATGTAATTTTTTTAATAATAAATATTTTTCTTGTCGTTTTTCTTTAAAGAGGTGTTCCTTTTTAATGCAAGACAAGTGCATGCAACCAATAAGATCCCTCCATCTGAAACAGATTCCCTGTCCCATCTTAATAAATTTCCATGTCCAGACAGACCACGTCAAAGGATGTTCTAGGGTGAGTACGGTCACAATATGTAGACCAAATACATACATACACACATATACACACATACATACAACATACAAAACAATCATACATAGATGAAACAATATACACACATATACATAACCAACACATACACATATATACACATGTACCAACACCACCTAGATGTATATCTACTTGGTGTTGCATGAACACACCATAAAAAACGATACACAAGCATCACATGCAGGAAACCATGTATACACCCATTCATACAGCCATATACACACACATGCATGAAAACAATCACACAACCATACACACACAAATAAAAAAATTATATACACGTATATAACCACAAACATTAAATAAATACACACCCGCATATAACACGAGCAAAAAACACCTATACACACACAAGTATACTGTTGGCCTATAGAATAAAATGTAAACAATGCAGTAGTCTGTTAAATGTTAACATATATATATATATATATATATATATATATATATATATATATATATATATTGTGACGTACCTGGTGGTGCCGGGTATCTTCACTGCAATATAACACTAAGAGAGGGTGTCTTTTACGTGAATGGGTCCTAGGATAAGTCGGTGCAACGTTGGGGAAGTTATTCATACATAGAAATACAATTATGACAAGATTTATTTTAAATCAAAGTTACTATTTACATAATCAGACACCGTTTTTATACTCCGCCTTGGTACCAAGATTAAGAGTAAAATACAACTTTCATACCTTCGGGGCCCCGTTTGAATACCTATGAGGTTCGTCGAGCCGCTCGTGCCGACAGGGTTGTCGACCTCTGCTACTGCTGCGGGCCGTCGGCAGCAGATGGCGTGGTGATCATCCACGGCTGATGCTCCAACAATTCTTCCCCGAACAGGATCTTGATACCTCGGCTGCGCACCTTCCTCGAATCACTGTCCATTAGTGGGTTTAATTACACGACCCCCGCCTACTCCGTATACTGATCACAGTTCTGTACCGCACGCTTTCAAGAATGTTCCCTCCGCACCAACTAATAAGAGCGACGTCAATTATTTTACCAACACTAATCTTTTACTATACTGATACTTCTAATGTTCTGTTTACATGTCCATTACTTTGCGATTCCTAATCACATAACTATGTCGCGTATTACATGCGTCCATTCACTAGCGGAGAGCCCTCGCTACACGTCCGCACTGGTCGCCGCTCTGCTAACCTCTACTTCGCCGGCCGCACGTCGGCACATCCTTCGGCGGCGGCCGCCTCAATCCAACTAACGAACTTTTTGCACGTGCTCGCTGCCACGCTTGTACCCGCCGTTCTCACGCTGCTCGCGGTGGTGGCACCGGAGGCGGTGGCAACCGTCGCTGACTGCCCGCTGCTCGCAACGCCCGGCGCTCGCACCGCGCAGTTCAAAATAACTATTGATTTCTTACACTAATGATTTAATTAGTGTAATGAAACACATATTCTGGGTTTCATCACCCCCCCCCCTTTCTTTTTTTGAATTTTTCCCACTTCTGGAAAAATTCACACTAGTAATATCGTCACTGCCGATGGTTGCACTCTCTTGCATAGTGCCCGACGCCCTATATACACTTATAACCTAAATCGAATTAACATGTGATTACTTATTATTAACCCTAACATTACACTTATTTACACTTCACTGTTTTCCATACATGTTGAACCAGGTTTCCGATTTGAAGCTTGTAGTGTCCTACTATGTCTTGTCTCTTGTGCGACGGTTCATTCCCATTTTGCTGACAGTGATTTCCTGAATCACAGTTGTAGGACATAGCTTCCAGCGTGTTGAGCACATCTTGATAGGTATCATCCCATCTCCAGCTGCGACCTCTTCTACGTTTGTACCAATTGTTGACCATACCATCACTCTTCCCTCGCCCCTGACTTCGCTCCATTCTTGACCTGCCTACATCTCCTTCACTCCCATTCGTTGGGGCGTCTGCAGACATAAAGTTGTACCCCTCCAATATCTTCAAACCCTTTCCTAAATCGGTGTGATCTGCTCTGCTCAGTAGGCTTTGCACGGTGACAGGATACTGTCGCGTTGACATGCAAATAATTCCTTGATATTTTATAGGAGCAAATAATGTTTTTGGCTCCATAACACTCTTCGTTCTGTATTCACTACGACTTCCCGTGATGTAGTTGTGATGGCTATTCCTCTGGTCGCTCTTGATGTTTATTTGGATTTCTTCATTCCGCTTTCGTACAGAAATCTTGTTTTCAAATTCCTTCAAAAATTTTGGAAATATACCAAAATTCTCTGCCCATGTCCTGGCGTTCTCTTCTAACATTGGGTGTAATAACTGGATCTTGTATCCTTCCAATATGTTGTTTAATGCTAGGTGCCGTTCTTCTGCTCGCAGAACTACCTTAGGGTTTTCCGCCCCATCTCCCAGAGATTTCATCGACTTTGGAGGCATAATTGGTGTCACCCCATACTTGACACTTGGCGACATTTTCCCGTCTTCTTCCTGTTTAAACTCTTCTTGTACTCTTTTCTCTTCGCACCCTTGTATATTTTCCACGATTTCTTCTTCTACTATACGCTCCATTTCTTCTATTTTCATTTCCATTTCTTCTTCCATTATTAACTTCAATTCTTCCGTTTTCACTTTCACTTTATAAACATCCTCCTCGGTCTCGATTTGGACCTCCACCGTTTTGCCCTCCGCTGTCTTGACTTCCTCATGGATTTGGTTCGTCATCCCCTCGTTTCTATCTGTTACCGCTACCCTAGCATCTACTTGATGGCATGATTGAAATTTTAGCACCTCATCTTTCCTATCCAGTTCCTCCGCTTTCCCATACGGTTTTTCGCATCTTTCGATGAGCTTCCTATTCCGTTCTTCTGTGATTCTTCCCATTTCTTCTGCCGGCTTCTTAATCTGTTCTTCAACCACCTTCCCGTTCTGTTCTTCTATTAGTTTTCTATTCCGTTCCTCCGCCTTCCTATTCTGTTCCTCCTCGGATCTTTTCTGTTTACCTAATTCTTTGCTCTGTTCTTCCGCAAACTTCTCAATCTGCTTCTCCGTTTGCTACCTCAGCTGTTCTTCTAATGAATCTTTTGCCATTACGCCCGTACACGTTTCGTACTCTTCGTCCATCCCCAAGTCAAATCCTACCGCCTGGCTCCCCAGTTCTACCACCTGCCGTTCTAGATCTATATTTACTCTGTGATCGACCAGAAAATCCATCCCTATGATTACCGAATACAATAATTTTTTGACTACCAGGGCCACCATCTCGTATACTTGGTTGCCAATCCTGGCTTGAAACATGATTTGTTTTGTGATGGGGCTTGACTTCTTCTGAGTTGCCCCAATCACATACGCCCTATTCATGGGCAAACACATTACTTCTTTTCCTGTTGCTTTTAACTCCTCATACATTTCTTCTGATACTACTGTAGTCGTGCACCCTGTATCCACTAAAGCTTCTTTAATTATACCTTCACATTCTATCGATATCGTGGGACATTTCCTGATTCTGACCGCTGAGTTCTTACATCTCCGCCACGGTTGGGTATCGTAGGTTACCGGCTGCATAGCGTTTATGGAGACCGCGTTTACGTCATCGATTTCCACGTCCGCAATGGGGCCACCTATCACCGCGGACTCTATTAGTTTAAATAGTGTCCTTGATCACTACTTGTGCTAGGCTGTGCTAATCGGTCGGGTGCATTCCCGCCCCCACCTCGCGTCTCCGTACGGTTTGAATTAGATCTATTCCAGTCCGGTCTCTGGTTCCCCGGCTCTGGTCTCCATCCGTCTCCCCCTCTTCCGCGTTGGTTTCTCTGGTAATCATTGCTCCTATCATTCCCTTGCCCCTGGTTACGTTCCGATCTAACCATATTAACATTCCCTTCATTTCTGTTCTTTGGTACGCCTGCGAACGTCAAGTCGTACCCTCCTAACACATTCTGGAATCTTTCCAGGTCGGTGTGCTGCACACTACGTAAAAGATTCTGCACTGTGACTGGGAACTGTCTCGTCAATACACATATTATTTCCTGATCGCTCATCGGTGGGGATAGCGTTTTGTATTCCATAATACGCCTTGTTGCGTATTCCCTCAAACTTCCCATGGACTGGTTGTAATGATTATTCATCAGGCTAATTTTAAAATTAATTTGAATTTCCTCATTCCAGTACCGCTCAAGGAATCGATCTTTAAATGCCTTTACTGATTCGGGAAACTTATCAAATGTATCGGCCCATGTCCTTGCGTTGCCTTCTAACATTAAATATAATAATTGTATTTTACACCTTTCCGAAGTATTGATAACATCTAAATGTCGTTCTGCTGCCTTCATAAATATGCATGGATTCTCTTTCCCGTCACCTGAAAATTTTAGTGATCTTGGAGGGGTAAATGGTACCGTCCCGTTTGCTGCGATTGGGGATGCCTTGCATTCTTTTATTTGTTCAATCTCTGTTCGTAATGACACAACCTTCTCCTCGCATTCCCTCTTGTTCTCCAACCTTTCTTCCTTGACTACCAATTGTATCCTTTCAATTTTCTCGTCCTGCATAGCGGTTCTATCATCTAATCGCTGATATAGCTTATTCTCTAATTCTCCCCCCAGATTGATTACTTGGGATTCTAACTCCTTTTTCTGTTTCCCTAATTCTTCGGCGGTCCATTGCTCGTGACTTTCTACCCGCTCCGCGATCTTAGTCATCTCATTCTTCGTTAACTCAATTTGTTCTTCAGCGCGTCCTATTCGCCCCCCTATTGTATCTACTTTCCTATTCAGGTCTTCTGCCAGCTTCCTAATCTGTTCCTCTGTAAATAATTTCTGTTCGTCTAATTTCCTACTCTGTTCTTCTGCCAACTTCCTAATCTGCTCCTCTGTAAATAATTTCTGTTCGTCTACTTTCTCATACAGTTCTTCAATCAACTTCTTCTGATCTTCTGCCGCTTTCTTCTGATCTTCTGCCGCTTTCTTCTGATCTTCTGCCGCTTTCTTCTGTTCTTCTGCCGCTTTCTTCTGTTCTTCCCGCATCGTCATTATTATCTGTAGTATGTCTAAATTGGTATCTTCTCCACCCCCCCGATTCGGATTTCCTGCTACCTGGTTCATCGGCGTTGACGTGATTTCTATTTCTTTATTGAAGCTATCTCCTGACGTGTCGTCTAACCGACTTCCAATACCACTATCCCTACTTTCCGATGACCTACTGTTATCGATTCCTACATCTATTTCCCCTACTTCATCCGCCTTTTCTTCCCGGACCAGCACTACATTTTGCGCCTCCATTCTGTTGCTTTGAGCTGTCCGATCGATTCTCACTGCACTAAAGTACCGCACAAATTCTCCACTTACCTCACCTACCGACGATACCACAGTTAACCTATGAATGCACTATATCCACCACAACCCCTGTATATTCTTCGTGAATGGTTTAATTCACTCCTATTTCAATTGCTACTTAATACCGAACAAGCCTCACTCACCACCATAAACACAATAACACTAATTCAATAGCCATATAAATTTCCACTCACCTACCAATGCATAAACATAATCCTTACAATACATAATATTATTACCATTGAAACACATATACACTGCTAATAGACTCGTTAATACTATTACACAAAAATGCTTTCAGATTATAATAAATCCCTTGTTAATTGAAATTACTTTTCAACGCACTTATTGCTATATTATGTACATAATCATCATTCACATTTGCATGTCATATCTCCTCCCTGAATTTTCCTCAATAATATCATATAGATATTCACAACAAACATTCACACTGCTGGTATATATTTCCCAACCTGGTATCTTTTCTAATAAATTCCCCACACTTTACCATCACCAATAAATAATGCACTACTGCGTGAATGTTCCCAGCAAAAAAAAACAATTTTGTGCATAATTTGTACAACACTATTAACCCCCTTTATATTCTCATAAGAATTATTACTACTTCCCCATTTCTTTGATTTCCATGTTATAAAAAAATTGCCAAGCCATTCAAATATTATTAATATGTCTTACCAAATTTGGAATTCTATTACATTATATTATTTGTAGCCTGTACATGTATAGCCTTCATAACCTCAGTAACTACAATATTAACTATATATTGGATGCTCACAAATAATTGCCTATGTCAACCCGCAATTAATTACGCAACAACATTTTTGTAATTATCAACATTTCATTATGCTTACTTGACTTGTGCATGTTTTTGCTAACACATGTATTGTTATTTTTTTTGTACTCTATAATAATACACTTTGCACTGCCTGCTTCTCATCTATACCCTGCATTACTATACATCAATTACATGCACATTATTTTCCAACATTTCACCAACTTTCCTAAGGCCACATTTCTTAACTATACGTTTTCCACTTGTTCGGGCGCCAGCTGTGACGTACCTGGTGGTGCCGGGTATCTTCACTGCAATATAACACTAAGAGAGGGTGTCTTTTACGTGAATGGGTCCTAGGATAAGTCGGTGCAACGTTGGGGAAGTTATTCATACATAGAAATACAATTATGACAAGATTTATTTTAAATCAAAGTTACTATTTACATAATCAGACACCGTTTTTATACTCCGCCTTGGTACCAAGATTAAGAGTAAAATACAACTTTCATACCTTCGGGGCCCCGTTTGAATACCTATGAGGTTCGTCGAGCCGCTCGTGCCGACAGGGTTGTCGACCTCTGCTACTGCTGCGGGCCGTCGGCAGCAGATGGCGTGGTGATCATCCACGGCTGATGCTCCAACAATTCTTCCCCGAACAGGATCTTGATACCTCGGCTGCGCACCTTCCTCGAATCACTGTCCATTAGTGGGTTTAATTACACGACCCCCGCCTACTCCGTATACTGATCACAGTTCTGTACCGCACGCTTTCAAGAATGTTCCCTCCGCACCAACTAATAAGAGCGACGTCAATTATTTTACCAACACTAATCTTTTACTATACTGATACTTCTAATGTTCTGTTTACATGTCCATTACTTTGCGATTCCTAATCACATAACTATGTCGCGTATTACATGCGTCCATTCACTAGCGGAGAGCCCTCGCTACACGTCCGCACTGGTCGCCGCTCTGCTAACCTCTACTTCGCCGGCCGCACGTCGGCACATCCTTCGGCGGCGGCCGCCTCAATCCAACTAACGAACTTTTTGCACGTGCTCGCTGCCACGCTTGTACCCGCCGTTCTCACGCTGCTCGCGGTGGTGGCACCGGAGGCGGTGGCAACCGTCGCTGACTGCCCGCTGCTCGCAACGCCCGGCGCTCGCACCGCGCAGTTCAAAATAACTATTGATTTCTTACACTAATGATTTAATTAGTGTAATGAAACACATATTCTGGGTTTCAATATATATATATATATATGTTACGCCACAATATATACGCCACAATATATATATATATATATATATATATATATATATATATATATATATATATATGTATACGCCACAATATATATATATATATATATATATATATATATATATATATATATATATATATATATTGTGGCGTTATGGGATTGTGCGACCCCATAACACCACCGTTTCGTCTGAATGAACACCCACAGGCAGCGAGGAGAGCAGGCGTAAATCAGAGTATCTAAACGCGCAGCCTGGTATCCGTTGCCCGTACTAATCAAAGACGAACTAGCAAGCAACGTTTTTCCCTGTGAAGAGTTGAGAGGAGAAGTACCCCCGCCACGGAGAATTTCCCCAGGCGTCGAACCATAAATAGGCAGACACTGCAAGCGGAAGGTATCTTTTCTTGCCACCACGCGTCGAGTAAGCAGCTCTTTTGATTGTCGCCGTTCGTCGGGTAAGCAGCATTTCATCACCGCTCGTCAACGTCAGCTTAGATAGTATTTGCCGCCGCAAAGACTGCTAGGTAGGAGTTTTCGGCATCGGACAGACGTGCTAGTTAGTCGTCCGCGAAATAGTAAAGATTTAGTGGAGTGTTTCTTCTATTAACAAATACGGGAAGTAAAAAGTTACCTGTTGTAAGAAAAGCATTGAGAGTTCTTGTTTAACGAAGTAAAAGTAGTAACGAGCGAGGAACTTGCACTAGTATTCAGGGAAGTGCAAGGGACATTTTTCACAACGTGGGCGTAGTCAGAGGCGCCGGTAGCAGTCGAGGGAGAAGAAGAGGCCGACTAGGAAGGACGGAAGAGGACGCAAGAAGACAGCGCAGACGACGCAGAGGCTGGAATCGAGCAACGTCGGTGCAGAAGGCAACGCATTAAACCAAGGCCAGAAAGTGGACAGTTTTCGCGGTAACGCTAGAAATCGTGGAAAGTAGGTCAAGTTCACGTCGGCAGGGAAAAGACTAGTGTAGGAAAATGTTAGGAAATTGAGGACACGGGTGGCAACAATTTGCAGCATTGAAGTGGGAGATTTTTGATGCGCTATTGCCTGCCTTAAACATTCTATTTGGAACATTTATTATTCTGCTATTAGCAGTCACATTTAAATTATAAATTGAGAGTAGTGCACTTGTCCACATTTTGTTCTTGACATGTAATATTTTTTTCTGAAGCAAGAGATTGTAAATAGAATTTTGTTTCATGTTCAAATGTAATTAGGATAGCATAAATTTAGATATAATTAATTTTCCAAGGGAATTCCCAGTGTAGATAAGGGTAATTATTTCAAAGAATTAGTTTTGGAGTTAATTATGTGTTCATTCATTTAATGTGCTGTAAAGGTTTCTATTTGTGTTTTTTGATTATTTTTGTAAAAGTGTGATTCTATTCTTGATTTTTTTTGTCATTAACTTATGCCACAAAGTTTATGGGTAAATTATACGCTCGTTTATGTGCAATTTGTGTGATTTTATTGTGTCAAGGGTTCAAACCTTTCTCGTACCCTGAAGATCCTGCTCCCTAGATTTAAAGCTCGCTTCACGAGCAAATATCTTATCAACCCCCTCCACGGTTCATGCTGTTGTAGTGAAGGTACCAGTTGTGTGCAAGGTGGGTGTGTTAGAATATATATATATATATATATATATATATATATATATATATATATATATATATATATACACAATTACTGAATGAAAGTAATGAAAGTATTGCCAATTACTTCACAAAACCATGTTATAAGGGGGGCACAAGGAAGACCATGGCAGTTAATTTAACAATAAAAATATTTAGTATGCAGAAAGATGTAACAATTTTTCTTAGTCCAAACCAGTAAAGCATCCAGTTTCCAACAGAATCTGTTGCTTACAAACAAAATGGAAATAACAACTTTAAGACTATTAGAAAGAATGGTCAAAACAATTTTGTGTTCATATAACACATTACAATCAAACAACAATCTACATGGATCATGGAGATAATTTTTTTGTTTTATTTGTGTTAATTATTCAACAATCAATTTATTGTAATGTATGTTGTCCTCATGCACTGTTCATTGTTTATACTTAAGCCCTGATGAAGAAATTAAATATTTCGAAACGTTGGCGTAACTTATTTGTTTCTTTAATCACATTGACCAATCCCGTGAGCCGATTTCTATTCTTTATTCTTCAATGGTCGTGATTATACAATGGTCAGTATAACTTGGTATAACCACAGTGTATTAAATGTGGTATAAGATGATTAACTTGGTCCACCGAGTAAAAACGGAGTTAAACCACAGTCTAATAATTTTATACCGTAGTTAATATTCTTATACCACAATTAACCCTTAATTGCCTGGGCCTGGGTGTAGCTCAGGTGTAACTTGATGTTTTTAGGGATTAACATAAACGCATTCTAACGATTTAATTATGAACTATTTTAATTTACATTGTGTGTTCATGTCATCCCATGCATTGGTAGGCGGCAAACGCTATAAAATAACGATTTTAAGTGGTAGTAATCTAGTGGCGTTGTGAACCGAAACGTCCTGGTGTGGCACAATATTTCCGTTTAACAGAAGCGAAAGGTTTTTATGAAAATAACCAAACTAAAATACGAATGATATTGCGTCGTACCTGTTTAGCACATAAATTGTTTGAAAAGTAAGTACACGTTTTATAAATTGTGAAATACAGCATATTTTGTTACGTAACTCTAGTGTAACATCATGCATATAAGGTACATTACAATATGTATCTTTGATTCAGTCGGATTGTGATATAATTTTTTTACGTTGAAATTTTTTTTTCTAATTTAAATAAGTTTATTTTCAGATGAGTTCTTCACAGTAGCGGTCAAACTAGTGGAAGAAACCGCCACCCCCGAAAACGCGCGCCGCGAGGGAGAAGAGATCCACCGTCCGCCGCTCGGCGCGCATGCGCGACCAAACTCGTGCATTTCCAACCAGGCAGGGGATGTCAGCGGTGGCGGACTCCTCCGATTACGTAATAGACATGGTACTGTCCCAGAAGAATGGACATTAAAAATTAAATAAAAAATTGTGACGCGTATCAGGTAAATCAGACTGCCCCTAGAAAAGACTTACTTCCATGGCTTCGCCCCAAGGCCACTTGGCAAAGAAATCATGTGGACTTTGCGGGCCTATTCTGGGATTCAATGTGGTTGTTGATTGTGGACTCATTGTCGAATTTCCCATATGCGTTAGCAATGAGGACCACCCCGTCAACCGTCGACGCTTTGGAGAAGGTGTTCGCTATCGAGGGCCTCCCGGAGCAGTCGTCACCGACAACGGACCCCAGTTTGTTTCGGCAGAATTCAACAATTTCTGAAGGTACTCTGGTATACAGTATGCATGCGCATCGCCTTTCCATCCACAATCCAATGGAGAGGCGGAAAGGTTTGTCAGAATCTTTAAGACAGCAATGAGCAAGGCAAGAGCGGCAGGGGCAAACAAAGTTGAGCGGTGTTGGGAGTGCTGGAGTCGTAAAGGTCGTTGCCTGGCCCTGAAGGAAGAAGCCCTGCAGAGATATTACACGGGCGGCAGCACCGATCGAGGCTGTCCTTGATGCAGCCCAGAGAGAGGCAGACATCATTAGGCTCTCCCCAAAATTCAGGGTGAGGAGTACAGTTCCACATTAAGGAAAGACCCGGCGTGGGAGGCCGGTGTGATTACACAAGTGTCGGCGCTAGGACTTATGAAGTGCGCACTTTGTATCGACGTGTAATGCGTCATCAGGGGGAGACAAGCGCAAACGAAAGCATATAAGTACGACTCCGTATCGGAGCAAGAGCAAAACAATAGGGCCCTGAGACAGTACGTAAGAGATGTACCGATACAGGGGAGCAGCCGACAGCAGCAGGCAACAGAGGGCAGATTACAAGTCAGCGACCCAGGAACCGGAGCTGCAGCGGCCGGAGAACCCCACCCCCGACCTCGCGGCAGGCAGAGGGAGAGCAGAGCGAGGAGACAGCAGTTTCACCTGGAGTGGACCGGGTGTTACGCTCGGCGCGACGCAGGGTGCGGTTCGCGCCGTACGCGCCGCATTTAGGCGCGGAGGGGGCAGTGGCGGTCAATCTAGAGGAAGAAACCGCCGCGAGTGAGAAGAGCCCCGCGGTCGCGCCGCGAGGCACGGCAGCAGGCGCGGCGGAGCGGAAGGACGCGGGCAGGGGAGGAGACGGCGCCGCTAGCGAGCGGTGGCCCGGCTCCCGCAGGGCGAGAGTGCTTTTGGTTGCGATCGATCACGGAACTGGATACACTTTTGGAATATTGTATAACGACATAGCTCTGATATTGTGATTTTTTCTGGTAATTGGTTTGGCCCGCTCGCTTATGGTACATCTTCGGGACCCTGGGTTACCTGGCTTTGTATTTTGGACTGTATTTGAAAAGTGGTATTCGGCCGCTTTCCAAATATCTATAACTGTTTATAGATCTATAAACTGTTTATAGAATTGTACTTTTGTTTTGTGTACTGAGTCTCCTAGAACAAATTTATAAAACTCATCTTTAGACTCGTTATAATTCTTGAAAAGGAACAAGTCTTAGACTTTTTAAGAAGAAGAAGAAGAAGAAGAAGAAGAAGAAGAAGAAGAAGAAGAAGAAGAAGAAGTAGAAGTAGCAGCAGCAGTAGCAGTAGAAGTAGGAGTAGAAATAGGAGTAGGAGTAGGAGTAGGAACGTAGAAGTGTAAAGATAAATGGATGACTTTCTTAAAATTGATGAGCAGATTCTGGAAAATAAAAAAGGTTGTGTTATTTCTCTAACTTTGGATGATACTGATACACTGAGATATCTGAACAAACAGAAAACTTACTGACAGTCCACGTAAGAAATAACTGTTTCCTTCAATTCCACAATTCGAATCTCTTTAAAAATATTAAAATAGTCTTATCTAAATTTATTACAATATATTCTACACCAATTTAATCTGTTTCTTCCATTTCCATATTTTTGATTAACTTTTTTATCCTGTATGTAATTAAGAAACAATATGCAGAGTAGCACAATTTTAAACCCTTACTACACGATGTAACTCAGGTGTAACATAATTTGGTTTTGTGTTTTTCTCAAGCAATATTTACTTCTGATTTTTTTATTATTTTCCCCTTAGTAATAAATAAATGTAACGAAGTATAATTAATGCAAGTAAAAATAAAAAATCATCCCAAAGAGCACCCATACTATGCAGGGTTGCCGGATGCTTCGTACAAATATCTGCCGTTGCAATAGCCGCCAAACTGGAAGTCCAATGGCCGCGCAGAAGGGGATCATATTTTTGCTTTGTTGCCACATTTGTGGTTACTCGTTCTCTCCCTTAGACCCATATTAGTTATTGACACAATTTCAATACTATTCTCTCTTTAAAGTACAATTGTATCAGATAATATAGTATAATAAATAAAATACTTAAAATATTACTTTTATTTGAAAAGTATGTATAATGTAATATTATGGGCAAAACGTTTTTTATTGCATCTTCAGAATGCTGTACGTTGAATATAGTTTGCTTTCCCCCTCTCCTCCTCACCTTTTATTCCATATTACGTTTAGATTATTCAGTTGTCGTTGATACTGAACCAGAAGTTAACATTTGAAGCTTTTCAATTTTTTACGTAATTGTATAAAAATATATAGTAAATAATAAAAAAATAAGAACGTATGTATTAACATGTAAATCAAAGATACATGCGGGGTTGGGTTGTATAAGGTGTAAAATAAAACACATTGATAACTATCGTATCAACATGAAATATAAAGTGAAATAAATTATCTAAAGTACAAAAACATTTCTTTTTTTTCAAATCGAGGGAGTCATCGTCTTCTTCGCCGTCACCCGTGCTGTCTACGCTCTCACTCATCGCTACTTTCTTCTTACGAATTGTTTTCACATTTATAAGTGTAGGGTCTATAATCTCGTCCCTCAAAAGTTCCTTTCGAAAATCCTCTTGAAGAGTTTCGGCATAGCGCACGCACAAAGCCCTATCTTCCTGCGTCACATGATCTATCGCCTCGTGTGTAAGTCTTTCCACGTCGACGATTTTAAAAGCGTTATTTTTTTCTTCACATACCCTTTCACTTAACGACCTTTTTTTTCAATAGGATTGTAGCCGCAATGATAAGGAGGCAAACAAATCACTCTGCGACCCATTGCTATCGCAATTTCGTCCAATGCATGCTGCTTTCGTGGGCTGGCGTGAATTTTAACAAATTTGGATTAATTCTGCTCTAGTCAGGGATGTGTCGTTACCAATTCCATTCTTCTGTAGCCATCACATATTTCTAACTTGCGCGCGTGTGACTCGGTGCTGCATTCAAAATTATGCAATAAAAGGAGCGTTGTCCATAACAGAATTTGAAACAGAAAAACAGAATTTGGACGCAGGTAAGGCAGAAAGCTGTTCATGAACCATTCCCTGAACGTCACAGAATCCATTTCTCAGTGGTATTTCGCACTCTTTGAATTGTTGGAGAAGAAAACACGTTTTGTCTCAGGTTTAACCTTAGCCTGGATGGACCCTGCCTGACAAACAATAAGCCGCGTCCATTGTCGTACCTGCTCTTTCAATCCTGCTGCTCCGTTCCGAGTTTGCCAGAATAATTTCTGGAATCATTCTGATTTACCCAGGTTTCATCTATATAATAAATGCATGTGTTAGGTTCTCGAGTGCGAATCTCGGGCATTTCTCTTAAAAACCTAACGCGAGCATTCACAATGCCACTGCGTTCCACGAGGAACTTTCTACCATCTTTGCATTTAACATATTCAAAACCCATAGATGTTAAATATTGACCTCACACTTACCTTATATTCGACGTCTTTTCGCAACTTCCGGGTTAATTTTTCTGCAGTAGGGTATTCACCTCGGTCGTAAAATTCTAATACAGTCTGGCACACTATCGTTTTGTCAAAATCGTCCAGATTTGTTACCGTACGTGATTTCTTGCAGTGTTTCCCATGTGATTTTAGAAGCACGGATCCCGACACAGCAAGTGATGATTTGTCAGCCTTCAAAATGCGTCCAACACTTTTTACTGCAATGTCACAAGCTGCCGCTGTCCGCTGTTGAAATTTGGCAACGCCGAAAATAGGGTGGTCTGCGTCCGCTTCCTTCTTTAATAATGAATAAACTGCATACACCGCGATTCGCGCTTGACTTCTCAGCAGATCACGCTTACGATTTCTTCGCACATATTGAATTTTAACTTTTGTTCAAAAAAACAACGCGATGACATCAGAAAGAGTCAATATTTTTGGGAAGCACGGGAACTCCGTTCTCCTCAATGAATATAGGATTGAAGCATATTCGCTCGTGAAGGTCACGTGGTTTTTCCTTGCTACTGCGCATCTCCCGCATCGGACTTCCAAACTGGCGCCAGTATATATCGATGTAAATCCGCCAAATTTCGCCCAATACGAAAAATTCAACATTCCAAGCGGTATATTTGAATTTGCATTAAAATAATAGTATTAGAAGTTTTTTGAGATAGTAACCCTATAAAATGCTTTATTAGTGTTACTTTTTGTGGTAAACATCGTAATTAATAATAACGTAAAAAATGACTTAAATCATAATAGTAACAAATTAGTTATGACTATATTTATGCAGATGGGAGGAATCCTTTAAGGGATACAATAATTTCCCCACTTTCCCATTTTTACTCTCCTTGCCAGTGGCGTAGGTTCAATGTATGCGAGTGTTACATCCCCTAGTTTTCCATCACTTAAAAATACTTTCTGTAAAGTATTTTACTTTCTTCCGTAAGTATCTATCTTTCTCTATTCCCTCTCGCCATTTACGTGCTCTGTCCAATAGGCGTTAGCCCCGCCCCTCCCCCCGATCGACGTGGCGGGTCGAGAAACATCACTTGTACGACCTCGCTTCGTTGGCGAGGTCATTGAACTCACGGCCATGCTCTGTGTGCAAGCTGTGTGGTTTTGACTTCCGGAGATGTGACATCGCCTCACATCACAGTCTTTTGAGTTCTCATTGACGTTTGTGTATTCTCTCCCAAGAACCATTCATACTCCCTCCTCTGATGCAGTTATAATACGGCAGCGGGTCTGGGAATCTCAGACGTCAAGTGCCTCGATTTTGGACCCCGAAGCAGGGAGCGGGGGGCAGACGGCACGGCTGCCTTTCTCCACAACTCAGGCATAGTTGGCAGACTTGCAAAAGCAGACTTTATTAAGTACAGCTGGGTAACTGAAGCAAATCCCACCCACGTGATCCTTATTAGCTTCTCTTTATTAATCTAGGTATTTTACCATTACTTTGTCTCTTCATATGTGAATCTGTTTTTTGTCAAAAATGACTTACTTAAGGGTGGGAATATATTTTCAGCAAACGCCGTTGTCTATAACTACAACAGTCGACATAGTAATCATATTCATCAGGTGACAGTATCAACATCTCACTACAAGAAATTCACATATAATACACGTACATTATTTTACTCCTTGCGAGATGACATTAAACGATTAAATTCGATACACAAGTTTAAGTTCTAAGTAAAATCTTTTCTGCTGCGCAACTGTTTCTACAATTAGAGACTATACCGAGCATCCAAAAGGAAAGTAATATTAATTTTAACAATGACATTGAATGTATTTTATACAATTTGGATAGTATAATTGTAAAGAACCTGTAACAAGTATTGTACTTCAGCTTCTGGGTCAATGGCCCCAATCTCGATCAGGTTTTCGTCCAGGTTCCCTGATCCTCGAGCAAATTCTAAGCTGGCCCCTTGTTTTGCCTCTGGGCATAAATGTAACTTCTAATAATTAACTTCACCCCATAGCACGTCATACAGTTTTTTACTGTTTTTGACGTAAATAAATAAATAAACAAAAATCGTGAATTCGAAATTGTAACGCGAAAGAATAAAAGTTAACTCCGCCTGGGTCTGCTTGCAGGCACTGCCGGTCCCAAGCCCGGATAAAGGAGGAGGGTCTTTTCACTAGTAATGCAATGCTTCCACTTACTTTTGCCATACTTCTTTTAACTGTCCTATTTTGGTCACTCTCGACCCCTTGTATTTTTCGATCCCGATGCTATTAGGTTGCGAGGGCTAGGGAGTCTTTCCTTTCTGATCTTCTACTTTCTGTAAACTACTAATTTTTTTCTATCTTCTTATAGATCCTGTTCTTATGCTTCTTAATGGGGGGACAGACCTCAGAGCTGAAGTGAAAGCAATCTGTCTAGGGAGAAAACCTTATACAAATCCTGCGAGTTTGGGAGCAGTGAGGTGGCAGCCCCATTACCAAACTTTCCCTGCGCAGCGTTCGTAGCGCGGCCAGGGGAGATTCTTACTACTGGCTCACTCATTGATTGTAAACAAGGAAATCCTTTGGTAACGACATTGGCAAAGTTAAAGGACAAACGTCTTGGTATATCAGAACATGTCAATATAGGAACTTGGAATGTACGAGGCATAGCTAACAAAGAATACGAATTGCTAAGAGAAGTCAGGAGTGCTAAACTCGATTTGGTTATGTTATCTGAAACTAAAAAGAAGCAGAGGGAAACATGTGATTTGGGAAACTATACATTAATTTATAGCGGTGTACCTATCGAAAATAGAGCAGTAGCAGGAACAGCTATTCTAATAAATGAGAAATGGAGAAATAGGATAACTTCTTACAGTTGGATAAATGAAAGAATTGTAACATGCAGATTCAAAATAGCTAGAGGATATATGAGTATTATATCAGTGTATGCTCCTGAAGAGGGTAGAAAAGAAGAATCTGATAAATTTTATGAAAGCCTACAAAGTGTACTAGATTCCACAAATAAAAATGATTATATAGTCATAGGAGGAGATATGAATGCTAGGATAGGACAACAGCCCATTAAGGAAATAATTGGAACAAACGGAGAAGTAGTAATTAATCAAAATGGAAAAGTGTTACGTGATTTTGTGAATTTTAATTCATTACGAATAGAAAATACGTTCTTTAGACATAAAGATATCCATAAATTTACATGGGTGAACAGAGGGTACAGATCAATAATTGACTATTTAATTGCAAATGAAAAGATGGGAAAACTATTTCAGGACGTGAGAGTGATGAGAGGAATGGATATAAATTCAGATCATTTCCTAGTAAGAGGGAAAGTAATCCTTAAAACTAAATGGGCAAGAACAACACGCAAAAAGATCACAATAAAGGAAACAGTGTGGAAAACTAACCTATTAGAAGACCCTAGCATCAGAAATTTATTTCAATCACGCATAAGACTATATATGCTAAAGGAACCCATCAGCACGAATATTGAATTAGAATGGCAGAAGCTAACCCAACTGATAGAAAGTGTAGCTTTTGAAACCTTAGGGAAAAGGAATAAATATAAGCCAAAAAAGGGACTTAATGTGTGGAATGAAGAATTGAAACGTGCAGTTCAAAGAAAGAAGGAGTCATATCTACAGTGGCTCATGACGAAAACTCCTGAGACATTGGAAGAATATAAAATACAAAGAAGAGAAACAAAAAAAATAGTAAAAGCTGCACACAAGGAAAGCTGGGAAAGATACATTTCTAACATAGAAAGAGATGTACATTGTCGCCAATATACTGCTTACAAAATTATGAAACACCTAAACAGAGAAGAAAAAGACGCAGCAAATTTAGATCTTCTAGATAGAGAAGAATGGATTAAGTTCTGTAAACATCTGTGGACAAAAGAAGTGGGAGAAGATGTAAATGATGAAGAGGAGGAAAATAACAGATGTATATCAGAAATTGATAAAATAGAATTCAATGAACTTCAAGAAGCCTTGCAAAGTTGTAAAAACAGAAAAGCTCCTGGCTCAGACAATTTAAATATAGAACTATTTAAATATCTACCAGAAGAAGCCAAAAATAGGCTTCAAGATTTTCTAAATCAATACTGGCAACAAAAAAGAATACCAATGGAATGGAAGAAAGCAGTAGTAATACCCATTTTTAAAGGAGGACCAAGAACTGACTGCGAAAATTATAGAGGTATAAGTCTTCTGAATACGGCATATAAAATATTTGGGAAGATAATAGCAAATAGATTGAGAAACATTGTAGACAGTATATTACTTGAAGAACAAACAGGTTTCCGGAAAGGAAGATCCTGCTCGGATAATATCTTTATATTAAAACAAATAATAGAAAAAAGAAGAGAATACAATCTAAAGACCTACATAGTCTTTATTGATTACAGTAAAGCATTCGATAGTGTACACAGAGGAAAACTATGGAAAATTATGGAAAAAAGAGGAATACCATTGCACTTGATCGAAGTTATAAGAAATATATACCTAGGAACACAGATAAACATCAAACTAAAATCTGGAATTATTGCCCAAGGAAATATTAATAAAGGAGTCAGACAAGGGTGTTGTATTTCACCTATACTTTTTAATCTATATCTAGACAATGCTGTGAGAGAATGGAAACAACAGATCATGAAACTTAATATAGAAGACAATTTTAAAGGAACAAATTTTATTAAAACTTTTATGTTTGCTGACGACCAGATTTTAGTTGCAGATAAAGAAGATAATCTGCAAAGGGCACTATATGAACTATACAAAATAACAAAGCAATATAATCTAAGTATATCTACAAATAAAACCAAATCCATGGCAATCCAAGGCTCACAACCTTTAAGATGTAAATTCATATTAGAAAACAAAATTATTGAACAGGTTAATACCTTTAGATTTCTAGGATGTGACGTATCATATCTCGGCGAAGTTGATATTGTAAGGAAGATAGAAAGATTCAATATGATGTGTGGCACCATCAAAAGAGCGCTCAAAGGAAAGGTCCGTAAAGACACAATGCTAAAGTTTTATAAAGTTATGGCAGTGCCTTGCGGACTTTACGGAAGCGAAAACTGGACTATGAACTCCAGAACACACAGTAGACTTCAAGCAGCCGAGATGAGATTTTTAAGATCAGTCCTGGGAGTAACAAGAATGGACAGATTAAAAAACGAGACCATCCGGAAAAATATAGGAATTTACAACTTAAACGAAAAAATTAAGGAATACAGAGAACAATGGAAAAAACACCTCGAAAGAATGGAAGACGACCGTATTCCAAAGCAAGTGCTTCAGTACATCCCTAAAGGAAGAAGAAGCGTTGGTAGACCCAGGAGAAGATGGTTAGATCAAGGAGGCGCAACGGACCAACCGGTCTAATGCTTGAGGGAGAAGAAGAAGAAGAAGAAGAAGAAGAAGAAGAAGAAGAAGAAGAAGAAGAAGAAGAAGAAGAAGAAGAAGAAGAAGAAGAAGAAGAAGAAGAAGAAGAAGAAGAAGAAGAAGAAGAAGAAGAAGAAGAAGAAGAAGAAGAAGAAGAAGAAGAAGAAGAAGAAGAAGAAGAAAAGTTATGTATGTTTGTGTGTACAAGGTCGCAACCTGGCGAGTACATACTGTACTCGCCATACTGTACAGTTCAGTTGTGGCAGTGGATGAGTTACTTGTGGCAGGGAACAGTAGTAAAACATTTCATTGTGCTATATATAGAATTCTTCAAATTCCTTTTCGTTCTTTCTCCTATTCTGAAAAACTTAAGGTAATTAGTGATGGACAATCATTTAATATCACCACAAAACTGAAAAATTGTGTTCATTATTTTAGTGGTAAGCTATATGAAAAATATCATTGGATTTTCGGATGTGAGATTAAAAACAAATTGTCTTGTTGGACGATATTCGGTCGAGCCCTCAATTCAAAAGGTCGTTACCGCTGTATTTGCTAGAAAACAGGGTGAATAGATCTCAAGTTCAAAAATTAGGTATGCACTTTTTTTATATTTCATTTCTTAGTTTTATTGTTTTGTTTATGTAAGTTAGTACATGCGATGAGAAATTGGTGATTTTCAAGGAAAATTCAGAAGGTACCTAATTTGCAAAATAAACTTCTAAAATACTTCAGAGTAAAATAAAATGACGCAGACTTTAAATATTTGGAATTATACGTTCAACCTGTAATATAAAGATTGCATCCCCATGCCTACTGACCAGAAGATGCCAATGCTCCTTGCTTCTCTTAAATATCCGAATTCAGAATTTTACCACAGAAATGGTTATATATGCATGCTTAATCTCTATGGCTTAAGGGAAAGTGCTGGCAGTGAAACTGTACTTCCAAAGATGACTAATTTTAAATAACGTGTTCTAAAATTAACTTCAAGAATTGTCAATGTGATATATTATAAACTCACGTTGTGCACGACAAATTAGTATGACTTTTAGAACACACTCTATATTAGAGGTTTTAAAACTAACATTACTCACTTCAAGTAAATTTGAATGAGTTAACAAATGATTAATGAAACACGAAATATAATGTGAATTTTTTTAAAATCAAAATCACTGTCAACGTTATTGAGGTTGTTTTTTTCTTCTCGTCGTAATCTGAAAACCCTCCCCAAATCGCACAAGTTTTGATGCACTTCCGCCCGTTGGCCGGTATTCCGCGAAATCAATTTTTCTCCCGCGAGAGAGAGCCGTTTTCCAGCCCCAAAAGCGGAATTCCGTCCAATCTGGCACCCCTGACACTACGATCATTCCCATGTTAATAGGGTGGACGAGTAAACGGCACCCCCATCCACCTGAACCGCCTCTGCAGGCTCCACGAACGCCCCTCCCCCCGTCCTCTAACCTCACTTCCTCCTCTGTATGTGCCTATCGCGCATATTGACAACTTTGATCTCACGAACGCCCGTTGTTGATGCAACCTTAAAATACCAAAAAATCATTCAGATGCCATGTACAAAGCACTAAGCAAGACTTTAAAGCTACAAATCTGTTCTCTTTAGATCTCACTTAAATGTGAATATGGTTAAACAAAAAACAATGAATTTGAATTTAAAATTAAATGAAAGGTTGAGAATGAATAATGTCAAGTATTTTATCAAATTAATAAAAAATAATATTAGTGCAATTTTAAAAATGAATATTAACAGAATTGTGATTTTCATCATTTTTTTATTTGTTTATTTCATGTCGCGTCAACTACAAAAGGTTAATAGCGACATCTATACAATAACATTATTTTTGTACATGGAGTGTTGTGACACGCTGGGAGGGAACATTCAATTTACAATATTAACCATTTTACACATTTTTCTTATATATCACTGTACACGTTTATGCCCTTCAAAAAATTGAGAAAGCGACTTCATTGTTCTTTGTCCGTTAGTACTTTTGTCATGTCGCTATTGACACCATGTCTCGTCCGGTCAGCCTCAAACCTGGGGCACAGAAATAATTGATTAATATACATAGAAAAATTACACAGCCGTTTTCCCGATTATCAGATAGGCATGTGTGAACTTGGTGTGACCTATCTAGTTAACACAACCTGCAGAAGGATGTGGCTGGATTATAATCATCGTATTCACATATACTTCTAAATTTGCAGCGAGCATTATTGTTCCATTTCTGTCTGTCCAATTCTTGTAGTTTTCTCTTGATGCTGGCGTGATAGTCCTAGTGAATTATGGAACGGTTACTTCCTTCATCAGGTTGTGATACCTCTTTTGCAGATCTGTCTGCCAACTCATTCTCGATGGTACACACATGAGCCAGGATCCATCCAAAAGCTATTGCTTTACCTTTAATATTTGTACTCCTTATCATACTGACAATGTCTAAGGCCAAAGTAAAAAATATTTCCAATAACCGACAGAGCCAATGTAGTCTAGTGCAATAATGATGGCGTATAACTATCTGGACAAAACTGAGTACTTGTCGGGCAGTTTGCTTGAGATTACTCTTGTTGGCGTTACAGCGGCGCATTTTAATTACAATTACATCAAATTACTTCTAAATAGTGACAAATCACTGAATTTTAAATCATAGAATATAATCAAATGAAATCAATACATTTGTTTCAATGAGCAATTGTCTAAGTCAGATCGGTAGGTCAAAGGTCCCAGAATTTCAGCTGCTGGTACTCCCGGACACTGGAACACTAGTAATTCCTATGAACAGAAGTCAAAATTTATGTGAGCAATTATGTGACAACAGCGCTTTGAAATGTCAGAGTCGTTTATGTATCGGGTACTGTAGGAGACTCAACTCCGGTGGTGGGGTATGGTGGTATACTTATATACTTATACTATGGGGGTAGTACCTTTTCTTGATTCTCCACTGCGGGGTGAGGCGGGTTCTGTCTACGTCACGGTAATGCAGTGCTGACAACGTCGACAGAAAACAGCACAATGTCATATCTTGAACTAGATAGGAATGAGAAATAATGTGTTTTTTGAAAATTCTGAAGAAATATTTCATAATATTAGAAGTTATTGTGTAACAAGGAGGAACACGGAACAGAGGTTGTTAGAAAGAGAGAAAGAAAACTGAGATGTCCGCATTTTAAAAGACCAAGGTGTACATCACTGCAAACTGAGCCGTGACGTTCCGAGTGGAACTCAATTTTTTTCCGGGCCGTGCTGTTCCGGGTTGAACGAGAACTAGGGAGCTCAAGAAAACGTGGGCACATAGTATGAAAAGTGTAGATAGTTAATCGGACTCACTTAGCTTCAGCGACATCACGAAATCAATAGGAGAACCTCTTAAGACCCTTTCACCCATTTCATTTGTCACATGAGCCACCAAGTCAAGCTCATGTGTCAAATTAACACAATTTGCATTTACTAAAATGTAGATGGCGTTGGTTTGATTCAGTGATCGCAAAACCGTCGATCGCGGTTCAGTTTTGGTAGATCGCGGTCATGCTGAAGATAGGCTAACCTGGACTTGTTCTATAGAGACGATGTCGTAGTCTTGTTCTCCAGTTTTTCTTCTTGTACACAGCTTCATTAAAATTTGTTACATATTAAATAGGAATTATTTGCAGACAATTAAAAAATATTATGATTTGAAGAACAAAATTCTGTATTGGTTTATTGGTATCTCACAGTAGGACTGAAAACGGTATGGTTGCTCACAAGCTACATACGTTTCGAGATTACTGCTCTACTAAATATACGTGCGTCGTTATTTGCCACAAAAAAACGTGGTCAGATTGGTAGCATGAGAAGTGTGACGTGTTTTCAAAAGTGATACGAGAATAATTAGATAAAACAAGAATTGTGTAAAGAAAGAAGATCTCCCTGACTTCCCAGACAAAAAAGGCACAAAATGTGAGTACCAGTGAAGGTAGCACAATTCCTCAACATATAGTGGCGATATAAAGTCATAATAAGTGAGAAAAATCCATCCTGGCAAACAACAGAGTAACGCGCAGGGCTGACAACTGCATTACTAGAAGACGACCGGAGAACAGACAGCAAAGAAGAAATAACACCTTACAGAAGACAAAACAAACAAGAGAGACGCGCAGGGCTGACAACTGCAACACAACAAAACGAACAGACTACGCAGCAGAGAACAAACAAGATGCAGTACATATGTCCCATATGCGAAGACACCGTTCAAGAAAATGCATAAGTTGGAATGCGACGTCATATGTCAAAAATGACACCAAAGTTGCGCGGAATTACAACAGGGACAAATAAATGCATTGAAAGCAAAGCCAAAATGTCCGAATTCATGTGGTTAAGCGACATGTGTGAAAAAGATTTTCAATAATATAAAGCAGGAAGATCGGTACAAAAGGAAGTGAAAGAAATGCGAGAGGAAGTAAATCATATACTAGGCAACATGGATGAAAAAATAAGAAAACTAACAGCACAAACAGAAACTAAATGCATCGCCCCCAGCCCTCCAAATCCTTGCAAAACGTAGAATCTGAACCCAAAATCCTATGCCACTGTCATAGTAAGTCATACCAATGAGGTAGCAAAGGTGAAAGAGCATGCACCACAAAAACCGTGACGAAGACACAATGGACAACAAGCGGAACCCTCAACAGCAGCAACAACAATACGAAGTAGAAACTACGAAAGAAGTAGAAGAGATAACTTCCGAGAACGTAAAAATATATCTCACAAGAGCATAAAAGAAATACTTCCCAATTATGACTTCAAGATTGTCTTCTATAGAAAAGGGAGGGAAAGCAAAAGGCCATCATCGGTACCTCGCAAGAAGGCCTCCTAAAGGTACGAGGGTTGCCTTTTATATTTCAGGATTAGAGAACAAAAACAAATGTTAATCATCGAAAATCACTTTATTGTTTTTCAAAATATTCCCCATGAAGATCTATACACTTTTGCATGCGTTTGAACCAATTGTCGAAGCACTTTTACCACTCTGATTGAGGTATCTCCAAAACATGCATTCTGAATGCAGCAACCGCTTCTTCAGGTGTCGAAAAACGTTGACCTCTCAGTTTGCTTTTTACGTACGGGAATAAAAAGAAGTCATTCGGTGCCAAGTCAGGACTATACGGCGGATGACTCATCAAATTGATGTTTTGGGCGCTCAAAAATGCAGTTGTTTGAGCTCGCATTGTCGTGGTGAAGAGTGATCCGTCTTCGGCGGTTGGTTTTCCTGATCTCTTGGAAGACGGCTGGCAAACAAATCGTTGTGTACCACTCAGAATTGACTGTTCTGCGTTGTTCTAGTGGTACGGTTGCGACATGTCCAGTTTTTTCGAAAAAACAGGCGACCATCTGTTTGGAAGTGCTTCGTGCGCGAACAACTTTTGTTGGATTTTGCTCATCTTGGAACACCCATACAGTTGTCTGCTGTTTACTTTCGGGTCATACGCGTAAATACACGATTCATCACCTGTCACGATGGCATAGACGTGTTTCGAAGCACCGCGACCGTATTTTTTGAGCATTTCTTTCGACCAATCAACACGAGCCTTTTTTTGAACGAATGACAAATTGTGTGGGATCCAACGCGAACAAGTTTTTTTGACAGTCAAATGTTCATGCAATATTGAATGTATGCTGGTCCCACTAATGCCTAAGGTTGTCTCAATCTCACGATAGGTAACACGACGATCTTGCAATATCAGTTCACGCACATCATCAATGCTTTTCGACCACGATTGAATTCACCATACCATCGATAAACACTGGTCCTTGATGGAGCTTCATCGCCAAAAATTGAATTAAGTTCATCCATGCGCTGTTGCTGAGTTAATTCACATCGAAAGTTGTAAAAAATAATCGCACGAAAATGTTCACGATTTAATTCCATTTTTGGGCCAAGATGAATCTTTTAAGTTACTGTAAACAACACAAATAGCGCTAGTATGTGAAAACGTTCTGATAACGTATAACCTCAAAACATCCAACTTTACGATAGAGCTGTCAGTTGCCAGATTGCAACACCAGAGTTGCCAAATCCCGAAACATACAAGGCAACCTTCGTAGGAAAGCAGACAGCATAGCTATACCTAGGCCGGATGTGACAAAGTACATCAGAGGATGTGACAACCTTCCTTGAGAGAAAGAGTATTGGAAAAAAGCATGCGAACAGCTGAAAACCAAAGGATTCAACAGATCATTCAAAATAGGGATTCTAATGAAATTCCTACAAAAAGTAGAAGTCTCAAATTTCTGGCCTGAACTTTCAGACATTATAAAAGGAACTGAATAGCAGGGCCTTGCAGGCCGATCGGCGGCGCGGCTTCGCGAACCGCGTTCCACGCGCCTGATCCGGGTCGATCCGCACGTTCGTGGGCTGAACTATCAGAGGCTCGTAGCCTCATCGACCAGCAGCACGCATTCAGTCCACAATGGGCTCCTTTCTCAAACCCGTTGGAATGGTTTCGACACAAGGTTAATTTAAGAGACCATTGCAGGTAAATTAGTTCTCATAGAGACAGAGGCGGGATTTTTGATCTTTTATTGTAGGCAAAAGGGTCCTCCCACATAAGATGGTGAAAAGTTCCTCTAAACCAAATATCGCGCCTGAATTTACAAGGAAGTTTTTAAGATCAATGCCAGCAAGGCTGGAAGTTGTTATTTGTGCTAAAGGTCGTTCCACAAAATGTTGACTTATTATTTTTCGTTTTTCTCGAAGCCAAATTGCCAGTGTACGTTCATTTTTGTGGTGAATTGCATATGCATTAGGATAATTTTTATATTCTATTTATTATTTCTTCCGTTATTTAAAGTTATTTTTGTAATGTACGAGTGAGAAGGTTTGCCGTAATACTTATATTTATTTTTTACACCACAATTCTGTAAAAAGTATTTTTTCTATGACATTTTATATTTTTTTTCTATAGTGTACAGTCAATTTTGTGAGCCACTGTATGGGAGAGTACATTTCTGATTATCAGATTTTGTCTACAACGCTCGTTGTTATTATTTATTCTTAAATCATCGAATGTTGCAAAGGAGTGGGGGTAGATATTTCGGGGCACAAGGAAACGTGCGCGTATATTACAAAAGAGGAAATTAATAGACGAAGAATTCTATTCCTCGGATCCCATGATACTCAGAAGCTGGATGGGAACCAATCACGAAATGATGCGTCATGACTACATTAGACTGGCGGTCCACGATTACCACTACCATCTGTGCAAACCACTTTCACAAAGCCAATTTCTTGTGCAAATTCTGTGAAAAAAACGTCCAAAATGCCTTATAACGCCCTGCAGAAAATTAGACAAAACTGTCAGAATTTGGTGACAATAAACGAGGAAACAAGGCTAAATAAGTGCTACGTAACGTACGTAACTTACATTTAACCAACTAATGCGATATTGCGTGCCCTTTTGTAGTTATAAATTCCTTCATTCACCACATGATGTTGTTGAAGTTAATTTAGTCCGATTAGTTGCCGCCGTTTTTCATACCACTACCATGCCTCCAAAACCGGAGTTAAGCCTCCTTCTTACATGCACAAACCAAATTTCACAAACGCAAATTAATACACATTGAACGGGCACGGGAAACACGGGAAGACATTCGAAATATTCCTCACACTTTTTATCTGTCAAGGAGTGTGTGATAAAGACGCTTGTGACGCCCCTGGTGGTTGAGGGCATCGGTTGCTCGTCTACATTCTCCTTACCAGCTCCTTATGAAACTCAATGGAGTGATTCATCTAGGTTTGCCTTGGTGTGTGTGTGTTTTCGGGTGGTCGTTGTAGCGGACGATGAACATTAATTTTTTTTGATACAGCGCATTGAATGCGTTCGAATTCGGTGAAAGATTTGAAGGGAGTTCGAAAATAATAAGTATGTTATTAATTTTAAGTACACTAAATGTATAACTGAAGTGCGACAGATCACCGACAGCTAGTATTACAAAACACTTCCGTGTTTATGTTTCAGACTCCCTTCGAATTTAATCATCTGTCATTTCTTAAAAGGAATTAAGTTCTTAAATAGCATGTCGTATCAATTGTATAGAAATACAACTTTGGGTAATACATTACAGGAAAGTCTGGACGAACTGATTCAGGTAAAATGCCAACAATTAATGAAACGTTTAAAAGTTTTAAAATTATACTGGATTATAACTTGTAAATATATTTCTTATAGTATGGGCAAATAACTCCCCAACTTGCCATTAAAGTACTATTGCAGTTTGATAGAGCCATTAATAATGCTTTGGCTACCAGAGTGAAATCAAGATTAACCTTTAAGGTATAGTACATTAAATCTATTTTCTTTGTGAATTGTTTAACTAACAATGAGGTTTTGTAATGTAATGTATTATACATGTGCTAATTTCTTTATGGTTATTATATCTTGTCTCCTAAGCAATATTCTCTTTTCAAGGAGCAAAGTTGACGATCTCCAGTCTATGCTTCAACTAGAAATGGCAGTATAGTAATATTTAATGTTTACAAATTAATTCATATTTTCAGCCATGATCTCTCATCATTAAGGAAAATGTTGTACACTCTACGTGAAATCTTTTATTGATGTTAGTTGTGTGGGAATTGTTGGAAACATTTTGACTGCATCCCGAGTGTAGCGAGGTCTTACTTGAAATCTTTTTCAATTTTTTAGCATGACCTCTCTACTTTAAGGCACAATCTATGGTGTGTTTTGGCATTGAAGAAGACCCAAACTATCTTAATTTTGGAAATAGCAAATTTTCAATCTAAGAAATTAAATTCATTATTTTCAGAATTGTATTGTTCTTTTTTAAAAGTTTCATTCCTTTTTTAAAACATCTCCAGATATTTAAAATCTATCATTTGAACATGGTCTGTTTTTGTAGCATGTGGGTTCTAGCTTCCATTTGGAATTCTGAAAGAAAAAGAAAAAACACACACACACATTCCCGGGTTCGTGTTTTTGCAATGTTATCTGAATTAGTGTGTTTCATTTTAGGCTGGAAAACTTAACACCTACCGATTTTGTGATAATGTGTGGACTTTTATGCTGAATGATGTTGAGTTTCGTGAAATGAATGATTTTGCCAAAGTGGACAAAGTGAAGATTGTAGCATGTGATGGCAAAAGTAAGTTTAGACTGAAAAGTTTTTTGTTTGTAAGTAGATATAAGTTATATATTGCACTTGTTAACTCCATTTTTTAATATGTAATAAGATTAACATTCTTTTAAGAGTCATTTAAGCAAGTGCAGGCCAACAAGCTTGAGTGTATTTCTGAAGAGGAAGAGTTGGTTCATAATATTTCAGAATATTATAAGCAACTAGGATTTTCTATGTGTTAAGACAGTTCTCATATTGACATTTCGAAAACCTATCAAGTATTTCGATATGTTCGTTTGTTACTTATAGTCCTTTGCTGCAAAGCACTATTATAAACAAACGTTTTCAGTGTTTAATTGTTCATAAAACTGCTTTTTAAGGCTCATTTGGTTTTTTTTTTAGTCATTGCTTTTCTGCACCAAGTAAAACTCCTTGGCCAATGTATTTCTTTAATATTTGTAGTCATTTGCTTTTGTACACAGCAAAACAAATATCTCCTATAAAAACTTGCAGCACCCTTAATAAAAGAAACACAATATTACAGTAAAAGAATCAAATAATACAAAATCGGCGTGAATTACTTTTTTTTGAACAAGAATCAAATCCGTGGTAACTGCTGCAGGTCGAAATTTCTGGTAGTGCAAGTGTATTCTTTTTACAGGGTGGTCTGTTTCATCAGTTTCTTGTGTGATTTTGTTCAAAAAGGTGTTATAAAATTTTTCCCGCTGTTCAAAAATTGTTACTTTTTCTGATAGACCCTGTTCATGGGTAAGTTGAATTTATAGTCTTTATTGTTATGAATTAAATTTTCCTCAATGGTATAGCTCTCACAGATAGTTCTAAAAGCAATGTAAATTAATTAATTAATTTTATTGTTATTATGAGAAACTGTGGAGGCATGTAAGGTCAGTGTGACTTATGTCGCACTCATCCTTCACCGCTGCTTTTCACGCCCTGGAGTGTCTTCGTATTATTTTCACTTAGTTCTATATCTTCATCTTTGTTTGTTTGTTTTTTTATTTTATTTTTAATGCCAGGGCAGTTTTGTGTTATGGAATGATTGAAAAATGGATGCACAAAAGTGTGGATGCATTAATTCAGAGAATCTTCAGTGAAGCATGTAAAGAGATATTCGTCAAAAGTCATTTGTTTGTTACCGATATTGTAGTCATTATAACGAGTAAGTGCTTGTTTGGCAAATAAAAGCTCATCATGTTGAATATTTTCTCCATTCATCCTAGTATAATTGTCACCCCTGAAGGACAAGTGTGACGAATATGTCACTCTCTCTCCCGCTCTTCATTGATATGTGTAATAATTTTCATAAAATTTTTTGGGGCTTAAACTAAAGTTTTTGGATTAAAAGAAGTAAAGAAATTCAAAATTTTTGATGAAAAATAATTTCTGTCCTTAGAGAGTTAATGTCACAAGACTCGAAGTTCTGCACCTCTTGACCAGAACTATTCCACAAATACACATGATGTAGCCAACCACACACACTTATGCAAACACAAATGCAGACCAATGAAGAAAACAGTGGATTGAGATGGCTATGAAGACCTCTGAAAAATCTGTGAAAAAATTAGTGGTGTAAAGAATTCCAAACAACCTTAGAAATCATTTCAATCTCTTTTGTAATTACCAATCCTCTTCCTTTCAAATTTTGCAGAGTGTATGTCCATAAAATAAAGAAATGTGCACCAAACTTTTCCTCCCATACCAAATGTTATTTGAAAGATGATATGATGTGATGAGTATTGGCGTGAGTGAAAAGCAAGTGTTTGTGAAAATTTGAATTGATTATTTGTCAATTGACAAAAATAAGTTCTAGTGAAGTTTTATTTGTTCTCTACCAGACAAATAGGTCAGTTTCAATAATTCTGAATTTTTATTTATTCTTTCTGAAATGTCGACAATCATGATTTACGGAAGATTAATTTGGGAGAAGTGCCAGGAAGACAAAGACTTTTATCTCAGTTCAGCAATCTAAAGTTGAAACACTACAGTAAATTGACTCTCCATTCTTAATCAATTTATAGTCTTAGTATACAAGAAAATCATGTATGCAACTTGTTTATTTACCTTTATTAATTCTTGAAAATTCACTGATACTCAACCTACCCACATCCCTGTTGCTCATTTGAGAATTTTTACTTGGAAAATAGAGTTCTCTGAGTGACTTCTGACAATTGATCAGCTAGGATGTGGCTATCACATCAGAGCTTTAATACCAAAATTTAAATTGCTCCCAAATAAATAACCACGCTCCGGCTGATCAAATGTCAAGAACAGGAGTGTACATATACCATTGTAAGCTAGTTGCATAAAGCAGGCCTTCTGTCTAGACTTATGTTGTCAACTAGGGAGGAATGTACATCAAAAGAATATATCTTCAAATCTGCCCGAAATCTTTGAAATGTGCTAGTTAATACTTATTGAATTATTCAGTGTCGTAATGTCATGAATAAAGTCATTATTAAGAGTGCTGCATTTTGAAATACAGAAGATGCAAGGTGTAATAAAGGCTTACAAACTAGAGTAAGATGTGTGACTGGTCTTGCACAATTTTAAATGTTAAAAGTAAAAGTTGCACAATGTTTCATATTGAATGAAAGGTTGTAGTTTATAGGAAACACATTATTAAAATATTAAACATAGAATTTTAAATTTATGGAGAGGTTAGATATATAATTGAAGTATCTCTGATATGTGCATACGACTTGTTCACATAGCTCTTTTGCATTTATAAAACAGTATGTTTTACCTTAGATTATTACTGCTTAAATAGAAAATTTATGAATGTTCCTTTTTAAATGACATGTCACTGACAAATCTACCATACTAAATATGATATTCTGATCCTTTTCAGATGTTGCTGAAGAAACAAGTCAAAGACGATGATTCTTTTTCATTAGAAAGCATGAAATTTCTTACATTTTGTAAGATATATTATTTTCTGATTGGCTTTGAAATGTTGCAGAAAGAAAATAAAAGTATGATGTGTATTGTTCTTTATGTTCTTCCAGTTCTTTGTTTTAATGCCATACCTTATCAATAAAGTTATTTAACAATGATTTTTTATTATATATTTTCTTGCATATTCCTGAGTAGAGTAAGTATTTCTTCCATATTTATCCATAGGTTTATAAACTCAAGTGTCAAATGTCAAGAGTTTTTGAATAATTAATAGGCCTTGATTTTCTTTTCCTCCTCTCTCACTTTTCAATGAGATCTGTTGTTCAGAATTATATTTTTAATAAAGTTTTTCAAAATTGTGTTGTGTTTGCATCATTTTGAGAGAAATAGTGATAATTGAAATAATGGAAACAGATTTTCTGTAAAGTGGCTCCAATAGATTGTCCAAATTAAGTAATGTACACTTAATAATGTAAGTTTAATTATCAGTGAAGTGTCTGAAATTTCATAAATTACAAAAGTTAATTTTTTTGGAATCTATCCTTCATCATAAATATTGAAGCTGAAAATTTTACTTTCTCACAATTCTTTCTTTTAACTAAGTAAAAAGTTGCTCTCTGCGTGTTTTGTGGGGTTTTCATACCAAAAAACATTTTACGCAAGCCCCCGTGTTTGTCGATCTGTATGGTCAAAGCTAGTGGACAGAATTTTTAATAAAATTGATATTCCCCAATCCATGTGTCTGAGGTCATGTCCCCTTGAATCCAAAACATTTAGATTTTGGGGGGTTATTTTCTCAAAGCCCCAATAACTTTTTCAAAATTACAACAGCTTTTTGGATTTTTTCCCCAAATAGAGCTCATTCTTGCATTTGTTAAAAGGACACGAGTCCAATTTTAGATGAATTCTCGAAAATTGAAAAAGTTCACATTTTCTCAGTGTTCTCATACAACCAGTCCTGGTTTATCCTAGCAGTACATGCCACGGGCCCTGTGCTTTCTAAGACACTATATAAAAAGTCTCACTAGTGAAGGAAAAAAGTTTTGTGATTATTAATTTTGTGAACCTACTGTAAAAATGTACTGAAACACAAGTATATGTACAATGATGTTAAAGTTTAATTTTCAGTGCTGACTAACGACATTGTTTTAGTTTTAAAATGCAGCTGTTCAAAATGTTTGTTTGTCACTGCATTAATTACAATCTAAAGAGAAAGAGCTGATTCTCTTAAGTTTTTATTTATCAAATGTTTCTTTTGAGTATTAAAGCATTATCCGCATGATTTCAAATACGATACTGAATTTATCACACTCACTCTTAATACAATCACATATCAATATGATGAAAACTAAATAAAAGCCATTATGAGCCAAACATTTGATGAGTATTGAACAAGTACTATTAAAAAAATGATTCAACAAGAATAATCAATGTTTTCTACTGCAAAATTGTGTATAGATTTGATTAGATAAACAAAGTTCGTTCAAAATTGAAAAATTTATTTATTTATTATATTTTATTTGCAATATTTGAACTTTTTAAATCATCCAAAAAATAACTAAATTTAGTTTATATCTGTTACATATCTTCCAATAATACTTCAAATAATGGATCCTTTTGAATAAAGTTATGGTTTGAAGCTTATTTGTACACAAAACTTTAGTAGGAAAATTCCAGAATTTCGGAAGAAAAGTTGTTAGAAAATCGGGAACAAAAGATAACACAGAATAATACATTGGTCCGAGAAGTTAATTTTGAAGAACGAAGAAAAAATAGAGGAGAAAATTTCGAAAAACGAAAGAAAGTTGAGAAAATGGTTAAGAAATTTCTGAAGAGTGAGGAAAAATTACTAAATCCATTAAAAGAGAAAATGATGTCTCCTAGCATAAGGGGCACTGTGATTTACGACCGATGGCAACCCAAATAACTTCAGAAAGACGACGCAGAATTGAAACATTAGGACGGATATATTATTACCAAGAAAAAGACCTGGAATATTAGAGAAATTGAATGATGGAATCCCAAGAGGTCATTTCGGTATAACGGAAACGCTAGAGAAAGTGCGCGAACGATTTTACTAGGTTAATTCCAATCAAGACATAAAGATGTGGTGCACGAAGTGTGAAGTTTATGGAACTAGTAATGGACCTCATAAAAAGAAAAAAGAGCGAAGATGCAATACAAATTGGAAGTGCTTTTAAAAGAATTGCCATTGATTTAGCTGGCCCATTTTCAATGATAAATCACGGAGAAAATACCGCAAGAGTTTGTGAGCTGGACATGAAAGAGTTCACTTTTGATGAGTTTATGTCTCATCATGGCGGAAATGATATAGCGCGTTATAGTGTGACAATGGAAGTGCAACAGGATTTGTTTGCGGTACCCCACGAATACTCATTAGCGCATTGTGTCGCCCAGGATCTATATGTGACCAGAGGTGTTACTGCTGTATTCAATAGAAAATACAGGAGAATAGAAGAATTACAGAACCAGCAGAAAATATAAAAAGAAACTTCCAGAATTTAAAATAAACGAGTGAAAATTACAAAACTTTAGTAGAAAAACTGACAGACAATTCCAGAATTTCGGAAGAAAAGTTGTTAGAAAACCAGGAACAAAAGATAACACAGAACGGATATTAATAAGGACCTGCGACTGCGCGACATATACGTGTGTTATGTCATCACAAAAAGAAAGTCACATCGCAAGGCCACCTATCAGAATCTTTGGAAATCTCTGATTGAATTTCACCAACAAGTACTGCAAGAAAACGTCCAGAAGATTGCCACGCCAAACTGGGAAGTAGTTTTGATAGACTGGACTGGAGAGTAGTAAGAAGCATGTTGAACGCACTTTTTCGGTACACTGGGGTGAAAATGTTAGTCTGCAGTCACCACCAGGGAATGTCAGCATATCCGAAGAAGACTATAAACTGTCGCTTCTTTTTAACCTCCAACTGCAATAGAGGCTCCAGCTGCAAATATCTGCATGATTTCACTAAACGCGCTCCGGGACGGATCGCATCTAAGGACCGGGTAATGTAACGAATATTGCATCACCTGCCGGAATTCGCTGTGCGGATTACATCTGCCGATGCCCCTCCGAACTGGACGGTTTCGGGTTATTCGCGAGTCGGGTGGTGGCAAGTGAATTTTCCTATCGAAGACATGCGAATCAGGGTCATTGACAAGTTTTAGAATACTGAACATTTCCATAGCTCAACTTGTTCTTGAGAGAAACTTTCATTGGCACCATTACTTCTTGAGCCAGCTTTTCGACATAATCAAATTTGCAATATATCTTTATAAACACTTTCTTTGCTAGCCGATAAATATATAGCAATGCATATGTACTATTTAATAGAGAAGATAAATAATCTAACGCTACAATCGTAGTTGCCGGCGTCAGAAAGAATGCTCTGAACGAGCTTTGTAATCTCAAGAGGCAGGATCGTTTGGGGAATGAGAAAGATTTACATTCAGACACAGAATTAGGTAAAAACAGTGCGTATATTCTCCAGAATATAACACATATGCCAGCACTGTTAAAGAATACACAAAATCCCAAATATAAAATTGCACACAAATACTACAAAATCAAAATAATGTTCACATCCATTAAAAAATTGTTATGGTTTACACACTCTGATTCCAGTATTCGTAATTCACTACTATGTTACAACAAATACCCGTTCACGGTAACTATCGATTGGCCAACACATATTTGTTTTTATATGTTTAAACAACAAATATTAATTTTCAATGACTGAGGAGTGCAACAAAATTATATTCCTCTTTCTACACAGACTCTTAGATTTTAAGCGAAACACGTTATTGGATGGCTTACTACAATTATTTACTGTTAAACTTTCCTCGCCAAGATTACACACAATTGAGGAGCAAAGATTAACACAGCTTTTCTCGTAACATTTAACATTAGAATGAACTGTATTAACGGCGTACAATGTTTTTTCAATTGCTTTGCCGTTACCTAGATTTTACGGGAATATGCAAATTTACAATCACAGCCTTTCTGCTGCTACCCTAACGTTCAAGACTGTCGGATCGCTTTACAAAATTTATGTTACCTTTTGACGGGCGCTCAATGCGCAGCTTGCAAACCGTTCGGCGTTGCCGTCGTTTGACATTGGCCCACTTCCGGCTGCACCGTAGCTTCGCTGCCTCGCAAACCAGCCGTCCACGATGTCACTCGAACGCCGTATTTTTTCTCTCCTGTCACAAGATCCACGTCCAATTTTCTTTCGTCTTGCCTCTTGACCACGCCCGGCACCGGGATCCTCGCCTCTGCTTCTTTCTTCGCCCCTCTTCCTATGCAACACGCCGACGCGTATTTCACAGTCCTAACGGTGTATCGGTTTCTGGCATTTCTGGTTCTTTACAACACTTCCTACTCGCGTAGCTAACTGCACAGTTCTACTGACGCATTGCAACAGCTTACAGTTCTGGCTTTCGCGGCACCTATTCCGCCTCGTATTAGCTACTCCACAATTTTCAACAGTCTTCCTCAAATATTACACTTCGCTTAGTTAATCAGAGTTCAGAAGGCTGAATCTTCCGCTATACTACTGTTCTTTCGCCTGAACAATCACTTCGCACCATACTTTCTACAAAATTGCGTCTCACAATCCTCACATCTAGCTCTGTACGCACGTCCGAACTCTTCGACGTCCCGTACAAACGAAAACTGCACTCTATAATTACTACCGCTCTGGCTGACCGCAATGGACCTCTCACCTCGGCGTCTGGTACAGAAAGATGTTCTTACTAGCGCTGTTCCATGACAAGATGTCGACTCCGCCCAACCGGCCTTCGCTCACCGCACTCGGCGTTTCGTACAGAAAATGAGCCGATCAGTCAGCTGCTCCGCTGTTTGTAGGTAACGGACGTCACGACGAACCCTTCCGCGTTTTTCGTGAGCTGGAAGTTCGCCGCCGTCTCGTCGCGGGCAGCAACTAACAGATATCGCTATTTGTTAGTAATTTATTCAGCTCGCCTGTGCTCCGATGATCTTCTCTGGATTCTCCAACGCTGGGTGGGTGTTGTGTTGTTTCCGAGCTTGTCTCAAACGCTACTAAGTCCAAAAGGTCACTCCAAAAGTTTTGAGAATGAGCAACAATGAGTACCTCAGCAACAATGAAACTAATTCCATTGATAGGTGGAACTTATAGTAAGAATCTCACGTAAGTTTGAACACGCTCAGGTAATTTATTAACTTAGAAGGTCTATTTGTGTTCTATTAGTTGTTGTTCCTCGGCCAGTAACGATGGACCTAATGAGAGAACATTTCAGAGCTAAGATTTTGTATGACTTTAAGGTTGGCTTAGATAATAAATCATGCCTCGAGAGATTACAGCGTGCGTTTGGCAATGGTTGCCCTTCATAAGCCACTGTCTATCGATGGTTTGCCGAATTCAGGAGGAGAAGGAACTCTCTGGAAGATGAAGACCGTTCTGGCAGGCCCAACGCAGCAACAACGGATGACAATGTGCTGAAAGTGGAACATTTGCTAAGGGAAGACCCTCGTTCAATTTAACTAGCATATAATATACTATCAAGAATGTAGTAATTTTGTAACAAAATAAATCATAAAAAATCAGAAATTTACGCATAAAGTGATTCAATTGCACACGTTTTTTTAATTGTCTATAGTCCAGTACAAAATTATTTATTTTGTTACAAAATTACTACATTCTTGATAGTATATTATATGCTAGTTAAATTGAAAATTTCTCCGGTGGCAGACACTTTCTTATGAAACCGCTCCCCAACTTTTCGGAATTGTAGAGTGTATTCATACTGATTGCTCATTCTAAATATTTGTATTTTTTATAAGACATGATTGTTTAGACATTTTAATTTTATGCATACAAGCCAACAGCAGAAGTGTCGGAAATGGTGTTTCTTGCAGTTTTGCAATCTGAAAAATGCGTTTTATGATACTTTCGATGGCAATGTTTTTTGTATTTGTTTAGTTCCTTAGTTAAAAAGCAGCTAGTACCTGTCGATAAGTCCTTAGAAAGGCAAAGTTGATACGTTAGGTTAATACGTAATACCCGTGCTGTACCTCGAGAATACACTTCCCTTCTATTATTCAGCATAGAACGCATTCATAATTATAATTCCTTGCTATCATACAATTATTCCTTGGGTATTTACTATTGATGCAACATTTACTTCCTATAACACGGAGTGACATTCTGCTTGGCGACAATATTTTTCGCTTAAATGATGTGCAATAATTTTTATAATAATTATATAATCAAATTCTTTCTTAAATCTTTTATCCCAAATAATAGATAGACGCACACTGGGGATGGAGTTGATAAACGCCACCACTAAAAATTTACACACAGGTACCTATTTTACAACACCAGATTCATCAGTGAAAACATCTCGATTTTATCACCGTTTCGCGGGTTTTGTTGAACTCCCCTGAGTTTAGAAGTGGGTTGCTATTTTGTAAGCAATAATACAAAAAATCAATCCTCTAAGCATCGAAGCAAATGAGTTTTCTGTAACTCGGAGCAAAGACGTCAAGTTTTCAAATATTGCTAACCTCGCTTTTAGAACTTTCATTTACCATTCACCATGTGAGAATACAGAATTCAATTATATTCTGTAAACTGGAGCAACTTTGTCCCCGAGGCAACTTTGCCAGTTTTTGAAAATTACAGTTTATATTTTTCGTCGCCCTGCTCAGTTCCTGATCCAACAAATAGAGACATTACTGACGTCATTGCACGGCATGAAGAATAGACGTTTTGCACAATTTTTCAGCCTTATCGTTTGTTTGTAGGACGTTCGTATCAATTGTACGTGTTACGTATCAATTGTTTTTGTCTTCTTGAATAGTTAAGTCTCGTCCTTTTTTGGTTTAATGTACTCATCCCCTTCAGATACACTATTGAGATTGATTTTGTTGCGTTTAGAAGTAGGCTAATATTGTACATTGACAATGTTGGAAACTTGGTGAAACTTAATCAACATAGAAGGTTGTTTCGTTATTTTTCTCAGATTCTTGTGTAATGCCAAATTGTTAATGTTCCTTCTTCCTGCATGTTCAATGTTATTGCAATTTAACATAAAAGTAAACATTTTTTATAATTTTTATTACATTATTAACACTACACTAAATCTTCCCATAAATATAAAAAATTAATACATTGATATTGAACATTCTTGTATTCGCAATATCAATATTCACAAAGGTGATTACACATTATTTTAAATATTAACTATAAACAATTTTCATACTTATTTTTATAATTACCTTTGTTCATAATTCAATACTAGTATGTATCTAAAGATAATTCAATTCGTAAATTTTACATGGAAAATAAACAAAAAAATTATTTCATTAAAAAATATAATTAACATTTTTGAAAATTCGATTTAAAATTATAAAGGTTCTCGCTTCAGTCGATTGATTCATTTATTAGTCCGGCACGTCAACTGCTAAAGTCTCCATACATGCAGTGGCGGGGAAGATCTGGCGCCGACCTACGCTTCGGCTTGCCCCAAAAAGGTATCTCCCACAAGCGTGGCCCGAAGAAGGTAAGGAAAAAACTCTTCACAATCTCGCATAAAATATTTGCATCAAAAATGTATTGGAAGTGAATGGAGAATTTTCTAATATATTAGAGTAATTGCTTAAGAACAAATAAAGTTGCAGCCTTCATTTTTTTCTATCCATAACATATAACATTGCAGATACTTTAGGTTAAATAGCAGCGGTAAGTAGCCTAGCTGTTTTAACTTTTCTTTGATAAAAATTAATAAAAATAAAATCTTCACTAAGTAAAATAAATGTTCCTTCTTCCTGCATGTTAGTTCAATGTTATTGCAATTTAACATAAAAGTAAACAAAAAGGAGACCTCCTGAACCGGAAGACTTTATTCTCACGGTGCACGCTGAAGTGTTAGCTGTCCTCGAAGCCCTCGGCCACCTCCATCAAGATCCGGTCGGGTAAGCACTGCGACAGCACGTCTCTCCGTTCGTCAAACCATTCAGTCTCTTTGTTGCCCGTTCGAAAATACGGCTCCGGCGTACTCTCCAGCCCACAGTGATAGTGACAGTGACTAAGTTTTGTTTCATCTTCAGCTGACGCATGACCCATCTACGTCAGCGCAATCTCGAGTTTGTACTCGTTTTGACAATCTAGCATATGTATAGAGGGTTAAGAAGTGTAGTATAACAATATGAAAATACAAGTGCATGCAGTCAGGATCTAAGATTTGTGTGTGTGTGTGTGTGTGCATTCTAAACATTTGCGTCTTTGATCTGTATTTTTTGTTATCTTCTATCTTATTTCCATTCTTTGAATGAAATTTAATGAGTTAATTTTTATTCATTTGTTTTCATTAAAAAAGAAACATTCTTTTCAATTGAACTGATTTTTCATTTGTTTTTTCCCTGTCACCGCCTTGTAAGGTTTCCTTTTTTCCTTTTATTTTCCCAGTCCAATTTTTTAAACTCATTCTAGTATGAACTATATATAGTGTGCATTCAAAATGCGCGCGCGCCGCCGCCTCCCGACGTCGCTCATAGAGCGCGCCACCGCCACCTCCTCTCATTCCCCGAATCGCTCCCAGAGAGCGCGCGCGCGTATTATCTCTATGCTCATGAGCGCTAATGAGTGCGGCCGCGATAAAAGCAGCCAGCGCAAGGCGCCCGCCGCAATCTTATCAACCACAACATCCGGCGTCGCCGTTGCCGCCAAGGCGCCCCCGCTATCACCCACCCGGCCGCGTGTACTATCAGAACCCCAAACCAGACAGCTTCACTCGAGATGTCGCCGTAGCTCAGAGCCAGAGTGCTGGCCGCCTCCCACACAGGAAACAGGTCTGAGCTCAGTTCAAATCCTCGTCGCGCAGCATTTTTGAAACCCCAGCCTCACAGCCTCCGTCGCTGCCGCCCTTCGCCACCAGTGCGAGCCACCGTCAGCCTTCGCTGCCAGTCTTCGCCACCAGAGTCGCAAGGGGCGGGGGGCGTTGACCTTCGGCGGGGGGGTGGAGGCGTTGACCCCGGCTGCTTCGGTGGGGGACGTTCGGGTCCGTTGGCTGGCTGTTGACACCGGATGTTGTGGGGGGAGGGGGAGGGGGGGAGGGGGAGGGGGGGAGGGGGAGGGGGGGAGGGGGAGGGGGGAGGGGGAGGGGTGGGAGGGGGAGGGGGGAGGGGGGCGAGGGGTCGTTGACCCCGGCTGTTGACATTCGGCGGGGGCATTATAATTGGTGGCGCCGGTTGTTGACACCGGATGTTGTGGTCTGGGGATCGGAAGTGGGGGAGGGGGAGGGGGAGGGGGTCGTTGACCTTCGGCGTTCGGGGCCCATTATAATTGGGTGGCGCCGTTTGTTGACATCGGATGTTGTGGTCTGGGAGACCGGAATTGGCTTATCTTATCTACTTCCTGTCCCAGAACCCTTATATCCACCCTACTATAGTATTCTCAAGACTTTTGGAGTGACCCTCGTGTATGTATGTATATATATATATATATATATATATATATATATAAATATATACATATATATATACACACATATATATATATATATATATATATATATATATATATACACCGTCGGGTAGCCTTTGGTAGCGGCGCGCTCAGCTGCGCGACTCTAAACGTACGCCGCTACCCAAGGCTACCCGACGGTCGCCCGCCTCCGAAAATCACTCCTACGATCTTTGTGTTTGACAGTAGGTGATTGACTTCCGGAACAGTCGTATTAAGAGACTCGGGGGAAACTCGCTAGCTAATCCCTAAGGGGCAATAAACCATGAAGTTTCGTAGAAGGGTCGCAGACGCGGGTCAAGTCACGTAGGTCACTAGATGGAGAACAAACATACCTATTACATGTTAGAAAGGAAAGGTTGCAAAGATGGGCGGACCCTTTAACCCAATCACAGAGCTCGGTTGATAGAATGTTCTGGAAACTTTCAACAAGCCAACAGCCATTCAACGGACGATTGCTGTTTTTCACACGATCCAACCAGCCTTCACTCAGCATCGGAATTTATTCCGGATGCCGGACAGGGATGATGATACCCTGAAATTATACGTGAGGGGGGTGCAGTCCGACTATTCGGCTGTAAAACACAAAATGCGGTCCAGGCGACGTGTGACGACCTGCGACCCGCGCAACAAAACCGACTCTTCATTTCGCGACGGCCACGGATGATCCCCCGCCCAGCCTGATGTTCGCGAGCGCTCCGGCCGACTACAGGGCGTTTCAACTGGTCCTCCGCTGCAGGACGACCGGTTTTGGACGTGGGATCCTTTCGGGGTGAAGTAGTGACATCACAACCATCATGTAAATGAATTCACTCCCATATTATTATCAGCCAGAGAAAGCTCAACAGATAATGGTATGTGAGAGACATCCATAATAAACGTGTCCCCGCCATTTTGTCGGGTGGTAACACCAAGAAATATAGCCTGTGTATTACTTGCAGTCAGTAAGCCTAATGCAATTCTTCGACCCAGGCGCTCACCCCTGAGACGCTCAACGCCGGTGACCGGATAGCAGGTAAGACATACGCTTGGCGCCTTTAATTTAATTCGGCGCGTGCACACTGCCGTCTGAAAGTGACCGTCGCACCTTAAGTGTGACGGCAATTACCCCCTTATGATAGTTATAATAGTATAACTGCCAGGTGGCATTACTATATATATATATATATATATATATATATATATATATATAAATATATATATATAGCTCCTGTTCATATTATTCGCCGTAAAACTGCTTCTCTCGGCGTTATTAAATTTACCAGATAAATTGTTTATATACTAATAACACTTAAGCGAATTAAATTTATTGAAACGGTAGTTTTAATGGCTGTTTAGAATAAAAAAGAATGTTTGAATCTTTAAAAAAACTGCCATAGTTGCCGTATGACAGAAATTGTTACTGCAATGTTCTCACAAAACTACCAATAAAAGTTACAGCTGTTGTTGTTTTTTTTCTCGAAGAAATTGTAAAATCGTTTCGCTTTGTCGCACTATGGGATGAAAGTGCGTTGTCCTTCGCCAAAGTCACAACTCGGTCATTTGAAGAGCAAATCAGCTGAAATTTGGTACACATACAGACATAAGAAGGTAATAAATTTATCATTGTTACAAATTTCAAAATGGCGGCGCACGTATACGTACTATCTTGAAGTGGAAGAGACAGAAATTAAAAATTAGCTGAAACACTTTTTATATGAAGTTATTCATCCCTATGTTCATTTAACAACATTTCATATTATTGTGAAATAAATAGATATCATTCATATTACTAATATTGAGTAATGTTCACTGTAATCACTAGAAAGTATCGATTCCAAAGCACTTTCATCATATACTTCAACAAGATCAGATATTTCTTCCATTTCTTTATGTGAATTTATTCTGGGGGCAGAGGAAATTAGTATTTCAATTGCTTCATGCAATTCCTTTTTCTTATTATTTTGAACTCTTTTCTGGAGGCTGACAGTCGAAATGATGGGATCGGATGTTTCCAAAGCCCAATTGAAAAATATCTGTTAAGTTGTGGATTCTGATTTTTTCTTAGTTGAGTCTCTGTCCTTTCTGTATGATCTGTTTCTGGATTCCGAAGGTTCTTCTTTCAGGCATCCAAGTGGCAGAATCGTAATTCCCGACAAAACTGCGGGCTCTGAGAAGGCACATCGTGCAGCATTTGCGTCATTAAACGAGCCCGAACCGTTATCTTTTACCTTATCTACATGTAGATGGATTTTTTCCAAAACAATTTTTGAATTTCTTTTTTCTATTCGTAGCAAAAATCTTTAATTTATATTACCTCCGACCTATATATTGCAATGCAATGTCGTACTATTGAGTAGAGAAGATAAAAATATACAATACATTTTCTGTTCATAGTCGCCTTAAAACTGCTTCTCTCAGCGTTATTAAATTTACTAGATTTGTTTTATAAGATTTACCAATGTGTTTTTTAATACTAATAACACTTAAACGTATTTAATATTGAAACCGCAGTTTTAATGGCCGTTTAGAATAAAAAGGAAAGATTGAACCTTTAGAAAAACTGTCATAGATGCTGTGAGACAGAAGTATTGTTGCAATGATCCCACCGAAACTACTAATAAACGTTACATGTGTTGCTGTTTTTAAGAAATTGTAAAGACAAGTCCTTCGCACCATTTATCGCCTCGACTCGCAACTGAGGCTGGGTATCACCTCATGCCCTCGGCATTAAGCATATGAAGTTACGGCGGATTATGCCTATTCGCACGTTCGCATGTGCATGTCCAAATTAATTCGGTGCATTTTCTCTTAAATATCTCTAAACATGAGGGGAACACAAGTACTATCCAAGCGTTTCCGAAACGTGGGATTTCAAAACACGCGCCGTTCGGAAGCAGCGGTAGACAGTCCGCCGCCAGAGCCCTTCGTGACAGCCAGCCGGCGCACACTCGGCAATTGCAAACGAGTAGAGCGCGTCGTTGGCTGCCGGGGAGCCGGAGGGGAAAGACGGAACAACAGTGGCTTTATGGACGGAAGGAGCACTCGGCAGAGCGTGCGATTGCCACTGCGTCTGCGAAGTGGCGATCTCAACGTGTGCCTTGACAGGTCTCGGAGATGTATCACTCAGCTAGCACAAGTTTGTAGGAGATGTACGTGTGACGTTGAACGAAAGAAGTGTGAGATATCTCTTTACTGTAAAGAGCTCTCATTCCTTTCAATAAAATAGTTCTTCGTTAGTGCGCGAAACGCGAACGCATTGCTGTGCAGTGTCGCATTCATAGGAATTGTGTTAATTTAATATTATAAGCACATTCTCTTATATTTTGAATGAGTTGCAATTTAATCCATTTCGAATTAATGAAACCCCAGATGAATTATCTAAACGTTTTTAGTTGGCTTCTTTTTTTGAAAAAACTAAGTTTGAGTGATCGTTTTTGTGTCAAGCGTGAAGAAAATTTGCTGAAAAGAAACAGCGGTGAATTGATTTTGTGGATCGTCACACAGTGTAGACGGCAAATTATCTAGAATGTTTTTAGTATTCGGTAGATTGTACTTTTAGCGTAAACTTTGTACAACAAGCTTGTGGAAAATACACAATAGCGTAGGGAAATTTGCGTGGTCAGACGGAAGAGCAGGTCTCATGGAGTGAGTCTCGTCTCGTAAAATAAGGCATCAAATCATTTCAAAATTGCGAGTCAGTAAAGTATTGAATCAACTTCAACAATAGAACTCTAAACACCCCTGCAAAAACCGTTCTGGAAGAAGAAGAAGAAGAAGAAGAAGAAGAAGAAGAAGAAGAAGAAGAAGAAGAAGAAGAAGAAGAAGAAGAAGAAGAAGAAGAAGAAGAAGAAGCAGAAGAAGAAGAAGAAGAAGAAGAAGCAGAAGAAGAAGAAGAAGAAGAAGAAGAAGAAGAAGAAGTTAGACGGTGTTGCAGATTGATTGCTAAAAGTTAGTACAATTGTTACTAAAATGCTAAATATTTACTGGTTTATTGACAGTAATTCTGGACGGAAAACCTCCGCTCAGAAATATTTTTTTCGTTATTAACATTACAATTTATAGTACAAAATACTGTTTGCTAATGCGATGAATTTAAATTATTTGTCACAATCTATTGCACGATTTTATACTTCAAGAACTTGTCCCCCCAAGAGGATGTAGCGATGGGGGTGGGGTGCGGGTGGTAAGTATTACAGGATTAGTGCCACATTATTCAGACTTCGCCTTTGATGACCATTAATGGAAGTAGAAAGGGGGGAAACTTCGAGGATAGGCTGCTTGAATTGCTAGAGTGGCCAATGATAGCCGTCGCTTACCTTAGAATTGAATATTGCTCAAACCCCTTTTCAAAAATATATTTTTACTCTTGTAAAGTATTACCAAATGATACATCATTGTATCTTTCTTTTCATTACTTATTTATTTCAGGAAAAAACCGATGTAGTTATATTTAAAAAACAAACATGATTCAATTTCTCCCAATTTAAAAATATTACGAAGAATATCTCTGCCGCAACACACTTGCCTCGTGGAATGAATATTAAAATGATATATCTAAAATGAGCCACCGTTCCGGTGAAGTTCATTTTGAAAATAATTTATTTATAATATATTTTCTTGTTAAATGATCAACTATTGGCGTCCACTTTGCACCACTGAATATATAATATAACCAAGCACATAATAAAGAGTCCTTAACATTTGCAAAACAACTTAGTTTCTGCATTTTGAAATTTGCAACAAAATTTATTTATAACGCCAGCGAATCAAAATATCGAACCCACGGTTTAAACTATGTATTTAGAATACAAAGGAAATTTTGAAAGTTACCAAACATCAACAGTCCATTAGCAACGATTTGCCGTACGTCAGAAATCGTTAATACAATGTAATCGGCGAAAAGCGAGACACTGCAAAACTATCTGAAGAGTTTACTTGACTGCAAAGAGGGAATGGATTGTCTGTATGAGGGTTGGAATCGATGGGGGTAAGAGGTTGCTACGAATGAGGGTTCGCATCAGATGCTAATTTCGTATAAACAATTACGTATCTCGGAACCGAAAGGCGTTAGCGTCAATTGGATTGAGGAATTTCGCAACTTGTTGAAAGATAATTGTGATAAGAGAATAAAAAAGAATTGCAAAATTTGTTAATTTATAAACAATATCCAAATTTTGCAATTCTAAAATGGGAAGGGTTCTTTAATATCACAGAACCGAAAATTGCGAATTAACAATTTTGCAACAATTAACAATTTTATAAACAATTGCCAAATGTGCGCTATTTATGCGGAAACTGTCCCAAATTTGTCCCAGAGTTGAACATTGCAAAATAACAATTTCGACAAGAGATGCAAATCAATCGTTTAATATTTTGCTTAATTGTTACTATAATGATAAATATGACTTGGTCTTTGAATTTTACTGAAATGGTTCATTGGGAGTCTTCTATCGATTCGAGAAATACACAATTATGCAATTTTTACAAATTTTATAAACATACAATTACGTACAAATCTGCATGTAACTTTTTCTTATTGATAAAATGTATAGCAAACTGGACATTTGATAAAGTTCATGGATTGTGTATGAAAAATAATATTGAAATTAAAATGTCTATGAGAAAGTAATTGGTCTAAAATTAGTGTTATTTTATCTTGTAACAACGTTTTTTCGGAAAAAAGAAATGTATTAAATTTGGTGAAGGGAATGCGTTTATACTTTTTTCAATGAATCTACTGTCATGTTCATAAAATTGTTTCATTCCATGTATCTGTACTCGAAAATATTTCCACATCTTAACTAGGGACGACCGCCATTTTCTACTTCATAATGTTGTAGAACACCCCTCCGTTATGATTGCGTTTGTTGGTGATTTCCCGCATGCGTCGTTTCGTCATAAGACCGCTGCCCAGACCGTGCAAAAGCTGAACTCAGTTGTCACGATCATTTTTTGTTACCAAAACTGTACTTGAATAATAAAAATATCTCCTAAAAGTAGGCCCTCTTTTACCAGGATCCGTTCGCATTGCGAACTTTGCGTGCCCGATCATCATATCATGATGCTATGAATATTGAATCATGAAACACTAACATTAATAAAATAAATACAGTAATTTCCTCTAGCAAACTTTTATTTTTAAGACACAAGAATGTGGAATTTATATGAAAACCTACTTTTAACACCTGACATAACGCCATTAGAGATCGGTAGGGAAGTTTTGCAAAGTGTTTCAGCAATCGACACCACTAACGATCTTTTGCGCATAAGTAGCATTCATGTAACGACAGCGGAGAGTTTGTGAACGCCACAGCGGACAGCACTATCGATCTTCTGCGCATTCGCAGATGCACGAAAATAGGGAGTTTGTGCACCCTCGAACACTAAAGCACTATCGATATTCTGCGCATGCGGCATCTGCACATGCGCAGATCTATAGTGCTTTAACGTTCGATGGTGCAGAAACTCCCTACCCCTTCTTTAGTGATTTAAATTAATTTAGAAAAAAAAGTGTGAAAACTGTATGTGACGTATGGGGGAGAAGATCATCTTTCGTTTTCTTGAGTTCCAGAATCCCTTCCCATCATATATCTCTCTATAAATAGTTGAAAGATAAGTAAAAATTTAAAATAATTAAATTAAAATAAATTTAAAAAAGAGCGAGATTAGGAATATTTGAAAAATACTAGACATTTTCGTTCCCGAGTTATAAAAACTTATTTTCATTGGTAAATGAATTGCAAGTATAATTTTTCTGCATTGCTAATAAAGTAGTAACTCGCCCTTACCTCTTCTACCATTACAAGCAAAAGGAGAGGTAAACAAACCGTGCTCACAGTGAAGCTACTTTTACGTCCAGAAGCAGAGCAAGGGGACATCTCAGCATTTGTTCAATGGATCAGGAAAACTGGACAAAAACCTGATCGAGATGGGTGCATCAGCGCATGCGCAGAAGATCGATATTGCTGCCGCTATGGCGTGCACAAACTCCCTAATCCCTGATGCGAAACTGCGCCTGCCCAGATGATCGTGCTTTAACGTTCGAGGGTGCACCAACTCCCTAGTATGTATTACATGCCTGTATGCTTATATGCTTGTATGCAGATCGAGTTTCGCTTTGCTTTTGGGCATCTACGCATGCGAAGAAGATCGAGATTGCAGTCGATTGCTGTACGCTATGCCACGCAAAAACTCCCCGATGGAGAAAACAGTTTCCGATTTTGTAGGTTGGTACTTGCTTAGTGACAAAAGCCGGCATATCCTGCGTCAAGCTGCATTTTGTATGGCATTTGGGAGAAAGAACATCCCGCGAAAACCCTTGCCATGATTTGAAAAACTTGTTGACAATACCTAAAATAATAGATTGTTTGCTGCAATTGCTCGAGTTTATTTTTATTTCTTAAATAATGGATGCTTCCAATAATTGCAATTCTTTAGGTACGTAATAAAGTAAATTGAGAACTTATTTGTTATCAATCGAATAATATCACTTTTTATCATTTTCTTACAAGTTGTTCGGATTTGTTTCAGACGTTTGGGATGAACGTGATGTGTGGTTGAAGAGTGTTACAAATCTGTTCAAGGATATGTCATTGGAAAACAAAATGAGAGTGTTGAATGTACTTTTGGATAACACCACCCCTGAAGAACGATATTGTTTAATGGAGTTACTGTCAAAGTATTTGAGGCGGGACATATTTATTTCTCTCCCTACAGAAATTCAAGAACACATTTGCCATTTTATTGATGCTCAGTCTCTGTTGGTTGCTTGTAGCGTCAGCAAAGAATGGAATACGTAAGTTCTGTTCATTGTTCTTTGGTTTGAGCATGTTGTGTTCCATTTCTGTGAGAGAACATGGGCTAATTTTTAACCAAGATGTATTTTAGTATTTTGTTTTCTTGCATATGTGTAACAGACACACAAGTAATACACTAATTTATTTTAAATATGAAATCTTGAGTGGATTGATTACCAAAATCACTGAAAGGCATTTTGTCATCATTTTTCCCAATCTAATGATAATCAAATGTTCTGTTTATGCCAGGACTTATTATGAGCAAAATATCCCCTTCATAATTGGACCTTTTTGATAGAATTTTCTTTATTATTCATTTTACTTTTCTGATAAATTCTGGTAATATGAATGGGTAAAAACCAGAACAGCATAAGTGACATTTTATACATTTTGGAAAAAAAGTGTTTTTTTTTAGGCTATATTTTACAGGCAATGTCTTTTTCATGATTTTAATGAATAATTGAAATGCCATGATTTTAATAATAAAACAAAACACCACAACTTTACAATGTTATTGTCTTCAATAAACTGATTTCTCAGAATTTATAAAATGTCATGTCTACCATTCTGGTTTTCACCCATCTATATATAGAATTACATTTTTATTTTCAAAAATAAAATGTTGAAACAGAAACATAATAAAATTTAGTTTAGAGTCTGTTTCTATCTTTGTATATGTTTCACTTCCATAAATATAAATATTATTTCAGAAATATACGTATATGTTTTCCTAAAACAGTCATCCCCCAGGGTTTCTAATGGGGAAAAGTTTTATAAACTCACCAATGTTTTTAAAATAAGATTTCGTGGAAAATAAATAATTGAAATCGAACTTATTGAAGTTTATTTTTGTATTATTGAATTGTGGAATATTTATTTTGTTACTGCCACTTTGCATCAGCTTAATCTGTAGGTTTGTCAGTGTAAAGAAACTCACTATTTCTATACCAATATTCCTTTTAATATTAATTTCTTTGCAAACAGAATTCACAGAAAAAGCATATGCAATGTAATGCAAACACTTAATATTAACTTGTGATGTTACAGATTGCCACTGACTTTCTTGTACTTGGGCTATCTATTCAGTTTTGCCCCCATCATCTTCTCAACTACCATCTATTGGTGTCTAAAACACATTTTTTCATGTTTCTTCAATTTTTCATATACTTAATACTAGAATTGTCATGTAACTTAAACTTATTAAAGAAGATCCTATATGCACAATTTTATTGAAAAATTTTAAGCTTCTTTTTATGAAAATATCATTTAAGTATTTTTGAAAAAGTGGAAGTTTCAGAGAAAACTTGATTTTTTGAGAAACATAAAGATACTATTTGAAGCACTGGCAAGCACTGAAGCATATGCAATAATGTATACTACAAATCACTGGTAATGTCATAAATATTACATTTGAGTAATTTTTGATAAAGCAAAAGGAAGCTGTTCTTTGTTATCTTATATAGTGCATTTAGTACAAGATGTTTAAAAAGAAATTTGGGGCAATTCTTGAGAAAATCTTTTAATATTTTTAAAATATGTCCCACATTTCATTGACAACGTTTTTTAAAACAGCACCTAAATTTTCAAAAAAATGTACATGACGGTACTTAAAAAACTGATTGTGGAAAACAAACCTCTTAAAAGAAAAATTCGCTATCTTCAATATTGTTATTGTTGGAAGATGCCAAAAAAAATTTCAACCTTTTGGAATTTTCAAAAGTTCAGAGTTAACAGTGAAAATCAAACCTATGTCATCTTTATAAGTTTAACTCTATTCGCACAAGAAATTAAAAGAAAAAATTTGGAGCCATCTTTAAGAAAATTTTGAAAATGTCCCAAGTACCTGTAAAGTACCTCCAAAATTTAAGGATGTTTTTCTAATTCATAGAGGTTAGAGTCAGGCCAGATCGACCAGGGAATATTCATTTCGGGGGGGAAATCCTATGAAGTTTAGGTGCTAGTGTTTACAGACGGAGGACTTTTGAAAGAAAACAAACGTTTTTTCTATATCATGGGACCCTAAAATGTGTATTTACATTGAAATCTTAAAATCAGTTTTTTGCAGCATTACATAACTTTCTCCAATGTACAATACATGTACAAGGAAGAAAAAAATTAAGTAGCTGTCTTCATCACATTCTCTTTTTCAAGCTAAATGTTCTCTAATATACTCCAAAGTTCTCATTCATGACTGTTTGGTGGACCGCTAAAAATACAAAAACTACCTAGAAGATTTCACTGTTTGTTTGGAATGTGTATTCCAGATGGTTATGATAATTATCCTCAAGTTACATTTAAAAATGACTGAGTTATTTTCAAAAAGTTACTGTGGCTCACAATGGTGAACAGAACCAGGGCCACTTGGATCATTATCTCAACTCCCGTATTACATTTCAAAGCCACTCAGTGTTTTCACAACCCTACTGTTCTTTGCCTGAATTTCTAATTGCACTATTATTGTATTTCATATGAAATTCTCACTAGTAACACTAAACAGGGAATAAGTGTTATCAAAAATTAATAATGTTGGCAATTAATAATTCTGCCATTAAGGTCTTTGCTGGTGGAACAGTTATCTTATTGAGAAAATGCAAGATGCTAAGATATGTCAGCAATAAAAACAAACGTGATCTGTTTGTTACATTTACATGTTTGAATGTTGTGAAAATCTCGAAACCATAAAAACTCTATGAATAAGATATGATAATAGCAAGATCTTTTGTTTAAAAATAAAAGACAATTGTTATAAATTAAGTTAAATTGTATGACCTCCTTACAGTCATATTTACTAACACAATATTTGTTATTCACCTACTTTTTTAACAGGTATGCAAATTTGACAAGGTTCTTAACTTCGTAAAACGCGTAGATCATAAACAATTTCTTCTGGAAAAGGATAGGTAGTCTTATTTAAGCTTTATGAACTCCTATTGATCATTACAATTATAGCATTTGAATGTTGAAAAGAAAAAGAAAAAAAAATCAAGACACCATTTTTAATAATTTTTTATAAAAATAGAGACCCACAATGTATGTGAAATTTCTCAATGAGTCAGTGAGTTCAATATAAAAATAGTTATCATTAAATTTAATTTTTGCAACAGTTTGTTCATTTTAAGTTAAAATCCAACCTACAAATTGTCAACTTTTTCAATAATCAAAGTAAAAAGAGAATGGAGCAACTTTGTGAATTGACATCAGTGTTGTTGTTTGTTAAATAACCACTGCCTAGCAGTGTTTATTTTTGAAGATATTATACCTTAAAATTTGGGGTTATGAATTTATTATAGTTCTGGAGAGAAGCTTCACTTTTCATATTATCTATTTCCCTGGATAAAATTAATGAACTCGATTCTTCTTTTCTACCAACAAGGATTAGGCAAAAATAACTTTGTCATCAACATAACATAAAGACGTAAAAATACACATTCTTCTCTTCATCTACATATAACTTCCAGGCTCTGAATATGTGAACATAAACATTACAAATTGTTAGCCAAGAGGCAGCAATCTTGACTTGCTCTTTTATTTGTGGAAATTTCCTTTGTTAACTTACCATTTACATCTAAGCACACTGTAGTTCTAGTATCTAAGCATTTAATAGCTCTTCTTATGTGATTTGGATGTCCACATTTTTTAAGAATTCTGTTATGTGTTTTGGATATCCATTTTTATCAACATTATTGAAAGCTTTCTCTATATATATGAATGCCATCTGTGGTTTGCAGTTAAGCTCTGTTCTTTTTTCAATTTTTCTTTTTATTGTGAATAGGACATCTGTTCAAGTTTACCCTTTTCTAATACTAACTTCCTCTTCAGATATAAGTGACCTTGCTGTGGCTTTCAACTATTGTTTAACACATCTAGCAGACAATTTATACTATATATGTAAGAAGCTTATTCCTTGGAAATTATGGTTTTCACGTTTATAAAGATATATTATTTTTGCTTCAAGCCATTCTTTTAGAACATCATGTTTTTTCCAACACATAGAAATCTCAAAGGCACAAATGGAATACAATTCTAGCATATTTCAAATGTTCAGTGTTTCCATTATTCAGTCTGAATGCTTTCCGATTTTTCATATTGTTTAGGGCTTCTTCTACACTTAGGAGGTCTGTTTCTGCAGGATTTTCTTTCGTAGTAGTTTTTGAATATTGCCTTCATTCCAAAACATTTTGGGATTTTCTACCTAATTACTTTTATTTTTTGCACCAATACTGATGTTCTTCTCCTCGTCACTTCAAAATATGCCAGACTGCCATTTTTTCCTATAAACCTATCCTATGAATCTCGATGCATATTTCTAACCCTCTTGAAGTTCCAAGGTATGTTCTATATTGTTTTTGAAATCTACTTTCTGTATTTCTTCAGACCATATATGTAGTTCTTTCTTTTTTCTAAATATTTTTTTTAATCGTAGTGTTTCCTGCTTCAGCCTGTCTCAAAACAGTTTTTGTGTGGTCTGCTATTCTTTTTCTACAATGTCACTTGTGGCAATATTCTGAAGTATTAATTTTTAATTGTGTTTTGAAACAACTGTTTAATGTTTTCATTTCTAAAAATAATTAAAAAAAACTCATCATTCCTTTTTGGTGCTTTTTTGTCACTTTTTCCATCTAGCCCATAATCTTATTAGCAGGTTAGATTCTTTACTACTTACTTACTTCCAGCTATTCTTAAGGATTCTGCAATTATTAAGGATCTACATCCTTTTGCCAGTCACGTAAATTTTCTAATCTCATCATAATGAAAGTGTTGTGTTAATCAATTAAACTTTTTTCTTTAAATGTTCTCTTAATAGGATGGTATAAAAATGGTGCTAGTCCTTTTTTCGGCGAACTTAACATTGCAAAAGTATAATATTGAAGCTAAAGATTCTTGTCTTAAATGAAATATGTACTAAAAAATCAGATCTTTAAATAAGATTATATTTTTTTAAACTGTAGTTTTCGTGTAATTTCTGATTAAGTTAACGCAAATTATAAGAATATTGCTCAAAAACCGCCCTTCACACCCCTCCCATTTAGAATAAGGAATGATTAAAAGAATGGCGCAGAACCAATATTCGTTAAACTCTTGAAAATTACGAATTTCGAAATAATGCAAGAAAGCCTGTGATGTTGTTGCACTACTCGCTACTTCGCTTGGATACCGCTGCAGCTATCAATCGTCGGACGTCTTGCCACTGACAAAACGATGAATTTTAAATCGTTTTGGTTTTCTACTGTAAGCTGATGGTTGCTGTTTAGGCGTAATGAAAAGAGATTCTCCAATGCATGAAGAGACGACGCACTCAAGAAGTGGCGGCAGACAATATTTTATATTGTATCCTATCCTTGTCTTAATTTAGAAAATAATCACGTAGAGATTTTGCTTAATCTGCATTTGACATAAACGTTTCTGCCACCTTACGTTGGACTATTTTTATCCGAGCTCCTGGAATTTAACTTTTACACTGGCTGTGCTTTAACAGCACATTGAAGCATGGAATTCACAACAATGGCGTCCTCCAAATAATACTGGGCTTTGTCCCATCCCCTTCGTTGTCAACCATGGTACTTCAGTGGGGTAACCTCTTGTTGGACTCCATGGTCGGTGGGGAGCACGGAGAAGAAACAATTTACATCTTACGGATTATAAACCCAACCCCTTGCCCTCTTTGGGAAGGAAAAGGCAATGGTTTGAGACCCGCAGAACATTGTGGTGATGCGTCTTTTTCCTTGAGAGGAGTTTACTCATTGCGCATTCTTTCTCTTTATTTGCAGTCTACGAAGTGCTCACTTTCTGTAATGAGAGCTGATTTTAAGCAATATCTTATTGCATACGGATTCATTAATTTCTTTGGTTTTACGATTTGAATAAACTTCTTGATAAAATGGAGGCATCAAAACCAGATTTAAGAAGTGGACGCAAGGGGAGGGGTAAAGTCCTCGGAAGAAGTTTGGATTTTAACCACTAGATTTTTCATTCGTCATGCATTAACATAAACGAATATTTTCATGTTTACAATAGCGTTCACATTCCCCCCTAATAAAAGATCCAAAATATCGCCTCTGGTTCAAGGTGAAAGCTACTTTCTTCTCAAATTTGGTAAAAGAGATATTAAGGAGGACACTAAAAATTACGAATATTTTTTGAACCTAAAACAAGCATAATGGTTGGCTTGTAATAAAACTCAGTCAAAATACCACATAATTTATTACGTACTGTGGCTTACGAATGTTCCAGTTTACTGCGGCTTGTTTTATGAAAAGGAGCCTCAGAAGTCTCCTCTGCCAGAGCCGGTCGAGTAAGAAGAGATTCTGATGTAAACCACATTAGAGTAGATTGTTCTCAGAAGATGCACCCATCGAGGTGGGTTGGTCCACGTCCTGAAGGGGAGGGCTCTCAAGTATTTCTTTCTCTCACCAATCTTAATCTTCCTCATCGTTCAGTCTCGTTCTTTTATAACATCATGTCTTTTCTTCTACCCTTCTATTGCACTGGCTAAATGCCCACCCATGTGTTTGCCGTGCATGGCGACCCGTGTCGGAGGGAAGGTGTGACCTGGTATTTGAGGGACCTGTTTCCCAACTACTTCCTATGCTACTTTCTGCCTTGCAACTAGGGATACGTTGTTTACGTATTTTGGGGAACATTCCTTGTAGGTTTCCAACACTTGCTTAGGCCCCGGACTCTTCTAGACGGGCGGTCGGGAGCTAACCCACTCCCGATCAATCGGCTTGAACTAGTACTAAACTAGGGTGAACGGGGGTATCCACGGCAGGGTAGTACTGTGACATCTCCCCACTATGTATGTTCATTCCACAATCCTAGCACCCCAGTGGGGTGTCCCCTTGTTGGACGCCATGATGGGTGGGGAGCACGGAGACGAATCCGCTTCTAAGAAGCATAAGACAAACCCCTTGCCCTCTTCCGGAAGGAAGAGGTGATTGTTTGAAAGAACGGTGGATTTGAGTAGTTTCTTCCTTAGGGAAGAAGATAAACCAAAGAAGCCAAGTTTCCTTTTGATGGCGTGATCGGAAGAAGGAAAAACATTTACAAGTCCTAGTGCGGTTCGTCACGCACGAGCCATTGAGGACAGTTTCGGTAAACTCCAAGCGGTGGTGCGTCAGAGGAATGGTATCATTCTCTTCGAAGCACGCATCGATGAGCAAATCGAAAAAATCTCGAAAACAAAGATTGCCGGCCTCCAGGTGCAAGTGACCACTCACCCTACCCTTAATCTATGTAAGGAAGAACCTGACGTTTAATTTCCCCTCTCTCCCAGAGAGGATTAGTTGTGGTTTTTATAATCCCCACGTGCGGCAGTATGTGCCAACCCCCCTGCGTTGTTTCAAGTGTCAGAGGTTCGGCATACCCAACAGCGGGACATGACCGTTAGCCCTGTTTGCGCAAAGTGCGGCAAATCGACGCACGATACGGATCCCTGTGCCTCCCCACTTCGCTGTTTTAACTGCGAAGGAGACCATGCGGCCAACTCGAACAGGTGCCCTACATATCTGAGGGAGAGGGAGATCCAAAAGATCAATGACGGAGAAGGTATCGTTTCCCGAGGCGAAACGCCGATACTTCGTGAAGAACCCTGTAGATTTCGGGCGTTCTTTTTCTTGTACTGTGACCAAGACGGCAAAAGCAACAGTGAGTTGTCAAACTTCAACTGCTACGCCCTCAGTTGCTCATTTCTGATACCAGGGGTCTCCAGTAGACTTCTCTGAGGAGACATCGCCTCTGCAAGGCGCGAAAATAATACTTCCATCCAAATATAAATTGTCGAAGAAAACCGCACAGGCGAAGTCGGACTTAGAATCCACTTCTCAGCCCCGCATGAAGGCCGACATCACTCGGGCATCTGGCCCATACAAACTTAAAAAAGATCGTTCCTTCAAACTCCGACCACCTACCCCGACTCCTGGGACTCGCTCTGAGTGATCTTTTAGCACGTCGAGCAGTGCTCAGGAGGAATCTGACCCGGAGGAAACCTCAGCTGCGGTACACAGTCGCCCCTTCGGGCAACAGAGGCATAAACGGAAGAAGGGGAAGAAAAAATCCCTTTAGGAGAAACTTAACATCTAAAAGTTATGGCTCTCGTGGAACCGGAATATCTTTCGCATCCGTTTAGATGAATTAAAGCTGATGTCTCTGCATAGATCCGTTGTCATTTGCCTGCAGGAAACTCATCTTCCTGAGCATTCCCTCTCTCTTCGTGGCTTTTGCTGCTATAGACAAGACATTGATGATTGGCTCCGGGCACATAGCGGAGTCGTTTACACACATTAAGTCACAGACTCCCTGGTGTCCAAAGAAATAGACGTACGAACCACTCTTCAGACATCTTGCGTTCGTGTGAACTTCCGCACTACATCGATAACTAATTGCAACGTTTATATCCCACATCTGGCTTTTTCCAGCCTTGGCGACCTGCGTGGCAGTGACCACTTCTAGTCTGGTCGATTTCGATATTCTCGACCCAAACGTTGCTCGTCTCACTTGAAGGCGAATCCGCCGAGGTAAGTGGGAAACTTTTGAGAAGGAAATACGGATATCGGAAACCTACGCAAACGATATTGATTCTATGGTTGCCCATTTTACTGATGCCGTTCTCCATGAGGCCTCAATTGCCATCCCGAAATCATCGGGTCACCCACATCCTCCCGTACCGTGGTGGAATGCCGACTGTGCTACCGCGGTGCGGGATTGGAAACGTGCATTGGCAAAGCTTAGTAGGTTCCCAACCATGTATCAATTATAAAAGGTCACGAGCCAGAGCTAGATTGACCATACGGGAAAGTAAGGCCGCGTTCTGGAGAGCCTATATTTCATCACTTGCCGTATGCCCCTAAAGTAGTTTGGGTAAACGACAGATCGGTGGAAGACTTCCTCTGTCTCAGGGCTTCTGGTAAATGGAAATCTTATCACCTCACCAGAAGATATAGTTGAAGAATTGGCCTCTCACTACTACATATCTCCAGCTACTCTCCTAGCTTTCTGAAAACTAAAATAATGCAGAACTGCAGACTAGATTTCTCGAGTCGCGTGGAGGACCTCAATGCTCTTTTCTACATGAATGAATTTTCTTGTGCCCTCGTTTGTGCAAAAGATTCTGCTCCAGGATCAGACCAGATACATAATCAAACATTCCTTACCAAGGATTTGGCGTGAAGCAATTGTTATTCCAATCCCGAAAGGAAAGAACAGAACAATCCCTTCAAGTTACCGCCCAATGTTGCTCACAAGGTGTGTGCAACCTTTCAGAAGAATAGTAAACAAACGTCTGGTGTGGCTCCTGGAGCAAAGGAATTTATTTACACCTTTTCAGTGTGGTTTCAGGACGCACATGTTGACCATGGACCACTTAGTCTTTCTTGTCACTCAGATCTCCACATCTTTCGTGCTAGAACACATGGTAGCAATTTTTTCTACATGACACCACCTGGAGGAACGGCATTCTTGGGGCCTTAGGGGACGGCTCCCTGCGTTTCTAGTAGATTTTCTTTCGTCTATCTTTCCGCGTCCGCCTTGGTGACACATGATCAAGTGTCCAGTTAGAAAACTGTTTCCCCAGGGATCAGTTCTAAGTGTCACTGTCGTTGCAGTGCGTCAATAGCATCGTATCAGTAATTCGAGAGCCAGTTAAAGCCTCGCTCTTCGTTGACGACTTTGGTATATTCTGCTCTTCGAAGAACATGCTAGTTATTGAGAGGCAGTTACAGCTTGTCCTCAACAAATTCCAGAATGGAACGTTAAAAGTGGATTCAAGTTCTCCACCTCAAAATCCAGTTGCATACACTTCTGTAGAATATATCACCTCCATAATTATCCTGTTCTTTTTTGGGGATCATCAACTTCCCGTCATGTGTCAGCGTCTCCATCGACTCTCCTTTTATTAAATACCATGCACAATGCAGCTATACGGATCAGCACAGGCGCATACCGTACGAGTCACATTGAATGCCTTTTGGCTGAGGCTGGTGAACCATCCCAGAGCTGAAGGCGAGATATTGTAATCGACTCCTACGGTGCGAAAGTATCAGAAAGCTTCCGCGCCAAGCAATTCTTCACCCAAGTCACAGGACATCGTACGAACTCAGACCATCGTTACTCCATCCCCCGGGTATCCGTCTTTACACGCTCTTGCAGAAACTCGATATAAAACTCTCCAGCCTTGTGAGCCCCCTCCCCGAAATCTTGTTCCCCCTTGAAAGCTTCTCCGGCCTATAATAGACATGAGATTATTACTCTTCCCCAAATCCTCAACTCCCCCAGCACATTTCTGACGGAATTCCAGGAAATCCATGTATCCCGGCTATACCTTCATATACGTACACTGATGGTTCCCCGAGAATGGTAATGTACGGTGTACATTCTACTGCCACAGTGCTATGCGGAGCCTTCGACTAGTTCGCTGAATTGATGACATTAAAAGAAGCTGTGATCTGTAGTGATTCAAAAAGCTCGCTCGAATCTATCTCCTCTCCTTGTGACTCTGACAATAATCATCCAACACCTAAACCATAATTTACTGGTTCGTCGATTTAATTTAGTTTTTTGTTGGATCCCAGGTGACGTTGGGATAATAGGGAACGAAATTGCTAACCAGGCAGCAAAGCTCGCCACAAAGAAAACTGTAGACATCCTCACAGTCCCAACAAACGATATCAAACTGTTTAACAAACGTATTCTCAGCGCATGGCAAACAGAGTGGCAGAGCTCAGACTTTAAACTCACAAGAATCAAGGATTCCGTAAAGCCTTCCTCCTCTTCATCTCGTGGATCAAGTCGCGAGGAGGTAATTCTGACATGCCTTCGGATTGGTCAGTCATTTCTCCCACAAACATCCGCGGCGACCCACCCCCTACTTGCGATTGTTGCGGTACGGATCTTACTGTGGAGCATGTTCTCCTGCACTGTTCGAAGGTAAGATTTAGCCGGCGAAGGCTTCACCTTGCTAGCTCTAGCACAGGTAGATGGAAATGACGTATCTTCTCTTTGCAAGCTTTTTAGCTTCTTACGAGAGTTCGTCATTTACAGCATTATCTGAGATTATGCCAATTATTTGGCTTGTAATTTGAGATTTTAAAGTGTTTATCTGGCTCTTTTCTGCCAACCCTTTTAAATAATTTAACATGTTTATATTCAGTTGTACTTCGACGGTGAAAAAATTAAAAAAATGACCTTAGCTGTTGAAGCGCCCATAAACCTTAACCATCATCACCAGATGCAGTCTGTGTCACCAACACACAAGAAAGATGTGCCAAAAGAGCAACGAAGCATATCATTTACAGTGTTCAGGGGAGGATCCAGACGATCATTTCGCAGGGGACAATAATAGATTTTTATTAAATAATAAATTTAATAATTATATAATTAAATAATATTATATTGTAAGTTATTTTTGTTGTGTATATATAATACTTACAATATTAATTTTTAAATAATTACATAATTCTAACAAATATTTAAATCAAATTTGCCAAAAAAAGAAGGCAACAAACGAAAACTAGGCTTTTGGTGGGTATGCCCCCTTCTTGGATCCGCCACTGACAGTGTTGGTGCAAATTTCATAATACAAATTATTATAAGTAATATTTATTTTCTACTTGTAACTTCAATTTCATACGTGGTTTCTTATTTTCGTGTGTAAAAGGAGCCACTGAATTGAAGCCCATTCGATACATACGGTGCAAATGCTAGTAAATCATTTGGTGCATTTTACTTTCGTTTATTGTCGTGGCTTCACTCGCATTTAATCTCTAGGATGACCTCACTTGGCAATGCCTTTACCTCCGCTTTCCCTTGCAGTTGATCGGCTACTACGGTCTGAAAGAGCGCTGTCTTTGAGCAGCCCGCGGCTCCCATTTCCAAAAGCAGGTCTCCCGTGTCTCTCTTTCTTGTTTTAACTACATTGAGTTCAAGCTCCACGGATTCCTTCAAGTGTCGCAAAATCTCAGCGTACGTCGCCCCCTCTTTGTCCCTCACCAACAAGGCATTCCGACGCTTGGGAATGGAGTGCGATTGTTTCTTCCCCTTGCCGCAACTGTCTTCCATTCCTTCTCGACTGTATCAGTAGACTCAGGTGGGACTCTTTGGACTCCTTATTAGTACACTGGGCTCTGGGGCGGGCGGTTCTCTTTCGTGAACCGCAACGACGTTATCAAAACTTGTGCGAATTGCATGGGACAACTTCTTGATCTCACAGTGCACATTGCGACGAGGTTTAAAAAACTCTAGGAGCTCAATGACATTCTCGAGGTTAAAAAGTGCCTCTTGTTTTTATTCACCTCCCTTATTCATCAGCTAGCACATTTCCCCTTACGTAAGCAGTTTGCTCGCTAGATGTCGAAGCCCGAAGAACAGCTTCTACAGGGCTACCAGACTTTTAAAACTTAAACCGAGTTCCTTCAAGACTAGTCATGGTACCCGTGCGTAGGCAAAGAACATATGACTAACACGTAAAGCGCGGGCGTCTGAGGGGAAACAAAGGTCACTAGGGGGCAAAGGCCACAGCTACGACATGGCATATGCCGCTGGGTGGCAAAGAGAGGGACAAGATAAAAATGGTCACTTGTGGGGCATATGCCACTACGGAGCAAGGGACATGCGACGGCGATGCTAAGATATGCGGCCGTCCGATGAAACTATCGTGACATCCGTCAGCCAGGTCTCGTCTACCTTCATAACACCCTACACCACACTTCACTACCGCTCCATGTTCCGTTAATACGGCGAACAGGGTATGGTTTGGGCGGGAGGTCATGCAAACTATTCAAATGGTAACGGAGGGTGCCAATGACCAACAGCAAGGTCTCAGCTTCAGCTGGGCGCAACACTCCTGCCGGAAGCGTTGAACTCATTGCTTCTGCCACTAGGATAGTAATTCTGTCTGCGGGGAAGCGATCTACGCGCACCAAGTGGCCCAGGCGGCAACGCCGTCAGCCGCTGTCGCCGAGCGCGCGGTGCGCTGGCAACACCGCATCATTCCACTCGCTCGTCGGAAGAGAAGCAATGGCGGCGGGATTTACTCAAATACAGCTACAGCTAATGGCTATCGCGAAGATGTGCGAAGAACCGATTTCTTTAAGAAACACCACTTTCCGCTTTTTGCAAGTAACAGAAGCGATAGACCGCGATGGATCGGACTTGTCTTCCAACAACGTGCATTTTCTACCTTAGTATCTGTTCATTGTCGACCTTGAAAATGGTGCTTTTACCGGTGAAGTAAGCTACGTATGAACTCAGCTACGAATGTATCTCTAACAATTACCTGATTATTACCTTTAGACCCAGGTGCACACCGTGGTGGTTACTCCCTGGAATAGAACATAAGTGTTAGCGGGCAGTACAATTGACCTCGTATACTCCGACCAACCATACCCCACCACCTGGATATTACTCGCGCAACTTTTCTTGAACGATGTATTGAAGAAATGCGGGTAGAGTAGGGGTATTAGTTACAAAATCGGCCACTATATTTTATGAAGTAATGCCAATCTCTGGAGAATCAGTCATGCCTTCCCAACTATCTCAACAATGTGCGTTCTAACTTTCTTAGGAGTTCGAAGTATCTCCTATGATGGATCTTCACCTACTTTGGTAATTTCTTTAGATGTTTTAAGAAAATCACAGAGAGATGTTCAAGTTTTCAACGGAAAATAGTTTATATTTGGCGCCAGTGAAGATGTGTTTGCAATGTTGTCATCAGTGCACGCTGTAAGCTTTTGTCTTCAACTGTTTATTGTGTCAGAGAGGGGGAAGCAAGGTCATCGTTCAAGAAAAGTTGCGAGTAATATCCGTTTCTGCACTCTTTTGCAAAACTCAACGTAAAACACCCCAACCTATGAAACCCCCTCAAAGTCCTTAGAAATTTTTCCGACCCGTAATTTACTTAGACTGCCCTGCCTCCCAACACAATTCTCCTTAATACATATTTAAAACAATTTAAATGTAAACAACTTGTAAACCCTTGCGCTTTTTTGCTGCTAGTTAGGAGAGGAAAGAATGTTCTTTATAATATATAATAAATTGGGCAACAGTTTCATTAACATACTTAATACGCAAAATTAACTGTTAGCTAATGTGCATCTTTGCTTTTTTAATAAGCAACACTTCTCTTCAGAAACTATTTCATGAACCTTTGAGTGCCAGAGCAGTTAGGTGAAATGTGACTAAATCAACAAACTGAACAATTTGGTAAGGCACCTTGTTTTCTGAGTGACATCTGCTCCAAAAAAAGATATTCAAGGTAGGTGATGTATAGGTTTTTGTAAAAACTAGTAGTTTTCGCGTTTTTGTTGTTGAAATAAAGCCAATTTGGATTCCCCCACCTCCAAAAAACAGCTCCAATTTTTCTTAATTTTTGTTCCTCCAATAGAGCGCAGGTCTCATTTTCCTTCAACTTTGAATTTTTGAAAATTGCAAAAGTTAGAGATAACGTGCAGGAGCGTGTGCTGTTTTAGCACAACTCTGAATATCAAGCCAAGTGTACGACTATTAAACAGTTTGAAAAGTAACCTGACTTGTATCATACTACGTAAATTCATGGTGCATGCATATGCTTTTAGTTGCCCTGAAACAGTTAATGAATTGTTTCCATTCCCCTGTCAAGAAATTAAATAGCCTAGAAGAGCATTGCTCAATTATGAAGGGAATGCCTTTTTTTTTTTTTTTTTTTTTTCATTGAGAGCCTCGGAATATATTTTGTGCTTACTAATATTGGGCTTTTTTATTTTGTAGCATCATTTCATCGTTGTCTGAAGTGTGGTATAGGAAGTACAAGACCATCAGTTTAGGCTCCAAGTTAAAAGATTCAGAAAATTGTAAGAGAACATGCATTAAAGCGTTAAAATTTATGGAGGACATACGAAATGGAAGCATATTCCAGCATCACAATATTTCTGCCTCGTTGGTTTCATTGGATCAAATTACAGCATTACATTATTGCAAGGGGATTCTTATTGGATGTGAGTATACATTTTAATATTCTTTATGACCAGGGGAGTAGCTAGGCGGGTGCAATAGGAACGCGGCACCTGGGCCCCTGAATGAGGACATCCGCCGATCTCCATCATGCTGGCAATTTCTGTTAGGGTTCCATGTACAGAGGCCCCCGGGAATGTACATTCGCCTCTCAATGTTTTAAAAGATATAGTGGTGCATACTTTATTATAAATGACTTCAAATTCACTAGCCAGTTGGTTTCCAAATCTATTGATCTATTTTTAAAAATGAAAGGGAATGTGCGTATGTCTCGCACATAGACCCCAAATCGTCTCGACCAATTTCGCCGAAATTTTCACACTTTGTTCTTATTAGTAATGGGAGTGGTGAAAGAGTGGTTTGGATTAAATTGAACATATGGGTGCATTGTTGATGATTTATTCCTTTATGATGATTTAAACGCCCCTGAACTCTACGCAACCCGCCGCACAGTCAAACACGTTTCACTGCATTCAAGATTCTGCCCCTTCGATTGTGAAATATCGCCTGGAATTATTATTTGAATCTCGGATAAGTAATTCAAATTGCTCCAAGATGGTGTCGTAGCAAACACGTGTTCAAATTTGAGGCAGAACGTTTTAACAATAGGATACTTGACAACCATGCTCAAATCAGGACATAGAGCAATCCCATACTTGCAAGAAAGTCTTTCATCTTGTTTTGTTTCATAGCATTGCATAAATAGTGATTAAGAATCACGTGACCAGTAGTAAGATGTGTAACACACTGCAATAGCAAGCATTGCCGGATCCACCAGTATTGTATAAATTCAAATGTTTCAAGTAGGGTGTCCCAACATCAGTACAAAATTAAAGATATTGATGAAAATGCAAAATTAGTTTCTTTTGATGTGAAGAATTTATATACCAACATTCCCCCAAATGAAATCCAAGATATTTATATTTATCATATTATCAAATCAAAACTATCATACTTAGAGAAAATAGATTTTATCAAACTACCTGACTTATGTATAACACATATTTTTTTCACATTCAACAACAAATTCTATTCACAAACAGAAGGATTAGCTATCGGCTCTAACGTTTACAGTCTTGTCACTGAACTGTTCATGGATCATTTTGAGGAAAACATATTCAGTAGCTTGAACCCTCTTCTCAAAAATATTATTTATTTTTAGAGGTATGTCAATGACATAAGTCTCTGGTCAGGAACTTGTAGGCAATTGAGCCATTTCTTAATTCATTACATCCCAAATTAAAATTCTCTAAGGAAATTGAACATAACCATTCCTTGAATTTCCTTGATTTAACCATTATTATTAAAAACTCAAAACACATGTTTAAAATATTCAGAAAACCCACTCATACAGATTTAATCATCCCTTCCCATTCCAATCACATTCACCATCATAAATGCTGTTTTCCACTCCTGGATCAACAGACTATTCCAGGTTCCTATGGCAGATATAGATATTAATAATGAAGTCAATGCCATTCTAACCATTACGTTAAATAACGGTTATGTTCCTAGTCCATCAATACCCTTACGAGTCCAAAAGGTGTAAAAATGATTTTGAATAAAGTTTTTCCTCAACATTGCCCTGTAGAACCTAAGAAATTTCTTTACATCTCTTACATAGGTCCTACAAAGGTCCAGTATCTAAACATATAGGACACAGCTTCACTAAACACAATATTTCAGTAGCTTACAAAACTTTAAATTAACTCTAATCTTTATTCCCTAGTTCCAAATCACCCCCCCCCCCCCCCCCGTGAAAGAAGTAGCATTTATCACCTTGTAACCATATTTTCTTGTAAAAACTGTGATTCAGCCTAGGTAGGCCAAACAGGCAGAAAATTTTCAGTTAGAATTAATGAACATATTATATGGTAAAAAAAAAATTTAGACACTTTCACCTTGGCCATTATTTTGATTAAATTTAACCATTCTTTCGACTCTAATTATAATTTTAAAATCCTTCACTTAGTCAACAAAGACAAAAAAAAAAATCATTTTTGAGAACTTGGAAATTCTAAAACTTTTAAAAAATACTAGTTTTTCTATTTTGAATGAACATTCTTTAATTAAAAGCAGTCCCATTTTAAATATTTTTATTGACTAGCCCCTAATCATTCTTTTTCTGCAAATTTCTTCACCTAGTCAACTAGTGTAAAATGTCCTTTTTGTAATTTAAAATTCCCAATCTTCTGTCCTGTATTAACATTCCTGTATGAAGCAGCCAATTTTAAAATTGTTAATGTCTACCCCTTATACTCTTCTAGTTCCTTCCCCTCCCACACCTTGGTAGGCTTTCTCTTCTCTCCATCCCAAAAGATGGCTGCCACCTAGACGTACCTATTTTTTTTTCTTTCTTTCAGTTTTCATACTTTTTCCAATCGTGTTGTGAACATTTGTAAGTGATCCACGTTGCTTGGGCAGTAGGTATCTTTAATTTTATTTATTTCTTTATTATTAATTTATTATTTATTTTATATTATTTGTTTTTTCACATAATTGTAACTTTTCCAATAACGTAATTTTTTCACATAATTTCACTGTTTTTCTTTTTGCTCCTTTTATGTTAATTTTTCAATTTTCCTTCTTGCTAGCGACTCAAATAATTGTTAATCAAATGGTCTTTACTTTGAATCAAATAGTCCTTGCTTTTAAGATATTGACAAATACTTTTGCAGTCAAAAGTAGAAAAAAACTTTACATGAAACCCCCGAAAGATTTTCAAAATTTTCTGAAAAATGACTGTAAATTTGTTCTTTGAATTTTTTGCTTATGTAGGGGAAACTGCATTTGTGAATATTGTAAAGTTCCAATTTTCATTAAAACCTTCAAAATTATGAAAATTGCAAAAGTTTAAATATTTTTGTGAATCAATTCTTCCCCTCTAAAAGATATGTTTTTCTTTGCAATTTTGCAACTTGCTTATTCAATTACAAACATTTAAATCTCTTCATATCAATTGATGCCTGCCTGCCTGCCTGCCTGCCTGACCTGCCTGACTTGCCTGACCTGCCTGACCTGCCTGACCTGCCTGACCTGCCTGACCTGCCTGACCTGCCTGCCTGCCTGACCTGACTGACTGACTGTCTGTCTGTCTGTCTGTCTGTCTGTATGAATCAGATTTACCTAAAAAACTACTGAATCTATCCACATGAAATACAAACATTATAGATACAGTTCCGACGATAAGACTTTTGTTGTTGTGTTTTGGTTTTGTTTTGGTGTTGTCCCCTGACGTGAAACTTTCTGCATCAGAGCGCTTTTTGAGAGACCTGTAATTGAATGGTTGGGTACCAAGGGAGGATGGTTTGGTGGGCCAGATCCGACCCGACTCGAAAGGGAAGTTCTCATGATATTTCACCTTTCCCATGATTTCATCCAAGAAAAAAAAACAAAAGAAAAATCAGGATACCATTTCAATATAATCTACTTTTGTTTACCAATTTCTTCAATTTTTTACCAACTGCCAGTTTTTTTGTTCACATGATTTGTATGCTTTTAATTTTTCAGTATGTACTACAGTAAGCTTGTATTTTGTACTACAATTTACTGTTGTTTTTTTTTAATTTGCTTCATAACATTGATTTTCTACTTGCAAAAAAGATTGCATCTGTGAATGGTCATTCTGAAGTAATCAATAAATATTTTAAATAAATATTGAATACTTCAATACCGAATATAATAATTATTGAAAGTTTTAATTATATTTCTTATCATATTATAATTACTTGCATTTTGTTTGTTTTCTAAAGGCAACATTTTTGTTTTAAAGGTGCTGATTATCAAGTTGGAGTTTGGCACGCAAAAGACTTTGAACTGTTAGTAGTTTTTCAAGTGCCTTATCGCATTTCTTGTGTGCATGTTTATAAAAGTTGCTTATTGGCTGTTGGCCATAATAATGGTTGCTTAACAACGTGGTCATTAAGCCTAACAGACGGCTGCACAGGATTGTTTCGCCATGAATACCGTTCTCATACTGGTGTTGTTATGTCAGTGAATGTGAATTGTGATATTGACCTAATGATCAGTGGTGCAACTGATTTTACTGCAAAGTTGTGGTCTATCAGTTCTGGAAGTTTACTGAAAACTCTTGTTCCTCATTCACATTGGGTGGTTCAAGTCACCCTCCTTCCAACATTGGAAAATGACAATAGCAAAACACAATTTAGTGGAGTGCATTCCTTACTTACTATGACAAGAGATCACATACGAATATACTCTTGGAATGTTCATTCTGAAGGGAAGGAAAAATATGGGGATGTCAGCACAATTGATAAGTCTGTTATAGAACTCCCTTTAAATTCTGTGCATAAGTTCTTTACACCAGGCTGTCATGTGGTAGATGGTAATGCAGTGTATGTAAAACAAACTTTGATAAAAGATGAACATGGTGATGCAGAAATTGTATTTCAAAACCTCGTGACACAAAAGGTATCCAGAAGGGTGCAGTTGAAACAGAAAGTGAGAAAATTACTGGCTGTTGGAGAAAAATTTGCATTGCTGCTTCTGCCTCACAGTCATTACTCCAAGCTCAACTTGCTTATAATAGAACTATCAACAGGGAATGTGATTGGTGGTTGCCATCTACCTCACTCAAGGTGAGAAACAGTTTATTAGTAATGGAAACATGGATTCTTAATTTTAATTACATAAGGAACTATCTTTACCTGAGTTCACAACTCCATCATAAGTACAAAAAATGGATAAAAAATTAAGATATTTAGACTTTTATATACACATACGCACTCATGTGTGCATGAGAGCTATCAGCTCATGGCATCATTATTCTATCAATGTTTCATTAGGATTTACAGAACCTACTTTTGAAATAAAATAACAGGGAATGTGGTTAAAAAAGAGTTTAAGTCACATTAATATTTATATCACAAAAATACTGAAATCTGCATACGAAAAATCATTGTGTTGTGTTTATTAGTTATCTGATTCATTGTTGTGTTGGAAAATATATTAATTCAGTATATAACATGTTTTGAAAATTATAAGATTTATTGGAATAAATTTAGTCCATTCCTTTCTTTATTATAAATTTTATAGAGGCAAAACACATTACTTTCTTGCACCAAAATACCATCATTGAAATGGACACAGGACTGTAGAGATTTTCAGGGTTATTATGGGTAATGGGATCACATAACCAAATTGTCAGCAAGTCACTGGTATGTCAGTCATCTCATACCAGTGAAAATGTCAAATGTAAAATTGTTTTACAAGAATTCGTGTGATTATTTACAACACTAATACTCACATTTATGATCAAAGATAATTATAATTATGATACTAGTTGTACTATATGTGAATGTAAGAAATATCGATCCTTTGTGTGATTTCAGTTCCTCAACACCTGATCTCTCACAGGTTACTCTGGGAGAAGTGGATTGGTTGAAGGATTTGTCTATGCACAAACCAGATGACATAGTCATTGCCTTGGGCTTGCCTCGTGGCCAAGTCCGTGCTGTTACATGGAGAAGTCTTAAGGAAGGCACTACAGGGTGAGATGATATTTCATCTTTGTAAGAACTGCCAAACATATTTATTTTTGAAGAATCTACATTATTAACTCGGTTAGTGTAGAAGAATTCTCATATGTATTGATATGGAGAGAAACACACTTCCAGATAACACAAAAATTTATGAGATTCTTGCTAATGAGTTTTGTTGCATTTTGGAAGGAGGAAAGTTGGAACTGGAAGCAACTTGAGTGAAATGATGTGCATCAGATGACTGAAGGTAGCCACCTATGTGCAGCATGAAAGACATGATAGTACTGTCAGTATGTTAGTTGCATTTTAGGATAATGGTAAACAGATGTCACCTGGGTAGTATAAACCTCTATAAGAATCATTCAAGGTAATCACATGGATGAATTTGATTGTTTTAAGTTGTACTGAGCTTGTTTTAAGCAAACATCGAAATCTTTCATTGGTTAAAGTTCAAACGTAGATATTGGTCCTTTCTTTTGGTGCCAAGCATGAACAGGAAATTTGTGGCCTTTGTAAAGAAATTTTAATGAGCCCTTGTGTTAGTAATGGTGAAGTTTAGTCTTCACTATTCTGGTGCTGGTGAAAGGATATCAAATTGAGTCTGCTATTGCAGTTCTTGGTATCACACATGTTCCAGAAAGTTGAGGTATTGTTAATATTAATAATTTAAAGTAAGGACATGTGTTGTGAAGTTTGAAGTAAACTCCAAGAAAACGCCAAGTAACATTCCTATGTAGATGAGTGAAAATTTTGTATTTGTGGTTGCAGGAATATTTCTAAGCCCAAAAGTTGATCCCAGCTCTCGTGAAAAGAGGTCAACTTGAAATCATTTGAAGAAGAAGATTTAAAATGATTTGAGGGATGTGGATGAGTTTTTGGTTTTACTTAGTGGGTTGACAAAAATTTCATAAACATTTTTCATGCTGTAGCAATCAATGAAAGGAATTTTTACATGAATCTTCAAAACTTTGAAATTATTATTTCAGGTATTATTAATAAAGAAGCTGAAAATTGAAGATACCTTATTGTGTTTTTTTTCTCCGCCCATTGCAGCATGTCTTTTACATCTGACTTAAATATAGTAAATGTAATACTGATATAGGGGCCATATAGATCCTAGTGATCACACCAAAAGTGTCACTGGAGCTGTTCTGGGAGGCATGGGTAATTGGGGTTACCCTACTAGCCTTGAAACTAAAATAGAAAATTGGATTGTGCATTTTTATCAGGGCATCAAACAGTTTCAAATAATGTTCCAGGTTCCGTTTCTGTATTTGATAACAATATTTTAGTATTGGTTTTGAAATGTATCCAAATCAAATGTTTCCTTTCATATCTTTGCATTACACCAGATTATGTTGCATCTAATTAAGTCTGCACATCTATTCATGCAAACCTTATCTTGTATGATGGCATATCTGCTGTTATGATGATGTCTACTTCTTCGAAGTGATTTTAGAACAAATTTTAGTTGCATTTTTGTTTATGAGCCACATCAGCAGTAGTTATGCAACTGAACATATATGATTTTAATTATAGGATGGGAACCTATTGTAAATAAATATCTTTCTGGAACAAAAATCTGGCATAGCAATTGCAAGAAATTACTAAGATCTTTTGAAATCCTAAATTGAAGTAATGTTATTCAGTTATGGTCTCATCATTATGTTTAATGAAAAAGTTTGGTGTTGCTTCTGAAACTGCTTTTAACATTTATGATTTTGGTTTGATGCCTTCAGTTTTGTGATGCCAATCATAAATGATTTGAAACTGAGATGGTGAAGAGATGAAACAATGCAATATTTATTTTCACCCAATAAAAAAAAAGTCATATTTATGTACATTTTTGTAATGGAGATTAATTCTGCAATTATAAGAATTATTTTTTTAAATTTGCATTATATTGTATCATGTCTCTAGGATTTAAAAATCATTAACATGGCATGAACAGAAGGTATTGGTAGATGACCGTATGTTATGGATATCATGATGGTATAATCCCCTATGATTTTCTTGGACTTAGCACAAATACTGAAGCCAAAACTAGACAATATTTAACAATAAATTACCTTTGGTTTTTATACTTAAAAGAAATATTAGGAAATTAATATACCAAGTTACCGAGATATCACCATTAATAAGCCATCCCTAGTTGAACAAAGCTCTTCATACTGTCACTAAGAAACAAATTAAGAATATTTAAAAATTCTTTGAGAACAGGATTTTCAACCACCAGGTCATGGCTTGAAAGTGAGACCTGACCTCAGTATGGATGTACATACGGATGGATGTACATAATTTTGCTAAATTTTTTCATTTCAATTTTCTAATCACATTTCTTTACTATAAATATAAAAGGAAAATGTGATGATAATTGCTTTATAAATACTTTGAAAAACTCAGAACTATTCAAAGCTGGCACAAATGAATTCTATTGATTTTAAGAAAATGCTGTAGGTTGCAATTATTTCTTTAAAGCTGTGAGATTTATATATATATATATATATATATATATATATATATATATATATATAATATTTATATAATTTATATATATATTATTTTTATATTATTTATTTTATTATTATATTTATATATTTTTTTTTTCTTTTTTTTTTCTTCTCATTTTTTTGAAAAATGACACATAGGTTTCTAAGTGCTACAATATATTTTCATAATTATGTTAATCAATAACCAATATTTGTGAAATTTGCACTTCATAAAATTGGAAATGTGTCAACTTTTGTCACCAGACATTTGATTTAAATTTTTACAGGCCTCACTGGAACAAACTCACTGCAGATGTTAACAGCAATTGGTGGTTGAGAGCCAGTCTCTAAAATATGTTATGAATAGAACAAAATATATTTTAGTGTTGGTATCTTTGTGGAAGGTGATTAGAATTGTAGTATTACATAAGTGTTATGATATTCTACTTGGCTGCCCAGGAGACACTGCATACTAGGCACAAGTGCCTAGGATGTCGCGTCTCCCAGACTTGAAGTAGTTACTGACTTGGCCACGGAAGCCTACACTCTCAACTGTTACAGTATTTGTTGATGAGGTTCATGATTCTTTGGACAAGATGTGGCTAGAAGGTGTTAAAATGGACATGAATGAATGGTGAATAAACATCATCCACACTTCTTTAGATACATTTAAATGTGAAGGATGAACAATATTAGAGGAAGTAGCTTTGTTCTTCTGGTAGGCACAAAATTTAGGTTATTAGGAATGTAAGTTTAGAGAAATATGTAATGTGAATAACAGTCATCATTCATTTGTAAAATTGATCACCGAGTTCTGGGTGTAAAAGAAAATGCAAGTGACATCCAAATTGGATCTCCTTTTCACTGAGTCAAACATTATTAACACATCACAAAAAGACACACACATTTAGAAATAGAATAAATAATTTTGTTGCACAATAACTACTTAATAATAATATGTGGTGAACATATACTAATATATATATTACATGTCAACATCATTACAGTTAACTGAGGGTTTACAATAATTAATGTAGATTAAAAGCACTGAATTATTTTATCTTAATAAATCAGCTTTCATATCAGTTCGTTTCTTAACTCTATATAATATTTTGGTGTTCGTAATCAAGTGAAATTTAATGAATGTTCACACAGCTTTCTCTGTAGAAGTTATACTAGGGAAAAATCTCTTTAGAATCCTATTTGCTGAATGAAATTTTCAATAAATTCATGTGTTTGGTTTTAAGGTAAAACATTAGCTTATTTGCTAAGTGTTTTTATAGCAGCTTTCTGGTTGGCTTGCATCATGATTGCTTTAGGCTATTCTATCTGATGATCAATGTAAAAGTGTACACTTACTCTTGAATACATATCACAACATAAAGAATGAATAGGCTATGGGATGTATGTAAATATTCACAACCAGAAGCAGTTGTAGTTGGGTTTTATGTAATATATGTTTCAATTGTCCAGTAACCCCCATCAGTCATAATAGCATCATAATTATTTTTTTTAACTGCACTCTTCTACCAGAGGATAATCCACATGTGTACTGCAGGAATAGAGGTGTGCCAGAATGTGGAAGTATAGGTGATTGCGCAAACCATTGGCTGGGAAAAGAGGATAGCGGGATGTGTAGCTCCTTGATGTTATTCAACAAGTCAAAGACCTGGGAGGGACATTAGGTCCATCAGACCAAAGAGAATGTGAATGACATGCAGATTGTTTTTGAACATTGGGTGCTCAGTGAGCCAATAACAAGATCCCAGAGGGTAGGGGTGAACAACCATCATGGGGTACTGTGGATTAGGCACAGCAAATCCATTGCTTTCATAAACATTTTAGTGTCACTTTATGTTTATACTGAAAACATGCATAGGTATTTCAGTAGTCATTCAGCCATTATTCATCTTTTGAAAATGTAAGAAAAACCAGCACATTCATGCCCTCTCTGAAGGGTGAGTACCCAGATATCTGAATAATGTTAGAAGAAAATTTTTGATATGGCAACAGATACTTTTCTGCTACCTGGCTTAAATGCTTTCATAATCCAAATTGATATTTTCCTCATTAAAAAAAAAAAATTCTTTTTTTTCTTCCTTTTTCAGGGCAATAAAAGGTTAATATAAGTTAAGTTATATATGTGTGAATAATATAATACAAAATGATAAAAATGTATGTCAAGAACTTAAATTGCCAAAATATTAATGCAGGTTGCGATATATATCCAAGATAAAATTTATTTCATTTACAAGTGAAATTATGCTGATTAGTTTGCTCCGTTAAAAGGTGCATAATTAATACATCTCTAAATCGAAGTTAATTATGAATTCTTCAAAATTAATGAAGCGCTTATTTATGTGAATAAAAGCACTTCTACCGAGAGGCCTACATGAGTTCTCAGTTCTTTATCTAGGCCCCAAACAGCATTTTGAAATGTGGAATCTAGAATTACAGAATTATCTTGGACAGGGCTGTTCAGATAGTGCAGTTACAGTTTGCTAGTATTCCTATGGATTACACTAGCGGAATATGGTGGAGCTTACATACAGACTCTCAAGCCATGACTGAGAAGAAGGCTTGATTGTGAAGTGGTGAGAGGGGGGGGGGGGAGTGTTCATATGAGGAGGTACAGTTTACCTCAAGATGATAGTTAAATATTTCAAAGTGTTTCATAAAAGAACGATCAGGGATCAAAATACCAAATTTTCAAGGAGAGCATTTAAAATGTAATAGGTCCTAAAATGGTTTATTAAAACTACATTTTTTTGAACATAATATTTCATCTTTAATTTAAACTATACATTCTTACTCCAATTTTTAAGCATGTGATATTTTTCATTTCAAGCCTAAAATGTGACATTTTTCATTTTCAAGCCTAAAAGGACTGATTGTTCTTTCTATGTGCTCTTAAAGTATTATATTCTACTATTTATGGATTGAAAATCAAATTGATTTTGACTGGGTTTTGACCGAAAACTCCTTGCGGGTACTTCTGTCTAAGTAAAATGTATTTTTTAGTTGAAGAAATGGAATCCTATAAAACAACATATAGATTACTTTCACATCTACATATAAAGCTTTTCTGTAGAAAAAAGGTTTCCTTTTTCTTTTTCACTTTAAGAATTTTTTAAATAATTGTTTACATATTTACTAAAAACTTCAGATTGATTAAAGAATAGGTAAAGATAAAATTGGTAGTTATATAATTTAAACTCCCAATGTGTGTTTAGTTTTATCTCAAAGCTGCAACTTGCGACAATGGTACAGTACTTCATAATATGTAGAGCTATCGGCTTAAAGTTCATGGTAATTCAAAGGTTTGTAATAATTTTATTTTGATAATATGGAAATAGTGTTGACATCTAGTCTTGTGTGATATTGTTATTACAATTATTTTTATTTTGCTATTTATTAGAATGTTTATTAAAAAATCAAATTTTTTGTTAGCTAATATCTAGTTGAATTGTTATACTGTTGGAATTATTACAAATCAAAAAGTTCGTCTCTGTCTGCATTGTCACATAGTTTATAAGGAATGTGTAGATAAGAAAAATAAAGAACTTTTACTTTCACAGAAATAATGGCAATTCATCTTTTGATGTCTCTCCCTTTGTGCAGTAGTGTCTGAAAATGGTCACTTTGAGAGTGACTATTCCATTTGTAGCGCTACATCAGAATTGGAAAATACAGAGAGATGCAGAAGATTGTACAATACAATATAATTCAGACATGGCGGACTCGACAGTCCAGTGAATTAATTTTAGAGTCTGCCGTTATTCAAAAGATGCAGTACAAGATGAAATTGTCATCTTAAAAACCAGATTTTGGAACGGGTAATACAAAATGTTTTGGTCGAATGTGCCATATTACAGATTCTGTAAAATGTCACTGGCTACACTCTGCTCATGCTGCGATACGATTTTATTCGTTTTAATGATTATCCGAAAATATTTTTGCTTGAAAGTTCCTGTTAAAATTAATAACTACTAAAAAATTTTAGGGGGGGGGGGGGGGGGGGCAATGCTGCCACGGCTGAGACACCGACCGATTCACGGAGATCTGCTCGAGTTCGCCTTCAACGTCATCGGAAATAGAATAAGCTGTCGCTGGGCGATCTCTCTTCCCTCTTCTAAGGATTCTGGTCGACCGCGTCCACTTTTTGGCATGTGTGTAAGGCTGGCATTTTCCTGATTTTCGGAATCATACATAGGGAGAGAGGTGCCTCTACGATTTTTTCTATGCTTGGTGTTTTTCCAGAGGCTTTGCCTGGGAGAATTTCTATTACTGTTGAATTTAAATGAAAATGTTTTCGTAAATTAAAAACTGAGTTTTAAATGTTTAATTTTTTAAGATTTTTCGAAGTGATGTCACATGTTGAGACTAATAATGCCAAAAATGAGTATTTTTTTTCATAATAATTCCCCTTTATTTTGAGTCGCGGCTATCTTTTCGGTTTTACCCTATCCCCTTCCAGGCTGCCTTTTATCGGCAACTAGGCGACCTACCAAACCCTCCCGTGGGAACTAGAGCTACACTGGGGTCAATTCTTGGTAAAACTCGAAAGCTTTTTTTGCTCCCCAGACATACCGAGATGGTGCTTAGCCCCATCTCGATTCTGCTCCATCATATTTTGCCCTTTCCACCCAACTGAAAGCCATTGTCCTCAATGTATGGGAGGCAGTTCTTCAATTACAAGTTTTCACTTAGATATCACTCACAGGGCCGGTTTCACCAAACCGTTTACTCTGGAATAAATCATGTTTACTCAAGAGTAACTTCTTGGAGTGTTTCACTCCAGTTACACCAGAGTAAATTCGAGAGTAACTTTACACAGCGAAAATCCGTCGGGTAAAGTACGGAGTAAGCTCAGTTTTCAGTGCGTGTACCTCCAAAGTGTTATGGCTCGACGATTACGAATGATAGTATTTGAAGACGATTCCAGCAATTGTTCGGAATGTTATCCACTAGTGCGAATATGAAGGGTGCAGGAGAGAATGAAATGGTTCTAATTATGACGATATAAAACTGTTCGGATCTTATTGGTGGTGGCTGCTGCATTTGGAATGAAGCTTGCTCAATTTGATGTCAAAACCACTTTTTTGAATGGCGTGCTTGACGTGGATATAGAACCGCCGGAGAGATCGAGGACAATACTGAACGAGTGTTACGCGAAGAAAAGTTTGTACTCGTATGGTCTGAAACAAGTGCTGTTCTGCTGGAACAAATGATTTGACACCTTTATGAAGAAAGCTAGATTCAAAAACAGTAGTGCTGATCCATATCTGTTCTACCGCATGAGAGATGGGAAGCATGTGTAATTTCTGTGGATGACGGTGTGGTTATTGCAACTGAAATAGAACTCGAGGAATTCATGGCAATGGTCCAGCAGGAATTTCATACAAACGGATCTCTCAGAAACTTCTTGGGTATGAGAATATAGCAAAATGAAGATGGATCAATAACAATTGATCAAGAAGACTACACACGAAAAGTTTTGGAATGGCCGAGTCGAACGGAGTGACTACTCCAATTGGGCGCAAAGACAACGATGAAGGAGAAAATTTTTTAGCTGAAAAGATTACTAATTGCTGGAAACTGGAAAAATCTCTTACGCTCTACATTGAAAATGTTGGTGCCGTAAAACAAGCTAAAATTCCAGAATATCATCGCATATCAAAGCACATGGATGTTCGCCATTTCTTGGAAAGAGATCTGGAATTGGAGCACATCGACGGAACCAATCAGCTTGCTAGTGACTAAACCTTGGAGAGGGTTAGATTTGAGTTGCTTCGTGAGAGGATCGGCTTACAGATGATTGCGTCCGCAGAGTATTTAATATAGTTTATTTTGTGTAGTTTGCGTTCGTTTGATTTTTTTCTTTTGGAGGAAGTGTTAGTATGAAAAGAAAAATGTATGTACAAGGTATACAACTTTGCTTCCGCCGTTTTTTCCTCAAAAATATGACCCTTTATTGAACAAAATGCTTACACAGATATTATTCAAAATAATGTCCATCGCTGGCCACAACTTTTTCCCATCTTTCCGGCAGTGTGCGAATGCCGCGTCGAAAATATGGTTCATCTTTGGAGGCGATCCACGAATCAATCCACTTTTTGACATCTTCAAAAGATCGGAAGTGTTGCTCAGCCAGGTTGTGGGCCATTGATCGGAACAAGTGATAATCAGAGGGAGCAACGTCTGGAGAATAAGGCGGGTGGGGTAGGACGTCCCATTTCAACGTTTCCAGGTACGTTTTGACCACTCTTGCAACGTGGGGCCTAGCATTGTCATGCAGCAAAATCACCTTATCGTGCCTCTCGCTGTATTGCGGGCGTTTGTCTTTCAATGCTCGGCTCAAACGCATTAATTGCGTTCGATATCGATCACCTGTGATTGTTTCACTTGGTTTTAAAAGCTCACGGTACACGACGCCGAGCTGGTCCCACCAAATGCAGAGCATGATCTTGGACCCATGAATGTTCGGTTTGGCCGTCGACGTGGAAGCATGGCCGGGATACCCCCATGATTTTTTTCCGTTTAGGGTTATCGTAATGAACCCATTTTTCGTCCCCGGTCTCAACACGATGCAGAAAACCCTTCCGTTTTTGCCTCTGAAGTAACTGTTCACAAACACACAAACGCCTTTCAATGTCTCTCGGTTTCAACTCATATGGGACCAAAGTTTCTTCTTTCTGAATCATACCCATGGCTTTGAGACGTTTTGAAATGGCTTGCTGTGTCACCCCCAATGATCGTGCCAGTTCTTCTTGAGTTTGACGCGAGTCTTCACTCAGCAATGCCTCCAATTCTGCATCCTCAAAAACTTTCACTCTTCCGCCACTATGCCGGTCTTCCACGTTAAAGTCACCATTCCTGAAGCGTTGAAACCACTCGCGACACGTTCTCTCACTAATACAGTCCTCACCACAAGTACTGGAGAGCATTCGATGAGACTCAGCCGCAGTTTTCTTCATATTGAAACAAAAAAGCAGAGCCTCCCGCAAATGACGAGAATTCGGCTCGTATACTGACATTTTCAATCGCGAACAACATTACGTTGCACACACAAATCCACTAATGTTTGAATGGGGTTATGTTGCCGAAGCTCACAGCTAACTGCCTGACGTCTGCGATCTGTTTATCGCGACCGTTACTTACCACTGTAGCCAACTATTCAAAAACGGCGGAAGCAAAGTTGTACACTTTGTAGTAACGCCATCTGTGTGCGTTTCTTAGAACATTTTGAACTAAGAATTGGTTGGGTTGATCTGTCGAGCCAGTGGGTGTTCCGGCTTGCTTTTTTACGGACGTTTATTAATACCTTGAATAGTAAAATATTATTTATACAAAAAAAAATTATAACAGCTGCAAAATGTGCTACCGTTTCTTTACTTCCGACTTGGATAACACATTCGAATTCACCCAATACCATTATCCTCTGTTTCTTTACGTAAGCATACAACTTTTTATCAGATCAATTGTTGATTTACAAACATTTTTCGGTTGTTGACAAATATTTCACGTTACTCGATCAAGAATATTACATAATGTCCCCAAATCAACAATTTTCAAAGAGACTCCTCCAATACTGACATTCACATACTCGGTGCTTACGGTCTTTGTCACCTGTGATTCACTTATGTTGAACGCATAATTGTTATCATCTAAGTTCTCTTCAACTTAATGTACCTTCGCGATTTTCTTCTTTGTGGCTCTGAATTCCTTATGATTTTCCTTCTTTCTTAGTCCTTGGCGATCATTTTTGTCTTGCTAACCACTGCAAAAATATTCTTTTTCGATGGCAGGTCTTCGTCTTCCCTGGACACCGATTGTCGGTACGGACGTGTTCTTCTTTACCACAACTAAATCACGTGTTCCTTTTTCGACGTGAACTTGGAACTCTCATTTTTTGTCGTTTGCCACAGACTCCCCATCTATAACCTTCAACTGTTCACGAGAAGTGTTGCAAAGCAAGCTCAATTGCGCAGGCGATGCCCATCACTTTCGCGAGTGTCAGATTTCCTTTCTCGCCCGCCCATTGTGCAAACACTTCGCGACGATTTGGACCCGGATTTCTTTCCCGGAAATCATATCTCCCATACTACGGGCTTGCTTTTGGTTTAAAGAAGTCGTGTATGGCCGTTTTCACTATAAATAAGCATCCCCACCAAAAACACTGTTATCGTCTGGGAGAGCGAAAAAATAGCTTGCAGCCCCATTCCGCCATAATGCAATCAGCATCGCTTTCTTCCGAATCGCAGCGGTAAATTTTTTTGTACCATGCCAAGTTCGAACGCCTGGATCCACCTTTCTCAACGAGGAAAAATTTTCAACTTATTTATAGCAAATTCCGGCATTGCCGAGCAGTTATCTGTTATTAGTTATTAACGACATACGTTTCGTTTTTCACTTTTACCTTGTTTTTGTTCTCACGGGATTTAACTTTTTGACCGACCTTTGTCATGATCGTCGCCAAATGTAGTGTCAATTAAACACATTCGAACCGTATTTAAACAGTAAACAAACTTTATTTTAGTGTCACGTTTGCAAATCACTCTCCGGTCCCTCAGTTTACAATACACACACTTAACACAGCGTCACTCGCTCATGAACCTAGTCGCTTGCGCTATTACCCTTATTAACAAAGGAAGTATTCACGTATGCTAAAGCTAGTGGTGCTGCCAAAACACATACTTTCTCGTAATGTTTTAAACGCACCGCAATATTATATTGCTTTGCATATTACATCGAACAATTGATTGGATGTGACATGCATTTTAGAAATAGAACGAGAGTTGCAAACTTATTGAAAATTTTAAACACGGGAATTACAGACACTTCCAATTTATTTATAATTTTAATAGATTGTATATGTGAGTAGAAATGCTTCATATGATTTTAAATAAGTTTCTGAAATTCTCAATAGTTTTCTGCGGCAAAAGAGTTGTGACAAATAATTATCCCTTACCCAGGCTCGAACCAGCGGCTCTTCCCGTTAAAACGCCGAGTCCGAACCCGACATTTAACCACTTGGTTACCAAGTTATACAGAGAATTGGGACTTCTATAATAGTCATAAGCCCCGAAAGACACCATCTGATTTGATGGTTCATACGTTTTACAAATCCAATAAGAGATGTGAAAAATTATTTAAAAGTTGAAAATTCGAAAATCACATGCATACTTTTTTCAGTTTATTTATCTTGATTAATAGTATTTGCATTTAGAATTGCTTCAAATGGTTTTCAATAACATTTCTGGAATTATCAAATATTTCCTGCAGTAACAGAATTGTCACAAGTAATACTTCCGGGTCAAGACTCGAACCAGCGAATTTGCCCTCCGAAGAGCTGACGCCTTATTTGCCAATTTGTGACCTCGGCTATCCAGTTACGACGTGCGATGAATACTTCTATAATAGTAATAAGTGTATAGTGGTTTCAGTTCTAGCATTACGGAGCCGAGTAATTAAGAAAATGTGAAAAAGGTTTGTTTTTCGGACGACGAAAGAAAACAGCCGGGAGACAATGACGCCTATCGTAAAAGCTAGTCAAGAGTAGAGATAATATAAAACTAGGGTGAGAAAGGATGTGCCATTCTATAGCACCACTAGATTTTTTTATTTAAATGGCTAATTTTGTACAACAAACTTTGACGCAAAAATCTTGATCATATTTGTAGTTTTGATATGTTTTTGCAATTTTCAAAACAAAACGAGCAATGCCCGAAAATGGGTCTAGTACATTATTTCTCACCTTCCCTTATTACATATGTGGAGAGGATTTAAAGAAAAAAATTGGAGCGGTTTTTGAGAATTGTTTTGTACATTTCAAGCGCAAATTATGCAAAAACCTAGTTGTTTTTTTAAAAAAATGAAATGACCTTTTGTAAAGATGTAATTTTGTACGACAGTCTTTGTATGAGCCAAAAATATCTTTAATTTTATAATTTTTTTCTATTTTCGAACCAAAATTAGCAATACCCGAAAATGGTATTAGCACCTTACAGTCCCTTATTACAAATGTGGAGAAAACTTAAAGAAAAGTTTCTGTCAGGAGACCCAGCGATTCTTCAAATTTGTTCATCTTTTGGACGTTCGACCAACATCTAGGTATCATTTTTTTTCTTCTAGTGTCTACTCTTCTCTGTCAGGAGACTCCATCACTTCGGTGTAGAAATTTGAATTCTTGTTTTCAGTGATTGACGATCCGACCATGAATACAAAATATGCGTTGGTCACCCACAATGGTTTCTTCGATTCACGTTTAATTTTTTCTCTTCTTTGGCATCTTCAGCTGGAACATCACTTACTCCGGAGCTGGACACTGGTGCAACTTCATCGGCTTCACTCCATTGTTCTTCCATCTTTCGTCGTCGTTGACTTCTGGCTTTTGTACAACGGATAATGCGAGTTTTTCACATGAATCTTCAAGTTTGTCAGTATTGACAGACAAACGCGCACATTGCAGACAACGTCAGGCTTGAATCTCACATCGTGGCTCAGGATTATCTTCCTTTGAGTCGAAATACAGACCCTGAAGCCATCCCTGTTGTTCACATATTGAACCAGATGTTCACGACCAGCCTTATCGTCAAACTTAAAGTGGAAGTTCTTGTGGGTCTGCACGTAGCATTCTGTTCCGAAATTCTTCAAATGATTGAGACTTCTTACTGGTCATCCATGCCACAATTCATAAGGAGACTTAATTTCAATGGAAGACATTCCAGCGCGATTCAGGAGGTATGTGGCAGTATTGGATGCTTCTGCCCACAGTTCTTTTGAAAACTTGCTTGGATTCAACATGGAACGCGCACACTCGACAATGGTTCGATTTGTACGCTCGGCAACGCCATTTGCGGTGAAGTATACGGCGCAGACATGTAGTGTTCATTGTCCCTGCTTGCTTGCAGTTCAGACTTTGTTAAATTCTTTTCCTCCATCACACCTCAGTCCCCCCTACGTCACATACAGTTTTTACTCTTTTTTATTATTATTATTATTATTATTATTATTATTATTATTATTATTATTATTGAATAAATCTAAATCTGAACTGTTTCTGTGACCCGTCTTGCTATACCTGCTGACTATCTCAGGGGTCAGAGGGTCACCTGTAATTGAGTGAGGTGGATGGACGTGGTTGTTTAAGAATGAAAGAAGTTACTGAATGAGGTAAAATTTAAAGTATAATGACTCAAAAACCAAGCACAGCAAGAAGTGAGTTTCTACCTGGGCTCAGTTTCTCCCAAAACAAAACTTATTCTAATTGAAATCTAACACACAGGAATAGCGTAAGACAATTGTTACTAAATTTGAGGAAACCTTCGAAAATAGTTACGAACAACGCTCATGTAATTGTAAACAAAGCACCAACTATGGCTAATAGAAAATATGAGATTGTTGATTGGTTGGTGAGCCAAAATTCTAACATTGAAGATAACCGAATTTGTTAAAAGCAGAACAGTTGGAATAAGTAGTAAAATTAGAGCCATGGTTTCCTGTGTATGCTATTGAATTGACATGAGGTGATTCGATTGCCGCCCTATCACTGTCACTGTTAATGCCAGTGAGAAAATTTGGCCGCAAATAAAAGGTTACGTGGCAGAGAAGAATGCAAAATGTACGTTACCTGAGGAGAAAAATCTCATGAATGAGGCTGTGGAGATAGTAGAACAACAGAACAATGGCGCATTGCGGTAGGTCATATTAAAGCAGGTAATTTCAAAGCCACGGGAAGACGAAGGAATTGTGGACCAAAATTTTGAATAACTTATTATTTCTCTTCAATCTTCTAGTTCTGACACTTCCGAACAATCATGGAGAGGAAAGTGTCTCTGAAATAAGTGGAGTGTTTTCTTTGTAACAGTAATTTGTTTGGCAATTAAAATTGCGTAAATGTAATGGAAATTCTTGTGATTGAAATGACGGAGAACATATCGGGGTAAATTAATGTTCTTGGTCGGTATGTTTGGAAGTGGAGAGCAGCATTTGATGTAGGAAGAATAATGCAGTCATCCACCCGCCGTTCCGCCCCTGCTGCTCTACCCAGTCGCTCCCCTCCACAACGCTCTCCCAAGTCGGTTCTTATTTTAAGCATCCAACTTATTTTTCCCAAAATATCACTTTCCCCGTAGTCCCATATTTATCAAAGGAATGTCAGTCATGCGAAACGAATCCAGGGGGCATGGGGGCCATATTGTACACACAGTACGAAAATAATATACAATATTATAACAAACGTTTATTTAATAAAAATCTATTATGTCCCCCTCCAAATTGAACGGATGGATCCGCCCCTACCACCAGCTCCTGAAGTACCGAAAGAATTCGACGGTATTAGAAAATCGGGTGGTGAGAGAAAATCTAAATACTTGGAGGATTACGTTGTAATATCGGAATCAAAGAGTAAAAGCTATTTTGAAATTGATATTTGATTTGCCATATTTGGTAATTTTGTGTTCTTGTACTTATAAATCAATATTACAGTTTATTCGTTTGGAAGTTTTGTAAACTTTTATTGAAGAAGGGAAAGAATGTTGTACTTAATGCGGCCAAGAGGCAAGATGGCTTATGAAGCGACTACGTGAATTATCGAGTGACGCTCTATGTAAAGTATGTGTGTATTGCAAGCCGAGCGACCAGAAGGTGAGTACTTCTAAACGAAAAGCTAGCTCAGACTAAAGAAATTCGAAAACTAACTAGTACGAGAAAGTCTGTACCATTATGTAGCCCCATTAGTTAACTTTTTCTGTTGAATCGTAATTATAAATATGTCTGTACTTATATTTTGTTACGCTTGAAATAATCGTTAACTTTACTAAACCAGCTTTGAAACATCAATTGGCATTTTGGCAGGTATATTATTAACACCGATGTTTTAATGTTTAACATTAATGATTGGTTAAATCGATATTGTATCACTATTGCGGAATATTGGAGAAAATCCTGTATAATTTAGGTGCAGACATTTGGCAGAAATCAAATTCTCGGTATCAAGGGCTCATAAAACGGGGATTCTGGCTACATTACGTACCCGAGTAAAGTAATTTATTACGTATAGGAGCAAGAATTCTTATAGAGAGTAGGTGAATAAATAGTGCAAAATGTGCTGCATCTGCTTCAATTAAATTTTCTCATGAAATTGTATTTTTTTTTACTGAAATTTTTTTGCTCGATATACAAAGCATAATGTATCTGGATCGAGAGAATCGTGGATGGGAGGGAAATATGAAAAGACAAAACGAGTTAACATTTGGTGAATAAGTAAATCTGAATTATTAAAATTATGTAAAAATATAAATTATTGTATGTATCACAGGCGTTAATTGTTTCTAATGATCGTGGAGTAATAAAAAAGCTCTTGGGCGTTTTTCCTCCAATCGTTCATCAGAACCCTCATAACGCCCTTGGTGTGTAAATAACTTTCTTTTTATTGACGACATAATGAAGATATGCAAAGACCAGTCAAAACATGTATAAAATATATAATAAATAGAAACGGAGTGCTAAGGAACACAGTTGTGTAAGTCACGATATTGTTATTTCAAGTTAACTTCGTTTCCTATGTAAGAATGCAATATTTATCTTGAATCATAGTGAGGTTAATCATAACTCTAACTTCAGTGGCAGAGGAAGGAATATGACTATCTTCACTATGATACAAGATAAATTGTACATATCTCAATAGAAAACGAAGTTAACTTGAAATGGACAATATCGTGACTTACACCACTATATTCCTCAGTACCCCAAGTTCCTGAGACCGCAGTGCGTTACAGGTTTGTAAACGACGTCAGTCTCGTTGACATCTGCATTTTTCATAGCTACATTGCGACCGAATAATGGACCGAGATGTACGCGACAGTCACCACTGAACGTCCTCACAGTGCTGCAGGCTACTGTTTCTTCTGAGACGAAAGGAATTCAACACAAAAGCAAAAACAACATTAAGTTCCTTTTACTGACTTTTCTCATAATTACAATGATCTCCTTACATTTTTTTTCTTTCAGGAACGGTATCTTTGGGTGAGCAATGGGTCATGTTTGAATCCTCAGTCATGATGTGTTTGCCACTAATAATAGGATTTTATGATATTCCAAGAAAATGTCACGTTTAATGAAGGGAGAGGCACCATTGAGCAAATTGCACAGCACACGCAAAGACAAAAATAAAGATCATACTGCATCCACTAACAACATAGAAAGAACTGGAGATGCTCCATTGCTCCACCCAACCGTGCACAAAGGCTGAGTAACATGGAGTTGTTTTTTTTTTTCCACAAAAAAACAACAAAGACAACTAAGCATTCATCGAATTTATTGTGAGAAAAAGATTGTTCGATTACATTTCACAAAGATATATGACAAACATAACTCGAAAGAAAAAAAACACGAGACTAGCAAGCCATCATTTACACATGTACCGCTCTATCGAGCCACTTTTGACGAACCTCTCTGAGAGACGATGGAGGCGGCCTAAATTCATACTGCTGTTCAACTGAAACTGGTGGCGTGGGCGTGGCTTAAGGGGCGTGGGCGGGCGCGAGCAGGGCGAGGGCGCGCACGGCGGCGCCGCCCAGCAGCCGCAGGTCCCGGCGCCACTCGGCGGCGGCGGCGGCGCGCTCCAGCAGCAGCAGCCCCACCTCGTGGCGCAGCGCGGCGTACTTGGCGCTCAGCTGCTGCCAGCGCTGCTCCTGGCGCGCGCTCTGCTCCTCCGCCTGCGCGTTCTCCTGCGCACACCAAGCTAGCTGCGATTATCCGACCCCTCGCTTCGCTAGTTGCGTGGGGAGTTTGATTATTTCCACAAAAGGAATTTTATATCGAAGTGATTCGTTCGCTTTTCAAAGCAGAATAGTTTCTAATACATGGGAGAGAACATTTCTAGTTATCCGATTTTGTCAACAACGCTCGTTGTTGTTTATTCTTAAATAATCTAATGTTGTCTGTTGTATGAATAACGACGATACTCAATCGGAATGGCTTTTATTTAGCGAACTTAGGAATTCACAGTATTGTGTATGGAGTAGGAGACGAGCGTAGCACGTTCGTCACCGCGTGTCCGGCGTCCAGCGTCTGTCTGTCTGTCTTACGAGTGGTCTACAGCCAGGCCGTTGCGGTAGTTTCTGGCGCGCTCGCAAGGTGGCGCCCTTTGTCTATCATTCAAAATTGTCAATAGAGGGGGGGGGGGGGTAGATATTCCGGGGCTCAAAAAATCGAGCGCGTGTAATACTTTACACCCAACTTGGTCTCTGCACTTCTACGAATCTAATAAAATTATTACACAAATACGATAAGATATCATTATAAAAAATACTTTTTTCTAATAATAATAATAATAATAATAATAATAATAATAATAACAATAATAATAATAATATCACCTAAAGCGCCGAAAATAACTCAAAGGATACAAACATAATTATAAACCCTCTGTGGCATAAATTAGATCTAAGAGTGTGCATTAGACTGTGCCAAAAAAAATAATTTTTCGAATTTCAAGCTGTTCTTCGAGTATGTTGTAGAGCGTTTAATTTAAGAAAGATTGATATTAATTTAAGCCAAATCGGTTAATATTTAGAGGTCCATCAAGTCCAAAATGTGTATTTTTTAGAATATTTAATTTTTTTATGTGGATATTCCGTTGCTGTATTTGTTTAAATAAGAATTTTGATGATATCATGCATTCTAATAGTCAAAAACATTGTCTGGTCATATTTTAAAGCTGCAATGAATACTCAGTGGCTATTTAAAAAATTATGACATTGTATCTGAATGATTTTTGAGATAATTTTCTGTTATTTGCCAACAAAGTCATATTTTCTCTTTTAGATTATGGTTAATAACGAAGTTTTTTGACTGTATATATTAGGTAACATATTATAAAATACAGATAAAAGCAAAATTCATTCACAAGTATGTAATATAATATAAATGCTTGTTTATATATGTACCCGAAATATCGATTTTTCTATATTTTGGTTAAAATAAGTTTATTGCTTTTGTAAAATTATAAAATCATTATTATATGTTTGAAAATATTAATTTGTTCATGTTTTCCGTCTTTTGTATTACAATTACTTTTATTTAGTTAAAATATTAGTTAATAGTAATTAATTAATCGCATTCTCATACTGTTAATTTAAAATGATTTTCGTGATACCAATTTTTTTCTTCTACATACTTTTAGGATATCCATGATAATAAAAGATCAGTTGTCAATGTAACGTGTTTTGAACTTATTTATTTACATATATATTAAATATTAAGCTTATAATCTAAAATTAATTGTAAAGATAATTTTAAGGTGACATTTTACTTGTGCCTGGCATGTGCTGCCTATGTTGTTCGACAACTTTTAACAGATATTGCTTCTGTTCCTCACTCTTGGTTATAGTTGCATTAAAATTGGATATTAAAGCAATACCTCGTTCAGCCGTATCATTTGTTACCCGCAGATGAGAAAGAATACTTCTCGCTTTCTGGTAACTATCATTTTCACTCCATAACGATGGATGAATATCGAAAAAATGGCAATCCACGTTGAATCTGTCAAACAATTTCTGCGTGTGCTTCGAAAATAGCTCATCCATACTTCTAGTTACCCACAATGCTAACTCCTTCCTACTATTTACATTTAACGGCAACCGCTTTACAGGTTTATTACATTTAACCGTTCGTAAAGCTAATACCATTTTTTCTTTCATTTCAAGTGAAATATTATTGTCAAACAATGAAAGACCAACAGCTTCGCTTGACAAGTACCATAAGTGTTTCGATAATTTGCTTAACGCTGCCAAAGAAACAGCTTTGTTTTCCTTTTTTGGTACTTGATCAAAGCTTGTAACAACTGTAGGTCGTTCCATGGACTACCAACTGCAGAAGTAGCAGTGAACCAGTACTTAATATAAAAGCGTACAACAAAAATACAAAAATCTCGCAAACCACATAAGACATATTCATCCAATCCAATTTGGTCTCTGAAAATAAACCTCTTTAAAACGTACAGGGCTTTTGCCATCCACCTTGCGTGGTGCATGGCCCCTGGAACTCGGAACTTATAATTTTCTTTTGGTTCTTCTCCTAAGAATATAATTGTCAGTTCCAGAAGTTCCTTGTAATCTACTCTCGGGTGTGTTATCTAGAAGAAAAATGTTACATTATTATGATAGCTGTTATGTAATTATTTCACTTTTGCTATTTATAAATGAAATATATTTTTATTTACACATCGACTTCTATTTAATATATAAAATAAATCATAATGTTTGCAGTATTAAATTGTTTAAATGTACTAAATTAAATATGAATTACAACAAAATTGACTTCAAAATAACATTAAATTTCCAATTGATATATTTCATAACAAAAATTCTACTGTATTTTTCATTTGGAGTAAACTAATATTAAAATTAAAGTAATAATACTAATTAAACATTTATTGAGTGTTTTATACTTTACCTCAAGCTGTTCTATTGCAAAGGACAAAATGTCTGATTTAACGGAATTCAATTCTGAAGAAACTTTTTCATCGGTTAAACCGGATTGGTAATTAGTTAAATCAATATCTGGCCAGGCTTTTGCAAAATCTTTAAATAAATTAACTTCAGGACCTGATGTCGGCATTAAACATGTTTCAAACACATGTTTCAAAATGATTTCTGCTATGTGATGGCGGCACGGTAACCAAAGTAGATCTTGGTTGAGTTTTTGTTCTAAAATTACACACGTCCCTTTTCGTTTTCCTAAATAATAAATAAATTAATTTTAATTATTTTGAAGTTTAATATATAAACAATTTTTACACGGAAAAAAATATTTGTTGTCCCAAGTACAAATTTGCTATTCGAGCAGCATATTCTACTTAATATACGGACAACAACAAATTTCTACTTGGCATAGCAAATATCTACTTGTCTTTACTAAAAATGTTGTTGGATAACCTAAAGATTTGTTGCTGTCAAAATATTTTTCTCCGTGTATTTAATATAGAAGTGTGTAAAATTGTAATAGTTTCGAAATTAGAACAGATTCAATATTATTTCATGAATAACCTGTATTAACATTAGTTGTGTCAAAAGACATTGCTTTGATAGTTTCATCAATTTTCCATTCCTTCATAATGTCGTTAATTGCATTAGCTTGCATCAATCCAGTTCCAGCCTCAATTTTTGGTACTCCTAGAAGTTCTTCTGTATCTACACCTGATGCAATGACCGCCAATCGATCAACTGTTTTTTTTTAACTTTGAGTCCCAGTGGATTGTTAAACATTTTTCTGATGCAAAATTTTCTTTTAGGTTCTCCACTATTTCTTTTCGTATTGCTTCCCTTTTACGTACAACGGTCCGATGACTCACTGTTTTCTCATTATTTTTATCCAAATTATGTAATATCGCATTTACAATACGAGTCGCATTTCTGCCGCTGGTATTAGTCCGATCAAGTGTTAATGCGACGTCTGTAGAGATCATGTTTATTTTAGGCTTTTTAGTTGCAGGCGGTTCCCATAAAGTTGACTTCCCACTTGATTGAGATGAAGGTGCTTCACTTAGACTTAACTCGGACAAATTTTCAGACACTGCAGAAAGCTCATGTGATTCTCCGCTTTGGATTTCTATAGAAATATTTGCTTTATTTACAGTACCTATATTTAACAAAAAATATTATTTGTAACATTATACAAATACGTAGTTTAAAACAATATATAAATATTAATTTATTAGAAAATTTCAAAAATATTGAACATATAATATTCAACACTAAAAATCATTTCATACATTAAGAAATTCAATTAAAAATGGTTCATTACATACTTAGTTTATAAGAATTAAATTAATAACTTCGTACATATAAAGTATATGATTTTTTTAATTTTCGTGTTCAATTATATTTATAGAAACAAAATTAAAGTTACTTTATTAAAAATTGCCATAAAAATTGTTGCTCATATAACATGATTAAAATATTATTATCATTTATTACCTTTGCTTGTAACATTAGATTTTAACCGTAAAATTTTTTTCCAGTTCTGTAAGAAAGCAACAATTGTTTTGCATTTTCATTTTGAAGACGATCCATCACATTTTTTGGCGTTATATCAAACAATGAGTCCAACATATTGCTGAACATTTGTCTTTTTTTAGCCTCAACCGCAGTGTTTCGTTTTCTGTTTATCTTTACATCCATCCATTTCTTATGTAAAGTTTTAACTTTTTTTGTGACATTTGATGCGCAAATTGTAGGTATTTCTTCCTTTTTGTAAATTGCAATGATGACACTTGCAACTGACTTGGCAGATTCAAGAATTGTTTTCTTGAGCGAAAGATGATGGTGACAGAACAACTTCAATGCTTGTCTAGTTGATGGTAATGTCTTGTCGCTGATTTGGTCGACTTCGTATCCTATCAAGTAGAATTTTGCACGTTTTTGAGGTGGCATCTTTTCCGTTAGACTTCTGGTTTGTTTGTAATGTCACCCAAACTCGAAATGCGAAGTTTCTAACCTCAAAACGTGTGTCTCCGCGCAATCGCATCGACGGCCAGACGTTAAAGCCTTGAACACATCAGCGCCCCTCTGGGAGTAAATAGCAAGAAATGAGGAGTATGAAGTCGACTTGAGGGACTGATCGAAACTAGAAAGTCGCAGAACAGAGCTCTACGCAGAACTGTATCTATCTTTTTTTTAAAACAGTGTATCAGAAAAAGATAGAAACAGTTTAATACGACTTTTACGAAACTAACTTTTTTCTATGAATAAAGTACGCACTTAAGTAAACTAAATTGTCTGTCTGTTTTAATAGAACAAAAGTTATTAGTTTCTGAAAACGTAACTAGTCTTGACTATTCCCTCAAGTCAACTTCATAATACTTATGCCTTGCCATTTAATTCCCTAGCTGTCACAAAGTGTTCAACGCTTAACAGATGAATGTGTTCTATATGATAAATATAAAAATTAACAGTGAACCTAGGTGAAGTATAATTTATATTTTCTATGAAGAACTATTTCTATTTCTATCTTTATAATTAATTTTATAGTGTAAGCTTTATATTTAATATACCTATATGTAGAAGAAAAAAATTGGTATCACGAAAATCATTTTAAATTAACAGTATGAGAATGCGATTAATTAATTACTATTAACTAATATTTTAACTAAATAAAAGTAATTGTAATACAAAAGACGGAAAACATGAACAAATTAATATTTTCAAACATATAATAATGATTTTATAATTTTACAAAAGCAATAAACTTATTTTAACCAAAATATAGAAAAATCGATATTTCGGGTACATATATAAACAAGCATTTATATTATATTACATACTTGTGAATGAATTTTGCTTTTATCTGTATTTTATAATATGTTACCTAATATATACAGTCAAAAAACTTCGTTATTAACCATAATCTAAAAGAGAAAATATGACTTTGTTGGCAAATAACAGAAAATTATCTCAAAATCATTCAGATACAATGTCATAATTTTTTAAATAGCCACTGAGTATTCATTGCAGCTTTAAAATATGACCAGACAATGTTTTTGACTATTAGAATGCATGATATCATCAAAATTCTTATTTAAACAAATACAGCAACGGAATATCCACATAAAAAAATTAAATATTCTAAAAAATACACATTTTGGACTTGATGGACCTCTAAATATTAACCGATTTGGCTTAAATTATTATCAATCTTTCTTAAATTAAACGCTCTACAACATACTCGAAGAACAGCTTGAAATTCGAAAAATTATTTTTTTTGGCACAGTCTAGACTGTGCATTTTAAACGTGATGCGCGTAAGATATTTCCATCAACAACCGCAAACTTCTTTATCACGAAGTCAACAGTCTTCGTGTTCATTATAGAGAAAAACAGGGCAAAATCTGAAAGAATGTGCCCTTAATACGCAGAATGCAACTTCGCAATGTAGTAATCAGAACGCAGCACTGCCCGGGCCGGGCGGACGCGACAAGTGTCGATGTTCCAAGAAATGAAGCGCTTTTTCTGTGCAAGACGCTATTAGCACGGAGTTAAAAAAACGCCCGAATCAGCTGCGTAGCGCATCGCGTCCTACAGAAGAGGGAGACATTCGCGCAAACCTCGACGCTCTTCCTTATGGACGCTCCATGCTTCTCACGTGAGCAGGCGAGTTGGCGGTAAAATCAGCAGTAAAATACGCAGGGGCGGCGATGCGGGTGTTGGAAAAACATCGAATAAATCTTGTGGCAGGTGACTCGTGATATTTTCTAGAAATATTTAATGTTGGAAATCAGATTCTAACGTCGATGTGTGCTAACGGACGTATTTTATTTTTCATTTCAGAACTCTATTGTAAGAACAAGGGAAGGGAAATTATTATTATTATTATTATTATTATTATTATTATTATTATTATTATTATTATTATTATTATTATTATTATTATTATTATTATTCTATTCACATGAAGCCAGTGCTACCACCAATTATTACGTATGATTTATAATCATTAAATTATATTATAATTATTTAACTAAGTTTATTAAATTAATAATTAATTTGAGGCGCGTTAAGGTACCTAAAATTTTATAAACCCAGCATTGGCACGATACAATATCGACAAATATTACGAGGTCAATATTATGTTCCTTAAACAGTAATTAACTGTAAAAGTGGTGGACTGAAAAGCTATTTTACCCAATCAATTTTAAAAGTTAATTGTATCGAACTTATTAGGTGAAAACTAGCATATCTGTATAGTTAAAGAAAAATGGTTAGCTGACATAGAAAATATGTATCAAAACATTATTAATATTCATCTTGTGTTCCGGTTTCTCATTTTATACTTTTATTTCTGCTACACTCCCCCAAAATGAAGGTAAATATAAAAAAAGAACTCAATACAGTGTCATATTTGAAACCTGCACACAAATCAACTACTCCAATCAAGGTCACAATCGCTCAATTTATCCTGTGGCCTAAACTATCCAGTTGTGAGGGCTTGGTCATAATAACTCTCCCTCATTGGCTCATCACCAACCCTCGTCCCCGAAACGGAGACGCCGCCCTACAGTCAATAATACTGAAGTACGATTCTCCTGGATCGGAAAGGTTGCGGCATCTCCCGCTCACGCTGAGATACGACCCGAAGCGAGTTTTGTCAGAGAGCAACGTCTGGGCGAGTCATTTTCGTATTTGTATAATAAGCTGTGCTACTGTTGACTAAAGCAATTTTAGAAAGAGTTAAACGACTTGACAGAAATAACCGTCATATATCCGTCAAGTTCTCCCACGTAGAACGAGATGAGATGAATTTAAGAAGTATGTGAAAATTGGCACCGAAAACTCATCATACTTACATTTAAAACTTCCAATAAATGATAATTTAACTTCTCTATTATCACTGCGCTTGAAGCATCAGCATCTACAGGAACTGGCATCGCATTGTATATTGCATTTTTCATGTCCGTAGGATCTTGTGTGTTGTTTGATTCCAATTGTTCGATTTTCGCTTTCAATTGTTCACATTCATCTCTTGCGGCCCTTTCTCCTAACCTGAAAAAACAATACATTTGGAACATTAAGATAAAATATTAAGGGTATTTTACAGAAAGCGGCCAACTCACTAAGTAAAAGTTAAGTAATGGCGATCTCTGACATCTGAATACCATTTCGTAATCGCACGGCATCCTATGCACGGCTATATGCACCGCTCTGCAGACACAAAATATAACTCACATATTCAGTTAATTCTTAAATTATAGAGAGCGAGTGTTGTTATGTATTATATGATGTATTGTGTAAAACTAATTTGAATTAGGTCAAAAACTACATTACACAGAGTTCTCATTTTCAGTGTACATTCCAACTGGTCGAAATTTTAAGATAATTCATAAAAGCCATTTTAACTCCTTTGGGTTGAATGTTTTCGGTATAATGCTATTCAAATAATGAAACTAGAGATGCTACAACAGCATAGTTTGTCGTATTATTTGTAACGGCTCCACAATATAAAGTTGCACAAACTGTTTCCAACCAGAAAACATTTTTTCTGCGTCGAACTAAAGTCCTCGAGTCCGCTTTAGCGCTCCACCAAGCAGTCACTCTGTCGAACCGCAGCGTTGGCAACGAAGTGGGCGCTACCTGGCCGTGCGCAGCTGGTCGCGCAGCGCGCCGTTGCTGCCGTGCAGCGCCGCCAGCTGCGCCTGCAGCCGCATCGCCGGGTGGTACCAGCCGCTCACGTGGCGCGCGTCCAGCGCCTCCAACAGCCGCTCCAGGCTCTCCGACTGCACCTGCACGTCGCTGCACCCTGCGCACGCATTTCACTACACTGGCTGGGCTGTTGGACATGGACTTCACAGATGCCACGTATTTTTGTGAATATCTGCATTATAAACGAACTTTTCTGTTTCAAGAAATCGTTCGTAAAAGGACCTTTTACAGCACAAATGATGCCAAATTAGCATTTTCGGCACGAATGATTGTTCATCACGCATTCGGCCAATCGCAGTGAAATAATCGGGGGGAGGTAGAGGTAAATAGAACAGCCAATGTTGGCACATGGACCGCTAAATTAGTTCAAATTTGGGGTCACGCTTCGACAGCTCAGTTTCGCTGCTCTTTGAAGGCGTTTTAGAAGAAAAGATCGTACATTTCAAACTTCCACACCTGTAGCAAAAAGAAGTGCGGGATATGTAATCAGAAACATCATTCTCTCTTGCATGACCCAAGTTATAAGAAACAGGCCTCGGGAAAAAAGGCAGTGAATTCAAACACAACCTCAAAATCGAATGTAGGAATTCTTGTTAATGTGCAATCACAATCTTCCCCGGATGAAGGAGAATGCTCTATGGTTAAGCACGGAAGCACAAGAGACTGAGAAAGTTCTCTCTCATATGGCATTTAGTGAAACAAAGACATTTCGACCGTAAAATATTAGTTACTGACAAAATGGGTAATGATGTACCAGTTGTTGGATTCGGGCAGTGAAATTTGCTTTATCTCGTCCAATTACTAAATATTCAAAGATCAAAGTATAACTATTTGATACATTCAGTTAATTATCTAAAATCAGGATCGAATGCAAAAGTGATTGTAACTATCAAATCTCTTTTCAAAGATTGGCAAACTGGAGGGCATAGTTTAATTGTACCGTCTATTTCATCAAAATTGCCTCAAAACTCCCTTGATGTGTCAAAGTTAAAAATTCCAACACATCTCAAACTTGCAGATGATACGTTCCATTTGTCAAACAAGGTTGACATGTTATTAAACTCTTCAGTGTTCTTTGAAGTTTTTAAAGCAAAAATCTCACTACCTAATAACATTCTTGTCATTTTGGGTACACTGTTAGGTTCGGTCATAGCAGAGGCAGTTCAAATGAGTGAATGCAAGCAGGAGACTAAGACCAAATGTTTCTTCCTCCTGGAGGAACAGGATACACTAAAGTGTAGTAAGGAATTTGATATGCAATGAATCTGAGATCAGATTGATAGAAACGAGTTGCCACCTACTTTAACTTCTGAATACTCAATTCACCCCGCTAAAGCTCATTTTCTAGCCACAACCCGAAGGCTACCCAGTGGTCAGTTTTCTGAATCGTTGCCCTTTAAAGCAGACCCCTCGGTACTGGGGAGATCATCGCGAAGCGATTTCTGTTGTCTTTAGAACACCGCTTTCAAAAGGATGAGAAGCGCAAAAGAGATTATATAGCATTTATGAGAGAATACGAGGAATGTAATGAAACAAGGTGTAATAAGCAATTACATTCCGCATTTTTGTGTACAAAATCTTAATTCACTAACCACAAAATAGAGAATTGTGTTTCACGCGTCGGTGAAAACCACTTCTGGGCAGAGTGGTTATACAATATCCTCTGGGCTGGCCCAAACATTCAGCCTGAATTAATTGATATACTTTTAAGATTTAGAATTTTCAAATGCGCCTTTGCTGCTGGCAGAGAAAATGTATCACATGGTTAGATTGAATGAAGAACGCGCTAATTATCAAAAAATGCTTTGGAGGGAGAATTCTTCAGCTCCTTTAAAAACCTATAAATTAAAGACTGTCACTTATGACCTTGGATCTACTGCATATTTAGCAACACGATGTTTAAAACAAATTGCTGTTAATAATGAAACTGCATTTCCAGAAGCAGCCCTTGCCATTACCAATTCTTTCTATGTAGATGACTTATTGCATGGAGCAAAATCTGGACCTAAGGCAATTCAATTATTTAAACAAATATTAGATCTGCTTTTAAAAGCTCATTTTAAAATAAGAAAGATTAGAAACAATGCTGACTATGATAACTACTTTGCTAGGAGAATTCCCCGGGGAAGATCTTGTCGCGTTAGGTTCAGACCAATCGGCCAAAATATTAGGACTTTTTTGGCATTCAGGAAATGACACTTTGCATCTAGCGCACAATGTTTTTGCCCAACCTCTTGCCGACTCCGGCGGTTGGACCAAGAGAAAGGTGTTACATATAATAGCATGGTCTAGTCACACCTGTGACAATTAGATTCAAAATATTTTGCAGTTGTTATGGGAACGTAAGGGGGACTGAGATGCCTGTAAATCTCGAGATTTGGTTACTCAGTGGTAAACCTTACTGACAGAGGTACCCTTATTAGCAGGTCTCATTTTTCCTAGGAAGGTGTCATGCGGTGGGGCGAGCAGTGTAATTCTATCAAGGTTCGTTGATGCCTCCCTTAAAGCATATGGCTATTGTGTGTATGTGATCAGTGAAAAATCTCACGAATTTCTCACGAGTTCGATTCCTTTCGGGGGCGGGAATTATGTTGGCACATGGACCGCCAAATTAATTCAAATTTGGCGCCACACTTCGAACAGCTCAGTTTCGCTGCTTTTTGAAGGTATTTTCGAAGAAAAGATCATACATTTCAAATTCCACGCCCCGGAATTTTTCTAATCTTGCTGAAAAACCTCGCGATTCCCTTCCCAATTGACCAAATACTCATTTTTTGTACAAAGTTCTTTGACATCGATTGTCAACTGCTTTCTGTTCGAAGAGTCGCCAAAAAATCGCATCATCTGGGCGGCCGCGACGAAATATTTACCCATTGCCACATTCCTCGGAATTCAATTTTTTCCACATTAGACGTGACGAGCTCGCATTGTTACGCAAATCAGAGGAGACGCAAAGCAGTTTCGTAGCGATTGTGCACAGACGATAAGTGAAACATGTATTGTTTCATTTATCATTTATAATGTTGCTTTATTGCATTCGTACTAATTTGGAAACTCGCTCTTCGCGTCGCTCGTTTTGAAACCATGTACACATGCAATAAAACGTCATATTATAAACTAATTACATGAACTACTATTATGAAATTCCTCCCATATTTTTAGATTTCTTTCCGAGATGTGAGCACTCCCTGTGGGGGCCATATGCATTCTTTACAGAGGATTAACATACAAGCAAATTATAGGACATGTATATTTCACTTGTAGATAAGAGGGTAACGACATTCCTCGTTATACGAGTAAAGAAGAAATGGGTTAGTAGTAAAAGGTACTTTTTACACCAGTACCACAGTATCCATGTGTTAATGATGAAGTTCTATCAACCGTATAAAAAACAATGAACTCGCACATTTATTTTTAAAATAATGTCTAATAAATATTTAGGAAATACGGCATTACAGTTCTAAAATCGTACTTTTATCCATATTGAAAAAAATGAATGTACCATTAGTTTCATTTTAATTCCACTTTAATCCTTACATGTTGGTTTTTTACCGGAATCGGTAGTGAAACAATAATATTGCTTAAAAATTCACAGTTTCGAATTGCAACGTACGATTAACAAACTAAGCTACATACTAAAATTATTTATTACCCACGCATCTTTCCGTTTGCCCTTTCTCTTTTTCCTGAGCACTGCAAAGGGCATATTTCAAAGTACAACTGCTTCTAAAACTGCGTAAACGAAAAAAAAATATTTCCTTTTTAATCTATGTAAATAAAAATGCATTTAGAGAATAAATGTAAATGTGTTCCGAAACCTATACAAAATTACGAAATATATAATAAAAGTCTTTGGGCTACTATTTTTAGTTCTAATAGTAGGTATATAAAAATGGATGAAAGTTTGTTGATGTTTTTCGATAAATTGTAGATATTTTGATAAGTTATTTCAGTAATTTATTTTCTACGTTCTTGATTTGTCTGTTGAACCCGCCCCACTTACCGTCTTGGTTCCGAATGCTGTCGAGGATCTCGTGCATGCCCTTCCGAAGGGCCTCGTTCTCGCCTATGAACGCCGCTGCCAGTTCGCCCGCAGCCCCGTCGCCCTCCTCCACCGGCGGCGCCGCCGGCACCAGCTCGCAGCTGCCTTCCCTTGCTTCCACGCTGGCATCTGGCCATTTCAAAGGGGTTACAGCATAAAATACCCCTTCACCCAGAGGGATGTGTGCCTCTCTTAGAGCTAATGTTTAATGGACAGCGGTAAGGGTTTTTCCTTTTATTGGAAGCATTGCAATCTAAACTCCAAGTGGGTGTTGCGTCAGAGTGTTTTTTGAGAAACTATCAGCACTTGCGAAAGCGCTCGCACTGAGGGCCCTGAACCAGGGCGCCTGCCTTTCCACACGATTAAGGATCAAATTGACAGTTATGGAAGCTGGCTGCTGTAATTTATTCATGCAAAATGAAATTTTGCATGAAAAAAATTGTTAATATTATCGATCAAATCTGATGTATTCCAACAATTTATATTTAAATTATCCAGCCAATGTTGGTGCAGGTACTTTTGTTACATTGTGCGCAAAATAAAATTCACTGGACAAGCAATTTTCAGAAACAAAGTCTGCATCGTGAAAAGGGATTCGTTAAACTCCTGGCATGAGAAATTAGTTCTACAGAATTTTCAGCACGTACAACAATTCCTGAGAAGGTCAAACAGAGTTGATAAAACATATGTTGTGAAGATTGGATTTTTGGTAAGATGCATTGACTTCCATTCCAGAATTCCACATCGAAGACGTGGGAACCAGGAGAAATAATACACGCCGATTTATGTGGATCTATGCAAGTAAAATCAATCAGTGACTCGCGCTACCTCTTGTTATCAAGGATAACTATTCAGTTTGGAATCAAGTTTTTTTTAAGGGAAAGAGCGACACAGCAGACTGTTGTGAAGAATTTCTCAAATTATCAGAGAAACATTTGGAGAACGGTGTGAAAACCCTACGTACAGACAACGGACTTGAATCCATGAATGATGGGATTAAAGAGTTGATACGTCATCATGGAATTGTTAATCAGAAAACAGTTGTTCAGAGTCCCCAACAAAATGGAACAACAGAACGAAAAAAGGATCGTAGGGTAGGCAGCACGGCCTCTACTGCACGCGAAAGGAGTTCCATGGAAGTTGCGGGCCGGCGCTGTTGTCATGAGTTGAAAAGGACCGGAACAAGCATAAAAAAGGTATGATCCCATATGACTAGTGGATGAAAAGGACCCCAGATGTTCCAAAATATTCGGAGAATACTCATTTGCTCATGTTCCAAAAGAAAAAAAGGTGCACATTGGAACTGAAAGCAGAAAAAGGAATTTTTGTTGGGTACGACAATTACACAAAAGAATTCACGGTGTGGTTTCCAGAAGATAATTAAATCACGATTTGCCGAGACGTGAAATTAAACGGCACGTTTTACAATAAGAATTATACTGCGGAAGATATCTTTCTATCTTCACCAAAATAGAAACAACATATTTTGGTCATCTTCGGTAGATGTTACCAAAGAAGAGATGAATGAAAGAACGATGAATGAACGAGGATCCTTACAGGAGGACTCTGATGAAATCTGAGATTCATTAGATGGCAGATGGGAAGACGGTGGTAAAAAACCGAAAACATGGCCCAGACTGAAGATCACGAAAACTAAGACGAGAAAGTCTGTGCTATTCTGTATCACCACTAATTCTAGTCGTTCATTTGAGAGTTTCTTCGTACATTATGTTGGACAGTTTAAAGAGGTGTAGCACTATAACCTGTTTTCATAATTGCAATTAACTATAACCTGTTTTTATAATTGCACTCGTTGGAATTTGCCTTTTGGAGAAAGAAATCTTTCAGATTTTTAACATGCGTAGTCATGACACTAACGACCCCTCTGTCTCCAGTGGCATGGGGCGTATGGAACCTTCCAATTGAACTGTGTGGGTGATATTATTATTGTTATTATTATTAATTATTATCATTACCATAATGTTATGAAAACGCTCTGGTCATCCTATGCCTTTAATTTGCAAGTTCTCGCCCGCCTAATGCATGCTAAATGAAGTCAATAAGCTGGACATTGAATACATAATGCGAATGTTATAATTTGCCGAATTGAAGAAAGCACTGCCCTTACAACATTCACAACAATGCCTACGACGATAGAAAAAACAAGATTTACAATATTGTGTCCGCTCGCTTTTATACCCGCACTGCAGACCCACTAACAAACCTCGGACGCATTCGACAGCGCGTCTCCAGATGTTTATGAAACTTGAGAGATGCGCGCGCAAGTTATAGTTGTTAACGTCATTAGGCCGATTAACACCAAATACCAGACGCGGTTGAAGTTTGTAAACCGAGGCGTCACCCGAGGTTTATAACCAACCAAGTCTGTTATTTGTGATTTTGGCCGTGTGTCGCTCAGTACTTTTTGTAATACCAATCTTCTTATAAGAAAAAAATATAAATATGAAACGCCTTTGCATTTAATACGTAGTAGTACAACGCTATTTTCCATTTCAAATCTATACGATTCTTGCTTCATTCGCGACATTTGCAAGATCGTGATTTTATCGTAAGAATATACTAAAACAATTTTGTCTCCCTGTCCCATTTTGTCCCCTTGTCTCATTTGTCTCCTGGGCCCATTTGTTCCCTTGCCCCATTTCGAGACAAGACGAACTTGTGTCATTGATATAGAAGCAACGAGCAATGGAGTGCTAGTTACACTGAATTGCACAAAAACAAATAATAATAATAATAATAATAATAATAATAATAATAATAATAATAATAATAATAATTAGATCGAAGATCACTTGGCTCCTTAATGGTCGCCGGCCGTTGTGAAATTATCGGCCGGCGGACATTAAGATTATATTTTCATTCCTCTACGGAGTTGCGTTAGGCAGATATATTAACAGACAGTATTACGAAAAATGTTTAATCGCAGCTCGGTTTGTCGGCACGACTGCAAACCTCGCGGGCAGCAACAAATAAGCGCGAAACTTTAAAAGAACAAATCTGTTATTGAAGTAATTATATTAACAATCCACTTTTCTATAATAAACAGTGAACATGTGAATCAATGAAACGAATATCAAAGCGATAGTTGCACAATCCTTCAACCGAGGCAAAAAACACCAGTCATGCGACGAATATGCGAGTTAGAATTAGATGCAAATGCCAGCTGGTTATGCGGTGCCAATTTCTTAATTAGGCGTTTTTTTAATGCTCAATACCACGTATCATGCCGAAATCAAATCAGTGGATACGTATTCAAGTGTCCGGGCGCAAAACAACTTAATTCAAACTGCTGATAAATATTGACACTTTGAGGCGATAAATCGAAATCACTGCCAAAATGTAAAAATTAGGAACACAGAGTATTTCACGTCAACATAACAAATATCTTACTAATGACTATTTTTACTTCACAGAAAAAAAAACGAGTTGAAACAAACTTCAATACTTACCTTTTCGTAAAATATTTTCATTCAATGGGATTACTTGATTATTCTGCTCAGTCGATTTTACTGACATATCTGTCACTTTCTGGTTTATCTCTTTTATGTGCTGATGAAGTTTGCGATTCTGAAAAGAAACCCAAAGATTAAAATCAAAATTTCTTGCAAGGATTTTACGCCTTTCCCCTTCCTCTACTTCTTAAATCTGGTTTTGAGGCCTCAATTTTTATCAAGAAATAATAGAAAGTTTATCCAAATTGTAAAATCAAAGAAATTAATGAATCCGTATGCAATAAGAAATAGCTTAAAATAAGCACTCCTAAAGTACATAAGCACTTCTTAGACTACAAAGAAAGAGAAAGAATGCGCAATGCACCAATTCCTCTCAAGGAAAAGGTCGCATCGCCAGAGTGTTCTGCGGGTCTTTCAAACCATCGCCTTTTCCTTCTGGAAGAGGGCAAGGGCTTGTGTTTATGTTCCGTAAGATGGAATTTTTTGTCTAAGTTCTCCCCACCCACCAAGGAGTCCAACAAGGAGTTACCCCACTGGGATTCCTCGTTGCCACCGAGATAGTGAGTAGATGATAGTGCTGCCACGGCGTCACCCCCCTCCTCACCCTCGCCTTCAGTCCAAGTCCACCGATCGTGAGTGGGTTGGCTCCCGATCGCCCGTCTAGAAGAGGCCGGGGCCAAAGGTTGCTCCAATTCGAGGACGCAGTACGTACAACAGAGTTGGATTGAGTCCTCCAAAGTTCCAGCGTCAAGGTGACATACGAGCGAGAATGCACAGACCCCTCAACCTCCAACTCACCCATTCCCTGCGACACGGGTTGCCACAAACGGCAAACACATAGGTGTGTTTCAACATACAGAGAACATACGTTCAACATACAGAGAAAGCCAGTGAGGAAGAAAAGGGGGGATAAAAGAATGAATGTGACATGGATTGAACTGCAAGTCGATGGAAGTAAAAAACACAGACCCTTCTCTGCATTCCCCGAACAAGATGTAAACCGACCCACCTCGACGGGGTTCTATATAAATGATATCCTCTCTGTGCTATTTATGTATTTACTTCAAAAACAGTTAAAAACTGTGTGTGACGTGCTATCAATGAACTATCCTGGGTTGCGTGAAAATCATCACAAAGGTTTAAAAGTAATGTGTAGGAAAGCAACAAAAAAGGTAATTACAGACGTTAGAATCAATATATAAATAAAATAGGAAGAGACGGGTTGAGGAAAACAGTGCCAAATAAAGTGTTTAAGAGTATTTGTGGTCACGTGAGGAATATCAGTGAATAATAATATAAAGATGTCAAGAAATAAATACTACGCTATGTGTACGAAATACTAGATAATGGGAAAGAATACGGATACTAGACAACTGAAGGAGATGCTGATAAGAGCAAGAAGACACACTTTTAGGACGCTATCAGTAAGGAAAAAGACAATTGAAAGTCTGAGATTATGACTTGCAGGACAGAACGATCTTAGTCGTGGGAGGGTACGTACATGAACCGGGAGCGTAGTTGAGGTCGTATAAGAAAAGATCTGAGGAATGATAATTAATTGCAAGTAGGGAAATCGAAAATGGAAAGCGACTAAGCGATTGTTAGAAACTGTGTAACAGACTTTTAAGGGGCGGAAATTTGGGATGGTCTTAGATTTCGGGCTTAAAGTAGAAATCCAAACGAGTTCCAACAAACGAGATGGCGTGCAGCCGAAGTTGCGAAGCAGGGAAGGTGAAAGTTTTTCACGTCATCCAAACTTTCTGAAGAAACCACAAGGAAATCTATAAACTTTTGAGAAAGTCTGCGTCATTCTGCATCACCACTTATTATTTATGAAGGAGAACAGCTGCGTGCTGCAGCACCGCTACCACCCACATACCTCTAGCTTGAGCTGCACGTTCTCGTCCTCCAGGCGGGCTTCACGCTGCACGAGCGCGGCGTGCTCCTTCCCCTCGCTGTCGGACGGCGCCTCGCCCCCCTCGCTGCCCCCCTCCTCGTCCTCCCCCTCCTCCTCCGGCGGCAGGTTCAGCTTCTTCCTGCCACCCGCACGCCACACGAACGCTCGCTTCAAACGAAACTCATCAATTTGTTGTAAGCGTGCGCGGCTCCGATGGGGGCCAGAGGACATCGTCCACTTTGAAAATAAATATTATTTAAAAACAAAAACAAAAAGCAAGTATATTTCAAAAAGAAACATTATTTGTTTAATATTAACAATTAACTTTTTGTATAATATTACAATTTCTTACTGATACTCCGATCGATTTTTAATTCGAACTATTTCTAGTAGTAAAATGAATACTAGCGAAAGAATAAATAAAAATATCGTTTAAATATTTTATTTCTGTATTGCATAAAAATGTAAAAAAAATACACATCAAAAGTAATGTTTAATGTTAATAGTTATGGCAAATACATTTTAATAATTGCCTCCCCTTTATTATTATTATTATTATTATTATTATTATTATTATTATTATTATTATTATTATTATTATTATTTTCTGAAGCATACTTTGAATTTTAGTAATTCACAAGTGATTGGTGTTTCAATCGTCCAGCTGATTTACGAAATTACACTACTTTTGTACAAATTTAAAATGAATGATGAAACTGATTGATTATTTTGTGATTCCAGACGCCTCTACTGGTGTTCATTAGTCCCATAAGTGTAATACATATTTCTATCTCAGGGGTGGCGAAGATTTCCCCTCGGCGTCGACCTACACGTCAGCTGGTGAGATTTTCTCCAGCCAGGTATCCAGGGACGTCCAGAACGGGGGAGTTGCCCCAGGCCCCGACTTAACCCGATTTTTCTTCATTCATAAGACATAAAAATGTATTTATCTCTAATCCAAATTTAATGCTGTAAGTTATCTCCGATGCATGGAGAAATATTTTTTGTTTATGAATTGGCGGAGGACGGAAATTTTTGTTTGAAATTAGAGGCGCCCCTGCACAGTCGCGGCCGGCGCTAGTCATTTCGCTCGTGCGTGCTGACCTGAGGTGTGTGAGGCGCGTGCGCAGGCGCGCCGCGCGGGCGTGTAGGCGGCTGGCGGCGCGCGTCGCGGTCAGGGCGTCGGCCTCGCGCACGCGGCACTGCGCGCGTGCCGCCTTCAACTCCGCCACCGCCTCCGCCAGCCCGTACTCTCCCGCCTCGTACTCACGCAGCTGCACCAGCGCCTCGCAGGCCTGCGCACGCAGCACAGGGTGGTTGCTTGTTACTGATTCCGTGCACGTCAACTACGGAACTCATTAATCCCATAAGTGTAGTGCGTGTTCTTCCTCGGGAGGTAGCGGTGATCTTCCTCCGCCGGATGACGAGATCCGGCACCGACCTAGCGTCGACTAGTGGGGTTTCCTTCAACCAGTAATCTTCCACCAGCAGGGCACCGCCGGAGCCGGGACAAGCTCTAAGTCGACAACCCTTATGCATAAGGTATGTGCAGGGCGTGTAGTGCGTGTTAGTGTAACTATGGGTAAGAGGTGAGGATAGGGCAAGGAAGAGGAAGGAAAGATCGCGCGCGGTCAGAGGCCCGTTTATTATGGTTCTGCTCCGGCATTCGCCTGGTGTTGATCGGAGAAACCACGGAAAACTACCAAAAAGAGCACCCGGACTATAGAATTCTTCTCCAGACAGCAACTGAATTAGCTGACAAGCTGGTGTCAAGCAAGCCACTGTCGGGACTAGAGCCTATTTTGTTCCAACAAAACCAGTTTGGCTTCTTCACAAGGGCTAGTCCAGCGTCTGTTAGGTGTCCTAAACCCTACCCCAATCCTAATTCCTTCCCAATTTCTGGCCACTGGATAGTGACGCAGGAGCGCCTGGTAATAGGCGCGTACACGAAGACGCTTCTTATCGGCCCTCTTGGCAACAGACTGCGACGAGACGTGATAATGTAATAATTAATAGAGGATTACTCCCGTGCTGTTGTTAATGGAGGATTACTCCCAAGCGCAAAGCGCTCAACGCCCCTCAAGCGTCTTGGAGACGCATTGCGTCAATTGGAGACGCAACAAATCGAAGAAAAAACGTCGGCCATGACATGTACGAACAACTAATGGTGCTACAGAATCGCAATGACTTTCTCGGGCTAGTTATTAGTTGTCTAATTTCTTTTTCCTTTTGCCAGCTGCCATTTATCGCCGTCAAAAATATTTATTGGTTTAAAAATATTTTCGGTTTCCTAACGGCATTCCGAATTAGTACTAATGTATATTACTTAAATATTACTAATTTACTTGCAGAAGAGCAAAACCAAGTTGTAAATGGAAATTTTCGTTGAAAAATTTGGAAGCGTTTTTGAGGAAATGTGGCATCAATTTCCACGATTTAAAATGTAAGGTACTTACTTTTCGCTTTCGTTATATGCTGTTTTTGAATTTGATAATTGCATTTATGAGCTCAAAATGTCTCTAAAATTAATACAGAAATAAAGTGTCTGACTCGTTTTATTAAATAAAAGGTTTAAAAAAAGGTTAATGTCATCGGGGCCCCAGGCAATTGGCAGGTATTGCCTATTGGTTAGCCCACCACTGATTATACAGGGTGCGGCAGCATAACTTCCTTTTTTAAAATGCGCGCCATTCAGTTAGTTGATGTCATAGCGGGGCGCTAGTGGTCTCGTTCAAGAGGGGGTACTGTTAAGTTTTGTCCCGACACGGTTCAGTCGCCATCATGCGTTGGAATAGTGAGGAGCGTGCCTTTGCCGTTGAGGCCTACTTTTCAAGCGGATGTTCGGTTATTGCAACACAGCGTGCATTTCGGAATCGCTTTAATTTAGCCCCGTTGGCTCCCGTCCCAGACCGCAAATCAATTGTTACATGGGTCACTACATTCAGACAAACTGCAAGTGCGACAAAACGAAGAACTGGAGTCCCTCGGCCCGTTAGATCACCTGAGAACATTGAAGCAGTGAGAGCGTCAATGTTGCGATCACCACGGCGTTCTGCGCGCAAACACGCATCTGCCCTTGGACTATCCGATCGTTCTGTGAGAAGAATTCTTCGTGATAATCTTCATTTTCATCCCTATAAGATGGCGATAGTGCAGGAACTTACAGAACGTGACTTCAATTCTCGGATGAACGCGTGTGAGCTTCTTCTTGATGTCGTTCCCGAGGGTGCTATTGTTTTTTTTTTAGCGATGAAGCCCATTTTCATTTGTGTGGGTCGGTTAACAAACAAAACATGCGCTACTGGGCTGACACCAACCCTCGAGAATTGCATCAAAGGCCTTTGCATTCACCCAAAGTCACAGTGTGGTGTGCAATTTCCTCAGCTGGAATTATTGGTCCCTGGTTTTTTGAGGAAAATGAGGTTACAGTGACAGTGAATTCGGACCGGTATGTAAACATGCTACAGATTTTTTTTTTCCCACGGCTAGAAGAGTTGGATTTGGGGGACACTTGGTTCCAACAAGATGGTGCAACAGCACACACTTCAAGAGCATCGATGGCTGTTTTGAGGGAACACTTTCCAGAGCGCCTTATCTCAATTAGAGGCGATTTGGAATGGCCGGCACGCTCTCCCGATCTGTCCCCTTGTGATTTTTATCTATGGGGTTTTTTGAAATCCCTTGTTTATGTGAACCGTCCAAGAACCCTACAAGATTTGAAGACCAACATCGAAGAAGAAATTGCCAACATAACACCAGCTATGCTAACAAGAGTCATGACAAACGCCAGATATCGGTTTACGCAATGTATGGAGAATGAGGGACGTCACCTAACAGATTTGATCTTCAAAACAATGTAAATAAAAACTTTAGACATGTACCTACATTATAAAAAATAAATAAATATTTTCCGATGCACACAATAGTTTTTATTGAGTTTTGAAAAAAGGAAGTTATGCTGCCGCACCCTGTATGTACGTGTGTGCGCGCCCGCGCGTGCGTTCGTTAGCGTGTTGAATTTGCGTTCATGAGTGTACATTAAATCTGCCATTTCTGTTGAGAAAAAACATATATAGCACCTTGTACATCTGAACTGTGTTTCATTGTACCACTGTTGGTCTTCAACCCCTTCCTTCCCCCTCATCCACAAGACTTAATCATTTTGAAAAATTAGCAAGACTTCTATCATATCCGATCATTTTTAAGTCTCAAGAAGCAGATTACAATCATTTATCTTGATCAGAAGAAGAACATGCATTGGCAACCCCTGTATTTCCCAACCACTGCTCTTTAAAAAAGGGTTCATGCATTATTTTCTGAATTATTGAGTATTCCCAGAATGAAGAGAAACCAGAAAGAAAAAGAAGCAAATGAAGCAATACTGTTTTGTCTATGTTAGTGAAAAAATCAGCCAAGTTAAATTTAAATATAGTACCTCTTCTGCTTTCACTTTTGCATCTTCTTCTGCATCTTTTAGCCTTCCATCTAATAGCTGGATCTTATCTTCTGCTAGTTGCAATTGAGCCTTAAGTTTTGTCAAGCTACTCAGGTCCACTTCATCTTTGCTGCCTCTTTCAACATTCATGTTGACATTGCAGCTTTATGAATAGAAAGTCACATAATTAACAAAATGCAGACTCAAGATAGGACACTTACTTCGGCTTGCTTTGTTTCAGTTTCTCTATAAGAGCAGCACTGTCATTGATTTCTTTAGTGGCTTGAGTCAACTGCTTTTGCAAAGTTTCAATTTGATCCTCTCTTTTCCGGAGAGTCTGTAAAGAAATACGATTTTTATAAAAATTGGTGATATAAAAAAAATAATTATATTGTTAAAAAATACTAAGACTTATTGTATTCATATGTTTGAGAGTTACTATTTATTGCATTACACAAGTGTATGATATAATTAAATGTTTTGGTTTCTGTTCAGTATTTGGACTCTTTGTAGACAATTTAAAAAAATATTTTTGTAAAATTCCACTCATCTTTGTAAAAACAAATTGGAAATTTTCAAAATTGATAGAAATGAGTACATTTATTAGTCGATGGGGAAAACAAAAAGAAATCATGGAAAATAAAGCTTTTTCCCATGAATTTCTGGAAAGACAATTTATAATGTGGCTAGGAACAATGTCATTTATCACAAGGGCAATGGAATATGAAACTATTGTTACTCTTTCCATATTTGTAAAATAAAGTCAACTTTCAAAATTTTAATGCTGTCAATTTTCATTTAGAACGGGTAGATACAATAATGTAATTAACATGTGAGTTTTACTCACTTGTTTTGTAAACAATTAGTGACAAGGAAATAAAGTGTTTTGATGTTGATCTAAAAAAATGTGATAGATTTATCAATTATGAATGATATATTTCATTATATTTTATGAATGCTCAGACATATGCAAACATGACTATTGGCTCTACAAGTAAGGCTCTAAAATAAATAAAAATAAACAACAAATAAAAGTAATGAGTAAACCTAAGAATAATGAAATAAAACTTACCAGTTTTCTCTTCTTTAGCATCATTTAAAAATAATTTGCATGAAGGAGAGTTTATAAAGAAATCTATTTACCTCCGAAAGTACAATTATCTGGTTGGGTTCTACAACATTGTATGAGTTTGCAGTTTTACTTGAAATCTCTGTCAACCGAATCTGTAGTTCTTCAATCTCAGCATCTTTCTTTTCAAGTATTCCCTACAATAGAAGTTTAAAACTATGTCACCATTTACTATACAAGGACCTACTTACTAATGGCCTCTACACTGCTATGTAGCCTAGTCTTGTTTTCCCCAAGCTTATAAATGACCACTGGATTCAATGTAACTGTGGAGTGTGTCTTTTTCTTTAGTATTTTTCTGGACTACATTTTAGGTATTACCTAAGAAAATCAGTTTCCCAAAAACCTGTAACTCTTTCCAAGGAAACATAATGAAATTCCATAACTTGCTCAGATTACAAAATTGGGTAGTATACAAAGCAACTAATACAAATGATAAGTTTAACTCATTGATACATATAATACTTAAGACATTTCAATACCACTTTTCCACAAAAACTCAAAAAGATTCAAAATAAAACTAAATCTTGGATAACCAAAGGCATCAAAGTGTCACGTGAAAGAAAACAATATACAACAAAGAATCCACCAAACAAACAAGCAGCATGTATACAAAATATTATCACATAAGTGTAACTGACTTACTTAAATTCTAAAAAACATAATTGAATCCTCAAAAAAGTAATCAAACAAGTAAAAATTTAGGAAAATGAAAAGTATATTATTGTAAATATATGTAACAAACAAAAGCTATGTGGAACATTTTAAAAAGACTACAGCACCAACTCATAATAACAGAAAAAATATAGAACTTTACAACAAAAATAAACCTTTTCAAGACCTACAAGAAAAAGTTGACACATTTACTTAACCCTTTTCACAAATTGGTGCAAAATTATCTCTCAACCCTCTCTAAACAATAAGACACACTAACCATATAATGTAACACAAATCAATTCCATATTTTTATATGAAACCACTGAAATTTTTAAAATCATAAGACAAATGGAGGATACATTCTCAGCAGGTCTGGACATTTCAGATTATATCAAACATATTTAAGTGCTTCTTATATAGTGCAACCGTTCCTTCATATTTACAATTACTTCCTAAGAACAAGCAACTTCCCTGATGCATTCAAAAGGGCAAAAAATTAAACTATTGTTTAACCAGGGCAATAATTATCATCCAATGAACCACAGGCCTATATCACTGATATAAGGTTTTGCTATTCTGGGAAGGCTTTTCAACAATGGACTCAAACAGTTTCTTAATGCAAAATATGTCCTCACAAATTCACAACATGGCTTCAGAAATAATAGATCCATAGACACAGCAATCTTCTCCTTTTTAAATAACTTTCTTGCTTCACTAATTCAAAAGGAAATTCTCATTGACCTTTTCTTAGATTTCTCAAAAGTCTTTGAAATTATTGACCATCACATTCTTTTAACAAAACTAAAAAATGCTAGAGATTCATTGAATCACAGACCAATGGATCAAAACATATTTATCAATATATAAGTAGTACATAAGTATTAAATATAAGTATCAATTTATAAGTAGCCAAGAAGTTACCTCCCAGCACATTAAAGAAAACAAAATCTCATCGTACTAATCTTGTCCTCCAATGATAAATTGTGGAGTTCCACAAGGATCCATCCTGGTGCCAATACTGTTCTTTTAACACTAAATGACATGCCTTTGGCTTCATAAAATAACAAAATAATTTTACACAAGTATGGTAAGGTCCTCTCTCGCTGAGTAAGATATATTGAGAGTACATTGAATAATAATGACATTGTTTACGAAACATGATCGATAGATGAATACATTGAGTACATGTACACTTTCAGTAGATTAATAACTAATTGTTTGTGGATTAAATGTCCAAAGTCATATCAGCTTCAGATATGTCAGCAAACTAGTTGTTTTTTTTCTTTCTACTCTGATCAAATCCCGTTAATTACACTTCTAATTATATTGTTTTCATGAATTCTATATCAGATACAGATAGATAATTACTTCATATGAATAGCTATGTCAAATATTCATGTACAGAAGTTATTTGAATATTTTTGGAGTAAAGGATGTATCCCACTGTAACTACTAAACAGAATTTTGATTTCACAATTAGTGATTTCCAAGTAGAATCACATTTTTTTACAAATAGTGTAAAATTTGAAGACAATTATTTTAAAAGGCTTGTGAAGAAACATTAGATGCATTTAATGCTCACATGCTTTCACTCTCTTGCTGTAATATTCTTATAGCATTTTTTGTCTCAATCACTATTTTTTATTTCTTCAATAATAGCTCTTACCTTCCATTCTTTGATACGATTATCAATAGACTCTGTGAACTCATCAAGTTGCGAGTCTCTAAGCATTTTCTGTGCCACCATTTCTTGAACTTGATTCTTTAGTCCCAAATTCTGTTGCTCGAGATTTACTAGTTTCTCTAGACATTATAAAGAACATTTGAATTATCTCTTCTGACAGATTGACTGGCTCAATTTTACTGTTGAAACTTTTATTATGTGCCTAAATAGTTAAGTCTATAAGTTTACCTTCTTTTTCTTGGCAAGAACACTTCACACTTGTCAATTCACCAGAAAGTTCTATAAGATGATTTGTGGCTACTGAGAGTTCACTTTGAACTGTTGCAAGTTTCTCCCGCAAAATTAAATTCTCTTTCTCAACCACCTACAGAAGTTAAAGGGATAAATTTATTTTTTTAAAAGTAAAACATTTCTCTTTTGTAAGTGTAGGAGCAGGTAATCAATGCTCATAGGCAATATTTATGCTTAACTACTACTCAATAAAAGTTAACATTCAATTCTAATTTGTTTCATTAAATAATGAGAACTACCTATTTCAATAACTTTACATGGAATTGTGACCTGGAATAATATTTTGTAAATAAGAGGAAATTCAAGCAAGAAACAGTTCAGTTAAAATTTGTGTGATTTTTACAACACTCTCACACAGAAATAAAATTATCTTCATTGGTTTACAACATTTCAATACATTAATAAATTTTGGACTTGAGATTATTGGTTTAGGAAGAAAATAATCTCCAAGACCACACAAAGAAGCTTCAAAATTGATATTCGAAACATATTTCCTCTTATGACATTTTTATTAATATGAATAAAATAATATAGCCCATAAAGTGTACAAATGTTTGATGAATTTTATAGTAGTGTATTAATTTATCCCATTTATGTTTTTTAAACCTTTGTTTAAATTCTACTGCAATACAATCTTTTCAAAGTTCATTTGATTATGCAACCGAAAAACCAAAGGTTGGAAAAATTGGCTCTTGGTTCACAAAAAACAATCATTCAAGCTTCAACAAATTGTTTAGCTGTATTATCAATAAAAAATAATATTCATGAAATATTACATCCAATGGTCAAAATTCAAATGAATTTTGTACTTAAATGTATTTTTCAATTTTTCATCATAATCATCATCACTGTCATCATCATTATTAGTATTAGTAGTAATATTGTTGTTATTATTATAAATGACAATTTGTATAAAAATTGAAGGAATCATGAGCAGATAGCCCCACACAACTTCAAACATAACTCTAAGGAATCTATAACAAAATTCACAGTATTATTCTGCTATGTATTGTCAAAATTTAATTCTACTTTCAGAAAGACAAACCAAGAATAACTAAATATTAAGGATCATATAAATGGTAAATATTGCTAACATGTGACATAGGACTAGTTGAATCTGACATATGACTATCTGACTGTTGTTGAATTATTGTTAATTACCTCAATATCAGATAAGAGCTGAGTTATATGTTTATTTTTCTGCCCCAAAGAAGTAATTAATTCTTGATGTTTCTCTAAAGTCACTTCAGATTCATGAGCAGCTTCTGATAATGCACTGTGTTCACTTGCTTCTTCACGAACAGAAGTGATTTCTCTCTTCAATTCCAAGTTTTCTCTTTCTAGTATAGCAATCTTGCTCATTAACTAAAACCAAATTTATAACAAAAACTGGTAAACATTATTTATATACCATTAACAAGTAAAGTGCAATAAGCTCAGAATGGAATAAAAATACACAGGAACTTATTAAAATTGATTATTTTATTTCCTTTTTACATTGCAAAATGCTGAATGATTTAGTGAAATAAAGATGCATAAAAGAAGTTTCTAACCTTCTCTGTTTCTCTCCTTTCAATTACCAATTCTTTTTCAGATGATTTCAGCTGTGATGTAAGTTGATCTACTTGTACTTCACAATGAAGAAGTTGTTGCCTTAAATCTTCGAGGTTGGGATCTATTTCAACAGGCAAATTATTGTGACTATTTGAATATTAAAAACAAATGTCATGAATGATAATATTAAGCAGAGAAAATATTACAGGTACCATCTCCATGAGTCAAGTTATTTTCATGTTGAAAGTCCTTTGTTGTCAGAGCAGCAGACAATTTCCTATTTTCTATTTCATAAAACGTGGCCTGTGAAACATTTAGTTAGTTCAGTATTATAAACAGGAACTCAAGGTCAAGTTCAGTAGGGCTCAAGGCCGTTGGTTTTATGAACACCTTTCTAATTTAGGATTTCTTCATTGTATTTTCAGTAATTTTGAAATCCATTGAACCCAATTTTTACACAAAAATTCTGCCATAAAGTTAGTAATTTTTAAATTCAAATTGTGTAAACCAGAAACAATACCTAATGCTATTTAAATAATACAATGTACTAGTTACTTTAAAAAAATATAATTGAATGAAAACAATAGCATAATAATTCCTCAACATAGATGCATTTCGGGCAAATAATAAGAGGTTTTCAAGAAGAAATTAAGATAAAATGTGTTGTGTTAATAATCAACAATTGTCCAACCAATATTTTATCATCTATTTATACACATTTCTTACATTTTATCAACCAATTTAAATTCTTTATGAATTTTTGACTTGAGAGCATATATTGAGATACATTCATTAGCAAACTTAAGGTCTTGAGGTGAGATTTCCAGATAACTGGAAATGAATCTACAAATTAGTAATTTTGAATGAACAGTAGCAGTGAATATTTCAACAAAATAATGAGTTGGTGTTATTAGTATCGAAAAGAGAAGAGTGTTTTTAGTATCGTTAGAGAAAAAATATCCAAAGCCAATACAAAAAATAGGGAAATTTATAATAAAATTATTATGGATAAAATAATTATTAACCAGATACTAAGACAAAATATTCCAGAGCATATCTACAAAATATTTAAAATAGTCTTTTGAGACCTGTAATGTAAATATACACTATACATCAGGAGGAAAATGAAAAATTTTCCAGATGTAATTTCAGAGAATTGTATTCTGATTTCTGACAAAATGAGGTAATATTACCTAAAGGTGATCAGAAAGCTTAACTTTCAATTCACGTATCACAATTTCACCCATAGACATTACTGGTAACAAACTGTATTATCCTTAACCCAGGTAATTTTTTTCTTAAATTTCTCATACATTCATTTATGTCTAGGTACCTATGTACCAAGTGTATACAATATGTACAATTAATTTTTTTTTGAAAACAATTGTAAAAACTAAAAACATGAATAAAATTTAAATGAAAAATATACTTACAATCTAAATTTGGAAACTTACCTCTTCACCTTTAAACTTCAAAACTTCTAATGCAAGATTGAATAGTAATTTCAAATCACTGGCTCTTATGTCATATCTTGCATCATATTCATTAAATATTTTAAATAAATAATTGATATCATCATCACTTAAATTATCTGGCGAGAAACTTCTTAATTTATTGAGATCTATTTCCCCCATTTTTCTAGCATAAATCACCTTTTTACTGGTTTCTTCAAAATAACTAGTGACACACTGACAGTTCCCTGGTTATAATAATTAGCTCACAGAGAAAGTATCCATTAGCAAAAGAATATTAAAATGCAATGAAACTGAATAAAAGTTTCACACATTTTGTTTAGAATTGCATATAGAACGCTCATAATATTCTCAATACATGAAACCACTTTTGGCAATTGTGTATTGTTTGGAAGAGCACCAGATCGTTGCCATGGAAACGTGATTGTAACCAAAGAGAGTGCATAATAAATAGCTACCGACATATGCAGCATAGAGTATTATAATGTACGCCGTCCCGTGATGGGAAGACTTCATGCAGTTCGCGAGAACTGCAATCAGAAATTAACCATTACAATTTTAATTACAATGATTTGAAGATACATTTCTTAATATAAGTCCTTATTTTAACTATCATACGATATTACGTAAAAACTGCATATGTCGTGCAGGGGAGAAGATCATCTGCGCACGTTTTCTTGAGTTCCAGAACCTCTTCCCCCCAATTTAACTATACATAGTTGAAAGATGAGTAAAGGTATAAAATAAATAAATACAAATAAATTTTAAAAAAGCGCGAGATTAACCATATTTGAAAAAACTAGACATCTTCGTTCCCGAGTAATAGAAAACTTATTTTCATCGGTAAACGAATTGCAGGTATGATTTTTCTGCGTTGCTAACTTTTGTTAGCAACTTGCCCTTACCTCTACTCCTACCATTACAAGCAAAAGGAGAGTTTAACAAAACGTGCGCATAGCGAAGCTATATTTACCTCCAGAAGCAAAGCAAGGGATCATCTCAGCATTTGCTCAATGTATCAGGGAAACTGGATAAAAACTTGATCGAGATGGGGGTCATTGACCCGGAATCTGAAGTATGTTCATTATTTGTTACAATAATCTTTTAAAAATAAAAATACAATGCAAATGTAAACTAATTCATTATACATTTTTTTGTTAAAATAAACATTATTTTTCTTTTTGATGATCAGTATAGTCTCTAATTGTACAGGAACAGTTATGCAGCAAAAACCTGTTTTACTTTTAACTTAAATATATGTACCGCCTTCAATTGTTTAATGTTATCTGGCAATACGTTGTCAAGTAAAGAACATGTTTTGAATTTGGAATTACGATAGTGAGCTGTTGAAACTAACACTTGATATACGTGATTTCTACGACGTGTGTTGTAATTATAAATATCCGTATTGCATGAAAATATGTTCCCACCGTTAAGTAAGTCAGTTTTGACAAATATTACAGATTCGTAAATAAATAGCCAAGACAGTGGTAAGATTCCAAGGCTCAATGAAGAGAGACTTGCAAGGATCACGCGGATGGCATTTTTTCTTTATTCTAATAATTTAATTTTGCAGTCTAAAGGTCTGAGTACTACATGATGAGTTTTCCAAGAATTTTATGCCATATCTCAGGCGGGAATGCACATTTGCAAAATACACGCTACGAGCTGCATGAAGGCTGACAGAATGCAGTGTCTGACAGAATTTGTGCAGAAGGCTGACAGAATTTGAAAGAATGCGTAACATAATGAACCTAATGTAGTGTTTAATTTTGTTATATGTACATTCCATGTGAGGTTTGACTGATTTGAGAGACCTAAACATTTTGTTGCCTGAACATCAATTGTTCATTTTCAATGAAGCATGCGATTGCTGATTTGAGATGCAAAAATGCATTGTAACTGTTTTTCCTTCGTTAACTATTAATTAATAACAAATATGTTATTACAAAACCAATTTCAAACTTCTAAAATCTACTTTTGTTTTTTTTTTGCAAAGAACATTCGTGTCATCGGCAAGCAGAACCGTTCTTCAGTTTTTAATAGACGAGGGCATATCGTTCACGTATAACAGAAAGAGGATAAGACCTAAGATCGAGCCTTGCGGGTCCCCATATTCAATTGGTAAAGAATTGGAAAGATAAATAAATTATGTTCTTTCGTGCCAGTACGGCATTTCTACGCTTTAAGATCGATGTTTAAGGTACATGGTTCTAGGGCCATACCACAAATTCCATAAGAAGGTAACGAATTCCATAAGGTTCAGAGACTCGCGTCAACGAAGACCATGTTGGAACAAATTTAAAAAATATATTATTATATATATTTTATATTATTATATATATTAGAAATTTCATTTTGCAGATCTTCAAATTTATATTATAAAAATTTACTTTTTTCTATATTTTGAAAAAAAAAAAACAAAAAACAATCCCTATACAGTATTTGAGTAACTGTGAGTTTGCGTGAGTGTGTGTGCGGATTCATCACTCTCGGTTTCATCACAAAGCTTCTCGTGCACCACTCGAAACGTCTGAAGTATCTTTCGACGCGTCTTGGTCTCCTGGAGGGGAACTGACAATTTGTTTTCGAATCCAGCCAAATATTCTAAAAAAAAATAAAAAAACGTGATTTGTTGTGGGAAATGTATAAAATTTCAAGTTCAAGTGAATACGGAGAAATGCAAACTGGGAGTAATGCTACGAATGAAAGCGCATTCGACTTTTCACACTTACGTTCTTAAAGGCCCATTCACAATGCAAACGTAAACATAAGCATAACGCATAGACGTTAACGTTAACATAAGTGACACTGAAGTATTCACAATGTCTAACATAAACTTAAGTGTTTCTATTGGCTTTGAGACACTCTAGTTTACTATTGGTTGGATGTGAGAATCATTTTCGTGGCATCGACTGTGCCCATGGCGCATATGACGTTAGTTCGTCTATCGACTTCGCTCATATTTCGATATTCGATTTTGAGTTAAAGTACTGTGATTGGTTCAGTTCTTATGTCGTACTTAAGCATAAGCACAGAAGCTTGAAGTTTGCAATTTTTTCAATTAACGCCTTAAGTGTTATACTTATGCGGACGCATTGTGAATGAGGCCGCTTGTGGTCGTAGTCCTACCTTTTATGTTAACGCCATGCTTATGTTTGTTTGCATTGTGAATGGGTCTTGAGAATACAAATACCAATTTTCAAATAAATGAGACAAAAAACTTATTGTTATTGTTAAAAAACTTATTATACACACACACACACACACACACACACACACACATATATATATATATATATATATATATATATATATATATATATATATATATATATATATATATATATATATATATATAAAAGAAAGTCGTGTTAGTTACACCACTTATAACTCAAGAACGGCAGAACAGATTTGGCTGAAAATTGGTAGGGAGGTAGCTTAGAGCCAGGAGACGGACATAGGATACTTTTTATCCCGTTCGACAGCGTTCCCGTGTGACTTGACATGAAACGTCAGTCACTATAAAACGTGGTATAACAAAAAAGAATCAGACTTGGAATAACAAAACGCAAATGACAGCTATGTAATTGACGTAAAATGACAGCTATGTAATGACGTATGGATGACAGCTATGTAATGACGTATGGATGACAATTTGATATTTGTAAGAAATCAATATTAAAACTTTTTCTATTAAATAAATAATTAACAAGTGGATTGAAGTGAAGTGAAGTTTAATTAATAATGCCGCGACCAAGACGATCGAATCTTTCCCGACAAAGCCGTAATGCAAGAAGAATACAAAATACTGCAAATGAAAGGACTGAAGAAGAACAAGAAATTGCACGTGAACAGCGCCGTGATAGTATGGCTCGACTTCGTGCTTCTCAATCACGAGAGCAAAGTGAAGCAGCCCGTGAAACAGCTCGGTTGGCAATGCAGAATCGTCGAGCGAACAACAGAAGGCAACAAATAGATAATTTGCGACGCAGAACAAGATATTTAGCTGATTTGAATCGAGCAGCGTTTCGATACGATTGCAGCAATGATTACAGCTTGCATCCTAGCGTTTGCATTGAGCAAATGGACGTTGTTTGCGAGTATTGTGGTGCATTAAAGTTTTCCGGAGAAACGCCTGGATTATGCTGCCTTAATGGTAAAGTGAAATTGCCAGTGTTGACTCCGCCACATGAGCCATTGTATTCATTGCTTTGTGGCGCAACACAAGAATCACGCCACTTTCTTGCAAATACTCGAAAATACAATAGTTGTTTCCAAATGACGTCATTTGGGGCAGACATTATCGAAGAAGGAGGATTTAATCCGACATTTAAGGTATTTATTTTTGTATTTACATAGAATGTAGTTAAAGAATAACTTAATTTATCTATTGGTATGTATTATATTTGCTAATACTGAACTCTACTCTCCCACAGAAAAAGTGTTTATAACCCAGTTAATACTGTCTGGTTTTTATTTTGTAGATACAAGGACAGATTCACCATCGAATTGGATCATTACTACCTTTCGAAGATACACAGAATAAATTTTTACAAATATATTTCATGGGCAACATGGAAGAACAACTTGATCGACGCCTAGGGATCAATGCAGGAATGAAGCGAGCAATTATTCAAGACTTGCAGTGTCTGCTTCATGAACATCATGCGTTGGTCAGGTTGTTTAAGAGTGCTTTAGAGCGCATGCCAAATGATGACTATAAAGTTGTCATCAAAGCAGATAAACGACCATCTGGAACACACGAACGCACATTTAATGCTCCAACAGTAGACGAAGTTGCCATCCTGACTGTTGGTGAACAATTGGAAAAACGCGATATTGTGCTTACACGTCGCGATACTGGGCAACTGCAACAAATATCTGAAACTCATCGATCATATGACGCATTGCAATACCCACTGATGTTTTGGCAAGGAGAAGATGGATATTATTTTAATATTAAAATGATAAATCCATTGAATGGTAAAGTATCAGTATCTTAATAATGGTTAATGTCTGTATTATTTGTCTTTGAAATGGTTAATTATCAAATTTTTAATTTCAGGTGAAGAAACTACAAAGAAAGTTAGCTCAATGAATTATTATGCATATCGTTTGATGATTCGTCAAAATGCTGACAACTATTTGCTGCGGTTTCGTCGATTGTTTCAGCAGTATTGCGTTGACATGTATGTAAAAATAGAAACGGAACGTTTAACATTTATTAGGTTGAACCAAGCCAAACTGCGTTCTGAGGTGTACATCCATTTACGTGATGCAGTTAGTACTGAAGGAAATGCAGCTAATATTGGTCGATTAACTATTCTGCCGGCGACGTACATTGGTAGCCCACGTCATATGCATGAATATGCACAAGATGCAATGACATATGTTCGTCATTACGGCCGGCCAGATCTCTTTATTACTTTTACCTGTAATCCAAAATGGATAGAAATTACTCAATTGCTGCTTCCCGGACAAACATCAAATGATAGACACGACATCACAGCACGTATATTCAGGCAAAAAATTCGGTCCCTGATGAACTTTATTGTTAAACAACGCGTCTTTGGAGATACTCGATGCTGGATGTATTCAATCGAATGGCAAAAGCGAGGCCTGCCGCACGCACACATTCTTATTTGGTTAGTGGAAAGAATTCAGCCTGGCCAAATAGATGATATCATATGTGCCGAGATTCCTGATCATGAAGTCGATCCAGACCTACATGATGTTGTTACTACTAATATGATTCATGGACCGTGTGGTGCCATCAATCCCCAATCACCTTGCATGGTCGATGGAAAGTGCTCTAAACGATATCCACGGAAATTAACGGCGGAGACTGTCATTGGCAACGATGGGTATCCGCTGTATCGGCGTCGATCACCAGATGACAACGGTCGAACTGTCACAACGAAAGTGAAAAGAATGGATTTCGTTGTCGACAACAGTTGGATTGTTCCATATTCGCCACTTATTTCTAAAACGTTCAAGACACATTGCAACGTTGAATACTGCAATTCAGTTAAGTCCATAAAATATATTTGCAAATATGTCACGAAAGGCAGTGATATGGCGGTTTTTGGATTGCAATCCTCAAATACCAACGATGAAATTTCACGGTATCAAGTTGGTCGTTATGTGAACTGTAATGAAGCGATTTGGCGTATATTCGCATTTCCAATTCACGAACGTCATCCTACTGTTATACATTTGGCGGTGCATCTGGAGAATGGTCAACGAGTATATTTCACGGATTCGAATGCTACGCAACGTGCTGAAACACCTCTAGCAACTACATTGACCAGTTTTTTTGCAATCTGCCAAAGCGATCAGTTTGCACGAACTTTGCTTTACTCGGAGATGCCACGTTATTATACTTGGAATGCTTCATCCAAGAATTTTCAAAGACGGAAGCAAGGTGATGCGGTTCCTGGGTATCCAGATGTGCGTTCTACTGATGCTCTTGGTCGTATGTATACAGTTCATTCAAAGAATGATGAATGTTTCTATTTGCGGTTGTTGCTGGTAAATGTGCGTGAGCCAACTTCATTTGAGACACTACGAACTGTTAATGGTGTAATATTCCCAACATATCGTGCTGCATGTGAAGAATTGAACTTATTAGAAAACGATACCCATTGGGATACGACAATCGCTGAAGCCATTATCTCTGCATCTCCAAGTCAGATACGCACATTATTCACTATCATAATTTCGACATGTTTTCCATCAAACCCATGTAACCTGTGGCACAAATACAAGGATAGTATGTCAGAAGATATTTTACATCAAAGTCGTGTCAGTTCCAGAAATCACGATATTGAGATGAATGAGGAGATACATAATCGTGCTTTACTCTTGATCGAAGATATGTGTTACCTCATGTGCGGTAATTTATTAATCAGGTTAGGAATGCCAGCGCCAAATCGTGAAATGAATGACGCATTTAATCGAGAATTGGAACGGGAACGTGAATATGATCACCAGGAATTAGATTTAGTAGTTCAAAGGAATGTACCCCTGTTGAATTACCAACAAAAGGAAGTTTATGATACTTTAATGAAGGCAATCGCTGATGAAAATGGTGGTTTATATTTCCTAGATGCCCCTGGTGGAACTGGCAAGACATTCCTTATGTCATTAGTTTTAGCAACTGTTCGGGCGAGATCCAACATAGCGGTTGCAGTTGCTTCTGGAATAGCAGCCACATTGTTAGAAGGATGCCGTACGGCTCATTCAGCATTCAAATTACCGTTAAATCTTCAAACTATTGAAGAACCAACGTGTAATATTGCAAAACACTCAGCAATGGCCAAAGTTTTAGCGGCATCGAAAATCATCATCTGGGACGAATGCACAATGGCGCATAAACGTGCATTAGAAGCACTTAACCGAACATTAAAAGATTTACGCAATGACTCGAGATGTTTTGGAGGAGCAATGATTTTACTGTCTGGCGATTTCCGCCAAATACTGCCAGTAATTCCAAGATCTACGGCTGCCGATGAAATAAACGCTTGCCTCAAATCGTCAAATCTATGGCGCTATGTGAAGAAACTGTAGCTGACAACAAACATGAGAGTTACATTGCTTAATGATACATCTGCTGAAGATTTCTCGGAGCAATTGCTGACTATCGGTAATGGTCAAGTACCTGTCGATGAATCGAGCGGATTAATATCATTTCCAAATAATTTCTGTAATTTTGTCTCATCAAAAGACGAACTTATCAACAATGTATTTCCAAATATTATTTCTAACTACAAAAATAATGAATGGTTGAGTGAGCGAGCAATTTTAGCGGCTAAGAATAAAGATGTAGATGACCTGAACTACATAATTCAAAATAAGATCATTGGAACAATGCATTCATTCAAATCTATTGACTGCGTCACAAATGAAGATGAAGCCACCAACTATCCAATTGAATTTTTAAACTCTTTGGACGTGCCTGGCTTACCACCGCACAATTTACGCCTAAAGGTTGGCTCCGTAGTAATCATGCTTCGAAACATAAACCAACCAAAACTGTGCAACGGTACGCGTTTGGTGGTTAGTAAATTGATGAACAATGTAATTTACGCTACGATAATGATAGGAAAATTCAAAGGTGAGGAAGTTCTCATTCCGAGGATCCCGATGATCCCAACCGATATTACGTTTGAATTTAAAAGACTTCAATTTCCGATACGTCTTGCATTTGCCATGACCATCAACAAATCACAAAACCAATCCTTAAAAGTTTGTGGTTTAAATCTAGAACATTCATGTTTTTCCCATGGTCAATTATACGTGGCATGTTCACGGGTCGGAAGACCATCTGCGTTGTTTGTTTTTGCGCCTGATAATAAAACAAAAAATGTCGTGTATCACAAGGTACTTAAGTGAAGAGCAACCTATGTACTAAAATACAGAAATAATAATGAATGATTAATGTAGTTATTTAATTTTTTTGTATTTTTTCCAATAAAAAAAACACAATCTGCTTATTTATTGCCATTAAGGCGGAACAAAGTTCGCCGGGTCAGCTAGTATATATATATATATATATATATATATATATATATATATATATATATATACTAGCAATATATATATATATTATATATATAATATATATATATATATATATATATATATATATATATATATATATATATATATATATATATATATTGCCGTTATGGGATTGTACAACCCCATAACGCCACCGTCTCGTATGTGTGAACACCCACAGGCAGATAGCAAGCGCGGAAAGCAGAGGTTCTTAAACGCGCGGCCTGGTATCCGTTGCCCGTACTAGACGGTGGCGAACTAGCGAGCAACCTTTTCCTTGTGGAGGGTTGAGAGAGGGGAAGCAACCCCACCACTGAAAAATTTCCCCAGGCGTCGGGCGATTTATACGCGAACCCGCAAGCGGGAGCTCTCTTTTTCTTGCCACCACTCGTCGAGTAAGCAGCTCTTCTCCTTGGGTTCCCAATCGCCGAGCCAGCAGCACTTTGATCACCGCTCGCCGAGCCAAAAACTTTCGTTAACATTAGCTTAGATATTGTTTGCCGCTGCAACGACTACTAGGTAGGAGTATTCGGCGTCGAACAGTCGTTTAGTCAGTCGCCCGCGAGATAGTGCAGATACAGTAAAGTATTCCTTCAATTAATGACACGGGAAGTAAAATTTACCCGTTGTGAGAGAAGCATTGAAAGTTCTGGTTTATCAAAGTAGAAGTAGCAACAAGCGAGGAACTTGCACGAGTATTCGGCGAAGTGCAAGGGACATTTTCGCAACGTGGGCGTAGTCAGAGGCGCCGGTAGCAGACGAGGAAGAAGAAGAGGCCGCTGACCCAGGCGCACGAGGAAGAAGACGGATCGACTAGGAAGAAGAACGGAAGAGGACGCAAGAAGACAGCGTAGACGGCAGAGGCGAATCCCGTTTCTTTACGACGCAGAAGCTGGGACTGAGCGGCGTCGACGCAGAGACCAGCGCACGACCATCAAGGCCAAAAGTGGGAAGTCCACGAGGTAACGGTTAGGGCGCGAAATTAGGTCAAGTTCACGTCGGCAGGGAAAAATTAGTATAGGAAAGTGTTAAGAAATTGAGGACACGGGGGGCAACGAATTGCAGTATCATAGTAGGAGACATTTTGACGCACTATTGCCTGCATAAAATATTATACTTAGGACATTTATTATTCTGTTATTTTCAGCCACAGTTAAATTGTAAATGAGAGTAGTGCACTTGCACACATTTTGTTCTTTGCATGTAATATTTTGAAGCAGGAGATTGTAAATTGAAATTTTGGTTTCATGTGCAATGTGAACAGAATAGCATAGACCTAGATACATTTAATTTTCCAAGGGAATTCCCAGTGGAGATTAGGGTAATCATTTCGGAGTCTCAATTTTGGTGTAAATTATATGTGTTCATTCATATGTGTGTGTGTTGTAAAGGTTTCCATTTGTATTCTGCTCATTCTTTGTAACGGTGTGATTCTATATTTTTTTGTTGTTGTCATGAAATTATGCCACTAAAAGTTTATGAGTAAATTATACGCTCGTACGTGTGCAATCTTTGTAATTTTATTGTCTCAAGGGTTCAAACCTTTCTCGCACCCTGAAGATCCTGCTCCCTAGATTTTGAAGCTCGCTTCACGAGCAAAATCTTGATAACACGCTTACGGCTCATGCGTGCTGCTGTTGAAGGTGGTAAGTTTGGGCATAGGTGGGTTAGCTAGAAAATATATATATATATATATATATATATATATATATATATATATATATATATATATATATATATATATATTGTAAACTAACCCAATGATGTGAGCGGGGGAGGGCGCCAGGTTCAGCTCCTGAAATGTGACTGGATGGAAGAGTTGGGAGGTCATGAATTAGCACAGAGTCATTTGTGACAAATAACAATTTATTCCTGGCACCAAAAGCTGCCAGGGAAGTTACATGTCGCAAAGGGCGACGCAAGTTTTCTACTAAGTCTACTTTGTGGACTGATTGTCCTAATTACTATTTGCTAATTCCCTTACAGCTAACACATTATGCTTACTCTTTGATGAAACGTGCTATTCATCATTTAAGGTCTGCGGGGCCTGAGCGCGGCCACTTGCAGTTTCTCGCCGTTATGATTGTTCTGCGAGACGGCTCCGTCTCGCATTTTTTCACCAGTGGCTGCGTTGTCTCCGCGGGCGGGCCGAGCTGCGGCTCCGGAGCAGAGGCGGCGGCAGTCCCGGGTCGCTGACCTTCAGCGGCGCGTCCTCTCTCGGCAGGTAGCGGCGCGTCCCCCTCTCGGCAGGTCGCCGGCTCGAGCAGGCTCAGAGGGGCGAATGGCCACGGGCGTTGACGTAACGCGGTGGGCTGTCACTGGGCCCGAAGCGGGAGGCGGCAAAGGCTGGTGGGCCGATGCGGAAACGGCGCGGGATCCGGTAGTCTCCCGCCCGAGTGTCCTCCGCGACAAGTCCACTAGTCGCGTCCTAGCTAATTCGATTCTGGGAAAGTCTTTCCCAAACTCGCGTCCCGATCGTAAGTAACTGAGTAATCGAGTGAATTGGCAACCAAGAAGTATCTTGGAAGTATCTCGAAGTATCTCCGAAGTAGCTCTAAGTAACAAAAAATTAGCTCTCAAAAAATTCTTAGGAGCGTTCCGAAAAAGTCTTAGAAGTCTGGCCGAAAAAATCTTAGAAGTGTCCCTGGGAGAGTTCCTCCCCCGTCTGCTCCGATTACTAAAGAGTCCAGTTTTCTCCTTGCATCTCGTTTTTAAAAGAAGTTCCTTTCCCCTTCCTAAAATGTTCCTAGCTCTGAATTTCTCCCTTCCCTCATGGCGAAGCTTCCCATTGGCTGAGGGTGGCTGCGTCGCAGAATCCTGATTAACCAATCATGTGGCAATTTTCCCGTATTTTTCCGTCGATTGTTCTCTGTCTGACACTGGCTTCTCTCTCTCTCGCTCGCTTCCCTTTGTCAGTTGTTCCAGGAGCTGCTCGCAGCTGTCTAGACACGTGCGCGCATTTCACAGATCCTCGACGGTCGGCATGGGCTAATCGACAGCCTAGTGTATTTAGTTTGTAAACAGCCCCTGCGGGAATTCGGGTGCCTAGTCCAGTCGCGTGCCAGAACGGATGCGGGGGCGAGCATTGTTTGAAAAGGGATCGGCTGATGGCCAAGAAAAGGTTTCGCTCACGACGTGTTGTAAATGCGTCGTCGTCTTAATTGACACCCGGCCAACCCCTTTGGGGGGCTCCGCCTTCCTTCCAGGGTGGTGGCAAAGAAAGTGGGCGCGAGGGTGTGCATTGTCCTACTGGGCTCCGGCCAGGGACATTATGTCTTTTTATGAGGGGGCAATAAAAGGTCCGCCTCTGAAAAGGAGGCTGAGTGCTGTCGGGGCGGCCCTGCGTGACGAAAGAAACCGTCGCGGCGAAGGCAGCGTCCCTTTGACCCACTTCTTTCTCGACGCGAGCTATTTCCAGATGTAGAAATTACTTTGTTATTGGCGATGCCATAATAGAATTATACTTAATTAATTGGTGACGCCACAATATATATATATATATATATATATATATATATATATATATATATATATATGTATATATGTATATATATATATATATATATATATATATATATACAAAAGGATAGAGAAATTGCAGAAGTAAAAGTTATTACAAATGCGACTGAGATTGTGGAGTTTTAATCTTTCCAAAATTAGGGGACAAAAATATGGAAGTGGAAAGCAAATACGGGGGAGAATCAAATGTAGTTGTAGATTTTGGGACAGAATTGTTTTTGAAAAAGATCTTATGAGAGAAAAACGCCGAAAAACAGCTTACGGAAGATATTTTTGTGCATTTTTGGGTATATTAGTAAAATAACGTACAAAATGGGAGCTTTACTAAATTCTAGCTATTTGCACCATCCATACCTGACATACCCTAAATTGAATGTAATGTGAAAGCATATTTTATTCAAATGTACCGTATTTTTTAGAATTGCAGGGAATATACGTATATTATGATTAGGTAAATTAATTCCATTACAAATTTCCTAGCGTGTTAATATTTCGAATGCCGAAAAAATAGGTGCTTCTTCCGAAACAACGTTTCGTGGGGCTGCGATGCGATAAAAATAAGTTTTGCAGCATTAGCATAGTCGGCAAACGGAAAAAATTAGGCCGTTGTCCATGTAAAATCATGGTGGAATTACATGGGTGAGTTCCTCCGGCGCACTGATGTTTGCTCGTTCTGCGCAACACCAGCTTGCGTCGAAAACCACGTGACTACAACACGGGCGCTTCGTTTGAAACTCCAGACCAGACGCTGGTCGCCTTGGTGCATTGAGAGCGAGAAATGTTGAGAAACATTTTGAAAGTGGTACAATGTGACAATTTTCAACTGTACGCAACCAAAAATTACACGATGAAAGTGCTATCATTTTAAAACATTCTTCATAAATCTATTTCAATATCTGTAACGTGGTGATAATTTTGGCATCTTTCTATATTAAACATTCCCGCTAATATTGCGACGCAAACTGGTGTCTGATGCTCATTGGCTGAAGTCGAAGTCGAAGTTATGCGCAAGAACCGTCTCCGTGTAAAACGATTTTCTTTAACGGATCTTCAAAAGCAGAAATTTGTTAACGCAGCAAAACATACGGATTCAAAAAAGTCACCAAGTGACTAACTTTTCTGTGATCCGGCAGTTCTAGCGTGAACATTCAGTGAACATGCAGTGTGTTAGAGGCCAAAAATTGCGGGTTAACAATTTTTGAAAAAGTGAGGAAGGGAAAATACACGAATGAACTCTTTATTATATTATATTTTTCTAATATGTTTTTCTATTTTAATGTAATAAATTTACTGTAAATAATGTCTATTTATTTGATGCCAAGTGTCACTGGAAAAAAAAAGCGAACCTGTTATCTCCACTGAATGTTTTCTGTTACATTCAATGTTATTAGAGTAATTTCACTTTTCTGTTATTATAAAAGGGAATCTGTTGTTTTAATCAATATGACAGTATTATTACCAAAAGTGTTTCATTGATTTCTTTGGACAAGAGAGCAATTTTCTTTACAAATGTATAATAGACACTCAAATAAATGCACAGAACCAGTTTTAAAGTGTATGTGATTTAAAATGGCAAAAATGGTTTTTATTGTTTTTAACTACAGTTCAGCAATCGGAAATATCACGTTTAGTGTTTAATTACAAACCAGGGCTGGCCAGTATTTAAATACTTGTATTTGAAATGCGCGTTTTATATACGCTTTGCATTTGAAAAAGTGTTTCTTAGTTTTTTGGTCATGTATTTTAGAGACGTATTTAAAGTAGGAGTATTTAAAAAACGAAATACTTAAAATAGTTTAAATACAGATGTAGAAGAAGATAGTTTGGAACGAGGATAGTTTCTTTTGTTTGATTCCGATAGTGAATGCACCTCATTGAAACAAAATAAAAGCTCTTTTCAGTCGTTGAATTTGGATTCTCTTCATTTTTAAATGATAAACCTAAATCATAAAAAAATTCTGAACACTTATCCGACAATACAAAGAGCGTTTATCCGTTATAACATTAGTTGTTGAGGCTGCGAAATACTCTTAAAAATAGTTGGGAGAGCAATTATTACTTGCGCTACTTTTCTTGAACGATGTATTGCGGAAAGCGGGTAGAGTGGGGGTATTAGTTACGAAATCGGCCACTAGATTTTATGAAGCAATGCCAATCTTTGGCGAATCAGTCATGCCTTCGCTAGGTTCTCAATAACTTGCGTTTTAACTTTCTCAGGAGTTCGAGGTATCTTCTGTGATAGATCTTTACCTGTTTCGGTAATTTCTTTAGATTTTTGGAGAAAATAACGGATAGAAGTTCTCGTTTCAAAATAAAATTGTTTCTATTTCGCTCCAGTGAAGATGTGTTCGGAATGTTGTCATCAGTGCTCACTGCTAGCTTTTGCCTTCATCTGTTTATTGTGCCAGAGAGGGGGAAGCAAGGAGGAAGAGGGGTTCAAGATAAGTTGCGCGAGTAATAGTAGAAGCTGCAACGAAACATCGCCTCTTCCATCAGTAGTTTTTATCAGACAAGAGTGTTCTGGAAAAGAGACGACACACAATTGACCAGGATTGTTACTTGGAGAAAGAATTAACGAGTATTGAAGAGATTGTTGCAGTTACATCTGTGCAGACGAAATTAAACGTTTCTTTATAAATTTCGTCGTTTTTACTTCATGTTACGATGCATTCAAGTGCCTGGCACACCCTGAAACGAACTTTGAAAGCGCCCAACAGGTTTTACTAAGCTTTCTGCACTTCACCTCGGACGACAATGCTAGCTTTGGCTTTAACCTGGAAATCTGGGCATTCTCAGAATTCTAACAATGTTACACATGGTCGAACGATAAGCTACTCAGGAGCTGACGCGATCTTTCGGTGACGCTCCGAACTAACGGGAAGCAGTTGACAATCTACGTCAAGGAATTTTGTACGAAAGAAGTATTTGGTCAACCGGTAAGAAATTCGCGCGGCTTTTTTGAGATGATCACCAGAGCGCCAAGTTTGAAATGTATGATCCTGTCCTCTGAAACGCCTTCAAAGAACATCAAAGTGCCCTATTAAAAAACAAGGCGCCAAATTTGGAGCAATTTGGACGTCAATGTGCCAACACTAGTTTACATCTCCATTCACGCCAGTTGAATGACTGTTTTCCATTTCAGGTTATATGCGTTCGCCAACTAGGGATTTATTTTATGATGATTTGTTTGAAAACGTAGTCGTTCAAAAAGGAAATTCCATTTCTTTATGTTAGTCATATTTTTGATACAATTTTATGTTCGAAAATGTTTATACTAATGTTTACAATACATTACAACAGTTATTGTTCAGAAATTTGCATGACTGTTAATTACTAATTTACTGTAATTGACAATTACAATATATTGTAGCAATAAAAATATACAATATAAAATTAGTATATATTTACAGTATTTTGAGTATTTGAAGTATTTTAAACATGTATGTATTTACAAATCACGTCCTAATGTATTTTGTGTATGTTTTTAAATACTGAACTTAAAGTATTGTGCCCGGCCCTGTCTACGAAGATGGATGAACGCGTCGCCTCCGCAGGCGAGAAGCGGTAGGTCCCTTCTGAGAAACTTTGGACTTGAACGCGTAGGAAGTAGGAGCGGAAGGCTGACGCTCGACGCTCAAACGCGCGATAAGTATTTCGTGTTTCCGGGCGGTCAACTACTTTAGCTATTAATTCCTTGAAAACAGTGCATGTTAGAGCCTGGTCGTGGGCGTGTTCCTCCCCTGCACGGGAATGAGATTCGACACCGACCAACACGTAGGATTGTGGTTTTCACTGTGCAGGTATCTCCCCAGCGGGGTCCTGCCCCAGTTGGGACAAACTCTATGTTCCCGACGTGTGTGTGTACTGAATGTAAGTGCGAGTGTGTGTGTGTGTGTGTGTGTGTGTGTGTAAGGGGACAAGGATGAGAAAGACAAGATCTTGCGCGGACTGTGGCTCTTTCGTGGCATTCGGCATTCGTGTGGCAAATTCGACCGGAAAACCGGACCGGACCGGATCAGAGCAACCGTCTGAGAGAATTCTCTTCCAGACGTTGTATTCGAGCGAGTTATGACACAAAATAATTAAGCAAATAATTAAATTAACAAAATAAAAAGTGCCCATAGTCGAGAGCAAACCTCTATGTCTGCAGCGGCGACGGTTCTGGTCCTCGAGCCATTTCAGCCAAGAGCGTTCTGGGAGGCGGCCAGCCATACCGTCAATCAGTCCGCCATCTCGACGCGGAAGGCGCGCAGGCGGCCGCAGTCGACCAGCACGCAGGCGGCCTCGTTGTCGGCCTTGCCGTAGTGCGACGCGGAGAAGACGGTCTCCATGCGGTTCTTCATCTGCACGAAGAAGCCCTTCTCCTGCATCTGGTGCGCGCGCAGCACCGTGCTCAGCATGTTGACGCGCAGGAAGGCGGTGAGGGCGTCCAGCGAGAAGACGTGGCCCGTGCCGCGGCGCGCGTTGGCCGCGAAGCCCTCGTTCGCGTTCAGCTCCATCTGCACGCTCGCAGTCACCTGCCGCACGCGCCAGCCGCGCTCATGTGCACCAACTTTTAGCGATTCCGGCCCAGACAACTGTAAGGCCAAGTGCCCGTTTCACAAAGGTTACAAGTTACTGGTACTAGTAATCACAAGTACTCGTTAGTTCTGCTTCACAAAGATTTTGCAACACATGTGGATACAAGTAAATGCCCTGTTGAATGCCCAAATGTGATTTACCCACAATGCAAATCTATTTGAAATAAAATGCGCGTTTTAGCGTTCCTTGGAATTGAGTCGTCTGCCCAGCGTCTGCCTGCCTGTGTGTTTTCGTGTCCGTCTCGCGTCTTTGTCTATTGGTTTTGCGTGCATTTATTTTGTTGTCTCTGGCGTTGTTTGTTTTAGCGTTTATTTTTACTATCAATTCTATTTCTTTTTACTTTCCGACCTTTCTTTTTACTTCAATTTCAGACTTCTCTTTATTGATAATATATGTGCTTCATTCATTGTAAAATTACTCAATTTCCAACGATTTCTCGTGAACTTAACATCTTCTTCGTATATATTCTTACTTTGTATTTTATTTTTCCATTGTATTCTTTCATGGCAATGGCATCCAGAGGCAACAAAATGTACTTTTCAGAAAAGATCCATGAGCATAAGGCTGTTTTGTTTGGGGCCTTCTCCGTAAGTCTCTTGAAGAGCTGCAAAAGTGGAGTGAAGTCCTCGTGGCGACATTGCGTCTGGGCGCCATTCCCGCCGACAAATATCGCACTTACGTCGAGACGCGTTTTGGCCCAACGTTAAAAGAGCAACTATGGTAAGTATTGAATATTACTTTTCAATAGATGACCATTGTTGTATGTGGCTTGTATCCAAGAGTTTTCATACAAACTATTAACAAGTTTCAAAAGATGTGTATAGAATTTGAAAATAGTTTGTTGTTTTACAATAGTTCTTAAAATGATAATTAATATGAATCCCTTTACCATTTGTATTAATGGTTATCTAAAAGATTTTAATTATTAATAATTATTTTTAGGTGTAAAATAGTGATCATGTGTTTTACTCTCAATTTCATCCTCTGGATCTTATCTGTTCATAAAAATAACCTCGTTTATCTTTTTCACAATCAGTGCTTATATACAAATGTGTTGATTATTTAATCATATATTACCAATTACTTGGATAAATTGACCACTTATCCATCAATTACAAATTGACATATTTCAATTATTCAATTCAAAACATTATCTGTGAATTGCGGTACAATATCATAATTGTCATCTTTAATTACTTGATTTTCTTAGCGATTATAGTTAGTGTTGCACTGCATACTGAGTGATAAAATAATAATAATAATAAATAAGAAGGACAGTGATTCATGGGAAGAGAAATTATACAAAATGGCTGCATCTTATTTCAGGCTAAAATTGACAAAAGCAGGAAAACGGGTGCTTCCGGTGGTGTAGAAAGAAGATTAAGTGAAGTGGGCCATAATTGGTGTGGACATTGTGTGGCGTGAAAGCACCCCAGTTTCAAGTGTGGAAGTATCGGAGACTTGGGAAGACCCACGTCGGTTCTAATTGTGTTAATTTTCTTATTATATTATACAATGTATCCATAGTGCATATAACACTCAATGTGGAGACAAATTTGTTTTAATTTATATTTAAAATTACTCGTACTGAAACCAACATATTGAACGAGAATGAAAATGCATGCCCAAATTTTTATAAAATCCTCGATTTATGCATGTATTTCGTAGTATTTAAGTTCACCTATAGGCTTATTGTTCTGATGTCAGAAGAAAGCGAGAATCAAACTCAAAAACTCCAAAAAAGCTGGAAATAGTTCCAGAATTTTCTCCATTAAGATCAAGCAAGGAAATACTATTTTATAATTATTTGTGATATTAATGGAAAGTTACCTTTATTTTGCGAGCAGGAAAGGTTGTGATAAGATGCAAGTAGGCTGAGAAGCACAACCCTACAAATAATATAAAAGAACTTGCCATATATGTTATACACATTGTACACAAAATGACTTCATTTTATTAATATTTGTAATTTAATTGTAAACTACGTTGCATTAAGGAAGGCAACATTTTATTTCCTTGCGTGCATTCATGTTGTTTTGTGTGATTTGAGCATTGTTTGCATGCGCTAAAAGTAAATGGCTTTACTGGTGGCTGTCTAAAAGAAAATTTCCTATTTTCTCTGATACTTTGTGAATTAATTTTCATTTGTTAAAATATTTGCAAAAAGAAAAAATAATCATTATATCAATATATGAGGAGTATTTGGAGAAAAAGAAAAAATATATTAAGTTGATGAAAAGCATTTTAGAAAATTAGTTTGAAAGAGGAGTTTTTAAAAATGAAAACTGAAGTTTAAGAAAGCACATATTAAGGTTGGAAATAAGGAAGTTGGAAGAAGAGATGAGGATAGCTAGAGTTTGGGCAAAGCCTTTTCTATTTAAAAAATAGTGTAACATTTTAATAATATTGTAAAAAAATAAATATTTTTAAATAAAATGGTTAATAATATCGAATAATCTCCTCCTTGCTGTCGGTGTTACTTCTTCCTGTTCCTCCTCTGGATGCTCCTCTTCTCCCATGTCATCACTGTCTCATAAATTGTACTACCATCTGTGTCTTTTAAAAAGTTGCACAGTGCAGTATAACATTTAACATGTTGGCTGCATAAATTGGGTTCACTCAAAGATAATTTAGGTACGGGAATTTTTCTTTAAAAATTCCCAAGGAGTTCTCTACCAACATTCCTGTTCTCCTCTGTGCAGAGTTAAATTGTACCACAGCTCTTTCATTTGCAAGTCGATTTTTTTTTGGGGGGGGTATCTATGGCTTTAAGGCATATGCTGAATCCTCCAATAGCACTGCATCGGGGAATGGACGCCACCCCTCACATGAACTACCCCACACACGAGTTATGCCTGATATGTCATGAAATTCCACAGCCACGTTGGCACAGTTTGGTGACCAGTCCAAAACAGTGGGAAAAACCGTAAAATTAACATTGTCCACCATTGTTTTCAGAGCCCTACAAACACTGGCTTTGGATGCATTCCGCATGTCTTCTACTGCATGGAATTGGCTTCCAGTGCCAAGCTAGTGCAATGCAACGCACAGTTTTTCTCTGGGTGACATTGCAGCCCTTATCGTTTCGCTTCTCAGATTCGCTCCAATGAGATCAAGGAGTTTCTGCATTTTCGTAGGTGACATGCGAAACCTCTCATTCAATTCATAGGCAGACGGAAAGTTCATATTAATCCTTCTTCTTTCTTGCGACTGCGCCTGCGCCTTTGAGCGTATCCGTATCACTTAACATTATTTAATAATTCACTATCACTATAATAGGATAAAACGGAACTTTTTGAATGTCTAATCGCTCATGAACGCACAAATATAAAAATATCGTCGCTTGTAATCGTAAATCGTTCAACCCTACACGTGTCTGTAGGCTTGTAACAAAATACTGCTCGTATACTATTGTATTAGAATACTACTGAGAAACAGGAACACTTGTTACTTGTAGAAATTCACTTGAGAACTGCATGACATTCACTTGTAACTATTAGTGATTACTAATATGATTGTGAAACGTGATTGCGGCGGCTCTCACAAGTTAACAATGAATTCACTTGAAACTTCTGTGAAACGAGCCCAGTCCAGTAAGTGTAGTGCATATTTCTATAGCGGGAGGTGGAGGGAATCTTCCCCCGTGGGTGGTGAGTTGAGTCGGTCACCGACCTGCACGTCGGATTGCGGGATTTCCCCGACCAGATATCTCCCACCAGCAGTGCACTGCCCCACCTGGGACAAGCTCTAAGCAGCCGACTGGTCTCCCGACATATGTGGTAGTGTAGTGCATGTAAATGTAAGGTGTGTAAGTAAGGGGTGACAATAGGACAAGGAAGAGAAAGGAGAAATCGTGCGCGGCTCGTGGTCCGTTTTTAGGGTACTGCTCCGGCATTCGCTTGGTGTCGACCGAAGAAACCACGGAAACCTACCATCAGAGTAGCCGGCCGCTAGAATTTTCTTCCAGACAGCGGCTGAATTCGACCTAGCTATGTAGCTAGTGTCGAAAATTATAGCATGTCGTCAATGTATGATTTCCTAGAAAATTGATATTCCCCAATCGATCTGAAGGAGCCCGAGGCCACGCGAGTGGATATTTTGATTTTCGAGATTCTTTGCACTATCTCTCAACATTTTCAAAATTATCTCAAAAATGCCTCCAAATTGTTTGTTTAAATGTTCTCGGAGAGCATCGAGAATGCCTAAAATGGCACAGCCCTCATTTTCGTTTAATTCAGAATTTTTATTGATATCTGTGAATTACTAAAGTACAACTTTTTCGGTGCCTTCCTACAACTACAATATTACAGTGATTTTTCGTAAGTGTACCTGTTCTTATAAGTTGGATATTTAAGTAAGATATGTACATTCAAAAGAAACTGAATACTTTTCGCGGAATTTTGCGTGGAATATAGGCAATTTTGAAAGCAAGGTTTTCTTAAATGAGGTTACAAATTTGTACTTTACTTTTTCTCGAATAGAGAAACATGTTTTTAATCAACGGAGGGCCCATGTGTGGTTGTCTGTATTTTTGAAAGTTGCAAATTTTAACATTGAAAAAATACAAAATTGATGATAGAGATTTCTTGTTTTAATGTGTTCTTTAAATTAGATCTTTAAATAAATAATAAATACCTTATAACATGTACATTTATAAGAAATATGAGTTATTTTGCGTAATTGTTGCATGAAATCAAAATTGCACATGCCTATTTTGTGCGCTTCATTTGCTAAGTCTTTCAGTAGATATACAGCAATGGCATCGCCGCAACATGGCAGTTTGAAATTTTGAGAACTTCTCATTGTTCGGCGATGGTTATGGTTGTACGAAATGCAAATATAGATTGTCGAATGTGTGTTGATATTTTAGGTTTGAAAGAATCGTTTTACGCACGCCATGCTCTACGATTTGTCCGCATCTCACAGTTTAACGAGGTGGTCAGCGCGGCCTCCTAGCTATAACATGCACTGCCCTCTCGGGGCCAGCGATCGGAAACAAGAAAACTCATTTAAAAAAAGGAAATGCCAATGTGATGTTGGGTCACCTCGTTGGGTTTGATGGGGTCGTTCCACATGAGGTCCCACGCCAGCGGGCTCTGCTCGTCCGGGCGCGGCAGCGGGCACGGCACCGTGTTGATGGCCGACATGGTGGGGCAGAGCCACGGCGGCGGGATGCCCCCGTGCGTGCAGAACACCTGCCCCCGCCAGCACACACACAACTAATCCTAACCACACGTAACGAGAGCTCGCCTGCTGATTGCTTGACTATACTTCACCAAAATATTATTTTATCAACTCTGAAACGTGTTGATAACTCTCCAGCATTACAAAGTTTTCAGATAGGGATATTACTACATTTGTTAATGATATAATTGTAATAATAATAATAATAATAATAATAATAATAATAATAATAATAATAATAATAATAATAATAAACAATCAAACTTTGATGAGCTTGTACAAAATGCGTTGCTAATGGATGAGACCCTTATCAGTTGTCAATGAATCCGATTTTGTGAATTTGTTTGATGGAGAGTACTATTTTGTAACCACTATTGTTCATGTGGAATCTCACATGCTCATTCGTATATATTGTTGTTACTCAAATTTACGAATTGAATCTAAATTTATCTGCAGATAAAGTTAACAATAATGATGTAAAATAGCAGGTTTTGCGATTTGACTGGCAATAAATATATTTGATGTATAAACAATGTATTATGTTACATAATATTGTCTGTAAGTACCCTTTGTTATGAAATATAAGCGTGTTATGTTTCAGCTATGAATTATGGAGGTAGATAATGTCACGGCGATCTCTGGAAAGACGAGTAAGTGATATGGATACAAGCATCAATGTTGACATCAAAAATAACTGTTAAATAGCATCAATATGTTTGAAAAACCGCTGATATCAAAAACAAAAAATTCTGATACCGTAAACCAAAAATCGTAAATTTCTTGATGTTACAGTTCACTGAGCATGAACCAAATTATTTATGATATCATACTAGACAAATATATAATTTTTTTTCAGGAAACTATTAGAATTTTAATTTAATTCGAATTCGGCTTACAATATTTGTATTTGTTCAGAAATTCATTCTCTTTGATATTATATGTCGTTTGTATTACATGTGACAAATATTATCATACATTCTGCTTAATATATTTTTTTAGATAAATAAATCTATATTTAAGGGGTATTCTGCAATACTTGCATGTAAAAAACTTTTAAGGGAGCACACACGTATGATAAAATAACTGAAATGCTCAACGATATATATAATAATTTCGGACTAGCACTTGAAAAACTCACATAGACTATTTCAGATAATGGATCGAATTTTGTCGAAGCTTTCAAACAGTTTAGAGTTTCTTTACTACTGGTCAAAGACATATTTGATGACAAAACGAATGTGGACGATGAGTTCGATTAGGAAGTGAATGAAACTGAATTTGTACATTAAGAACTTACAGGAATCAGAATCAAGAACATCAACAACCTTCCTCATCACATACGGTGTTCTTTTTTATCTGAGTTTGATTGCTGAGACTCAAATAACTATCTGTCAAATGCCCCTTCTCTGTCAAGCATAGCATCCTTGTATAGCAAAGTGCAATGCAAAAGCTTTATGGAATGCAGTGTTGCCAGGTCCGATGGACATTCGGCCGCTAGATGGCACGCGTAATTCCGCTAGATTCCGCTAAATTTACAACTTCTTGCCGCTAACTTCCGCTAAATCAAGATATTTAATTTTACATATAATAACAGTTGTTTTTAATAAATAATATTTATAATATCGAGTAATTGTTTATATAAATAATTTATAAATATTAAATGAATATGTGATACAAAAGTATTAAAAATGAAAATATTTGAAATTTATTAATCAGAACTAGGGTGATAAATATGCCATGTAAGAAATAATATTAATTACGCGTGTAGAATAAATAATTTATGATTTTTTTATTTTATTACATGATAATAAAAATACAAATTCGATATTTACAATTTATTTTAAATATATCTAAAATATACAAATATAAGCAATGATTAAATATTGCACATGTTTGTGTAATTATATTTATAATTCATAACTTAAATCTAACTATATAATAGTTTACACAGACGAATCGCAGTAATAATTCAATAATAATATTGATTTATTATTACTATAATTTTACATTACTATTCACTACTATTAAGTTCTGAAACAAGCTCGTCTATTATTTGGACTTCATTATTGTCCTCATTTATTTGCTTATTGTATTTCGCATTTGAACCTATAAGCCTAAGAACTTCATCTGGAAATCGAAAATTATTACATTTTCCATACCGAATTTGTTAACACACTATTAAAGTACAATGTTTTTTATATTCTTTAACATTTAAGAAACAATAAAAATTGTTACTTACCTTATTTTAAATATTTATTATATTAACAATATGCTTACAACAATCACTGTTCAGAACTTACGACTCAAGGTAAAATTAATTTCGTTCAATATTTATAAAATTATTTTACTAAAATAATTAAGAACAATAATAACAAAGGAACTAATAATTACTTGTATTACAGTAATTTATTTTAATATTTTTTCTATGCCCCCCTAGATAATATTTCTATAATATTAAATTATGAAAATAATATTTTAGCGGATATGAGAATATTTTTAAACAAAACATTATCTTTTTATATGGTACGATCTTGAGCAATATTCAATGTCTCTTATTAACAAGATACTCAATAAAGACATAATAATTTTAAAAAAATATTCTTATGTCTACTAAAATAATACTTTTTAAATATTAGTTTCATAATTTAATATGATAGAATATTAACGCGGATGTAGAAAAAATATTAAAGTATATTACTGCAATATTATTAAAATATTGTTCTTATAGAGACTTGAATTTGCAGGCTGAATATTTATTTATTTATTCACAAACTATTACGCTTAGCATTTCAAAAACTGTACAAAGAGATATTGCGTATTTAAAGAGAACGCGGATAATATTTTCTCCACGTTTGATTGGATATTTGGTGGAGAATCTCCGGCCGCTAGCCAATGAGAAAGGCACCACGCGCCTAGTTGAGGGTTAAGGTAATATGCCTCAGATATCAGATTTATGGTTCCAGCGGTATTTGTTTACTTTGGATAATAAGGGACGGAATACTTTACATGTCCCCATTAGTTTTTGGTCATCGAAACAAAAGTTTATAAATGGAAACATGTTTCAACCTTGTCGCTAGAAATTCCGCCAATTTGCTTTCATTCCGCTAGATTTTCCGCTAGCCGCTAAATCATTATTTCTCGCTGCTAGAACGGTTGAAATTCCGCTAGATCTAGCGGCCAATCCGCTAAACTGGCAACACTGAAATGCAGCAAGTGGGCCAAATTCTGCGGAGTATAATTTAGTAACAAAAATAGTATACGTTAATAGTATAATGATAACGTAAAATAATTATGTCATTCTTCTAATTTATTTAATTACAAAGTATGATTTAGTATAAGTTTCTGATATTTTCCCAGTTTTAACGGGTTTTAATTTTGTATAACCTAGTTCTCAAAGAAAGATTAATTGTAAATTTTCAGAACATTTACCCCACATTAAAGTTACGAAACAACATGCCTTTATAAATGAAAAATTTCTCATGAAGTGAGAATATTTTCAATTGTTTTTCGATTTTTTCCTTAATGAAATGTGTTCATCAGAAACAGGTCTTCAAATAAAGTCTTCTATTTTTGGAAAATATGAGAGTGAATTTTGCCTGAAACGTAGGCGCTTTTAAAACCACTTTTAAACAATTTTTTTCTCAAAAACGACACCAAACTTTTTCTTTCTTATAAAAAAATACAGCAAATAAAAAGATACTAATCCCATTTTCGGTGTACTCTCTGTATTTTCGAAATTTGCAAACAAAAAATTAAAATCGCAAAAAGTACAATATTGATGATAGAGATTTCTTGTTCCATGAAATCTATTATAAAAGATCAGTTCTTTAAAAAATGCCATGCATAAATTGTTTTAAAATATTAGCAGTTTAGCGTCTTTTTGATTTTGAAATTGCATTTTTGAATTTCCCGCGCTTAGTTTGACGAGCTATCAGTTTGAAATTCATTTGAATTCTCATTGTTAGACATGAACATGGAAGCATTACGAGGTTGTTTTATTTAACACCAAAAATATTAAAAACTGTGTGACGTACTATAAGGAGAAATGTATTCTGTATACATGTTGAATTCTGAGTACAGATGGAAACGAGAAATTGTTCTGCAATTGAAAACGTGCATTGTATGCTCAGACAAGGTTTCGAGATAAGTGAATTTTTAAGTCCAAAAAAGGCAGAAATTGTAAAATATTACGTAACGATAACTTTAAAGTATTGCGAGAAAATCTATGCTGAAGGAATTCAATAAATATAAAAAAAATAGTGTACAAGATGAATTTTCTCATCTGCAGCAGAACGAAGATGAATCTGCTTATAGTTATTTACGATATTAGTGTCGTAATACATTGGATTACAATACGAGATTGGAAAATTGCCAAACGAGTCCGTTAGGACGAGTTTAGTAACCAATTGCGTATTGTAATAAGATGTTACAACACGAATATCGTACAACGTTTTATCCACTTTGTAAAAATTTGTTAGATTTAAGATTAAAATTTTCATATAGTATTCACATTTTCCCCCTTTAAGTGGTGACACTGTTCTTAACAAGGAGAACAATTGAAACGCGCATGGTGTACATTTCGACAACATGAGCGAATGCAGCTCAGACTCAGAAATAGAAATAACAGCAAATGCTGCTATAGATTCTGTGTTACCATGCAGATCAAAGAAGAAATATGAAAAAAAGAATTTAACTGTTTAGAAACATTTCGTAAATATTTTTGCCTTCGGCCTGAAAGTGTCAAGCATGATCGTTTCTTTGTATTTTACAAAAATGGAAAATGTACTTGCCAACCTGTTGGAATAAATTCTTTTGGAGGCATTCCGAAGCTAATAACAAAGTATCTTGGTTTGCAGAACCCTGAAAGATTTACAGGACATTGTTTTCGGCGATCGCCCGCTTCATTACTAGCAAATGCAGGTGCTGAAATGGATATGCTGAAGAGGCACGGTGGATGGAAGTCGTCTTCTGTTGCAGAAGGGTATATGGAATCGTCAGTAGAAAACAAGAAACAAATAGCTATGAAAATTATGGGGGAAAATAGTATTTCAAATTTAATATGAATCGTCAGGCGGTATATCCAGAGTTTAGGGTGCCACCGGTTCATTTGGTTCACTGATCCGGTTCACTAGGGGGAATCGACTCACTGAACTGAATCCTTGTTTACTATTAGCGTGTAATGTTCACCATGTTATCGCAAGAATTATAATTTCTCTTTAACACTCACATGCTACTTAAACTATCATTACTACTCAAAGCCAATATTTTATTATCAAAAAAAGCATCTTATCTACTTAACACTTTTTTATACGCTCTCGAATTCGCAGTATATTTCACTAACACTTTCTGCATAAACTTTTTTTATTATAGGGGGCTATCGCCCCCAACCCCCCATTTTAATAATATAAAATCCCATTTTTTTAAAACAAACACTTAAATATAACGGTATTTTATTAGAAAAAAAATCAACTCACATAATCGCTGAAATTATAGAATTTTAATAGTATTAAAAATACTATGGTAGTAAAATTAGTGTGACGTCTCTACTAATTACGTATAACATCCTTATAACACGAAAAACTTCAATGATTCATCAACGTATCACCAAATCTGCTTTTATAAAAAAAATACACACTTTACTTTTTACTGAACTTTGAACTAAAGTTCAGTAAATTAATAAGGTCCTTTCACACAGACATTTTCACGCTATGACCATTCTCGCCTCTGGCTGCAAATCCACTCAAAACCATCTGTTCTATCCTTTCTCTCAGTAAATTTCATTTCTTTCTTGGATACATTACATACACGTCGAGACGCAAGCAAACACACTTTCTGACACCACTGAAACACATTCAAACTACCCTCTCGGCGCAAATAATAAATAAATCCTGAATTCATACCTTCCATCTCGGAAGACATTAAAAGGAAACTTGAAATGCCAAAAAACACGCAAATCTACGCCAAAAAGTCTTTAAAATTTTACATTTCATAAAATTATGAAGTAAATAATTTTGTCGTCATAGTAACTGTGTTATTAGGAGGCTGTTTAATTAGTAAATAGTGTTTATATTTGTAATCCATTTCAACCAGCAAGCAAAAATCTTATTTTGTGCTTTGAAAGAGTGTTGTGAAGTATAATTTTAGATGTGAATTGAAATTTAAAATGTGTTGTCATGAAGAAAAAATGCTTCGTAATAGCAAAATGTATAGCTTTGTATGGCATAGTCAAATTGCGTATATATTTATGCTGTGAATCAATGCCAGAAAAATTATTCTCTAGTGGTAGAAGTGAACCGCGCAACTATAATCTTGTGAATCACGAGAACTAGTGAACCGAATCAATGAACCAAAGGAACCGGTGGCACCCAAAACTCCGGATCAACCAAAACATGTTATTATTATTGTTATTATTTGAAAAATTGTTAACAAATTTATTTTCATAATAAATTATTTGAATAATTATTGTTATTATCAATAGTAGACCATGAAATAGTGCTCGTCTCAGAATAACCCTACTCATATGCCATTACTGCATTAACTGGTAAAGTATTTCATTACGAAACTGATTATAATAGCATAATGTTTCACATTACCAAACCAAAGATAAAAATTAATTCGTGTTAAAACGAACAAATTTGGAGAATATTACATTATTATAATATTTAATAATTATTTTTTCGAACTATTTGGACTTATCAGCTTTTGCTATCAGTGGTACTGAGTTGTGAAATGCATGTGCCGAACGAATCGTCCATTGCGACCAACGCCACGCTGGTACAACGCATTCTAGCGAAAGCCGCCTCCGCCATTGCCAACGTCACCGCCGGTGAAGCGTATTATTTATTACCTTTTAATATTTTTACTTTCTCACATACTGCTTACGTAGTTTATTATTAGACTAACATACGCATCGGAAATGTTCGTGAATACATTGAATACAATGTCAGAAATATATTTTCATTTAACCCTTTTAATAAAAATTTTTTTTACGCTTCGAGATAAAGTGAATTTTGAAATGTAAGAAAGGCATAAATTGTGATATAATACTACATAACGATAACTATAATATTACGAGAACGTTTGCTGAAAGAATTCTATAATCGAGTGAAGAAATAGTGTACAAGATGCATTATGCCATCTGCAGCAAAACGAAGATGAATATGCCTAAAAGAATCTTGCCCACACATTCTTCTAAACAAAATTATATAACTTTTAATGCCAATTTCAACATGAGGCAAAATGGAACATTAAGATTTTGTCATAAACTACCATTTTAGATAGATTGGCTTTCGGAAATATAAAAATTAGAAGTAAATAACTTCAGAACAAAAAACTTTTCGGATGTATTACAGTAAAAAATTTCCGAAAATTATAAAATTATTTGGATGTTAATTTAAATTAAAAATCAAAATGAATTTACTTTACTCACCTAATTTTCTTTTACTTCTTTCAAATGAAATGTCACTGTATCACCGCCTCCATCATTGAGGAAAGTTAAAACGTCTGGTGGTCTTATGAGTTAGCCAATAAACTTCTTGGCCTGCAAATTAAAATGTTACACTTTACCTCATGTTGTTCTCAACATTTCGTTTTCCTTCAATTGAATTTAAAATTTGTACATGAAAGATAATACATGCAAGGACTTAAACAAATCTGTAAATCGAATTTATGACAGCATAAAATAGGCCGTAACCGAAAATATAGTCTCAAAATAACGGGTTTCAGACAATGATGGAGAATGGAACCCATTAAAATAAGTTGAATTAAGTTAATGTAACATATTTAGAATGCAAAATAAAATTAACAAATTTCATATACGCCCATAAATTTAACGCCCATAAATTTAAATATTGATATTATCGGAATTTTAATTCATAATTTTTGTATTACTTTCAGTGTTTTTATGTTCTTCATTATTATTAAATGAATTAAATTGGATTATTTTTCCACAATTCAGCGCCCATTATTTCGGATTTCACCCAACCATAACTTTTTGTAATTCTTCAATAGTCTCTTGACTAATTCTTCAGTAGTTTCAAATAGTTCGCTAAAAGGACTATTGGAAATCTAGAAAAATATTTCATCAAATACCTTGCCGTCGATTACAGCAGCCAGAGGTAGACAGTCCATTGCCACGTTCACTGACTCCCACACTTCAGTGCCCAGCTTTTCCCCGAACTTGTGACAGCATTCCTTGTGGAAGGTGAACATTTTTTGCACAGCGCGTATTTCGTGGTTGCCTCTGATCAACATGAGTTTCTGCGGACTCTGCAGCTTGTAGGCGAAAAGATACGCGATGAGCTCTACGCTGTGTGGACCTCTGTCCACGTAGTCCCCTAGGACGAGTAAGGTGGTGGGGGAGAGCGTGGGACCCAGCGGCCATAGAGCTTTCTCGAAGCGCATTAAGTCAGTGAAAGAGCCATGCATGTCGCCCAGAACGTAACACGGCGATGACAGTTCCAAGAGGCGCGTTTCTGCTTTGAAAATGGGCGTGACCGACTCGCACACTTTCATCACGCATCTGGCGAAGCCCGAGGGGTCCACCAATCCCCAGTTGTAAGCCGCCTTCGGTTTCCTGCCCGGTTTCAGCGACGCCTCCTTCGGAGTGACTTCCTTCTCGAAGTACTCCAGCCCTCGCAGCACCTCGAAATGCACCTGACTCTGGTTGAAGGACTCCATGGAAGGCGAACTGCTCAGCTGCGACTTGCTCAAGCCCAGGCTGGTGCTGCTCATGGCGCCCTCCACGTTCCAGATCTTGTCGATGACGGTACCGTGCTTTTTGAGCGTGATGCAGTGCACCCCCACGGCGTACTCCTGCAGCGGCTTGCGGGTGGGGGAGGCGGAGACGGAGGCGAGGGCGGCGGAGGCGAGGGCGGCGGCGGGGGCGGGCGTCTTGGAGGAGCGTTCCTCCACCGCCGGCACCACCGCCGCCACCCCCTTGGCCGAGCGCAGCAGCACCGCCGTGCCCTTGAGGCGCGGGTTGGCAAGCGCCTTCACGAACTTGTCCACGTCCGTGCCCTGGCGCGCCTCCACTCCCAGCGCCTTGGCGCACGAGTCCGCGTCCTTGGACAGCAGCGCCGTGTCCGCGTTCTTCGTCTTGGACGTCTTGATGTCGTTGTGCAGGACTTTCATCTCGTTGTAATCCAGCAATTTGTCGTTATTCACATCGTAAAATTTAAATATGTATCTACTGCGAACGTCAGACACCCCGTGCTTCATGTTTGGATCTGCAACAGCTACCATATAAAGGAAATCCCGATATGAAAGAAATCCTCTGCAATCTAAATCTGCTGTAGTGAACAGTCTTGGCAAATAATTTCTCTCCCATCCAAACTTTTCAAATATGGTATTAAAAATTCGATTGTTCATATAAACGCACGGAAAGGTTGATACTAGAAAATAAAAATATATTGAAATTTGTGTTGTATCAGTAAAACCGGCGTACTCCATTAATTTACGATGAGTTGGATCCTCACTCATTATGTGATGCTCGAGAATTTCTCGTGCCTGGCATACTGGATCATCGCCAATTATTGATGTCCAAGATGGCTGAGAGCCTATTCTCAGGCGCTGTGCAATTTGTTTTGGACGCTGTAACGAAGTACCTTGTGCAGCCGATAAGATCTCCAACAACTCTGGACTCTTCAACTTCTGGTAATTCATTTGGACTTCATTTGCAGTCATCCAAAATGCTTTTCTACCTGCAGGAGCTACTATATACTGCTTTGTACCTTTCGGCACAGTGACATGAAGGACAATGTGGCTAAGCATTTCTTGCGAATGTGGCCTCCATACTCTGGAGATTTTGCATATTTTATTTATTTTGCCTGGCAATTTTATTTCTTCTTGAAGAATTTTTGACATTTCAAGCCATGATTTTTTCGCTGTGGTTTTAGTGGATGGAATCCAATATTCTTGTGTGTCTACTTCTTGAAGAATGAAAAACGTGCCATCATCGGCGCATTGTACCAATATGGAAGCAACATCGGACAGATCATAGTGGCTTTGAAACATCTTAGATCAGTATCGTCATCGTTTTCAACATATAATTATAGTCAGAGATTTGTTTTATTATGTAACTAGAGATGTGAAAAAAACGTAACTTAGGACACAGAAATTTCTCAATGCATTTTGTGATGTTTGCTTGTTTATTGTGTCACCAAGGTTGGTATGAAAAACAAAATGAAATTCACTTTAATTGTTATGTTATGGTTTGGTTCCTTAGAGACTCATCCACAGTTTCTCGTAGTAGGACATAATTATAAAATCATTATCTAAATTAAAGAAGAGCTCTATAATGTATTTATTTTTTTTAGAAAAAATGTTTCTACAATTTTTTGTTTTGTATCTAATTCTTTGTCATCATTATAGTTAATTTCATCTACTTTTCCTCAAACATCCCTTCTTTATACAAAACGTTAAGAAAAGATGACTGATCCTCCACTTTTATTAGAAACCATAGGCAAAAACCTTCGTGAGTGTATTTCAGCCAGAGGCGAATCTAGGTATTCAGGCGCCCATGGCAAACATAGAATTTGCGTCCCTGTTAGCATTCAAATTAGGGTTGTTATTTGTTTTAAGGTACAGTCTAAATAGCGCCCCTTGTGAATGGCGCCCATAGCACGCGCCATGTCTGCCATACCTTAGACACGCGGCTGATTGTAGCTGGATAGGGAATTCACCGTCGTGGATGCATCAGGCCGATTTTAGACGAAAATCATGAAAGTTCGCAGATTATGGCACATTTGGATTTTCAGGAGAAAATGCAAGACGCATAAGACTTAAATCCGTAATACTTTATTATCGTGCATAATTCGGAAACAATACCTTACAAGCAGTTTTTGTGTCCCCGTCACAGTGATCAATTTTGCATTCATAGCTGCAGAAATATCAAAATTTGAATTCCGTTGTAGATGAATGATGCATCTATATCGCATTCCCAGATGACTAAGAATCGGCAAACAGCTGGCGTAACTCTCGGTTGACAAGAAGAGACGGAATGGGAGGTCTTCAACGACTGTAAACTCCACAACAGTCACGTCCGCATCCCAATTAATGTGGTCCTTGTAAATGTCCAGAGAACTGATCTACGATGATTCTGGAGTATGGAACTTCCTTCCCGAGGTACAATACAAGGTTAAAAAATACTATAAACTACATGCAAGATGTAGTAGATATTTTATTTGAAATATATTAATCTCACCCATATTGTATGGAATACGTACAATGCTAAAAATATCTAAAACAAGAATTTCTCAAAATCGGCTCCAAATTTTTTTTCTTTAATTTTTTGGTAGGGTGAGTGCTAAACGTACTGTGAGAGACGACATAAACGCAATTTTGCTTTATTCTTTTTTCTACGCTATTCTCGTCCACAATTGTATTTTTGTGCATATGTCACGTGGACAATATTTACATGACCAGCGATTTGTATACATTGATGAGTACATGTACATCCAACATGTGATCAATTCTAACTTTCCCAAATGTCTTCTGTAAAGTTATATAGCGGAGGTGGTTTTGCGACAAAAGTTTATTTTTATAGCTTTGTGTATATTTCCTATATCGTTATAACACCCAGTGTTATTCACACGTTTTTAATTGGAAAGAGAAAGCCAGACTAACAATAGTTTTATGATATACAGCAAGCATTTTTTTATATCCAGTAAGCCACTCATCAGTTTTGGGAAACTGTAAAATTGCTGACAAAGGTCACTTGATTTCTTATTTTTAATTCAGGTATGGGCCTTCCGTTTAAAATTATTTGTTTGTTCCCTTCAAAACTACGAGAAATGAAGTTTTTGCCGCAAATGTCTTTTTACGATAGTCACACGTATTACTGGATTCTGTACCCGTTGCACTTCCAAGTAGGAGTTCCATTTCAATTACTGTTCGCAACGCCGAGAATTAATGTTGACACATTGCCGGGCAAATTACTTCGAATTTGGCGCCTTGTCTTCTTTAACAGTGCGTTTGATGTTCCTTGAAGGCGTTTCAAAGGAAAAGAGCATACATTTTAAACTTGGCGCCTCCGTGATAGATAGTCTTAATTTTCTCCAAAAAGCCGCGCGAATTTCTTCTCTGCCGACCAAACATTCATTTCTTCATGCAAAGTCCTTGGAGTCGATTATCAACTTCTTTCTATTAGTTCGGAGAGTCACCGAAAGATCGCACCAGCTCCTGGATAGCTAAAAATTCCCGCTAAAAATTGGCATTGCCGAAACACCAGGAGTTTTCTATCGCAGACGCCGGTTCGCCTTGTTACGACAAGCTAATGCGGAAAGCTGAGAAAAAGCGTTTTGAACGTCTTCAAGGTTCGACCCAGAGTGTGACAGGCACTGGATGTAGTGGAAACACGTAGCTAAAGGCCACGGAATTCGTAAGGAAAGGGTCAGTTTTCGTTTGGACAGAGGTAACTGTGACAACTTCAATACTCGTTAATTCTTTCTCCAAGTAACAATCCTTGTCAATTGTGTGTCTCTCTTTTCCAGAACACTCTTGTCTGACAAAAACTACTGTGATAGAAGAGGCGATGTTCCATTGCCATTTCCATCAAAAATGCTCTCCCAACTTTTCTTCGACTATTTCGCCGCCTGAACAATTGCTTGCCTTTGTAAGTACAAAGGTACTTTGAGGTTCGCAATAGGGGTGGATATTGTCAATAATATACTCAATAATAAACGCAAACGCGTAAATTGTACGTAACACGTATTCAATTTACTTTAAATGTTTCAAAATCACAGTTTTGTTCATTGCCGATGATCAACGATCACGCATGAACTCAACGGAAGGGTCTACAGTCCAGGGATTGCAGACCCTTGCCAAAGAATATCAGAACTTGAAACACGACACTCATTCCTCAAGGTTGAACGAGATATAGAGAGGGGGTGCCAGAGGCGAATGGTGGTGGAGGATGGGAGGGGTGTGATAGAACAAGTAAATACTATCTCCCTTGACGTGGAAGCTGCAATGGAAATATGTCTAACATTCTTGTTAGTTTTTCATTGTTCGTAAAATGCTGCATGTTGTAAATACTGTAGACTATTTCTTCGTATTACTTTGGTAAGCAGTATATATATTTGTGGCGCTTGAGCCATGCTCAGAATCCCACAAACACCCGCAGTGCTTCCGCGACACCAAGACGGGTCCCGCAACACAGGGGAACTGATACTTCCTTCGATCACGCATTCGAGATAAACATGAGATAAATAAATAGCAACTACAATTAAATGCAGCAGAGAAACATCCGTGTAGGTACATGTAAAAATTCAAATAATACATTAATCTGCAATCTCTTTTTTAAAAAATTGAATTTATTGAGGCAGCATTACAGTGTGATCTAGGTCAAATGGATGTTTTTTTTGCTTTACCGAACAGTGGTTGTCTCATGATGATCTAAACACACTCCAAATTCCCAGTTTTGACCTTGCAGGATCGTATTGTAGAACGAAGGAATCAAATAAGGGTCTTTCTTACGGAAGTTCGTGTATTTACGTAAGAAATTATATTGATTCTATCTTCTTGTCAGAATTCAATTTACATGCAGTTCAAAAAGTTTTTGAAATAACAGTCGTACATTTCACTACGCTCAAAACTATCTTACTTTGCATCTATAGACCTCCAACATAGCGAGCTTTAAATCATTTAATTTTCTTAGAAAATCTGGAGATAACTGAACAAAATTAGGTAATATATTTTAAAACCATTGTTATATGTAGAGATTTCAATATTGATTTTCTGAGAAAAACCTACGAATAAAACAGTTTCTCAATTTACTGCATTCTTTTAATTTAGATATTACAGTGAATGTACCTACACGGAAAACATTTACATCACAAAATGCAATAGATCAAATTATAATTAACAAAACCACAACTAGATATGAAATAAAAAATACAAATGTAGGTTACAGTGACCATGATGCACAAATTGTTACAATTACTAATTGTACTAATTCACTAAAGTTAACATAAAATTATTTACGGACTACTTGCTGAAGGAATCATGGGACACGTTTGTAATGCTGTTGACACAAATGAAAAATATAATATATTTTTTCTCAAAGCTTTCATTTCACTTTAACGCGTGCTTTCCTCTCAAAAAGAGAAAATTAAATATTACAAGGAAAAATAATACTTGGATCACACAAGGAATTAGAATATCGATGTCTTATTTGCTTGAGTTAACTTTGTGTTCACTGTGTATATTATGCTTATAAACAAGCGTACATTTTACTTTATTTTGTAAACAAATAATATATAACGTTTCCGTGTCAACTTCTCACAATACAAAAGAATTTTAAGGAAAGTAATAGTTCAGGCAAAAATAATGAAAAATAATCAGGATGTTTGAGCGTTAGTAACAAAACTAAAGCAATGTGGATAAAAAATCGTAAAAATACGACCACATCATCTCGTTACTTAGTAAAGAATGTTATTTTAAAGAATAATGAAAGAGAAGCAAGTAATCCGGAAAAAGTGGCAAATCTCTTCAACCAACACTTTTTTAGAAATGCGTCTGAACTCTCGAAGGGACTAAAACCTCAAAATTCAACATCATTACCTTCTCAACATATTTTCGACACGATGTTTATTTCCGAAACTTTTTCTAACGAAATCCTGAGAATAGTCAGTAAACTAAAAAATAAAGTTCATCTGATTTAGATGAATATCCGGATTGATTATTGAAAACTTGTGTACCTGCCTTTAAACACCCGCTAACTCACATTTTTAATGCTTCTTTATGGACAGGAATATTTTCAAAACAGAAAAAAATAAACCACTTTTTAAATAAGGGAACAATAATGAAATTCAAAATTACCGGCCAATTTCTCTTTTGTCAGGTTTCTCAAAAAAATAAAGGGGCTCTTCTATACGCGAATGGAAACTTTTCTCAGGAAAAACGAAACGATTTCAGACTCGCAACACGGTTTTAGAAAATTAAAATCTACGGAAACTGCCATTTTTTTCTTTTCTTAAAGATAATGCTTCATGAATAGACCAGAATGTAGCAGCTATTGGAATGTTGTTAGATATTTCGAAAGCTTTTGACAGTAACATCTTGCTATCAAAATTACCTTGTTATGGAATTTGTGGTATTGCCTTAGATTGGGTAACCTCGTACCTTAAACATCGATCTCAAATATTAGAAACGTACTTATTTATAATAAAGTATTAAATATCGTCATTATTTACTTATAGTTCCAATTCTTTACTAATTGAATATGGAGTCCCGTAAGGCTCAATCTGAGATCCTATCCTCTCTTTTACGTAAACGATATGCCCTCTTCTATTAAAAATGGAAGAACAGTTCTGTTTTCCGATGACAGGAATGTTCTTTGCAAAAAAGAAGCAATAAATAGAACGATTTCAGAAGTTTCAAATTGGATTTTTAATAACAAATTAATAGTTAACGAATGAAAAACAGTTTCAATGCATTTTTGCATTTCAAATCAGCAATCGCATGCTCCATTGAAAATGGACAATTTGCAATTAGCTGATGTTCAGGTAACAAAATTTCTAGGTCTCTCAAATCAAACTTCACATGGAATGTTCATGTAACAAAATCAAACACTAAATTAAATTCATTATGTTACGCATTCAGAATTCTTTCAAATTCTGTCAGCCTTCATGCAGCTCGTTGCGTGTATATTGCAAATGTGCATTCCCGCCTGAGATATGGCATAAAATTCTTCGGAAACTCATCTTGTAGTACTCAGACCTTTAGATTACAAAGAAAAATTATTAGAATAATTTAAAAAATGCCATCCGCGTGATCCCTGCAAGTCTCTCTTCATTGAGCTTGGAATCTTACCACTCTCTTGGCTATTTATTTACGAATCTGTAATATTTGTCAAAACTGACTTACTTATCGGTGGAAACATATTTTCATGCAATACGGATATTTATAATTACAATACACGTCGTAGAAATCACGTACATCAAGTGATGTAGTCACGTACGTACAAGTCACGTACATCAAGTATCAACAGCTCAAAATCGTAATTCCAAATTCAATACATGTTCTTTACTTTACAACGTATTGCCAGATGACATTAAACAATTGAAGGCGGTACATATATTTAAGTTAAAAGTAAAACAGGTTTTTGCTGCATAACTGTTCCTGTACAATTAGAGACTATACTGATCATCAAAAAGAAAAATAATGTTTATTTTAACAAACAAGTGGTATATAATGAATTAGTTTACATTTGTATTGTATATTTATTTATAAAAAATCTTGTGGCAAATCATGTACATACTTCCGGGTCTGGGTTTCATGTAATGCAGTTAATTTGAAAGAAGTAATCATTTAAATCTTTTAAAAGGAGTATTTGTAATTTTAAAGTATTTCAAAAGTATCTCTTTATGATTTATTTGAAAGTGTTGTTTGCCCATTTCTTTTTGTGTTATTTAGTGCCTGTTGTAAATTGATTTCTAATTTGAAGAATATATGCATTGATTTTTCCTATTTCTGGGTCTCAAAAAAATCCTTCTCATATTTTAAAGATCTTGCCCGCTGAGACCACAAAGCTCAGTACGAGCATTCAGCATTCATTCTGCCGTCCCCTCCGTCCTATCTGAGTGAGCCTTAGGTAGTTCACTGCGGGGGGTCAGAAAAAATATATAATAACCATTAGCTTGTGCGCCAGATATATCACCATTTCTTTTAAACACGTACAAAGTAAATTAACCTCTCTGGTATCTCAGGGATGTAGAATCTCTATAGTAATAGGATTCTCACACTCATTCAAAGTAAACGAGTAAGCTTTTCGCACAAAATATATTATACCTTTTTACCCTTTCTGGCTCATTTAAAAATACGTAATAAACACACATAACATTTCAATGCAATCCTTCTAACATAGAAGAAACAACAATCCTTACAAGCTAATGTTCACTGTACATATTTCCACAGACTAAGCTTTCTACTGACCTTTGCAATTATAGCATAAAAACAATACATTACTTAGATTTCAATTTTACATTACGAGACAAACAACTATTGATTCAACATTTATGAATTAACTTTTGAATAGTTAGAAGTCCTTCCTACGATGATTATTGCATTACATGTGTGGCGTCATATCTGTCGCCAGTACAAACGTGCCAAATATCAGCCATGTGGACAGCGCTGGCGGAAGAGACGCTGGGCTGCACAAAGGCTGGGGAGCGAGAGAGAGGGGGTGCCGTGTCCTGGGTGGCAACGTGGAAACCCCGGAGCCGGCGGAAACGCGTCGGCGGACACTGCGGGTGACGCGGTTCCGTCAGCCTGCCCAGAGGGTATATAAGCGGACTCCGACTTAAGAACTTTCTTCTGTTCTTCTGATTCTTCAAGTTTGGGCGCGTCGGTAGGGTGTCGTGTGGGTTGTGCGCGGCGTTGCATTGTAATGCAAAGGCTACCGAGGCGGGGAACCGAAGCCGGCGTGCTACGTCGTGACGGTAGGTGCGGCATACTCGCAGGTATGCTCGCGTAAGGTACTGGTGCATCACACCGGATATGGTAATTAATTATCGGGCCGGCGGTGGTGGTAACCAGGGAAGGTTCCTTCTTGTAACGGTCAAATTTATTTGTAAATATTGTATATAGTATTATGGTGTCGGAGTATTTTTATTCTAATAAATACTAAATATTTACAAGCCGTTCACGTCTGTAATTAATTGCCCCGGCAAAGACGCCATACATGGTCCTGCTTGAGTTTCAAGTAATAGAATCCTCACTGGATCTTTCTGACTTAAATTCGCCTTCAGGTTAACGAGACGTCGGTTACACTTGCGTTTAGTCGCCATTCTGGCGTCACCCCGTGACCTTCAAACCGCCTTTCTTCCAGTCGTCAGTGCCCCTTGTCTCCAGATTCCTGACGTACGCGGTCTGTAGCTCACTGCTCGATGATGTCCCATTATTCAAGAATTTCCTTTTCCCAGTCACTTAATGTACAGAGAGGAAATGAAATCAACCCAAAGTTACATAACAGTGTCTAGTCAACTAACCATACAAAGAAACCCTTCTTTGTTATAACCATTCAAAAAACTCTTCTGAATTATAACCATACACGAAGAAAAAGAAAAAGTGAAAAGAAAAACAAATACGTATATATATTGAAACACGCTAAGTAATTACGGATAATTACGGATAATCCGTAATTACGGATAATTAATGCAAGAGTGTATTGTTGCTCATTTGGACTGTGCAGTGCGGCGGCAGATGCGAGCGAGCGGTGGGGAATTCGCGACCGCCGCCGCCGCCTAGCGAGGGGAGGGGATGCTCAACGGTTGAGGGGGTCGCCAAGTGGCGGTTGAAAAGGCAGTGGCCGGCAGGTGGCCGGAGAATATGGTCGAGTTACGAGAAACGCGGGGTGGAGAGCAGACGCCGTGTGGCGAAAGTTAGGCAGTCGCCGAGAGCATGTGGCAGAGGACATACGAACAGTTATAGCCAGAGTGCACCATTGCTAATGATGAGAAGCATCTAATAGTATTACGTGTATCATTATTGATTAGAAGCCGATGATTTGTAGTGTAGTATTTGCGAGAGAGAAGTAGAATGAAACTAAGGAGGGGCGCAGTAGCAATTCACGCACGTGGTGTGAACGTAACGGACATTTTCAAGACCCAGTAATTACGCGTGCGTGAGCGAAGACGAAAATATCCGAGGGTGCCGCCAAGGGACTTCTAGCGCCGCTTCTGCAGACCAGCACAGCGCGTGTCTACGTCATCAGCCGCCAAGGACGCCGAGCCACGGCGGAGATCGACCGTTGCAGCTGCCGGGGTGAGGAATCACCGCGACTGAATTGTTAATGGGGCCCCAAAGGTATGGCAAGAATACATGGTTAACTAAATCTTGGTACCAAGTTAAAGAGGTTTTTGTTTTGTAATTAATCAAGTGTATTGAACATCCCATTATAAATAAATTGTACTTGTTTGGTTATACAAAATTATTATTTGGACGCACCAATATAGTACCAAATTCCTCAGATGACCCATTCGCGAGCAAGATACCCGACCTTTAGAACTTATAAATTTGTAGTGAAAAGTACCAACCAACCGGTGCGTCGCAGCTGGCGTCCGATCAGTGTATGCACTGATAAGTACTTCATAGCTGAGGCAGAAACAGGTACGTCACAACTGACGCCCGAACAGGTTAGAACAGGTACGTCACAATATATATATATATATATATATATATATATATATATATATATATATATATATATATGTAAAGAAAACATCGACACTCGCATCGGTGTCACCGTTTTCTTCGATTCAAATGTGCCGCGCTATCGACAGCTGACACCGTCCCGGGAGCCGCCTGATGACTGACTAGCAAGGCATAAGATAAGAAGATCGCGTTGAGATCACACGTGTTTAAAAACGTGATTGAAAGTTAAAACATTACCTGAAGTAAAAACTTTAAATGTTGTTTTCTGTTTTTTTACAGGTAATCCTCTTTTTTCATTTAACCATTGTAAATATTGTAAATAGTGAAACAAAATTATATCAAACTGTTTTTTTACAGAAACGCAACTGAGTTTTTATTTCCAATTTTGGAGAACTATTTCCGTCCCATTATAAAACAACATTTTTGTTTTGGAAACTTCAAATGAAGATGGATAAACTACGATTCGACTTTATGATGAAAGGAGTAGGAGATGGAAAATCAACGGTATTATGCCTAACCTCAATTGGCACACCGGATGGCAGAACTTTTGCCTTACCAGATGAAATGCAAAACACACTTTTGCACAAAGATCTGACTGAAACACAAATGTTTGGTAAGATAAAAAATACACTCAAGAAAAGACATCAATTTCGAAAAGTCTGGATCACTTTGACAGAGAATTTAAAACAAGTATATTTGGACGACGAGGAAAATTTGCAATTTGAAAATTATTATTTAGAAGAGATTACAGAGAAAGAAGTGGAAAAACCTGCACAGGGTATTTCAAATGAAACAATTGAAAAGTTATTGAAAAAAATTTTAGATGATAAAAAACAAAAATCTGAAGTAAAAAACTTTGGGAAAATTGCTAATGATTTTATGATTGATAAATTTAATGCCAAAAACTCAAATGCATGTCAATGGATAAATGAGTTTGAGAAAGAATGTGTACGCTTTATGGTCGTAGAAGATCAGGAAAAAATTGAAGCTTTAAAATTTCTCCTAGAAAATGCAAGCGCAGACTGGTATACATGTATGATTTTGAAATATACAATAGAATCAGAATGGAGCGATTGGAAAAAGAACTTTATTGAAACTTTTGGAAATAAAGGCTGGTCTCCGATAAAGTATGCTTTTTCATTTAAGTATCAATCTGGGTCTTTGCTCGATTATGCTTTAAAAAAAGAAAAACTGCTGTTACAAATAAGAAAATCTATGGATACAGAAACTCTAATCGATCTTATAGCTATTGGTTTACCAGATTATGTGTTAACAATATCAACAGAGAAATTTTACAAGAAACTCAAGATCTCTATAATGAAATAAGTAAGCTGCAACACCTGGTAAAAAAATACAACTGATTACAAAGGAAAAGTTTACCCCGACAATAAGTTAAAAAAACTTGAAGAAAAAAAACCATGCCGAATCTGTGAGAATGCAAAAAAAGGTAAACGTTTCCATCCTGAATCTAATTGTTGGTTTAAAGGAAAAAATGACAATAAGACTGAACCAATAAAATCTATAAACAACTCGGAACTGGAAGTGGATTTGAATCAAAACAATCCAAAAAACTAGAAATTCCACCATTAATAAAAATCGAGTTACTGTTGAATGACACTCTCAACATTTCGGGCATTTATGATTAAGGCTCGAATGTGTCATTAATAAACGCAAAATTATTAAAGTTAAAACAGAAAAACATGAATGATTCCCAAACAGTAAACTTGAAAACCATTAATGGTGCGAAAAAAACAAAAGGTATGATAACACTGAAAATAAAAATCTACAATATAGAGAAAGAAATGAACGTCTTTATTATAGACAACGAAAATTTCAATTACGAATTTTTAATAGGTCTGGATTGTATAAAAGAATTTAAACTGATCTAAAATGAGGATTTAAAAATAACTCAATATTATAATCCAAAAGAGAACGAAGAAAAAAATAAAAATGAAAACATTCCTGATGTGCCAGGTGACTTGAGAGAAAAATTTCAAAATAACGGACAGGAAAGAAAAACAAATAATACCAATTCTAAGTATTTAGATGATGCAGAAAAAGAATATAAAGTCTATTTCAACGAGCATGTAAACACTGATGAATTCGAAATTATTGTAAATCATCTAGATGTAGATAAACAATTTGAGACTGACAAATTGATTGAAAAATATAAATCAGTATTTGCAAAAGATAAGTATGATATCGGCACTGTAAAAAATTATGAAGCACATATTGATTTGATAGTGGACAAGTATTGCTATAAACGTCCGTACAGATGTACGATTGAAGACAAAAGAGAAATTGAGAGTCAAATCGAAAAGCTACTAAAAAAAACTTAATAGAAGAATCATATAGTCCGTTTGCCGCACCAGTAACTCTAGCATATAAAAAAGAAGATAATAAAAAATCAAGGTTATGCTTTGACTTTAGAGAATTAAATAAAATCATTGTACCTCAATCACAACCCTTTCCACTGATTGAGGATCTTATGGTAAAAACAGTCAACTGCAAATACTTTACAACCTTAGATATTAATTCAGCTTTCTGGTCAATTCCATTGAAAATAGAAGATAGACAAAAAACCGCATTTGTAACGCAAGAAGGACATTTTCAATGGACCAGCCTCCCTTTTGGCTTAAAAACGGCACCGGCTATTTTTCAAAGGATTTTGAACAATATTTTGAGAAAATATGGTCTAACAAAGTTTGCAGTAAACTACATAGACGATAAACTGGTCTTTTCAAGATCTTTTGATGAACACATAACACACATATCAATGATGTTAGAAGCAATAGAAAAAGAAGGCTTCAGAATAAAATTTTCAAAATGTTCTTTCGCAAAAGACTCAGCAAAATACTTAGGCCATATAATACAAGACAATTCTATAAGACCACTACAGGATTATCTAATTGCAGTAAAACAATTCCCAACACCAAAAAACCAAAAAAATATACGCCAATTTCTTGGGGAAATTAATTATCATCATAAATTTGTCCCACACATTGCAATTATTTTAGATTCACTACATAATCTTTTGCGAAAAAATGTGAAATTTATATGGTCTAAGGAATGTCAAGAATCATTTGAAAAAATAAAAGCATTACTATGCTCAGAACCAATTTTGAAAATATTTGATCCAGAGTTACCAATCCATATTTACACTGATGCAAGTATCAAGGAAATCGGAGCAGTATTAAAACAAAAAGACAACAATGGAGAGAGTAAGCCAGTGGCATATTTTTCAAAAAAATTGAGTGAAGCTCAGAAAAATAAAAAAGCAATTTACCTTGAGTGCTTGGCAATAAAAGAAGCCGTGAAATATTGGCAACATTGGCTTCTTGGAAGAGAGTTTTTAGTATATTCCGATCATAAACCCTTAGAAAATCTTAATATAAAAGCGAGAACAGATGAAGAACTTGGTGATTTGACATATTATTTGTCTCAATACAATTTCAAAGTCAAATACAATCCTGGAAAATTAAATCAAGAGGCAGACTGTTTGAGCCGGAATCCAGTTTTAGAACCTGATGAAAATTCAGATGACATATTAAAAATAGTAAACCTAGTAAACCTAGAGGAGATAAAGAATGATCAAAGAAAACACACAGAAGTTCAAAATAATAAGAATAAGCTGATATTAAAAAATGAAATTTATTATAAAAAATCAAAAAGAAGAGATAAAATTTTATTATCAGAAGAATTCAGCGAAGCATTAATAAGAAACGTACCCAATACTTATTGTCACTTGGGAAGAACCCAGATGATAAATAAAATAACACCATTCTATACAGCGAAAAATTTGATTATAAACATTAAGAAGATTTGTGAAACTTGTGACATCTGCATAAAGAATAAATCACGAAAAAAATCGAAATTTGGATTAATGTCACACTTAGGACCAGCAACGCACCCATTTGAGATCATGTCTATAGACACCATAGGAGGATTCGGAGGATCCCGATCAACAAAAAAATACCTACACTTATTGGTCGACCATTTCACACGGTACGCTTATGTTTTAACGTCAAAAAACCAAAACTCTGATGATTTCATAAAACTAATGGAGAATGTGACAGAAAACCATGATGTCCAAATGGTACTAACGGATCAATATCCAGGAATAAATTCCAAAAAATTCAAACAATTCTTGGAAAAGAAAAAAATAAGAATGATCTTCACTGCCGTAGATTCACCTTTCTCAAATGGTCTCAATGAAAGATTAAACCAGACCTTAGTGAATAAAATACGATGCACTATAAACGAAAATGACAAAAAGATTGCATGGACAACTATTGCGAAAAAAGCTGTGGAAAAATACAACGAAACAGAGCATACAGTGACAAAATTTGCACCAAAATATTTGTTAGAAGGTAGAAACATAAACATCCTACCACATGAATTAAAGAAAAAAACCACAACCGAAAATTTAGAAAGAGACAGAAAAATAGCACTTGAGAATACAAAAAAATCTCATAATGAAAACAAGAAACGATTTGACCTACACAGAAAACAAATTGAATTAAATGAGGGAGACCTCGTATATGTAGAAAATGGAAATAGTCTGAATAGAAAGAAATTAGATGAATTGCGAATTGGACCATATTCGATAACAAGAAAAATCTCTAACTCAATCTATGAAGTTGACACCGGACACAAGAAAAAAGAATCCAATCTCTATCACATAATGAAACTAACTCCACTTGTAGAGGATTATAAAAATTGAACAATTGCATGGGAATTGTTCACATCTCAAGAGGGGAGATGTAAAGAAAACATCGACACTCGCATCGGAGTCACCGTTTTCTTCGATTCAAATGTGCCGCGCTATCGACAGCTGACACCGTCCCGGGAGCCGCCTGATGACTGACTAGCAAGGCATAAGATAAGAAGATCGCGTTGAGATCACACGTGTTTAAAAACGTGATTAAAAGTTAAAACATTACCTGAAGTAAAAACTTTAAATGTTGTTTTCTGTTTTTTTACAGGTAATCTTCTTTTTTTCATTTAACCATTGTAAATATTGTAAATAGTGAAACAAAATTATATCAAACTGTTTTTTTACAGAAACGCAACTGAGTTTTTATTTCCAATTTTGGAGAACTATTTCCGTCCCATTATATATATATATATATATATATATATATATATATATATATATATATATTTTCTAACACCACTAACCTGGTAGTTGCCGGCGCTAAAAGCAATGCTCTGAACGAGCTTTGTAATTTCAAGGGCAGGACCTTTGGGGTATGAGAAAGATTTACATTGAGACACAGACTCAGGTAGAACAGTGCGTGTATTCTCCAGAATATGACACATATATCAGCGATGACAAGAATACACAAATTCCAAATATCAAATTGCATACAAATATTCAATGCGAAATCAAAAATTCTTTTCTCACCCTTGAAAAAGTGTTATTGCTTACTCACTCTGATTCGAGTATTTCTTCCCAATTCACTACTATGTTACAACAAATATACATGCACGGTAACTATTGCTTGGCCAGCACCGTTTAAATAACAAAATTACACAAAATTGAGGAACAAAGATTAACACACCTTATCTCGTAACATCATTAGAATGAGCTGTATTACCGACGTACAAGGTTCTTTCGATTTCTCTGCCATTATCTAGAATTTACGTGAATATGCAAATTTACAATCACAGCCTTTCTGCTGCTACGCTAACGTTGTCTACGTAACGTTCTAACTCTGTGTCGGTTCGTAATCGTTTTACAAAATTTATGTTACCTTTGACGAGCGCTCAATACGCAGCTTGCAAACCGTTCGGCGTTGTTTGACATTGGCCCACTTCCGGCTGCACGGTAGCTTCGCTTCCTCGCAGACCATCCGTCCACGATGTCGCTCGAAACGCCGTCTTTTTTCTCTCCTGCCACCAGATCCACGTCCAATTTTCTTTCGTCTCTCCTCTTGACCACGCCCGGCACCGGAATCCTCGCCTCTGCTTCTTTCTTCGCCCCTCTTCCTATGCGGCTCGCCGACACGTATTTCACAGTCGTAACGGTGTATCGGTTTCTGGCATTTCTGGTTCTTTACAACACTTCCTACTCGTGTAGCTAACTGCACAGTTCTACTGACGCGTCGCAACAGCTTACAGTTCTGGCTTTCGCGGCTCCTATTCCGCCTCGTATTAGCTACTCCACAATTTTCAACAGTCTTCCTCAAATATTACACTTCGCGTAGTTAATCACAGTTCAGAAGGCTGAATCTTCCGCTATCCTACTATTCTTTCGCCTAAACAATCACTTCGCACTGGACTTTCTACAAAATTGTGTCTCACAATTCTCACATCTCGCTCTCTACGCAAGTCCGAACTCTTCGACGCCTCGTACAAAAGAAAACTGCACTCTATAATTACTACCGCTCTGGCTGACTGCACTGGATCTCCCACCTCGGCGTCTTGCACCTAAAGAAACCTTACTTGCGCGGTCCCATGACAAGATGTCGACTCCGCCCTACCGGCCTTTGCTCACCGCACTCGACGTCTCGTACAGAAAAAGGGTGATCAGTCATCTGCTCCGCTAATTACAGGTAGCGTGACGTCACGACGAACCCTTCCGCGTTTACGCATGAACTGGAAGTTCGCCGCCGTCACGCCGAGGGCAGCAACTAACAGATAGCGCTGTTTCTTAAGTAATTTATTTAGCTCACCTGTGCTCCGGTGATTCTCTCTCTCTCTCTCTCTCTCTCTCTCTCTCTCTCTCTCTCTTTCTCTCTCTCTCTCTCTCTCTCTCTCGCTCTCTTGTATATTTTCCTTACTCCTTTCATTAAGCCATCTTTATCACCTTCTTAAGTCATAAGCAGTCGGCGGACGTTTTAGGAATTTCCCGTGTACCCAATGCAAAGTGTCTTTCCCACTCCACAGTCACCGCTACCTGCATGTGTCCACTCCCCTTCCCTGGCAGCCCTGGTCGCTGTAGGCAGCGCACCGAGTATTTCTAGAAACTGCTTTTACATCCCGCATTTAAATGCACAAACTTTGCTTTGCCTTCACTCCGAGATTCAGGAAATTGTAATAAAACATAAATTTCACGCACTTCTCATTTAGCTCAAAAAATATTTAAATTCACAAACAGTCGAAGTCCTCGGATACAGTTTTTGGAGATCTGATAGAAAATCCAGCGTGGCTGCACACGGCGGTGGGTTCGGTATCTATTTACGTGACGACATTAGCTGCAAAGTTATTTTCTCTACAGCAAATCATAAAGACCACTTCACCGAATATTTAATTGTTGAAGTTAATCTCTCGGGAAAAAAGTGTATCTTGGCGGTAGTTTATTCTCCTCCCAAATGAGGCAATATCGACGATCTAGATGACTTCCTCGCTTCCCGTGCCACTAAATACGAGGACATTCTTATAATGGGCGACTTCAATCGTAACTTATTGAAAAAATCTGCTTCATCTGACAACTTAGCTCGTTTTTTTGCAACATGAACCTAACGATTCTTCCTCTAAAGGCAAATCACATCACAAGAGATACTGAAACATGGATAAATCATATCATAGTGTCAAATCCAGAAAGAGCGCGTTCTCAGGGACAATTTTCCGTTCCAGGAGTATCAAAACATGATCTTATCTACGTATCGTATAATCTAAAGTGTCCCAAATACACACCGAAAATAATAAAATATCGAGGTTATAAAAACTTCCTTTGTTTCTGATGGATTTTCGGTTCTTTGGAATCTTGTTCAAAATGCAACCACGCTCAATGGTAATGTAGCAGTATTTACGAAATTGTTAAATGGACTAGTAAATAGACATATACCACAAAAGACGTCACGCGTGACACGTCTCGCAGCTTCGTGGATATTCGGTGAAATTCGCCAAATAATGCATGATGCGGACACTGCTTATAAAGGTTTTCGGAAAAAAAGAAACAACGATCACGTTACGGATAAAAAACTTAGATATCGTGTCACTCAAATGTTGAGAAATACCAAAATTAAATATTATCACTCCATTTTTCAAAAATAATTGTGATTGTAAATTGCTCTGGAAAAACTTGCGAACTATAGATAATGGAAATATTTGCAATTCAACAGAAATAAATGTTTCACTTGATTCGCTAAATCATCCTTTCGTTAAGCTTGCGCAGCCAATAAATACATTACTAAAATCTCGAAGTTTATCCTCGCTGCGAACAGATATTAGTATACCGACTCTTTCTACTTTGCGTCAGTAACCCCCACCGACATTTTGAGTCTAAAATCAAACGCCCCCGGCTCCGACGGAATCAATGTAAAGTTGCTGAAGCTCGGAGCTGAAGTAGCACTCCCGGCAATTGTAGACATAATTAATTTCTCGATAATGAGCGGCGAATTTCCCTCGCCTGGAAGACTGCACTTGTACATCCTCTTCCTAAAAGCGCCAATCCTATGACGCCTGTTTATTACCGTCCCATTAGTATCTTGCCAACATTATCAAAAGTTCTCGAAAAGTTCGCCAGGAAGCAGACTGAACATCATCTTGAAATTTCAGTATTTTTAACGAAAACCAGTCAGGGTTTAGACCCGGTAACTGCGCACGGGAACTGCGCTCCTCAGTGTAATTGAAGACGCCAGAAATGCAATGGACAACAGTAAATTCACAATTCTCGTCCTTCTCGATTTTAGCAACGCATTCGATTCTGTCGACCACGATATTTTGTTAGAAAAGTTAACAATGGATGTGCCACATCCACGCTCAAATGGTTCCCCAGTTATCTATCTGACCGACAACAAAAAGTTGTGTGCGGTGAAGTGTGTCGTGTACATTGCCAATAGCACGCGGCATTGCACAGGGTTCAGTGTTAGGACCCCTCGCGTTCCTTATTTATGTTAATAATATAGGCAAGTCAATAAAAAATTGTTGTCACCACATGCGTTCTCATGATCTCAAATTGTATATTAGTGGACCACCTTCTCGCGTTTTAGAAATGGCTCAAAAAATCAACGAAGACCTACATAGTCTCTCTTGGTCGTCTTCAATGGGGCTACTGCTAAACCCCAATAAATCTCAGTGTCTTGTAATCGCTCCAGAAACTCCCTAAAAAGTTATTACTTTCCGCTCTCCCTGATATTTGCATAAATGGAACTCCTCTACCGTGGTGTAACGACGTGAAAAATTTAGGGGTGCAAATGGTTAATACTTTAAACTGGAATGTTGAAATTGATAAAATCAGTGAAAAAGTCCCTGCATGTTTTGAAACGCATGGGTACTCCATTACCTACAAGAACTCTTAGGACCCTTGTACAATTCCTCTTTATTCCTCACTTTAATTAATGTGATTTACTATTTACTGACATAAATTTAAAACAGCAACGTAAATTACAAGTAGCTCAAAATGCATGCATTAGTTTTATTTCGACCTTAAAAAATACTTCATATTTCAACTTTTTAGCGGATTCTAAAATTCTTGCCTTTGATAAAAGGCGATTACTCCACTGCCTTCTTCTTCTGTACAAGATTTTAAACAGCGCTCATCATACCACCCTCTCGCAACGATTTCAGATTACGAAGCTGCATCGAACCCGAGCGTCACGCCTTATTTGTATGCCTCACCGCAATACCTCTACTTTTAGCAAATCGTTCACTGTTACTGCCATTCGTACTTGGAACAATCTTCCATCCTCTATAAAAACTATAATACTGTAATACATTTCAAAAGTTTAAAAAAGAAGTCACGAACTGGATTCATGAAAATACTACTTAACGACATTGCCACTACTCGTCTGCCAAAACTGAGGATTAGGTGGACGCCGTGCTGTTTCAGCCCTGTGACAAGTCCCATTTTCACTCCAATCCTACCTATCTTACAGTGTTCTACTCCATTTTTCAAATAAACACTTTCATCTCATCGTCTATCCTTTGTCTAACTCTCTCTCTCTCTCTCTCTCTCTCTCTCTCTCTCTCTCTCTCTTTCTCTTTCTCTCCCTCTTTCCCCGCTTTCTTCCTTTCTCTCCCCACTCTTACTTTCTTTCTCTCTCTCCCTCTCCCTTTGGATCACTAAAATCCTCGTTTTTTTGTTTCCTTCCTCTCTTACTTTTCATTTTCATTCTAGGTTATTTAACTATTTCTTTCTTCTAAATTTAATCCTATTATTTTAATTATTTAACTTTAAAACGTGAAACTAGCTATTTGTCATTAAAACCTACTTGTACACTTCCTATCGTTTTTAAATAACCTATGTAGAACCAACCTTTCAACCCATACATGAATTTTATTACAGAACACAAATGTATGCATACCTGTGTTATGAGTACATGATTTTACATCTGTGCATTTGCTCATTTGTGCAACGTAATATGCATATGTGCATTTGCCCACATGTGCTTGTATTCAAAATACAATTCATGTGATTTTCATTTTTGTCTCGATGTGTTTTACTAATTCTTTCTGTTTCATTTCATCGTTTCTTACAACTTTCACCATTGTTAAGACATAATATTCAATTCAAAATGTTTCCGTTTCTTTTTTGTCTTTTGTGTGCACTGACATTGCTAATTTGTATTGTGTTGTTGAGAGTATTGTGTTTTGTCCTTAAGCCGCCATTCTGATTGAAGTTTATCTGGGTTCACTCAATCGCTTATACCGGGATGGTCCCTTGTTTGCAGTCCCAGTAATAAATGTAGTATATATTGTTGGCTTCCGAGTGGGAGATGTTGGGTCGGGTTTTCAGGTCTTGGGAATATTCTAATTGGTAAACATTCCTAAATTTCCATAATATCTACGTTTCTAGTACGGGGTTTAAAATGAAAATGTTTCCTACAATATGAATTGATCGTTTTTAATCCCCCTTTTTTTACTTAATTTAAAAATCAAATAGTTTTATAAAACATTGCCATATTATTTATATTGTTAATATTATTGTTATTATTGTTACGAAATACTTTATTTTCCAACGTTTTCATTTTTCACAGGACCTGAACTCTTAATTCTTGACTCAATGTGTTTTCGCTCGCATACTGACGATATTTCCTGCCTTTCTAGTCTTCTTTAGGATTACTGCCTTCTAGTCTTATTTGAATGACGTATTCAATAATACGCACGTAATCTTAGTTCGTTCAAAACCTCTATGTGAAACATTTAGTAGTACTTAGTAACCTTTCACTGGCTTATACAAGATCTGTCCAATCCTTTCTGAACCTAATTTGCCGAGTCAGAAAATATAATTTATCTAAATTTTGAATAAATTCTCATCGCTTTCTAATACATTTACATTCACTTTAACACATCCCTAACTTAAAATAAATAAATTTCATCACACTCATAAATTTCATTTCATCAATGCTGTGAGAGTATTCCCTTTTCTATCTACTCCTTCCTCCCTCGCTTACATTCCTGTCTTCAATGTGAAAAACCCCCTTATCCAAATTGGGAACGTATTTCTCTTTGAATGACTTTCTCTTTATTAACTATTGTATTAATTTTTTTAATATGGTCAGGCCGAAGAGCAAGCTAAATGATCTGAGCCTCAACATCAATAAAGACTATATTTACTTTATTTATTTATTTATTTATTTATTTATTTATTTATTTATTTATTTATTTATTTATTTATTTATTTATTTATTTATTTATTTATTTATTTATTTATTTATTTATTTATTTATTTATTTATTTATTTATTTATTTATTTATTTATTTATTTATTTATTTATTTATTTATTTATTTATTTATTTATTTATTTATTTATTTATTTATTTATTTATTTATTTATTTATTTATTTATTTATTTATTTACTTATTTAAATATGAGTGGCATATAGATGGCAAATGACAAGAGGACGAGGCAAGACCAAAATGCTAGCCTAGCTTAAAGACAAGAAAACTAAGTAGTTCTAGAACGTCTGTACCATTCTGTACCACTACTAGTTCATATCCTAAACATATCGCTCAGACCGAACACCATCGACATCTGGAAAAATTACAAAACTGGATTGTAACAATATATGTAAAGGAACAAAATCACTGAACAGAACGGTGTAAAATATATACTTTGGGAGCGTGCGGAAGCCCGCACGCCAACATTGTGTAAGGTGCTCTTCTGATATCAATACGAATAAGAACACATTTTTGAAATTGTAAAAATTTCGTTGTAATATTTCCTGAAATAAAGGAAATTTTGGAGCAATTATTTTGACAAGAACGAGCCCAAAAGTGTTCTTTACATTCTCCCCTAGTTAGTACCGTAGTATCCTACAAGAATGGTGATTGCCCCATTTTCGGCAATCTCTATTTTCGAAAACTGGAAAAAATTACTTTGAAAAATAATATTGACGATAGAAATTTTTTGGTTAATTTATTTAAATAACGTCATGTACTCAATTTTTAAAAGAATTAATTTCGCGTAATTTCTGTTGGAAGTTAATGCAATTTATAAAAAAAACATTTTCTCAAAAATTCATTTCTTTCTAATATTTTTCAAGCGATAAAGCAGAGTTAAAAATTGGCGAAGGCATCGTATTCCTAGAACAGGGAATTGTAGGAAATTACAAAATTCAGGAATAAAGCGAGAAAGTGTGTTCTGTTGCAGCATAACTATTTTCCTACTTATAATGTAATACATATAGTAGCATTGTTTCGTCATTAAAAAATGCTAATGACCAGAGAAGTTCCGTCTATTAAATAAAACTGAAACAAGCAATTCCATTTTCCCTCGAGCCTTCGTAGTTAACAAATCGGTTCCTTTTAATGAGGGTCACAAAGAAGCCCGATCTGGCAAAACTCTTATTAAACTTTGCAGGAAGTGTTGCGCTAACTGTGCCATTCGCCGCGCGAAACAAGAACAAGAGCGGCGCTACGTGCGCACTTCAATTTGCATCCTTGCGCGTTTCCACGTCGCGGCTGGAAAGCAAGGCCGCGCCTGAGTGTTTCATACGGCGCCAACCGGATTCCACCGACCACATAAATCCTTGGTCGCAGGCGCCGCAGTAGCGCCGTGGTTGGAATCACAGAAAAAAGCAAAGAAAAAAATCCAAACTCGTTTTCAATTTTTGTTTGCAATATCAAGGCACTTGACCGGTAGAGATGGCATTGCAGTCCCTGTGACCGGGAGGTCTTAGGTTCCAATCCTGGCGGTGTGGCAGGATTTTCGACACTAGCTTGTCAGCTAGGTCGAATTCAGCCGCCGCACGGTAGGGCCAAATGCCAAAAAGCTGGCCAAAAGTCCAAAAAAAAAAGTTACTAGATAGGGATTTTGTCGTTGCTACTTCAATAGGTTGGTATTTGGGCCGTTGAATTCCGCAATTAGTAACGGTTTCTCTCTTATACTTGAAATAAGAGATCAGTTCAAAGTTGGGCCTCGAGCGATCGATATCGGTCAGCTGTGAAACGTGTTTTCAGAACCTTTGTGTTTCGAAGGATAGAGAAGCGTGCAGTCGGCCGAATTCAATAAAACAAAATGGAATCTATTCCTGAGAGTAAGTAGAAACATAATATGTATACTTAATTTTTTTTAAAATAATTTATTAATGTAATAATTAACGTTGATTGTTGGCGAAAAATGAAAATGCTATAATCAAAAATTTGTGTTTAAAATGAAAAATAACTATGTGCACCGTCGTGCGGGGCTAAAAACTTAACATGACATTATTCGAAATGTTATTCTCTGTGAGAATCACAAAAAAACAGCTGCCCGTACCTGCCGTTTTAGTGCCTGTGACAAATTTTCGTAGCGCGTGCAACATGTAGAAATACAAACTTTTGATGATTTTCGCCATATTCGCCATATTGGTCCGCCATTTTGTTTTTTTAGCATTTTTATTCAATATTTATTAATCAGCATGCTTATAAACCCAAATCAACTCATTTTTAATTATAAACACGATCATTTCGTGTTAAAAATGGAAAAAATTGATGATTTGGTCCGCCATATTAGTCCGCCATTTTGTTTTTTGGCATTTTCATTCAAGGTTATTAATTAGCATCCTTAAAAATTCAAACTAACTCTTCTTTACTTATAAACATAATAATGTTGTGTTAAAAATACAAACTTATGGTAATTTTGTCCGCCATATTGGTCCGCCATTTTGTTTTTTATGCATTTTTATTTAATATTATTAATCAGCATGCTTATAAACCCGAATGAACTCATTTTTAATTTTAAACACGATCATTTTGTGTTAAAAATGAAGAAAATGATGATTTTGTCCGCCATATTGGCCCGCCATTTTGTTTTTTTGGCATTTTCATTCAAGATTATTAATCAGCATCCTTAAAAACCCTAATGAACTCATTTTTACTTATAAGTATGATCATTTTGTGTTAAAAATACAAAATTTTGATAATTTTATCCGCCATATTGGTCCGCCATTTTGTTTTTCGGAATTTTTATTACAGATTATTAATTAGAATGATCATAAACCTCTGAATACAAAGTTTCAGTCAAATCGTACAACGCTTTCGACTTTTGACCAGCTTTTTGGCATTTGGCCCCACCGTGCGCCGTCTGGAGGAGAATTTTATCGGCCGGCTACTCCGTTCGGTAGTTTTCCGTCGTTTCTCCGATCAACACCAGGTGAATGCCGGGGCAGTACTCTTAACTCTTCACTCAAATTCTTCACGGGCAAACTCTTCACGGACCGCGCGCGATCTTTTCTTCCTCTTCCTTGTCTTATCCTCACCCCTTTCTCACACTTACACTACCACACAATCCGGGAGACCAGTCGGGAACTTAGAGCTTGTCCCGACTGGGGAGGTGGTCCCTAGTGGGTTGGTTGGGGAAAACCCCACTAGCCAACAGAAGGTCGGCGCCGGATCTCGCTATACAGCGGTGGAGAACAGACACCACCTCCCGAGCAAAAGTATTTACGGAACTTACGGAACTAATGACCCTAGTAGTTAACGCGCCCGGAATCAATGAATCAATCAATCACTGCACTTGGATCGATTGATTGGTGTTTTGCAGAGCGTCATCTACTATGGGCAGTAGATCCGTAAATCGCGGGAGGTTGCTGTGTGCATCTCACCTGTAAAGTAAAATCCGGTGCCAACTGACACGTCAGCTTGCACGGCATTATATACTCGTATATATACCACGTATTTTATACTCGCGGGGCACTTGCCTCGCCGGAACAAGCTCGAATCTCTCGGCTTGACTTCCCACTCCTATGCGGTGCAGATAGTGAAGTGGTGAGAGGATAGAAAAAGGAAGAAAAGATTGCACTTTCAAGTGCAAGAGGATAGGACAAGGAAGTGTAAGCAATGATCGCACGTGGTCCGTGGCCCGTTTGTAAGGGTACTGCTCCGGCATTCGCTTGGCGTTGATCGAAGAAACTACGGAAATCTACCTCCAGAACTCTAACCCTAGGATCTTCAGGTGAGAGACGCTGCATCCGCAACGTTTGTTGTCACTAACGCACTGGCTAAGGCCGGTGAGATTGATAGGAGAAAAATTCGGAAACAGATGATTAGACAAAACGTCCACTTAGATTTCTCATCTTCGGACTGCTCGGTTCCGTCTCAGGTAGCTCCGGTATATTTCATCGGATGCTTCGAATTCAGTTAATAAGCAATTGTTTATTAATAGGTTATTATCAATCTGTTTATCAATGTATTTTGCGTGTGGCGTTTGGAGGTGATTACAACTATTACTTTAATAAATGCTATAAATTGGAAAATTATACTATGACGATAAGTTATTTATATGTTACAATGATCTTGAATTCTCCCTGCCTTATATTGTCGTTTTCAGCCTTGCCTCCGTTTTGAGGTTTTACGACGCAATTAGGCAATTACGAGCTAATGTATTATGATGTGTAATATTTCCTTTCTACACCACAATCACAAGATAAAATCATTCTCGCCCTTCACTGTGAACAGAGCTGTTGCTGCCGAAATTTCCTGTCCTGTAGGTCGACCTACACCTGATATTACACCGTTTAATTTTTTTTGTTCCTTCACGCTACTAACAGGCTAGTCAATTAGGAAATTTGTAACCAACCAACCACATCGGTTGCCAGAGCTCTGTTGAGAGGCCTAGCAGCATTTTAAATCCTTCAACTTTTCCTTGATATTTCTCTTTTCATTATTAACTCATTACCCATCCATTATGTTACTTTAATTTAAATCCTTTCATGCGTGTTGTAATTCAGGTGTTTTCTCGAGGTGAGTTATATTTCTTTCTTCAGGCGAGTTATATATTTTTCATGGCAAAAGGTTAAATTACGTAAAAATTATGTTCTATTACATAACATTTCACGCTCCACAGGAAGACAAGAGAATTGAGGTAGTCAGGCACAAAGGAAATAAAAAATAAGAAATAACAATGAAAAATAATTTCTTTGTTTATTTTCATCCACTAGGTGAGAAGCAAGTGAGTGATAGTTTGATGTTTTGTTTTACAAATTGAATGTTCCTATCACCTGATTCTCAACGTTACTTGGCTCGGCGACATTTGGTGCAATTATTCTCGACGCCGTATCCGGCCTTTCGTGTAAGAGGAAGAATTTGGCAAATAACTTCAACCTAGGCACGGATATCCTCGAGTTCCTGAACATGACCTTTGATTTACTTGGAAAACGTGTGGTTTACTTTCAACCTTCTTCCGTTCGTCGGCTTCCTTGATGAGTCTTTCAATGATTAGTTGTGCGAAATGAGCCTCGTATGGACTCATACCGATGCTGTCATGTGGCAGGTGATTTAGCCATCAGTTGACATGTGGCACTAATTCACTCCAGTCATCGTGTTTTTGACTACAATACGACCGGAACAATCTGGAAAGTTCCTTCATCGCCCACTCACTAGCATTCCATTGCGGGTGGCGAATTGATCAGTAAATTAGTGTGGCATTTTTTCTTCTAACGATTTTTTCATTGTTAATTGTAAATTGGGACCCGTGGTCGCTCAGAGCTCGCCGATAGGGTCCAGCTACCTCGAAATACTTATTTAAACATGTAAACATTATTTTGTGGTCGCTTTCCTAATTGGATAAACTTCGTAAACTTCGTAAAGAGGTTGATGACTACCAGAATGTATTTGTTTCCACGCCTCGATTTTGGCAGTGGGCCATACATGTTACAACGACCTGTTTCCCCTCAAGTATTATCGGTACCATCACTCCTGCGTACGAGCGGTTCGGAAACTTTGTTTTCATACACTTTGTGTCCCGGTCGGAGTTTCTCCAATAACATAGTTGCTTTATAATTTATGTGAATTGAATTATATATTTATTTTACGTGGCGAGAGTCGGGCCATTCAAATCGGGAATCAAACCCGCTCTTCCGTCTGACCACGCAAATTTCTCTTCGCTCCTTTCACCAACTAGCGAAGAAAGGAGGTATTTCTTGGAAGACGAAACATGCAATTTGAATTTAGCTCAGAGGCGTCATTTAGGTTTGAAGATCTTTTACATGCAAGTAAATCTACTAACATGGGACAGCCGGCTTTACTTCCCCTCCCAAGGAGGGCGTACGGAACGATTTTCTCGCCCTTAAAAATCCACGGTTTCGATCAGGTTTGAAGCCGCCAACTTGGGTATAACAGCCCGATACGCTAACCGTTACACCATCGCCTCTGACAATGATTTAATCTTACTAAATCCATTTTACCGCCACTTTGGCATGAACATATTTGATTAATTCATCCGCGTGCGATCTTGGAATCGTAATTCGATGTGAAATGGGATTTGTGTTCATTTTGAGGAGTACCATCTCGTTGCTTAACTTAACCATTTTTTGGAATCTTGTCGTATTCGTGCGACCACCTGGTCATCTTGCAGTTGCACTCTTCCTTCCAGCACACGTTTGACCTGACCTACGTCGTCGTCTTGATTTGGAAGTTCTACCAGATTGGTCCACTCCCACAGAAATCCTTGAGGTATTTTAAAATCGATGGCGTTGAACAAATCAGCTTTCTCTCAGATAACGTTTTTTTCCTGGGGTTAAAATTTGCGATTGACGAAGTCCAGTAGCGCATTTTTGTTGCCCTCGAAGTACTCAATTTGAATGTCGAATTGTTGAAACCACAACAACCACCTCAGCCGATCATTTTGCCAATTGCACGCTTACGAAATATCATAGCCTTATGATCTGTTTCAATCACAATACTCCTTCCCATTATGAATGAACTCAGTTTTGTATGCATACAAACAATTGCGTAAGCTTCCTTCTCCGCCTTCGTGAAACGTAATTGCAGTACCTTCGGTGTAGTACTGACAAGACTTATGATCTTTGCGTCATCCTGTCGGTATTGGTTGAGAATTGCTCCCACCCCTAAGTCACTACTATCCGTTTACAGGTACATTTTTGCTGTGAAATCTGGATCCCAAACTGTGTACGTTCGCAAAAACATGTATTTGATTTCGCCAAACGCTTTTTGATGTATTCTGTCCACATCCATTTTTGATTTTTTCTTAGCAATTGGTATAAAGGCGTCATTAACAGTGCGTAATTTTGACAAAATCTACTATAGTAGTTGCCTAGGATTCTTCATAATTGCCGGATATTCTTTGGTCGAGGTATGTTCTCGATTTCTTCAATTTTCTCTGTGTTCATTTTGATTCCTTGACTAGATATTTTATGTCCGAGAAACTTTGTAACACACAGAAATGGGATTTTTCAATATTTAATACCAGGTTGTGGCTAATGAATAATCTTAATAATTTCGTCATTGTTTCTAAATGTTGTTCAAAATTCTTGGACTGCAATACGACATCATCCACGTACAAAGTATGGTCTTACATGTCGGCATTATTCATGATCTCGTCCCTGCATTGGACAAGTGCAGCGCCGCTGTTGTGTAATCCTAACGGAACATTTTGGACACGCAGCTGTAGTGGCAGAAACCCAGAGATATTCCATAAATCGTAGGTTCTTCTACATTTTGGCGGTTGTAGGAAAAAATATAAGCAAGAAAGTGAAACATAATTGTTCCTTTATTAATGGATTACAGTATAAACAACACAAAAATTCCGAATGTAGTTGATGCATTCGATTTAAAAAAATATTGTCTGGATTCGGTAGCCACAGTAATATTCGGATACGTGAAATGAAACATAATATAAATAAATAAATAAATAAATAAATAAATAAATAAATAAATAAATAAATAAATAAACTAAAAGAAAATTAATACTTTGTATCATAACCATTGTTGTCAATGACTTGCTGTAATCGCTTTAGCATTGAACCAATAATCTTGTTCATGTACTGTTGTCCAATTTGTGTCCATTCTTCCTTGATTCCCGCTTGCAGATGAGACTTTGACGTAATTGGGATTCTCCTAACTGTACATTCCAATTCATGCCATAAATTAGCGATTGGATTGAGGTCAGAAGACTGAGGCGGCTATTCCAGCAATATTGGACACTTATACAACAATCATTCCCGCACTAAATATGATTTGTGTTTACTCTTACTATTACGACGATGACGACTTCAACGACAATGACAGCGACGAAATGACAGAGGTGCGAACGGTGACGAAGGCAGGGATGATGAAGACGACGGAGGCAAGGACCTTTCTGAGGACGATGGATTCGACGGAGACGAGAACCAATGACAGGGATGATGAAGGCGACGGAGACGTGGACCTTTGCGAGGATGATGAAGGAATGGAGGCGTGGAACCTTATGTGGATGATGATTGACGCGGCGGCGATCTAACCACAAGCGGAAGAAAAGAATGAAAAGCGGAACAGATAAAATACAAGTTTTTCATAACGCACAGAATCCCTTGCTAGAGTGAATGTACATGGGAAAAATTGCACGAGAGGTTTCTCAAGAAGGTACATAGAGGCAATTAAATGTAATATTATATTAATGAAGAGCTCCAACGCAGAATGAATGGGCAGAGGCGAAATTGCGCTAAAGGCACAAGTTGAGGAAATAAAGCTTATTAATAATCTGTGCACGGAAGAACAATTATCTTTTAAAAACTTATCTGATTGCTAGAAAACAATTTAATTGTTAGGTTTTAATTTATAAACGCTATTGCATGGAAAGCATAGACAAAACTGTTTTAACGAGATTATCAATAATTTAAACGAGATTTGGAATTGAGCTTTCAGAAATAAATTTGTAAAGATCCTTGTGTTACCATACAACATAGTTAAACTTTTTAAAATCAAAAATCAATCGATAACAAGTGGTACTTTATCAATACATATTATCTCGCTTTATTTGCAATGATTGTAATTTTCGAAAATTCAGAGAATTCAACGAAAATCATTGAATGTTAAGCGTTCTTTGCTCTTATCAGAGGAAACAATATGGAGGGCACCGATCCAAATAACTGTTTCCCCTGAATTTTGGATTGATTGTTTGATTATTTCGTGTTTCCGAGCGCGTTCACTTCTCCGGTCATTAATCCCATTACAGGGTCTCATCACGAATGGGGCGGTGATCATCCTTCCCTTCCTTCCTGTTCTGGCATCGACCTAACGTTGGCGTGCGGGGTTTTCCCTACCCAGGAATCTCTCACGAGCGGGGCACCGCCCCAGATGGGACAATCTTCCCACATGTGTGGTAGAGTAGTGCCTGTAAGTGTTCGTGTAAGGGGTGGGGACCGCACCAGGAAGATGAAGAAAGATAGCGCACTGTTTGTTAAGGCGGCTCGGCATTCGCCGAGCACCTTGTCCAATCCCCAACCGCTGATGTGTTGGGTGGGCGAATGCTCGCTTCCTTTGATGAGTTTTAAAGAATCGCAAGCAACCCTCCTCGGGATTCGCCGAATGCACAGCTCCGGCTTTTGCCTGGTGTTGATAGAAGAAACGGCGAAAAACTACGGAGCCGGGCCGGGCGCTAGAAGATTGCGGGATTAACTATTGCTCTAGTTGAGGCGGCTGCACACATCAATCAATACAATCAAAAAACTTAAAAATTCTCCAAAATGATTCACTTTCTCATGTTATATTAACTCAAATTCTGGAACGTCTTCAAGAAGAAAATATAATCAATGGCGCATCTCGGGGGGCGAGTGGTTAGCTTAAGCCTCCGCAGCCCTGTGCGCAGGTTCGCTCCCGGCCGAGGTGCGTGGAAGGGCGGGAAGCCTGCGAGCGTGTCTTGCCAGAGACAGGTAAATAAACACTCGCACGGGCACGGCACAATTAAAGCCTTCCGGCAATTTACCGTTCTAAGGAGATCTCACGTTCCTAAAGCCTTTTAACGCGGATATACAGGAGTCAACTGAGACCGACATCTGGCGGAGAAAGTGAGAGGCAAATACCTGAGGGGGCGCATGCACAAGAAGGGTCCCGCAAGCGCGCGCTGAGGGCAGGTTTGAAGGAAGCCTGGGCAGAACTCCCGAGTGCGTATCTAAGGTCCACGGTCGTTCTCCCGCAAAATAACCCGTACGATAAATATGTAGTTAATGTTTTTGAAGGGGCTCATTTTATTTAAATCTGCACTTGGACATTAGAGTATTTGCTTCTTATTTTTGTCACAATTTTTAGTTTTTTGTTTCCAAGAAAACTGCAGTGCATGTTGCAAACACGTTTGTGTTCAGCCACCTTCATCTACCCCACCTTACCTTGATCAACACAGAGACACACTGAGCACTAACGTCCAGACAACAAATTAAGGAAAGACTTGAGTTTTAGAAACTTGTTTAAACGATTACAGAAAGATTAAACCTGACACGACAACATCGCACACTGCAGACGCTCAATGTTGGAGGTAATTTAAGGAAGCAAATACAAGACAATATTGATTTAGCCTATAACGAGTAACAACATTACTTTTAATTTGCATATTTACTGATTAATTACAACACACTGATTTACAAAAAAACTGTACTTGTAGGGGGAAAAGTCATTTTCGATTTCAGTTCACCACGAATCATACTTGTAAGAATTTTTCAATAAATCCTATACAGGATTTTGGTCGCAGACTAGTGTTATTGCCGGACTCCAATTAATTACGACCAGCCTCCGGTTTATGTCGCGTGCTCAGGTTTTTTTACTACTAGAAAACAACTTGCAAATATTTTGGAACTTAAGAACCATTATCGATATGAACTCCACGTCCGGTTATAACAGTTACTTATAAATTGTTTCAAACACCCACTCCAAAAAGTGGTGACGAACAAAAAAACTAGAATTGGTTTTACAAGTTAGAAGAACGTAAAAACATATTCGAATAGTCATTTCCGCAAAAAATCTTGTTAAAGCATGAGAAAATGTTGCTTTTCAGCTTATGTCTATTTTCTTCACCAAAATGAAGAAATTGCTTATTAAATTTATCTTGTGCAGGTGGTTAAGTATAACAATGAACGAAACGGGATGTTGAGAAATCGCCGAGGTCGTTCTCATCATTTTATACATATCCTTTGATGAGATAAAGATAAGAAAGTCAATTAATTGGAGAAGGAAACATAAGAGTAAATCCGTAAATATAATTTTTTGCAGAGATCTCCAAGTGATGCATACTGGTTACAAAAAAAGTTGTATCTATATAAATTTAATAATTATTGTAACTACGTTATTAGTTTATTTGTAGGATGATAGGCTGATAATTTTGAATATTTTGACACAACCGAAATATTCACTGCCGGTGATACAGAATTGCACAGACTTTCTCGCACTAGTTTAATAGATTAGAAATTTTTCCATGTCATTAGTCAAGGCCTGCTTCTCGGTATTGTCACACCTTTCTCCAAGCTGCTACGTAGTGACGCCAAAACGACTTATTTTTACATTTTTCAATGTTTTGGTCCCCTAATAGTAGAATTGAAATGTGTGATAAAGATTTTTACAGAAGAGTTAAATGTAGTCCTACTCACAATTTTTCATCGAACAATTTCAAGCCTTCTAAAGAAAATATTTTGAGTATTTTTGAAAATGCGCAATTTTGAGCTCATTTTCATAGAAAACTTTTGTTTTTGAGAAACTTCCTAATAAATAATTTGAATTTGTACTCAAAATTCAGTAGGAAGGATTCGTCGGAATATCTCCACAATGAATATTCTCCGATCGATTTGGCAATTTTTATAAATTTAAATTTCAGGTAAGAATATAATGAAATACACAATAATAAAAATGACATAGGATGGATTAACAAACAGTTTTAATTTTGAATTTTCGAAAGCTGTAAATGTTTTATATGTTTTCAACCTCCTCTTGCAACTACATTATTGAAAATAAGAGATTTTTGTGCAAGTATAATTTCTTTTCGACAATTAGCTTTTTATTAATGTCATAGGCTTTAAAAATTAGTTGTTATTGTGTAATTTTGAGTAAAAATGAACAATTTTGAAAACAAGATTTTCTCACAAACGGCACCAATTTTTTCCCTTAAACTTGGGCGTGGTTTTTGCTACGTCGATTGAATAACATTAGGTAAACACCATTTTATGTATTCTTTACTTTTTCAAGAATTATGCAAATGTACACACGTATATACGGAGTAATAAAGTATTCAAATACAATTCTTGAGTGAGCAGACGTGCGGATGTGAGATTCCGTCTCTGAAGGCTAGACCTCTCCCCGTGCACTGAACGAGACATGAGGTGGCATTCGACGCGTCTCGGCCTCCTGATGGGAAACTGATAATTTCGGATTCGGCCAGAAGATGCTAAAAAATTAACAAAAACGTGTGTTTTCGTGATTTGGTTTTCAAGAATTTCAAGTGAATACAGTGAAAACAAAACTGTGAGTAATGCTAGAGAATGAATGAACGTTATATTCGACTTGGCACTTTTACTTTCTTATATAAGTGTGCCAATACCGATTTTCAAATGAATGTTTATTAAACTTAACTAACACCTTATTCACAAAAACATAAAAAACCTTCGCCTTTTAATTTTAGATTTGCATGTAACACTAGATTCGCATTCAAAGAGTCGAGCAATTTCAGAAGTAGAAGTGTAAACAAATTAGACTGAGTTTGTGAAGTTTCTATCTTCAAAAATTAAGAAGAAAAATTTTGAAGTGTGAAGGATTTCCGGCTAAGAATCAAATTTAGTTGTAAAAGATGTTGCGACTAATTGGGAACTAATTGGGAATGATCTGCATATTTGCATTTAGCATTTGTGCTAATGCAAATGTGCTACGTGCATTTTTGTGCATATCAGCAAAATAATTTTAAAATGTAGCTGTAATAAAATCCAACTATTATCACCACAACCTGCAAGTATTTTTTAAGGTGATTATAATTTTGAAATTGCAATGAGACCAGTTCATATCGCACACTGCCGTTGGATATTGGGAACTTTTGAACGGGAGTATAACATTATCAGCTACTACAATTTATTGGTAAGTCCAATGTCTAATACTGAAATAACATATTAGAACAAAGCTGGGCATGAGAGAAATTTTCAACAAATGAAAGTATTTTTAAAATAATTTAGACTGTCGGCGATGCCACATTTTACTGATACATAGTATAAGGAAAGTTATATATGCCGCGGAAAATCACGTTTTGGGGTCCCCTGATACCGATTTTTTTTTTTTTTCGTTTTTTTTTCTTTCCAAAACGTCCATTCGTCTGTTTGTCCGTCTGTCTGTCCGGCGTATGTAAAAACCACTAGTGGGTACGATTATTTTGAAAATGAAGAACCCCCTGTCGATTTGACCTGAGTTGATGCTCAGCGATTTTAAAAACATTCATTGATTTTTGAGAGCACTTTACATGAATCCCCTGGGACATTTTCAAAATTTTCTCAAAAATTGTTCCAATTTTGTTCTTTTTATGTTTATTGGAAGAATAGAGTGATATGCACTTATGAAGGTGGCATACTTCCGATTTTTACTGTTAACTCTGAATTTTCGACAATTGCAAAAGTTTGAATTTTTCCTGCGTCTTCTTACAACTACAATAATGAAGATATTGCGCGCTATGTGTGCAATTGAATGGGTGAGAATAAAAAGGTACACATTCCCATACCTTTAAGTTTTGGGGAATTAAAAAAAACTGTTAACTAAACAGTCGGTTTTACAACAAAATGTTATATTGATGATTTATACCTTTTAGTTCGTGGAATCTATTTCTGAAATGAGAGATACATGTGTATGAATAATTTGCCATAAAAAATAGAAAATATTTAGTGGAATATGTTCCTTTTTCAATTCATTTTTTAAATAAAATTGATTAAAATACTTTTTTACGTAACAAATGATGCTACTAATTATATTTAGTTCGAATTTGTAAAAATATTTAGAGATGTATTATTTAAATTAAGTGCTGTTGTATTAGCTTAGAATGGATTTACAAATAAAACTATGGAAGCTTATGCAAAAAAAAAACATTTTATTAGCTCAATCCTAAGTTCAAAATGAAAAATACATACTCATTCTATTTTTTAAAAACTATTTCTTATCATTAAAATCATTATCAACATTATTGGCACCTTTTGGGTTTTGTAATGGCGATAAAAGTGTCTCTTCAAAAAAGGGTTGTGCCCATCAGGGATGTAAGGAATGTACTAATGTAACGTTTTGAAGATCTTTCAGTTACCTATTCCTTTTCTATGGCTACATTTCTTTTTAAGAGCATGCTTAATGTCGGGGAACACATAAATATTCACATTTTTGTATTTGAAGTCATATTTAATTACAATACACCATTAACGTGTTTCAACATAGCCATTGTGGGTATTTCTGACGATGAAATGCCGGTGTGCGTGTTTTGAAAGATAATATTTTGTTTTCAATGAAGTGCAATTTGCCAAATTAAAGCGACCACGAGTCCTTGAATTCCAGAAAAAGGTTATACTGAAATGATTTTTCTTGAAAAGTAGGTTCAGTATTATTTCGCAATCATGATCATTTCCTTGTAGTACGAAAGGCGAATAAAGGCGGTCATGTCACCAAACTTCATGATTCTAAGTTCCAAAGCCACATTATCGAATGAAATGCTGTCCTCCTGTGTGGTATTATTCATACAGCCGTGCTACGAATAGCGCACTAGCACCACCAGTGCGGCAGCTCCCTGTTTTATTGAAAATTTAAGTTGATAAAGGAACACATTCATGGAATATTTTCCTCCAAACGCTCAATTAAAATTTCCAAAAAGGAAATTTTTTACTCTTTTAAAGAAATATTTTAATTTCTCATTAGAGGAATGAAAAATTGAGAAAACGTGAAAAATATATTTTAGACGCAGATAGGTAGTAGGTGTGAGGAGGATGTGGGAAAACAGAAAATATAGACCAGGCGGAAGGATTTAGGGAACTAACCAGTTCGAGAAAGTCTCTACCATTTTGTCGCACCACTAGTTTACTTTCTCGCGCACCACTTTAGAAGTCTTAAAAAACTAAAATGCAGCAGAAATCGGCATGATATCGAAGGCGGTAAGTATTCAGAAGCACGTTGTATTGATCCTTGATATCGAAAAATCAGTAAAAGGCTGTCTGTATATCTGCGAGCTGTCCGTCTGTGAACAATCCTAGCTGCTAGGCCATAAGCGAGATTTTCATCGAAACTAATATTCCCCGATCGATCTAGTTGATGATGCGACCTCTTTAATTTCAAACGCATAATTTAATTTTAGTTTGCACTTTAAAAGAAGATTCAACACCATTTTCAAAATGTTCTCAAAAATGGGTCTAAGAATTTGGTTGAAATATTTCTCGAATATGCGAAGTGCACTTATAAAAGTGGCGCAGGTCCAATTTTTGTTGAACTCTCTAAATTTTCGAAAACAGCAAAAAATATTTTTCGACATAATCCTACACCTATTTTGAAGATAGAGATTTGTGAATGGTATCTGTTCTTCAAACTTTTATATTTACATGGGGTCATGTTCAATTTTTTCTAAATACGAGTAGTTTTACGTAATTTTGTGTAAAATAAAGGCAATTTAAAAACCTTATTTTCTAAAAAACTGCTCCAAATGTTATCTTTATTTTTTTCCTCTGGTAGAACAAATGACTCTCATAAAATATCGCTCTTGTCATTATCATTGTACTTTCTGAATTTTCGAAAATTGTTAAAGTTACAAATAATGCGAAAATATATGTGCTGTTAAGTACTTATTTTACGAGGTACTTGTAGGTATTTATCTTTGAGGCATAGAAGCTTCTTCCAAGTGTGCGTTGCCGCATACTGCGGGTTCAAATTCTGCCTGAAAGGTGGCTCAGGGCATCAACTGAGGTCACTGCAATGCCTCTGTCCTGGATGTCATAGGTTCGAGTTCCGACGGTAGCAGGATTTTCGATATTAGCTAGAGAGCTAGGTCAAATTAAGTCGCTGTCTGAAGAAAAATTTTACCAGTCGGCTGCTCTGATCGGTAGTTTGGTCCATGGTTTCTCCGATCAACGCCAGGCGAATGCCGGAGTAGTACCCAAACAAGCGGGCCACGGACCGCGCGCGATCATTCCTTCCTCTTCCTTGTCCTGTCCTCACTCCTTACCCACACTCACACTAACATACATCACACAAACACATGCCGGGAGACCGGCCTGGAGCTTAGAGCATGTCCCGGCTGGGGCGGTGCCCCGCTGATATACCGAGATACCTGATTCGGAAAAAAACCGCTAGCCGACGGTAGGTCGGCGGTAGATCTCGTTATCTAACGGGGGAAGATCACCGCCACCTCACAAGGGAAACATACACTATACGTACGGGACAAATAACCTTAGCAATTGACGCACGCAGAATCAGTCAAGTTCCCCGTAAATCACGGGAGCTTTCAGCATCATAGAGTGCCATAGTTGGCATCTCTTACCGCAAGTATCACATCTAAACAATCAATCATTCATTATTTATCATTCATTTCTCATCATTCTTCACTCCGCATCACCCCCCCCCCCTTTCATTGTGATGGCAAATCTTTCTCTGTCCTGTTTCAAAGGAGGAGGTGGGCTTACCTATCACCCACACTTGGCAGCCGAGCATGGCCCTCGTCGTCGTCGTCATCGCAATGGAGTACGAGGCGGGTTACCATTGCCTTCGGAAGCACTGCAACCGGGTAAAACTAGAACCCTGGAGCGGAGCGCTTCCGATCGCTAACGTCTAAGGCATTGCGGTTGCAATATTGGAATTGTGTGACCTCCAAAATTAATGAACTTCTTTCACCTTGACAAGTCATGAAGCATCTTCTGCTTAATGTTCATCGGTTGCTTTAGAGTACTCGGGAGTCTGCAATCTTTGCAGGAAATTCGAGTCCTGGTGGAGATAGATTCTTGTATATATTCCCAATCAAACCAACTCCTTTGAAATAATGCTCCTTTCACTACTTCAAAGGTTCAAATTCATTTGTCGTATGTATTTGCGAATCCACAAGTAAAGCTTTGAACGTTCACAGTCGACGAATTTTCGTGACGAATCACGTGACGAATTTTCGACTCGTGCCATAACATAATAACTGATAGATGACAAGCTCAAGAAAAATCTGGAGAAGCCCGGAGGGCTAACTAGAATCTACTCTGCCCTGAAGTAATGCTACCGAGGTTCCAGAGCAGTACCACGTCGATTAGAAAAAAGGTTTGTGAGTTTAGTGAGTAGGAATCTCACACTACTTCGGGAGAGCGGTGCCTCCCAAGTGTCCATGATGGATTCTCACAGTTCCCCTCACACACATAAAAAGACCACCACCACCACTACCAAATATCAATACAAGGCCAAAATTTACTGGAATTTGTAAATAATTTTAGTCTTAATATTCATGCCCCAACAAATCCCACACATTTTTCCTACTATTTTAATATAACCCCTGAATAATATATTACGATCATAATTGGATCCTAATACCATGCGAAGAACGGGCATCATCAGGCATCCCACCAACCGTCAACCAAGCGGCTGCCTGGTCTCTATCCGGTAAAAGATCGATAGAAACCTGCGAAGAAGGTGACAGCAAACACGCGGCAACGCAAGGTAACACTCTTCATGATAGTAACGCAAGCCTTCAGAAACAGAAAAACGTAAAAATGTCCAATAGATTTAGCTTTCTCAACGAACAATTGCCTGAAGAACCACCCTAACAAAAGAAGATTCCAGCAACTTTGTTACCGCCACAAGCAATCACGCTGAACTTATTTGTGAAATTTAAAATAAAATATCTAATAACTTTACAACAGACTTCAAGATTAACAAAATTAAAATTCTAATCCGGTCCGCGCAAGATTCCAGTAGTGCTGTAAAACGTTTTATTGAAACTAACAAACAATTTCATATCTACAGTGATCCCTCATTAACAAATTTTCAATAGTGATAAAAATATACACTCTCCAATCACAGAAGAAGAAATATTAGTGGACATAAAATCCCAATTTTAGGCAGTTATCAAAGTACCTAGATTAATGAAAGACAATGTATCAATTTCCGTGGTAGCAGTAGAGTTTATTGGTAAAGACAAAATAGAATCAGTCCTCCAAATCAATAACGTGTGCAACTCAATAGTTAAACCAGAAAAAAGGAAAACAAAAGGTCCAATTCAATGCTTTGGGATGCTTAGATTTCAGTCATACCCGTAACCACTGCAAATACAATATTTCGTGCGCATTTTGTGCTAAAGTCACTGCGCAATGCGCACTGCGCAATTTCACTGCGCAATGCCCCACCAAAAGCAATAATAATCTAAACTGTAAATTCTGAAATGGAGCTCATAGGGGAGACCTTCGATCTAATGAATGCTCGTATTATCAAAAACTAATAAACGAAAGGCAAAATATTCTGTCTCAGACAATCATACAAAATCCTCTACCAATGCCATCACCTTCATTAAATCTCATAAACGTTCCTTCTCTCCCCAAATCAAACATATAGTCCATCCAACAACCATCTCTCTACGAACAACAATAACACATTTGCTCCAACTCTACAGAATATAATTCACTCAATCACTAACTACATATCAAGTACCATATTCTCAATAATTCCAACAATAATACAAATCATACAGAACTCAATAACCTCGTACGTAAGTAACAATTATGGCCAAACCTTCTCCTTAAAAACTTTACCACTCTCAATTGGAGCTCAAACAGTATTTCAAACAAAAAAAAATAATACATTTCATCCAACAAAAGTCAGTTGATGTGGCTTGCATAACAGAAACTCACCTCAATAGTTCAATGAACTTTTCAAACCCCGGTTTGATAACTTATAGATTCGACAGAGAAAATGATCAAGGAGGAATCCTAATCTTAATCCAACAAAAATCCACCCACCCAGCCCTGGCCTCGAAACAATGCCATTAAATAACAACACTGATTTCAACATAATAACAGCATACAAACCTCCCAAAATTAAAATAAGCAATAACAATATATCTACTTTATTACAATTCTCCACCCCAACAATCATCATAGACCTCTATGCCAAGCCCCACTAATGGGGATACCGAGTCACCAACTTGGCAGGCAACTTCTTACGTAAATTACAATCTCAAATACCCTTCTTTATTATTTCTCCCCCAGATCCTACATAGTAGCCCTTTGATTCTCAGAAAAATCAAGACATACTCGGCATGTAACTCACAAATTTCGGTTCCCAATTGAAATCGCTTACGTATCATGTAACGTACCAACTTTCCCCTCTTCGATATCCCCAAACACACTTAATATAAATTGGAAAACATTTAACAGAAATATCAACTTCTCAATCCTCCCGTTTAATACATTAAAATCTCCAACAGACATTGAAGACGCAATATCAATATTAAATAATACAATAATTAAAGAAATAAACAGATTGCAAAAAAACAAAATTCTAGAACCTTATATTAAACTTCTACCTGCTAAAATAATCCAACTAATATTTTTTTTTTTTAAAAACGAAGACTTTGGGATTCATTAAGAATACCATCTATCCAAGATCTATTCTATTCACCAAGAATACAATCATTTAAATAACACTTGCAAAAAGGTATTGTACACTTACAGACAGAACCAATACACAACTCTATTACAATCTCTGAAGTAAGAAACGACACTCTATGGCAATTTACAAAAACAATATGAAAAAAATTCAATTCCACCTCTAGCAACAAACACAGGCAAAATTCACTCTCCTAGCGCCAAAGCAGAAGTCTTAGGAAAACATTTCCAAAATACCTTTACACCAAATAATTCTCCTTTTCATACAAAGCACGCCGAAATTCTTCAAATAGCCTCTTCCCCCATCTTTAACATACCGCACAGAATAAAATACATCTCTCCTCGCGAAACAAAAATAGGAGAGTGTATTAATTAAGAAACTCCCAAATAAGAAAGCGCCCGAACACGATAAAATCAGTTCAATAATCTTAAAAAATCTCCCACCTGAACAATATTTATAATTCAATTTTACGAAATGGATACTTCCCCCAAACTTGGAAACATTCAATCATTCACCCTCTTCTAAAACCACATAAAAATCATTCCAATGTAGACAGTTACCGGTCCATCAGTTTATTACCTCTTATTGACAAAATAATCGAAAAACTAATTTTTGCCATGTTAAACCAACATCTCAAAAACATTAACATAATTTTCAAACATCAACATTGCTCGCCACTCAACTGCCCACCAACTACTTATAATAACAAAACACATCCACTCTGCATTTCAGAAAAAGCAACACATATCTACATTCCTAGACATCACGCAAGCATTTGACAGAATATGGCACCCGGGTCTAATCTATAAACTAATAAAAGCTGGAACCCCTTCTTACATTATACACGTCATCAAAAGTTTCCTAACAGACCGTACATTTTCAGTAATATGCAACAATCACTACTCCACTCCACACACTATCAAAGCAGGCGTCCCGCAAGGTTCCCCTTTATCTCCAACATTATTGAACATATACATCAAGATTTTCCATCAACAACTAATATAGCTCAATATTCAGATGATACAGCACTATTGCCTCAGGATACTCACTAAATAACCTCCGATCACGATTTCCAAGCCACTTAAACAAAATTGAATCCTGGGCAAATATCTAAAAAATTCAACTTAAACCTGACAAAATAACAGCAAAAATCTTCTCACTCTGAAAGTTTGCCTCCCTCCTCCGTTAGTAATAAACAGCTCCTCCATCACCTGGACCCACCATCACAACCCATAAAATACTTAGGACTTCACCTGGACGTAATTAACCTGTAAAACCCATATAGACCAAAAATTAAACAATCAAGAAATTAATCCCGGGCACTAATCAACAAACACAAATCACTGTCATACACAAACAAAATTAATAAAACTATAATAAGGCCACAAATGCTCTACGTATGTCCAATATGGACAAATGCAGTCCCACAAATGTCAATGAAATCCAAGTAATTCAAAACAAATTTATGAGATTAATCACAAATGCCCGCTGGTTCATAAGTAATAAACTACTTCATTCCCAATTAAACATCAATACAATAAACCAAGTAGCCCGTATATCACATAATCTCTAGCAAAACCTATCAGACATTCCAGTAGCATCCCATTTGAAACTACCGAAAAATCCAACCCACACCCGAATAAAAAATAGATTCCCTTTTGAAGCCTTTCTCAAAATCTTAGCCAACCATGAAACATAACCCCGAGGTTCTCCCCTAGAGTATCCTCTCCAATGTATAGATTAAGTAAGCTTAGATATTTTAACCACCATAAGTCTAAAAACACATCTGTAAAGTAATAATAGCTTAGCTTAGTAGTTAGAGCAGCTGGGCGTAAACCAAAGGGCTCGAGTCCCGGTCGGGACAAACAATTCTTTGAACACATTTAATTATTAAAATACATAGTCAGTAACGTGGTCACAATTGCGATTTCTTTACTACTGCGGAATATATTCTCCGAGCGTAATTACGTCCAACAAGGTGACGGAAAAGTGACAATTATATAAAGTAATTATACTAAACGATGTATCCCATCTGGAACAAATAAATATGTTATAAAAAACGCTAACACAACTAGCGTTTGAGAGCGTAGGCCTGAGTCAGTATTTAATTGGCTGTCCGGGTGACTCCGCGTCCATGGCAAAGGTGCCGACGTTTCGGTCGCCATTACAGCCTATTAAATACAACTAGCATTTGTCTGCGCAAATCATCTCTTCTGTGAGCCCCCCCAGCTGGAGCCTCGTCGGTCTCCTCCAACGGCGGCCAAGAGCAGCCTCTGTCCGGGAGGGCCTAGACCCGAGGCCCTAGGTGGTACGAGGGCCTCGTAGGAGTTTCGCCTCCACCTAGGCTGCGTTCAGTCGCTGGAGGAGAATTCTAGCGGCCGGTTGCTCTGATCGGTAGTTTTCCGAGGTTTCTCCGATCAATACCAGGCGAATGCCGGAGAAGTAACCTGTAATAAACGGGTCACGGATGGCGCAGTCCCTTTGCTGGATCAGAACCACATATTATTCTCGCGGATTTTTGTGACAGACTGGATTGAAATTAATTTAATTTCTGTGATTGTGGTACGCGTGTAAGAATTAATGTTTATTATCATTTATCTATTCTTCACTTACCATCTACCATATTGATAAATTAAAATTTAACAAATACAGTTCGATAACATGCATCAGGTGTCTTATCAACGACTTTGAGGAAAAAGAATAGAAAGAAATTAAAACGATAGCGCTGAAGTATGTTTAACACCTCAAAAGCATTTTTCCCGTAAAACTGAAATAAAAATTAACGAAACACTCTGCTATAGGCACAGTGCAAGAGCGTTTTGCTGTTCCCTTGCGAAGACCTTCCCGGCAAAGAAATAGCGAACAAGCTCGTTGCGCAATTTGGCATCCAATCCAGTCCGTTTCAAAAATTACCGAAAATAATACGACTACATTCTTAAACATAATCCTACAATTGTAGTGCTCAGGAGAACAAGGGGCTATCCCACAATTTTTGTGAAATTGAGTTATTAGCATTAAATGTAACTGTTACGAAATGAAAATATAGAACTAGGTACGAGTGTATCAACTCATAAGAGAACGATTAATTGAGTAATGTAACGGGTTGTTGGCACGTTGCTAGAACTGGTCAGCGTGCTCGCTTTCCTCTAAGCGGCCCCGGGTTCAATTTCCGGTCGAGCAAAGACTATAGTGTGCGTTCCTTTTCTTGCAATGTCCCAGTATACGTTGCTGTGTGACGATGAAAAAATTCATTTCTGAGGTTGAGAAAACCGGATTACGGCGTGGGGATGGCTACGTGCTAACCACACGTACTCCTTAACCTATGGCTGCGAGGCTGGGACGTCGCCGGTAGGCCTGAACCCGCTCATGGGCTGTCGCGCCAAGTACATACACACAATGGGTAGTTATGACGGCAAGTTTGTTTGGGAGAGGCTGGCTAGAATTCAAAAGATAAGGACTATGAAGATTAAGTCGGGATTTTTGAAGTGAAATATTTGTTTTAAATACCCAATTAGTAGTATCTTCAAGTGAGTAGAAGATTGACGAAACCTTGGGGCAAGTGTTATATAAAATTAATCGGTTGTTCACGAATACAGAACAAGGTATCACGAACGCGGAGCCGGTAACAGTTTACCGACTGATAAGCCATCTAGAACTTTCGAACAATATATTTTCTTTTTGTGGAAACTTGAAGTGTTTTATTTGACCATCCTCAAGAGTGAGGAGGACGGAAAACGACGTTGGGTAAATGGAAAGCAGCGGCAAATGAAATTGTTTTGGAAATACCCACGGCCGCACGGCCTACGGGAGCATAAACTGTTTCGAGACATACGTTACTAGACACGTAACAATACCTTAAAATACTATTATTTTAGTTATAATGTTATTTAAATCCAGTATAGACTTACGTGCAAGTGTACAATGTTTAAAAGTTCAAGCTATTTTAAGAAAGTTATAATATAACCGTCAATATCTAATAATTAAGTCAATGTGGGATAGCCCCTTGTTCTACTGAGCCCATCAATTGGTCAAGATAACACAATTGCTCTGCTTTATTTATCGCGGCTTTCATCGTTAATGCGAAAAACTCAGGGCTCTCGACATTCCTTACCTCATCAGCGCACTTCCTTTAGAGAGCCCTGTTCCCCGTCACCCTTCACCCCGCCTTCCAATCCCCCTCGGGAGCAGCCAGACGCACAATCCTCAGCTGGTACTCGCGAGCCAGTCGGTACGATCTGTTTTGAGAACAGGGATTAGTGAACCTTTACTCTACGAATAAAGTAATGTGCCGATCCAGATATGTTCACTAGCACACGTTTCCTTTACAATGAGCTCTTAAAATTTGTTAGAGTGAAAATAGGTAAACTAACTTACAGAAAAGTTGCTTTGCCTCAGAAATGCAAAATCGAAAACGCGAAGTCCACTAGCGAAGGTCTCGTGGCGTTTTGTTTTAAGCAGCTACGGCGAGTGCAAGGCTTCGCTTCCGCTCGTCAAAGGCAATTACGTCGAGCCCAAGCACAGGCGCGAGCAGCGAGGAATAACGACGTGACTGCAGCAAAAGGGTCTTCAGAACTGCAAATGTAATGACGAAGTGGAGACAAATGAAAAAGCAGCAAGCATTGGCAAATATTCTTGCATTTGCATCTTATTACTAAATAAAGATGTTGTAATTTGAATTTCTAATAGAAACATTTTTTGAGATCTCTTTTCAACTTCTCGGTTATATAGCCGCTGTAACTTTTAATTTTGTGGTAACGGTGGGGGAACTCATACTGACAACATACGCAAACATCCATGCTCGGGGTAGGATTCGAACCCGTGACCCTTCCAGCCGAGGCAGCTGCCTTAGCAACCTCGGCTATCCAAGCGGGCTGAAATATTTTGTTGGGTCTCAATAACGAAATAAATCATTGTGAATAAACTGGGCAGAATTTTATATTATCACTTTACTGAACCAAAAGTGTTAGTTTCTAGATATTCCTTAAAACCGAAGCCCCGAGTATTACGAACAAACAATTGATCAGAGGGGCACCCATAAGGGGTATGAGGCTAATACTTCTACACGCACTTCTCCCGAATTCCATAACACATTCACAAATTTTATTTTTACTAATTTTTGACATTAACGAAAAACATTATATATCTCAATTAAATAATTAGAAATAAGATATTTTAAATCATCAAATAACATAGATTTTAAATTTGGAATAAACCAAAAATTCTTCATAAGAAAACATCAAGACGGCTGTACACTTCTTATACGTAGCCTCCCTCGCTATAAAAAAACACTACAAATGTCTTTAATTTAAACGAAAACGTCTTGTGTTTTAACTTGAGGTTTTTAAAAAAATATTTTACATTTCACCATCTGGTCACACATGTAAGTTTGGACAATTACGTGGAAATATATTTCCTCTATCGCAATTGATAACTACCGTTGCGATCCCCTAGCTACTGCTAGGGGCTAGCATTAGCAGAGCGTTAGCATTAGCAGAGGTAAGTGAGGTTTGACGAATTCAAAGAACTCGACTCCCCCAACCGTAAAACAAACCTGGATTTTGTTTTCTGGGCTCGGTAAGGTGCCTTACTTTTTACGTATTAACATTTTACGCATTTTTCAATTGTAAGTGAGGAACCGGATCTCCAATCGTTGCGTATTTAATTTGAAACAAAATAATTGATACTTAAGTTTCTCAATTTATAAATAAATATATTAAACCCATAAAATTTACAGTAATAGAATCCTGGACTAAATTTCTCTAGTACAGTCTAGAAAATCAGTTTTTTTACTGTTAAAATGCCTTATACAAAAATAATGTGAACCAAATGAATAAATTGTGCGCATTTTTGAAATTATAGAAATAAAAATCAATATCTCTATAAGTGTTTTATGTACGGAAGGTATTGTAATTTTTAGATGTCAGGCCAGATAGCGACTTGAGAAGTAGCAACATTGAAAGAAGATTATTTATTATGATTCTAATACCTATGCGTTATGGTTACATCTGAATGGAAGAGTTATTTTGTAGATACGTTATTATAACGATGTAATAGGAATGATGATGGATAAATAGAAGAATGAGAGAACGAGAGAACCCTGAGGAAAACAGTCGCAAAATCTCTTTGTCCACCACTAATTTCACATGGATCGACCGGGATTTGAAGTCAGATACTGGAAGGAAGCGGTGAGCGTTAAAGGCCCTTCAGGGCGGGGCTGTCCCCCAGTGCGAGAGCCGTCCTTCATTCGCGGATAGCAGCAACTGCTACCGACATCACTGGCGGAGCGTCATCCCCTTGCGCAACGGAGATGTCCCGCGGCCGCTAATCCTACTACTTGTATAATGGCAGTAGTTTTTACGTGGTTCGCCTTTCAAGCTCTGGTTATGGATCCTACATTGGTATAGAGGAGTTACTCTAAGAAGGGACCAGTTCGACACAAATGAATATCAAGCGTAGAGCGATGGCGTTGCAAGAGATGGTGATAAAAACCATTTACTAATGAGCTAACTAAACGAACGCATTGACATTACCTACTGATGTGTTGTCAGCAGTAGCCAAGTAGTTGCTGTCAAAGCGCTCCCTTATAAAAATCTCTCTCTACATCCGCCTAGTCCTTGACGCGTTCCCCGGCAGAGCGAATACGGGATCTGATTACGATAGGAACTGTCGTAGGATTACATTTTGCCGGGCATTCATCCGGAGGCCTTTCGCCCGCAGCACAAGTGCGGCCTGCCCTGTGCGCTCGGGAGCATCGCGCGCGCAGTGGGTCAGTAGGCAGCCGGGCGGCGCGGCGCGGCGCGGCGCGGCGCGGCGCGGCGCGGCGCGACGGTGTCGCGTCCGTGGACATGACCGTCAACGCCGCACCGGCCTAGACGCGACGACGCTCGCTTTCCCCGCGGCCATGGAGGGGCGGCGGCGGCGGCGGGGGTGGCGAGGACGGAGGGCGGGGGGCGGGCCCGTATCGCACGCGCGGAGCCCCCTTAAGCAGCGGGTGCCGGCGGGGAGGCCTCCAGTCGTTGCCAGTCGCTGCCAGCGCTATGACGGTGTCCATCTCTCGCGGCGGCGGCGTGGGTAGCGGGGGCGGCACCCTGCGGAAGCGGTGAGTGCCGCAGCTTGCCACAAGATCCTTGGAGCCAATCCCCCTCCCCCGCAACCGCCAATAGACCAATTTTAGCACCGGTTATGTCCTCAATTTTTCAATTTCTTTTCAATATCAAACATTCCCAGCAAACGATTCTTTAACATTCGCTCTTTAATATTCGAAATAACGTTAAATAATCCTTAGGTAGCCCAATGGGATGTGACAGCTTCGCTCGGAAGTGTTCAGTAACTATCAAGTAGAAGATTTCGATTTTACTATTTCGGAACAGTGAAACCAAAAGTTCCCCAAAATGCAAATACTGTCTATCAACTATAGAACTTAAAAAATAAGCATTGATTTTGACTCGGAGGACTTAAAAATCCCTAAATATCGTGTTGTTTGATTTTTATGTAAGTGAAAGAATGAAGTTCCTGAAACTGACCAACGATGGAAAATTGGTGAAAGCAATTGGTGAAAAAATTGCGTACTTTAGTTTGGGTTTTTGATGTAAAATAAGAATCCCAAAAATACTCTTGCTTTCACGAGTAGAGTAATTACAGATTGGCGTAAATATTTTTCATTGAAGGAATTCAAATCAATAATGGTATATGTCTATTGAACGTAACAATCTCACGAGTAATAAATAAGCTAAACTTTAACAAAATCGACAATTAATATTAATAACATTAGATCGAATTTATTGGAAATTACAGGAGTATAGTTTTATGCTCAACGTTTTCGGATAATTCTGAAAGTCTTGTTTTGTTTCAATTTCGCAGTTTGTCGCATCCTCTATAACACATTCTAAAAATACCCATGTAATAGTAAATAAATGTTGATATGGTATAGATGAGGTCATTGGTAGTGATGGTACTGCAAATTATGTGAATATGATAATGAAGGAAAACGCAACGATTCTGTAGAACTCTGTAATGAATTCCCCCGTACCGCAACTTCGTTGTATTCAGAGTAATAATAATTGTACTCAGTTGTGAGTCCCAGGACTTCCAGTTTCGATTCCCGGCGATGTTGAGTAACGCTTGAAACAATCTGAGTGACCCTCTTGCGATCCTTGCGACTTCCACATATTCTCGCCGAGGCTGTAACTGTATTTTTTACGTCATCAGTGCCGTTTATTTCTTTCTATTTATTTACGTGAAAAACAGTTAAAAACTGTGTGTGACGTGCTATGGGGAGAAGTTAATTTGAAGTTACAGTTATGTCCAGAAGCAAAACAAGGGGCCATCTCAGCATTTACTCGAGGATCAGGGAAACTGGACGAAAACCTGATCGAGAACTACTCTAAATACTTCTTTCGGGAATCATTTCGCAAAGCTCATCGCGAAAGAAAAGTGACATTGACGAATAAAAGTTAAGGAGTGTAGGAAATGATAAAAGCTATCCAAAACTTATTCGTAATGATAATAATCGAAAGCTAAGAGTATAAAATAAATAAGTCCTAGTATATTTGTAGGGAAAATGATTTATGCTGTAAAATGTCCGGCGTGTGGCGGCACACAGGTGTTCGCAGCTGCTGAACTTTCACCCCATTTGTCTTCGACGTGACCACGTTCAAAATTAGTCTCTCAACCTGAATTTAAACTTGCTTCTCGGTTAACAATCTGAGTTTATCCTTGAAGTCTAAGCCATTTATCAGATTACCCTTTGAATTAAAGAAAACAATCCTACGTATTGAGAATCTTAAATATCTCAAGGAAGCATTTTTCTCTTTTCAAATAAAATATTTTTTCCTAAATTTTAATTTGTATTTGTTACATAAATTTGAATTAGAAGATCCGAAAACATTACAAAATTAGTTTTGTCAATATTGGCCAGTTGAAGTGTGTGCATTCGGTGCATGACCTTCGATTTGCGTGACATTTGTTCCACCTGATCCGTAGAGGAGGCAACAAGCACTCTAGCGAAAGTCCAGTCGCGAAAGTAGCGGCTTCCAGAGGACGCGAGAATGGTGCCCGCGCTCGAGTCAATGGGTCAGCCTCGGCAGGAAAACGTTTTTGCCTGAGGAAGAATGTTATGCGCTGTCGTTTTATAAGGTCGTATTTTAGAAAGAAGGAATAATTACGATGAACAAAGCCTTTGCTTTCAAAGAGGAGAAATACCGTCTCTCGAACCGTTTTGACATAACGTATTAAGTGTATTCAAATTCCCTCTTTAAGTCTTCACATTTCTCGACGTCTTGCTTCATGACTGTTATGTAAAATTTCTCATGGATGCTAGACTGACGGAATTCACGGCCTCTTAACAGTTGCAAAATTTTACTTTTAGAGGCGAGAAGTTTCGCGCTTGCTACAAACTCGATATGCAAAGTACGCTTAACTACCGACAAATTTCTCTGAAACGAGAAATGAAGACCTTTTCATCCCCCATACTATAAGGAATTTCTTAAATATTTCAAACTTCTAAATTATTTGACTGAATTAAAGATACATAGAGCCCAATATCTGTAATTTATATTTTAGTATTATCGTACACTATTTGTTCAATTATTCGTTCTTTACTATTAAGAATATTGCTTAAACAAAAGTAAAAACATAAGGAATTTTATAAAATTTGTGGAAATAAAGTACTACGTCACACAAAATTGCCCATCCAATTTGGAGAGCACAAGAAATTCATTTCGTTTTCAAATTAAATGACCAAAACAAGTTCAAATTGCAGGACACTCTGACCCTTATAAACTGACCACCCAATTCTGAATGAAAATTAATAGCCAGTTAGCCAGTAACGTACGACATGTGAACGGTTATGATCAAATCCAACGAAAGAGTATTCTTTGCCTTCACTGCTTCTGAATATAATAGTACGTCAACATTAATATATTGCCCCAGCAATTTTTGCGAAGATTGTCTACGCCAGATGCACTCACTAGAGAACTGTTTCAAACAGTTTTTCTTCGATTTTAATATTTTTAATAAGCCAAAGTCGACTAAAACATGTTTACATATTCAAGCGGAGTAAAATTTTGGAGAAAGATAGAGTACGTTAACGTTATGTATCGTTGAAGTTGTTTCGTGTAGGAAACCAAAAGCCACTACATTGAACGGAACCAAGTAGGAAATAAGAAGGGAACTATTATCACAACAACTTCAGAAATTCCTTTTGTTTTTAAAATGTCAATTGTTTTTTATGATAAACATTCATCACAAATTATTTCCGTAGTCACATTTCCCCCCAACCTAGATGCATAAGAAAATATAATCCGTCTCCTAAAACCAATAAAAAATATACGCATTCATCGCCGCACAAGAATACTGGCACATTTCAAACAATTTTTTAATTTAAAATGTCTTTAAGATAGTTCACAAACATCAGATCCAACACAAACATCACAAACATCCAATTTGTCTGAGACGTAATCGGCTCCGCTCAGATTAACAGTCACTTATTAGTGGGAAGGGGACGGCCAACATCGGACCCAAAACAGTCCTTTTATTCCTTCGTTTTTGTATAGGTAAGGAGTTACTGTTACTGGAGTTACATCACTTAGGGCTTTTGTTTAGAATCATTCTGAACCCTTGATGATCATATTTCAACCCTTATCGGATGATTGCGAAACAAACAAATCGAAACTATTGCCATGCGTAATAACTTCATGGAAACTACAGCGTTCTCTTTCAGCCAGGCTAAACAGGCATCCTGAACAGGTTAAAATCTTATTTCAAAATCTCTTGATGTAGAAAATAGTTGTGGAATCGAAGCAATATAGTGAACATTGTGTTACGTATTGAAAAGTTGACCACGGCATCTATGTAAAGGATTGAAAGTACACAAATTGTTCAAAACCCTTATCACACTTCAAACAAAATTACCCCAAGCATGCAGAATGTGATTGTAATGTTTTAATAATTAAATTAACAGATATGAATATATTTAGCATTTTGCAGCTAACGGTGTCCCCTTTGCCTGGGTCCAGGTTAAGTCCCATCTCGAGGGCTGAGGGAGACAAGACTTACTCTCTTCGCCGTCACTAGCACGTTCCCCCTACCGGAGCTGCTCTTCGCCCACTGCCACAGAGACTGAGACGATTTTAAAGGAAAGCTACAACTATTTTTTGCCTTGACCGAGAATTGAATCCGGGATCACATCACGGGAAGCTAGATTAAATATACGAACAGTTTTTAAATATCTATACATTTTCCTTCAGTTTTATTGCAATTTATTGTGGGGTCCGACGTTGACCCCCATTGGTGTACCCATGTTTCTAAAATGGGGTTGACGTTCTGCAAATGGCATTTTTTTAAATGTGTCACATTTATTAGGCGTCGTTGAGATGTAAAATAACTAGCACCGTTTGCAACGATTGTTTCGGGAACGTTATCGATTCCAATTGGGCTCTGCTTGATTAATTCGGCGTGTATGTGGGCCGAGCTGGGATACGAAGAGTTCGCTGTTCTACTGCACCAATAGGTTTTTTTGATTGACTGATTGATTAATTAATTGAAGTTTTCATGCACGTCAGCTGCTATGACCATTAGCCCGCTAGTGAAGTGAATTTTATAAGGAGGTGGTGAGGATTCCGTTCCCAGCCGAATAGCGAGAACCGGCGCCAACCGACCCGCCGGCGACGCCGGGTTTTCTCTAACCAGGTGTCTTCTACCAGCGAGGCTCAGCTCTCGACTGGTATCCCCATACTATACATGTAGTATACTTTCTTATCACACTTACTATACTATGCTTATCACACACTATACATGCGTGACAGTGTAGTGCATGTAAGTGTAAGTGGGGGTAAGTAAAGGGTGAGGAGAGGGCAGGGAAGAGAAGGGGAAATCGCGCGCGATCCGTCGCTTGTTTGTTAGGGCGCTGCTTCGGCATTTGCCTGGTGTTGAATAGAGAAACCTCGAAAAAACACTGACTAGAGCGGCCGACCGCTAGAGCCCTCCTCCAGAGAGCGAGTGAATTCGTCCTAGCTGTGGAGCTACGACGCACACTGGACTACGGTCGACACTAGGACCTCCCTACAGAGTCGCTGCAAAGCCAGTGGTAGAGTTCTGTGGCTCCCTGATTGCATCCATGCGAATGCCGGAGCAGAATTGTATAAAATGGAACATGAGATGCGATTTTCCCTTCCCGTTTCCTTATCCGCCCATAGGAACCTGCCTTAATGGACGTCCAATGTCTTCCCCCTTCACAGGCGGCTTAGGAGGGTTAAAAGACCTTTGAAAATGGAGTGAATAGGTAGTTCAGATAGAAAACCTTCTGTTTTTTTAGTACCATTGAATTCCAGAATAGAGAAGAAAGGAATAAGAAAATATCAAGGAAAGAATTAGTTTGTCACTAATCCCAATCACGTGATTTTGGGATTATGTATCATCATATATTTTCAGTCAAGCTTTCATCATTGGCGTTTCCTACTCTAGATTCTTCCTAATTTTACTAGGTGCGTTGCTCCATCTACCCATGCGGCTGGTAGCAGCGTTAAAAGGATTAGATTTCTGAGGTATTATTATGAGGTAAAAAATAAGATATTAAATCGTACAATATGAACTACTAGAACGTTTTATCCACGTTGTAAAAATTCTAATGTACTATTATTTCTTTTAAATTTGACTATTCTGCGAATGGTGGCACACTCATGATAATACTAGTCAATAGGTGTAGTCAATGAATTATTAGTTTGACACTGCAAATTTCCCACTCGCCATAGCACTTTATTCACGTTACTAGATGCCAGCTAGCAATATCGCTCTTTTCTCATTTTCATTCAAAATTTGATATTCATCAGAATATTTAACGTTATTTGATACAGCGAGGGTATATTTGCAGACAATTTTTTTATTTTATTTTGAAGAGTATTTTTCGAATGACAAGAGGTTTCTGGCCCATACCTACGTTGAAATCTCCAGAGCTTTCAGTTATCAGCTTAGTATTCAGCATCTTGTAGCTACCTCTTTCCTTTGTTGCAAATATCCACTTTTGTACGTTTAATATTTCATTTTCTGAAGCAATACACGGCTGTAAACTATCCAACGGACATCGCCTTCTACATACTCCATACGTGTAAAGAAAATTATGTAATGCTCTGGGGGAAAGTGCCAGGGAAACATTTTGTTTCCGTTAAGTGTTTGGATTGGGATGTCATTTTAATTCACATTTTATCTGATAATGAAGTATAAAAGGCTAAACGGAGATTTAGCAGAAATGTTGATTGAATACTGTAAATGTACAGTATAAAACACTAAATTCAACATTTTAAATTCAAAATTACATTTTCGTCCGTTTCTTAAGAAAACTTAAAAGGAGGTCCGTCCGTAGTAGCGAGGTTTGTACTTATGAGGTCAATTGAACCGTCCAATGCAGAAAGGGTACATGTTCACATTTTGGCTATTTTAATGTTATGAATGGTATGCTTTTCTTTTAGCTTTATATTTCACTGTGCAAAAAGTATTTCTATAATATATTACGATCAGATACTACAAATATATCTGAAAAAATTACAAAATAAAATAATAACCATAATAATAATAATGTCAATAATAATTAAAAATCTTGTTACAAATCGTTTTTTCTATCCCCCGTCAAGTTGTAAAACTGTAAGATATACCCTTTCTGGATTGGACAGTTCAATTGAAACCAATAATCCTTAGGAGATCCGTCAAAGAATGACCAGAAGAGCTGTAAGAATTGTTTTAAATTATGGCTCACATTTTTGAAGGAACATTTACAGGCCATGAATGTTTCTTTTGATGTGCGACACCTAGTTATCTCAAAAGGTGTCACCGTATCAGTGGCATGACCGTGACCTAACTGGAAAATGCCGATATCCCGTAATCTGTTAACGCATGGTCGCTAGTTAATTAACTTATTCCGAACAAAATCGATGCTCGCTATTCTTAATCAGTCGAAAATAAACAACATATGTTATGGGAATTTGATGAATTCGTTCTTTAGACCTCAAGAAATTAATTAAAAATCCAAATTCGTACTATAATTATTCTAGTGTGCAATTTGTACATCTAAAAAGAGGGACAAATATATATTATATACAGACTTATATTATAAAAAGACTTGCTTTTAATCAGCCTGTCGTTTTACTTTCCCGTACACGTACGTATATACCGAGTAGTATACGTAGTATAGGGAAAGTTATGAAATGATGTGGAAAATCGTTTTCGAGATTTCAACGGAAATACACGTTTTGGAGTCACCTGATACCGAAAATTTGTTTTTTCAAAACGTCCGTCCGTCTGTCTGGTCTATGTGAACAACACTAGCACCATGCACCATTTTTTTAAACTTGAAGAAATCTCTGTACATTTGACATCAGTCTAAGCTCTGCGATTTTGAAAATCATTCATTAGTTTTTGGGGGTACTTCTCGTACTTTGAGCCCTTGGGACATTTTCAAAATTTTCTAAAAAATCGCTCCAAATTTTTTCTTTAAATTTCTTGTAAGAATTGGGTAAAATTCACTTATAAAGATGGCACAGGTCCCATTTTGAAGGTGAACACTGAATATTCGAAAATTTCAAAAGTATTAATTCTTCTCGGTGTCCTCCTACTACTACAAAATGAAAGACAGAAATATTTCCTTCAAATAAAATTTGTTCTCAATAGTGACTTCTTTCAGTAAGGTCATGTACGTTTTTTGGAAATTTTAATAGTTTTCGCGCAATATTGCGTGCAATATGTACTATTTAAAAAAATTACATGAACAAGATTTTCTCAAAAACCGCTTCAAATTTTTTCTTTAAACTTCTGGTAGAGATAGTGGTATATGTACCCTATGAGATGACTTAAACATCATCTTGCTCTATTCCTTTGTTTTTTAACAAATTACAAAAATGAATTTTTTGACATGTCTCTCACGTCGTTAATATTTTTGTATTAGCGGAAATTTGTTCACATCATTATATTTATATGTATATGTGCTTTAAATAATGCCAAAAACAGGTTGTCAAAAAATCAACCGTTCTCTGTGAAAATCAACTCAAAATTCCGCATTTTCAGAAACGCTGAAATGCCACTTTCTCAAAAACGTACACTCCACTTCTCAAAAACGGCTCCAATTTTTTTCTTGAAACATTCCGAACGGATAGTGCTAATTGCCCTTTTTAATTTGACGTAACGCTCAGTTCGGTGTACTTTTTTGTGTTTTAAAAAAATACACAAATGAAAATTTCCAGGAAAGACTAAACTAATTTCCATGTGGTCTTCCTTGAAAGGTGGAGTATTTTTTCCTGGCTTAAATTAGACTACTTTATTTTCATGTAGTTATTTTCTATTGTAAAAGAGTTGTGTTTTTATACAAATCCGCAGTATACAACTGGCACATTTGTGCATTGCCAACGACATCCGACAGATGATCTGTTCTAGCTCCCAAGTTGACTCCGCATGTGGAGTACAATAGATTTTAATCATGTAAATAAGTTCATGAGGGTTTAAGATGCCCGTTTCATTGCTCTTCAAATGGAAAATATACGAAACGTCGGGACGCAAATAAACAAGATTTACGCTACCAGGTATCTATTTTAGGATTGATCCTCTATCCAACGTCCCATCTACTGCAACATCATAATTTGTATCAATAGGATTATCAATTATGATAAAACGGTTCAACAGGAAAAACAACAACAGATTGTAAAAAATAATAATGTATTATTATTATTGTTATTATAGTTATTATTGTTGTTATTGTTATTATTGTTCTTATTATTATTATTGTTATTATTATTATTATTATTGTTATTATAAAGCCGACACAGACGGTTGCGGCAGCCGTCATCAAACCAAGGAGGCTGCAGGTTGGAATCCTGCGTAGGCATGGTGGTATTTGTGATTGTGCTTTTACCCTTCATTATTATTCCGCATTATTCATAATTGAAGGTGTAACAACCTTGTCTTATCAAGGGATAAAGCCGTCAAAAGCTGATCCCCATAATTACACATGTCAATTTCCACGGGGCGTCGGACGATAACGTGGAGCATTGCCATAAATGGTCGATACAATAATAATAATAATAATAATAATAATAATAATAATAATGATAATAATAATAATAATAATAATAATAATAATAATAATAATAATAATGACAAAGACAACTTGTCAGAAGTAATTGGACGATTATTGGTGTCACATTGCTCACGCCATATTTCCCTAACGCCAACATTACAAAACACGGGAAGGCTAACAGCAGTTAAAGACGCAGATCTTTTTTGTAGCAATTCAGCCAACACTCGGAATCATGATTCCTTCCCGCCCAAGCAGACCGTGGCATTACTTCAACCCAAGTGGAACAAGCGGAACGAAAAACGCGTCCTTGAGTGCTTCCGCTTGGTTTTCCATTTTCGCGTTCCCTGCTCCATCGAAGGTTCCCCGGACTGGGTGGGCGTGGGCGGGCGTTTGTCGCATTTTTCCGCGCGGGGACGGCCCGCTGACCTTGGCACAGGTCGCGCCTTTCACCGCGTCGCGACGGCACCGGACGCTGGGCGCGGCGCTGCGACACCCTCCACGAGATCCTCAACCCCCACTTCCACTTCCGAGCTCAGCGTATTTTTGGTGTCGATATGTGTTAAAACGCGATATTTAAAACCATGATTAGACCGTTCTCATTATATGTTTTTCGAGTAGTGATAATCGCCGCAGGATCGAAATCACAAATCGTTCAAAACCCGTTCTTGCTGCGTAATGTTTTGTATATGATGTTCGCCCATATCCGAGGACAAAGTTTAATAAAAAGAATTGGAGCCATTTTTCAGAAAAGTTTGAAAAAGGTGGTTGAGGCTCCATATAAAGTACCCTCAAAATGAAAACATGTTTCAAACTCAGGGAACCTCGAGTTCATTTAAATTGTTTAAGATATATCATTATTTGAGAACATTGGTCGAAAAGGCTGGTCGACCACACACAAACAAACGGACTGACGTTTTGCCGTCAGTTGATTTTTCGGTAACAAGCGCCCAAACAACATGGATTCTGATTCCACGTGTATGAAGTTATGTTTCTATGTATTGGAACAATATTTATTCACTTTTTTGTTACCAGGGCCCTGCAATAAGACGTTTTTGCCGAAAATTCTCCGTTTTTCGGCGAACGATTAAAATACTAACTCTCCTTATGAAGTAAGGTCGAGAAAGTAAAAAAAAAATAGTTATCAGGGAACCTTAAAATGTGTATTTCTGTTAAAATGTCGAAATCTTTTTTCTACAGCATTCACAAATTTCGGTATACTACGAGTAGTACTCGTACTCCACATACACATACGTCTTCGATTAAGTAAATGATTTATTGATAGTTCTGAACACGTCATCTGCTATGCTCATTAGTCCCGTTTGTGTAGGCATTTTTAATTTCTGGAGATGGGGTGTTTACTTACAGAATACTGCAATAAAATTGTGTAGTAAATACGGATACAAAGTACAAAAAGTATTTACATACCAAGAGTGTCAAAAATGTGCTCCATAACACAATAGCAAAATTCATGACGAGCATTTAATAACGGGCGGACTCTGTTGGGGAGAGTTGGTGTCGCATGATGTCGGTTCTGTCGTAAGCAATGAAATATTGATTATGAGAATTCAGTCGGAATGTGCAGTACGATAGCGAGCCGGATAACACAATCAAATATTTCCATTTTTCAGTCAACATTGAAATCGGTTCATTGTTTTAGGAGTTTCCTGAGTTCTACGGTTACTAATGAAAACAGAAACCCTGAATTATCTGGGGGACGCATAGTTTTCTTTCAGTTTCTTGGTGCCTTAGAATTTAATACAATAGATTGTATTTAGAGAAATGTAGAGAAAGCGTTGTGGGTTGCCTATATTTGAAGCAAAATGTTTCCCTTATCAACTTCTTGTTCGTATCGGACGTATTCCAACGTATCGCGCCCGAAGTACGTCATATGAACGCTTTACATCCAACTTACTATTATGCTAATAGCGGAATGAAGTCTGACATTCTAAAACATCCTCAATATTGCCGCCGCAACTATTAGGTTGGAGGCTTAAGAGCAATTGAAACCCCCTTTTTGTATTAATTTTACTGCTTCGTGAAGGTGTAATAATACACTGATGTCCCGTGTGTAATTATTGCGTACCAGCACAAATTGAAACCATTAGTTGTCTCGAGGAGTACCTAGTTGTTCTCGATCACAGTTCGCTGTTGGGAAAGAATGGGTACATTATTTCTCACAAGAAAATAATGTTTTCTGATTATGATTAAGCTTTTGCGATATGACATCACCAATGTACAGTACAGTGCTGAGTAAAGAAAGGGTAAACTATTTCTTGACAGAAAATATTTTCTCTGTTATGATCACGTTTTTCCAGAAACCTTTTATACAATCTTGTTCGTCATTAGATGGTGCATACTGTGCTACAACCTGTGGAGCGAGTGGGTCACATATGAAACCTGTTTTTCAAAACTGGTATTGATGTGTCTCATGTTAATTTGCCAATGTTTAATTATTAAGAAGTATACAGCAGTTTTAGCATTTTATGATTGTTTTATGATGTTTCCGAGCACGTCAAAGGCTACGGTCGTTAGTTCCGTTGTAGTGGTGAATGTTTTTACGCCTGGGAATGATATTTCTCGTCCGCTGAATGGTGACATCCGGCGCCGGCCTACACATCGGCTTGCGGGAGATTTAATCCTCCAGGAATCTCCCCCAGAGGAGCACCGCCCCAGCCGGGGCAAGAGCTAAACCACCGAGTGGTCTGCCGACGTGTGCACAAAAGCATGTCTAAGAAGAGGGCAGGGCGAAAACCTGGAAGGAAAGATCTTGGCCCCTTTGTAAGAGTACTTCTCCGTCTAATTTTGTTCGGAGAAACTACAGAAAGCTAGCAATCGGAGTAGCCGCCCGCTAGAATTCTCCTCCAGACGTCTGAATTCAACCTAGCTACCTAGGGCCACCCAGTCAGAGCCCCTTCAGAAACGTAAAAATGCAGCATCAGAATGTAACTCTGCCAGTTCTTCTGTCGAAATTAAGTTATCTTCCCGGTTAGTCTTTTAACAAGAGGTCTTTTAACACTATTATATTATATCTCAAGTATATTTAACTGGGAGAAATCCCTTGAATATTTGTATTGCTGAGAATCAAAGGATGAATTGTATACACATTTATTTAAGGAAACTCCGCTTGTGGTGTCTGCTACGTGGATTTAGTAGCTTAGCAGCCCACTTCCGGTCCCAAGCGCGGATAGAAGAGGAGGGTTCCTGAGTGAGGTTAGCAGCCTGCTTAGGGTAATAAAAGATACCGCTCAGAGCGCCAAGAATTTTGCCTCGGATCAATCCTATTATGTACGACAACTCTGGCAAGAAAAACGACTACGAATTAGAAAAGGAAGAACATTACACGGATCGGAACATGGAATGTAAGATCGTGGAATACAAGCGAATATGAAATACTTATGGAACTTGACAAGGACAAAATTGACATATGTTGACTCACAGAAACTAAGAAAATGGGACAAGAAATTACCCAAAAGGGTCATTACACACTTATATATAGGACCCCCAAAACATCATAGAGCAAAGGGGGGTGTATGAATCATAATGCATAACAAATATGTAAATAACATAACTACATCTCCGAAAGAATTGTATCTGTGAAATTGGCAAATAAATCTTAACCAATCAACATTATATCCGCATACGCGCCAGAAAATAATAAACCATCCCACGAAAAACAAAAATTCTATAATGACCTCCAAGAAAAGATCAGCCAAATCGATCCTAAGGAACCGGTAGTGATAGCGGGTGATCTGAATGCCAGAGTAGGAAATCACATTATCCCGGGAGTTAAGAACAGGTTCAATGAACATGATCTCAATGAAAATGGAAAAACTCGTATAGATTTCTTCAGTGAAAACTAAATAAGAGTAAATAATACTTTCTTTGATCATAACGAACTGCATAAAACTACATGGATGAACACAAGAGGAAAAAAATCCACCATTGACTTTATACTTACTGATTGTGAAATTCACCCATCAAATATACAAGATATAAGGAGCCTGTCAGGAGCGGATATTGGTAGTGATCAGAATATAGTATTAATAAAACTACGAATGTTCATTATGAAGAAAAATATTCCAAAAGACAAACCAGAACACATACAAAAGATAAACATTAAAGCACTAAGGGATGAATCGACCAGGTATCTGTATAAAAGCAGACTAATGACAAAATATCTCACAATGCAGTCTTGGATAATGACAGCGTAGAAATGGCATGGCATAAAATAAAAAAAACATTATTCAAGCTGCTAACGAGGCCGTAGGAATAATAGAAACAAATGCAAAAAAGAAAGAAAAAAATCACCTTGGTTTACCAAAGAACTGAAGGATATAGCACAAAATAAAAGAGCGGCATATATAAAATTCAAACAGAATAAACCACCAAAAACACATCAAGAATATAAAAATATCAGGAACAAGGTGAATGCAAGGATTAGAGAAATAAAAAAAGATTACTGGATCTCCTTCATGCGACTTCAATATGATTTCTATGGGCGACAAAAAGATATCTAGAGATTCATTAGAGGTCAGAGGACAGAAATAAATGAACTTATTAGCACATATATAGTATCTGATGAAACTTGGATAAAATACTTTAGAGAACTACTCCACGATGACACACCGGAGATAATAGACTTGGTTGAAGATTTTACATCCAAGGAACAGTGCGTAAAATGTGAAGAAATATCAAAAGTAATCGGAACACTAAGAAATCGGAAGTCACCTGGAGAAGATGGAATATATAGAATATATAATGAGCTCATTAAATATGGATGACAAACCTTATGCACAGAGATAACCAAACTTATTAATAAAATTTTAAATGATGCAACAATACCAAAGGAATGGAAATCAAGCATTCTTATCCCTCTATTTAAGAAAGGATACAAACTCGATCCAGATAATTACAGAGGAATATACCTCCTAAACAGCTCGTTGAAAATCCTCACGAAATATATAGCAGACACTCACGTGAATATGATAGAATGGGAAGAACAACAGGGTTTTAGACACGGTAGATCGTGCACTGACGCAATTTCTATCATCCGACAAATCGTGGAAAAATCTCTGGAATTTAACAAGCCAGCTTTCCTATGCTTTGCGGACCTAAGCAAAGCATTTGACTACATAAAACTAATTGATGTCATAAGAATACTGAAACAAGAAAAGATGCCCTCTAACCTTTTAAAACTAATCGATTATATATATATATATATATATATATATATATATATATATATATACATAAAACATAATAAAGATTAAAAACCGGGGGGGGGGAATTACCTGCTAGGGGGATTCATTGAACCCATTGTTATTTAATGTAATAATGAACAGTATTATAAAACAACTAAAAACAAGAAAAGGATATATTATGGGAAAATATAATATAAATAACATATGTTACGTCGATGACACATTGTCAATAGCAGAAAATGAAGATGACTTACAACGATTACTCTACGAGTTCAGTAAACGTAAGAATTTTAATTTACAAATATCTACCCAGAAGACGAAAGCTATGACAATTGCTAAAAATTCGATGAAGTGTAAATAGGTAGTGAATAATCAAATAATAGAACAAGTTCTAAAGATGAAGTATTTGGGAATAGTCAGGGAAAGTATTTGGGAATGCATACAAACTCAAGACAAACGGAGAAAGAAAAAGAGTCAATAATAAATGGTAATAGGATCGCTGGCTGTCTCAACTACTCAGTATGGTGTAATAAACATCTAAAACATGACTCGAAGGTCAGAATATATCAATCAATACTTTGAACAAAATTAACATATGCAGGAGAAACAAGAAGCGAAACGAAACGTACCCAACAACTTGAGGTCGCCGAAGTGAGAGTTCTGAGAAAAATATCAAATGACACTCTACTAGATAAGGAAAGAAACAGAAACATCCGTGAAGAGTGCAAAGTTAAGCCCATTACTGGATGGGGAGCAGACCGAAGAACGGAGTGGAACGGATTCCATCGTTACCGGGTTACTATATTGAGAGAATAGAGGAGAAAAGAATGGATGAGGATTACTAGGGAAGAAAGGCTCTTCGTCTCGGAAGAAGAGACGTTGGCAGACCAAGGAAAAGATGGAAAGACTCGTTATAATTCTTGGAAAGGAACGTCTTAGACTTTTTTAGAAGAAGCTTTTGAAGGAAGAAACTGTATTTTGACATTGAGAATTATTTTTATTTTCCGTTATTGAAACTATTTTGAAGTAGTGTTGGTAATGTTGAGATTTCAGCGTTCAAAGTTAGGATTTCTTCGTTTCCCCAAAACGTCCGCCACAAAAACAAATCACTCTGTGAATAGGGTTGACCACAAAGAGGCCAGAGTCACTCACAGGCGACGTTTTTGCCAGATTCAGGCTAACGAAACGTGACTGCGCCTCTTGCCTACAGAACAGAATAGATGGGGAAAAACGAGTCTGGCAGCTACACCGAGAGGCTTTTCGTGGTAACCTTGGCCCCACTCGTCACGTCTCACGGTGCCCTTCAGGTCGGCGCTTATTTTTCAAAAGCATGGGAGCGATTTGCGGCGGTTGGTGATACGCAAGAAATTGTCTGGGAGGAGGCTCGGTGCAAGATTTCAAAAATGAACGCTTTCCTCCAATTATTCTCGAATTTATTAACGGGAAGTTTTAAAATAATGGATAAAGAAGTGATTAGACGCGACCCGTTAGACCCGATCATTCTGCACTTAGGAAATTATTGTTTTAGAAGTAAAAATTGCTGCATATCAAAATGTATTATAGAATATCTTTGGCATCCCCTGTACTACGGTGTGGAGATATACTACAAAAATTTAATAGAGATTCATGTCCCTCAAGTCAACGTCCAAAAGACCAATAGAAGTCCAATTTAGTGTATTACGACAACTTTTACACCTAATTTTAAGAGTTTATGACGCATCGTTACTGGGTTACGCACGAGGCTAAAATGTATTGTAGCATACGTTGTTGCAGGTTGAAGGGGTATCGTTGTATCATCTGCAAATTCCATTGTATTTACTTTCTCTCTCCGCTTACGTAGTATAGAGAAAGTATTGGAATGCTACAGAAAAATGGCGAATTTTTCGATAGAAATACTCTTATTGCTGTGCCCGCATAGTGAACAAATCATGCCTCTACATATAGTAAATTACATCCGCTAACATGTTGTGTAACCAGGATCCATGTTTTGTGGGTCCTTGACACCGAAAAATCAATTGACGGCAAAACGTCTGTCCGTCCGTTCGACCACCCGTCCGTCCGTGATCAAAGCTACCGCCTAAACCGTTTAACCGATATTCTCCAAAATCGACATTCCTCAATTAACCTGGCTAATGTCGCGACCCTAGAATTTAAAGCCGATATTTTTATTTTGGGATTGCTTACATAAAATTCCTCGGACATTTTCAAAATGTTCAAAAAACAAAATGGCACCAAATTTTTTGATTAAAGTTTGTTGTCGAGAAGTGTAATGGACGCTTGAGAGAAATGTGCAGTGCTCATTTCTCTGTTTCGGATTACTCTTACTCCAGGAAGTGCTTCGGTCGCCCATACTTGGCCCGTTGATCGGGTTGGTATGAGGCCATCTCGGAAATGAGAAGGTTTTCCGAGTCAGCTGCTTTTTCAAAAACATTTTTAACGATATTTTTGATATGATCTATCAGCAGTGGCATTGATAATTCGCGATGTACAGTTTCTATAAGAGTGTTTCTAGGGGCGCAGAGGGCAGCCCTGAGACACTCGTTTTGAACTACTTGCAGTTTATTCAGATGAGAAGTTGCTGCAATTGCCCAACTTGGGCATGCGTAGTCCATTATTACTTTATAAAGCGTGAGGCAGTTTGCCGTTGACAGTTTGCTCTACTTGTGAAACAAGCTTCCCAATCTGCCTCGGGTCTGCCGCGCTTTCTGTCGCACATTTTCGAGGTGCAGATTAAATGTAAGTAGGCTGTCTAATGTGACACCTAAATGACTGCCCTCTGCCTCTGGGGCTGAGGGTCCGCTGGCGAGCCTCCGGATAGGGGCGATGGCGCGCTCTGCGGTGCCTAGTCGTGCGAGACGGCGCCGCGGCGGCTGCTGCTGTCGCCCTCTCTGGAGCAGCGACGGAACTCGGTTTCGGCGGTTCCTTCAAGGGGGCGCGGGCGACTGCTGCAAATTCCGCGAAGAAAAACACAGACTTTATGCCTGCAAATAATAACTGCAGGTCTCTTTCTCAGTCTCAGTAAAATACCATGAAGCACAGGGAATCAAAAACAGTTTATTTTCGGAACTAGTATTATAAATATTTATCACTAGAGAGTGCAAACAACCCGTGACTGCAAGTGGCGAAATTGAACGAACAAGGTAGTCTCGAGCCGGAACTTCATAGCATATCAGAAGTGTTTTTGAACACCATGGAAACCTTGTATGCAAATAACAGTGATCAGTGCAATCTCCCAGCAGCGCAAATACAAATTTTGCAACTGCAACAGCATTTGCAACTCCTTCATCAACAGGAGCAGCAGGAAATCCTGCTACTTCAACAGCACCAACTTATTGCGCAACAAGGAACCGTTTATGTAGCAGCAACCGCCACAAACAACCCTGCATTGGAAACAACAAAATGACGAGATGCAAGCAACATCATCAAACGAAACGCACCAGTCAATGCTTTCAAACGCAAGTAAACGAAAAAGAATTGATGATAAAAACTCTATATCATATATAATGTTCCAATTTCATCGCGTTTTCATGAGCTCCAAAATCTTAAAGACAGTGATCTAAATACTCCAGAACAAAGTTAAAAAATTCCGCCCATAATTATGCACAACGACATTGACTACAACCAAATGGTTTCTGCCAATAAATCAGTCGCCAAACGTGATTTCACTGCCAAGACAGCCGGTGGTCAACTAAAATCCATGTTTACTACAATAGAAGATAACCTTAATTTTAGACATTACTGAGTAGGAAAGCGTAAACCATTCCGCAACTATTAAGACTTTTAATGTTGTGCTGAAGGGCATCCCCACATGCTACTCAGAAGCTGACATTTTAAAAGAACTTGAACTTAAATACCCTATAACGAAAGTGACCAGATTATTTGACAAAAAGAAAAATCCAATCTAAATTTGTACTTTAGAAATAAAAGACACTAAAGAAGCAAAATCAATCTTCACTTTAAATCGCCTTATGCATTGCGTCATTCAAATTCAACTTAGAACCAAACGAAATTATCCAATTCACTCCGATGGTGCGTTAGATGCAAAGAGTCACACCATTACTCACAATACGCAAAACCGAAAAGTGGCAAACTGAACTACGTAAGCTGCGGCGAAGAACACACGGCAAATTACAAAGGCTGTCAAGGCATTTTCAAGGAAATTCAGCAAGCACGTTCAAAGTTTCAAAATGAACACACGTCAGACCCTCAGCAACAACCGCCGCCGCGCAACAATACCACTCGCGGCCCACCAACCTTCAGCCCTCGCGGATTGGCTTCCCTTCCCTCCCCAAAGGGAATGCACCGTGGTCACCGGTCCAATCTTTGCGAACCCAAATGCCAATTGCTGTTTCCCAACTAATAACCTCAATAGTATCACAAGTGATCCCGCAAATTCAAAATATTGTGCAGTCAGTGCTAATACATTTCCATAATGGCAAATCACTGTAATGAACTGGAATCCAACGGAATTAAAAGGCAACAATCCCTAATATAAATTTTTCTCCATGAGCACAAAAACGATATCGCATGCATAATTGAAACCCACTTGGTTCTAAACGAAAAATTCAAAATTTTTAGTTATAGAATGTATAGAAGTGACAGAATTTCAAATCTTGCAGCGGGGGTGTTTTGATTGCTCTTTCAACCCAAATCTAACATCAACTGTCACTTAGCCCCAACACATTTAACATGGAAACTGTCGAAGTTACCGCACCCATAGATAACACGAGATTATACAATAATAGCAGCTTTAAAACCTGCAAATAAACAATTTTCAGTAAAAGAATACAAAGAAATATTTAATAACAACACGAACGTTATTCTACAAGGAGATTTTAACAGTAAAAACCAAGCCTGGGGATACAAATGCACAACCTAGCAAGGCACTAAATTGTAATCTTTTGCAGTAAACAATACCTTAGTTGTAATAGAACCATTGTAACCTACCCGTACAATAGTAATGTTAATCCAGATATTTTAGACATAATGCTGTCTAAAAACTTCTAGATTTATTCAGAAAACAGTAAAAACTGTGTGTGACGTATGGGGGAGAAGATTATCTGCGCAGGTTTTTTTGAGTTCCAGAATCTCTTCCCGTCATTTTAACTATACATAGTTGAAAGATGAGTAAAAGTTTAAAATAAATAAAAATAAATTTTAAAAAATCACAAATAGTACTTCCTGAATTAGATGCAGATCATTGCCCGGTCATCAAAGAACTAAACACTTCAACTCCCTTGCATTCTAATGATCCCTTCACCGTTTTGTGCGTGAAAGGGCACGTCAACTGGAATAAATTTAGACACCTACTAGAAGTAAATCTCTATTGCCCTGAACATATTCGAACAATAGTGAGTGAAGTCAAATAGACAACCAGGTAACTAATATCACGTAGAAAATCTATATCACATTGATATTTATTACCAACTGATAAGTTGGGCACTCACAAGACACGAGTCTGTTTAGTACTGCCTTCTGAGTGCTATCACTACAACTACATTTGGATTACCCTTATCTTTCGGTAGGAAGGCTTGGCATAGTCTCATAAAAAGTAGTATTGGAGGAGATGGGTCGCACCCCGACCTGAGAACTGCACCTGACGTTTGGCCTCGCAGGGGCCCTAATCCTATCCGAAAGTGCGCGCGGGAAAGAAAGACCGCCAAGCCGCGAATCGAAGCCTGTCACCTTAAACTCTTCCTGTCCCATGTTGGATTTTAAGAGTCGCAGCAAAGTTGCAATATTACGAGTATGAGTGATGTGAAACAATAAGAGTGGTTGCGTATGCCATTCCGGGTGCGTTATTAACTTAAGTTATGAGATCGTGAATATGTGTTTATTTTGTAACTGAAAATGTTCATAGCCGCAGTAGGAAGACCGGTATTCAGGCGCTACCCCTATGACACTATAATCTACTACTTAACAAATTCACTTTTGAAAAACTGGTGTTGTATAGCAACTCTTTGTGTGAACGGAAAACAAAGAAAACAGAGATAATTGTTGATATTGAGATATACATAAACAGATAATGAAAATTTGAATCGTAAGACCTTAACTTAAGACATAAAACTACCATTTACACGTATTTACAGAGTATTAAGATATGTCCAAATAGTGTATTTTTTCGGGAGTGTCTGTGTTCTTCTCCGCCTGGATAGTAATATCTCGCGCCGACCTATTTGTCGGCGCGCAGGTCTTCCGCTTCCTGGTACTTCCTCGAAGGCGCACCGCCATAGGCCGGGCGTGTTATGAGCTTGTGCAGTTGTGTGGTGCATTAACGTGTAAGACAGTTTGTAAGAGAGAGGGGAGAACGAGGCAGTGAGAAGTATCCTGCGCAATCCAGATCCGATCGTTTTGTCAGGGTACTGCGACATTGACTTTCCATGGATCGGAGGAACCACGAAGAAGTACTGATCACGGCAGAAGCGGTTAAAATTCTCCACCAAACAGACTCACCGTCGAAACTCAAATTTTACAACCTCCCGGCTAACGATGCTGCAGACACAACGAGCAATCCAGCCCACAGCTCCATACTAGAGCCCACTATGTGAGCGAGAGAGGGTAATTCGATGGTGTTCCGGTAAAGGCAGTTAAATCATTTTTGTGAAGGTGGAGATATGTTATTTAGTGAGTTATTCATGATAAAATCTGCTATCTACATGAAAAATCTATTACTAAAATGCAATTAAATTAACGTTTTTGAAATATGTACTTTGATCACAAAAAAAATTATTTCTATTTTTAATCGATTGATGTTTCCGGGCGCGTCAACTGATGTAATCATTAGACCCGTAAGTGTAGTGAATGTTTTATCCAGGTAGGTAGGTAGGTAGGTGGTGGTGTATCTCCCACACGAGTAGTGAGATCTGGCTCCGAACATGCCGTCGACTTGCGGAGTTTCCCTTCCAATAATATCCCCCCAGTGAAGCATCGTCCCAGTTGGGACAAGCTCTAAGCTCTTGACTGGTCTCCCATGTGGTACTGTAGTGCTTGTACGTGTGTTTGTGATTGACTGGTGATGATATAACAAGGAAGGGGAACAATCGCGCAGGGTCTGCGGCCCTATGGGTTGTTAGCTACTGCTCCGGCACTCGCGTACCGACATGGATGCCTCAGGTCATCAACTGATGTCTGACCGCAAGGTTCTAGAGTTCGAGTTCTGACGGAGACAGAATTTTCGACACTACGTAGCTAGATCGAATTCAGTCGCAGTCTGGAGGACAATTGTAGCTGTAGGCTGTTCTGATCGGTAATTTTTCATAGTTTCTCCGATCAAAACCACGCGAATGCCGCAGGAGTAGCCTAACACGGGCCACGGACCGCGCGCCATCTTTCCTTCCTCTTCCTTGTTCTATCCTTTACTCACACGCTTACGCTCACATGCACTACACTAGCGCAGTTGTTGGGAGCCTAGAACTTGTCCCGGTTGGGGCGGTGCCCCGTTGGTGGGAGACACTTGGTCGGGAAAAATCTCCGCAAGCCGACGTAGGTGGACGTCGAATCTCGCTATGCAGTGCAGGAAAATCACCGCCCCTCTCGCGATGTGAACATGAACTACGCTTACGGGAATAATGACCTTTGCCGTTGACGCCCGGAATGACTTATCAGTCAATCAATCAATCCGGTAGTCGCATGCGAGTGATCGGAGAAAGCACGGATTGACTTGTGGCTTCAGGAGCGGCGGGGACGCGGACGGCCTGGGCCCCGAGTGGATGTTCTGGCGGCGCCGCCGCTACATCCTGGCGCTGCTGGCCTTTTTCGGCTTCGCAGTCTCCATGGTGATGCGCGTCAACATGGCGCTGGCCATCGTCGACATGACCACCAACAAGACCAAGGTTGGGGACAACACTACTTACGCGGTAAGGCACCCTCCCTTTGCAACTTCAATTATTTTCATTTCCATTTCGCTCTTGCGGAACAAAAGCCTCAGACAGAAAACCTCTTTTTGTAGGAGAGGCAATGCAAATTTAACAACTGGTATTCCCCGAGCGTCAGTAGAAAAGCGGCACTCTCGAATTTTGGATGCGTGGTGCAGCAACCTAAAAACTGTGAATTTTTGAATCCTAACTTTTTCTGAGAGCAATTTGTTTCATAACTTATGTCGCTGTAATTTCGAATTAATATTAGTTAACACACACCTTTTACCATCAAAATATATTAATGGAGAATGAAACTTTTTTTTTATTCTTGGAAATATTGTAACTCATATTTTTGATTTCAGAGTATTTTAAATCCTATTTTACGGCTCTTGAGTCAGCTTGAATTTCATATTGAATAAGATAATATATATGTTACAAAATATCAATATAAAAGACAATGTGAGACAAAGTAAACAAAGTAAACAGGTGCTACAACTTGTACATCGCACATACTTCCTCGTACTAATAGTAATGGTTACTTAACTCGTTTTTGCTCGAGTTTATTTTGTTTACATAATTATACTTTTAGCAAATAAATTATGACATAGATGATATATAGTTGTTCTGAATGAAAATTATCGTTTCTTGTTATCATTTTCAAAATATGGACTGTTTCAATATTGGAACACCAGGCACGAATGGGTCCAGAGTTTTTCAAGAAATATGGCCACACCTATAATACGTTTCTCTTTATTTAAATTTTTAAAAAGACTACATTTGATTTATATTCAATATCAAAATAAAAACGAAATAATTAGTATGGAGTATGAAACCCTTTTCATGCAATTTCGTGTTACATTTTTCACATTGATTGGTTGTGTTCTAGTTACACATTGCACATTTTCCTTACTTTGTGACTGTGAAATCCAGTGTCCTGAACTATCAAAACAGAAAGTATAAACGAGATATCAGTAATCTGCTAGTTTTAGGCCTTCCACCTGATGTGGGTAAACTTTTATGCTTTTGAATATAATTTTGAAAAATATATCTTCTGAAAGAAAAGCGATCCATTTTTTGACATTGCTCTGTCTTTCTAAGTAGCTGCTAGCTATTGTGAAAAGCTGTATCAAAGCAGAACATGAATACAGGACACCACCGCTTTTTCGATCTGTTTTCAATTCTATAGCACTCCAAATTTGCGTCCATTCTATCAACACCTCCCATGAATTTATTAAATTTTCCTACAGTTTTAAGTTGTACAATGGGAACTTTCTTTTTCTTACATGAAAGCCATATCGAATCGGTTTACCGCAAACGAATTGCTTGGTTACATGCTTCCCATAATACGGTACCATGATCTCATCTACAGCCAAGTGTTCTTCGCAAATGCAGTATTTTGCAATATCGTTTATTCAGTAAGGAAATGCGAGGTGTTAATTTTGCAAACCAGTCATTTTGTTTTCAGGTCATTGACTGCGCAACTAGCATTATTTTTTTATCAACTGAAACCTGTTTCTTCTAATTACCGAACTGACAACTTCATTACGACATTCTTGACAGAGAGTGTTTCCCTAAACAGTCATTTTGGTACAATATTGTATCCTGATAAAATCAGGATTCCAACGATACATTTTGCTTCCTCAAAAGAAAATGTAAATGTGTAATCACCTTTCAGCTAATGCGACAATTCTTGTAAGAGACCCAAACATCATAAAAAAATAGTTCAAAACAACACTGGGTCATTTGGTACTATACTTAAGTTACTCGTAGTAATGAAATTTGTAAATTCGCGATATATGTCAATTTTTTACCTCTTTCTTACGTTCGAAACACACGCGTAAAGAGAGTGTCTAGAGCCAAATTACTCTCTGGCTCAGGCTTGAAAGAATCTTTCGGACTCACTAAATCGCATAATTAGTGCATGTTCCGATCTAAGTTGGTTTCCAGGCAGATTTTTCAATGTGCCGCCAGACTTCATCACCACTGGCCTCCAACACTGATACATATCTAATACTTTGTATACATATGATCATATATATGATCTGATACTTATGTACCTATGATCTTGTACTCTGTACCTATGATCTTCTGCAGGCATAATAAAGATAGCTGCACTGAAATAATCAGTATCCTCCTCCAGAATCGCAATTATTTGTTCTGTTGTTAATAATCAGAGAGAAGAAAAGACATATTAGATGATTTTTTTAAATAATTATTCACGGTACCGTTCATGCCAGGTGTTCCAATATTGAAACATTTCTGAAAAATCGTCTCCAGCTCACCTAAATAGTAATATTTTCAAGATTTGTAACTTTACTGAAAAAGAACAGTCATCAACAATTCTCATAGGAACAAAAAGTTTAACATAAAATATAACTCGATTGTTTTTTACCCATTATCATTCATGGTGCTACCAGTGAAACGTCGGCTCAATAAACCCTCTCCTCTCAGCGTACAAACGTGAACTAAAATCAATTCTTAGCTCTATCGGGAAATTTGATCCCTCTGCTACAGTTCTAGGAATATAACGAAGCCTCAATGTGCGTTCGGCGATAAGGAGGAATCAAAGAAAAATCCACTGTCACTTGTTCCAATAATGGAACACCAGGAAAATATGAGTTAATATTAAATTGCACCTTCTTATCTGCTAATACTACAGCTCTCACTCTAAAAATTTTGAAGCAAAAATTGCTTTATTTAAAGAAATGTTTTTTAAAGAAATGAAGGCTCATTTTTGAAAAAAATCGTGTGTATATTTTTTTTTAATTGTCACCCTTTTATTGAAAATTACACGAAGACTACTCATATGTTAAAAAAATATACATGATATTAATTAGAGATCTAATTTTGGATAATAGTTTCAGTTCATATCAAAACTCTATCTTCAAGAACGTAATTGCAACATAAGATTTTTTTCATTTGTAATTTTTAAAAATTTGGAGATTTTAATGAACATTTGATCTTCTCCATTTTTAAAGACGCAAATTGGAGCAAAAAATTGTGACAAAAATTAAAGTCACTGGGGCGACGAATTTGAAAATGAAGAAGCTTCATGTGGAGTATCCCCGAAAATTAAAATATCCGTTTCAAATATAAAGGGCCGTGACATCAACAACAAGAACCCACGAAACGTGAATTATGTCTACACAACGTATTAGAAAAAACAATTTACTACTTGACCTGTTTCACCGGTGCCTCATAAAGTGTCTAATAGTCTATCCAGAAGTTATCTTACTGATATGTTGAAAATTTGTTTTACGAGTGCCTGATAAATCTATCCAGTTGTTAAAGTATCCAGTAAAAAATCAGGTTGGAGAGGCTGTTAAATGTTTATCTGGTAGATAAACTCCAAAATAACAGAAATTGTGAACTTGTGTATAAACTTGCTGTGATTTTCAAGGAATAACTGTGGTATTTCCGTGTCGGACAACGTAATATAGATGATCGACGACGAATTATTTGATGGTTTACAGTGACCACCCAGACATGTCAGCCAGAATATTTAGAGATCCTTGACGAACAAGATTGCAAATCCTGTTTTAGGTTAAGGCTAAATGTCCCGACACTAGTACAATTTGTAGCCACCACGTGGCAGCACCAAAATAAGTAAAATTTACTTTACTGATAACGTCTGAACCAATGGTCCAATTTTCTATCTGTAAACGACTTTTGACGCCTTTATAAAATATAATTTACGCTACGAAGCTCTTTTTCCAAAAAAACTTGCAAAAATTTGAATTTTAATTAGTTCTCAAACTTTCGAGAAAAAATTTAAAAAATGTGTTCTTATAGCGCGATGGCGACATGCTTCCAACGCCGTGACAATCATGCAAATCGGACAAATAGGAGCGTCGTAAAGTGAAATTTAGGAAAACACTTCGCCCCCCTCTCCCCCTTCCGTGCTGTTGCGTCACCCACCCGATTGTTGTGGGCCCTCTGTCGGCGCCGCGGCACGGCCAGGCCAGGCAGCGTGCGGCCAGCCCCGGCGGAGGAGGCGGGACTTGCGGGATACGCAAGCCAGACAGTCGGTTTATGCTTTCGTCACTTTGTATCTCAATCTATTTTTCCACAGATACCAAACTAGAGATGCCATACTACTATTACAGACCGAGACAAACGGTCTATAATAGTAGTACATAACTATCTTTTTCACATATTTCCGTCTTCCTTCGAATACCATCTTAAAATTGTTTGAGACATTACTCAAAATATCGATTCCTACTTGGAACTGTTTTTTAAAAAAATTAACTAATTCTGTAAATATCACCATTATTCCATATCCTCACATCTTATTTTAGATATATTTTACTTCTAAGGTATTCCGTTAACATTCCACCTTGCTCTAAGATCTTCCGGGTTCTAATACCGAACAGAATGAGCGGATTCGTATACGCACAAACTCTTTTATCCCACAACTCGATTTTTGATCTCAAAACGACGTTTACCTGCTTTAAAGAGTTCATCTAGTCAATCTCTCTTCCCAAGTAAAATAGCCGAAGCTAATTTCAACTTCGTAGTACTTTCGTACTTTCGGACAAATTTAAAAAAGTGCATGATCTTGGCTGTCCGGGTGACGTCGCGTCGAAGGCTGTGTTGCCGACGTTTTGACCATTTTCTCGTGGTCTTCCTCAGGGTTGGTATGCCCATACATACAGGTTGGTATGTCCAAGGCATAAAAACCAAGATTTCTTCCCCTGTATCTTTGAATAGTTCGATTTGAATATTATCTACAGCCGGGGACTTCCCATATTTCAGTGGTTTTTGTCGCCCAATGCATTTCTTCTATCTCTGGTTCTTTTTCGTAATCATCTATATTTATCCACTACTCTATTTGTAAGTTCTTCTCACAAAACTTTTTCGTGTATTCTTCCCATCTTTTCGTGATCTCTTCCTTTGTTCTATTTATTTTGTCGTTCTCGTTCTTAACATTCGCCATTGTTGGATTCGTGGTCATATTTCGGATGACCTGGAAAATTTCTTAAGATCTCCATTTGTTGTTATGTTCTTCCACTTCTTCCCTTTTTTCTTGAATAAACTTTTCTATCTTGTCTTGGTCTGGGCTGGAATCCTCTGTAGAGTTTTCTGACTTTCATCTGGTCATACGCTTTCTTTGCAGAGAAATATAATGTTTGAAAAGAAAGAAATATATGGACTCCGTTGTACATAATAATAATATTAGTATTAATAATAATAATAATAATAATAATAATAATAATAATAATAATAATAGGCACGTGTTTGGAATAAAAACCAAAGTATGTATACTATAGTATTGCTTATATCGTATCCATCAAATCCTCACTTCGATGTCTGAGTTTCCAAGAATTTGTGGAACTTCTTTATATTTCACGGAGAAAATCTTGAATGTTCTCTGCCGGTCTGATTCAGCCTGTCCATTGTAAAAACTATTGAGCAGGTTGTTGTCCAAATGCATCGGGCGGTCGTTCTTTCATCGTCACCTGCCGCAAAGGACTAGGACTGGGACTAGAACAGGGACTAGGGCACGTACGAGCCTAAACTCGGGTAAAGTAGCCGTGGGGGAGGGGGCCCGGGGTTTCTAAGTCCAATATGACACTGGGACATTGGTTCGCAAATAGACAACGTGGGGAATGCTCACACCAAGTTTACTGATCGGCTCGCTTACTCGGTGCCCTTCTCCGCTTTACACTTTCGGCTCCACGTCCACGAGCCTACTGCGTCTGTTCATTCACGAGCCACCTCATTCTTAGTTGGGAGCTGACTTGATTGCGAGGCTGAGGAATGCGCTCGGTGTTCTTGAAAGCTGCCCCCCCCCCCCCCCCGCCTAATCCGCAACTACTAGCTGTCCCAAATATATTACACCAAGTATCCGTAGACAAAAATTAAAACATCATTCGAGAATAAGGAAAACAAATAAGCAATAAGTGAATGTCATCAATGTGGAATTATTTTATGTTCACAATATGGCCTTTTCTTATCGGGAGTACTCAAGGCTGCCCGGCATCAAATCCTTCTTTTTTAATTGATGTCACAGTTCGAACCCAACTTCAGGATAGTTTACTACCCGAAAATTGCTGTTATGCAGCGTGTGTTGAAGAACGTCCGAATTATTTTCTTCGTCACATTTCTTAATGACGAGACGTATAATTTCCCTAGCTTAACTGTGTATTGTTTGACCTTTACTATTAATAGAAGCCATATCGTTCCACCAAAAGTCACAAATCAACCAAGTTGATTAAAATTGATACCAGACAATATCTTTAGTCATTTATCATATAAAAAGGTATCTACATCACCAACAATCCAATTAATAATGTCGGCTAGTCAAGCCTCGTTGGTCTCCGACTTTTACAAGACATCCCTGAAATTTGGTCTGGCAAACTTACATATATGGTTCATCACACAGTGCATCGTTAGGGGAGTAACCCCTAAATTCATCAATATTAAAATCAAAAGTTCATCATTTGCCGCCTCAAAAGCAACCGCCGCAGCCCGCTCATCCTGGCTACATTGGGAGAGGAAACGCTGGTACGCTACTCGTGACCGTCTCTCACTACGGAAATATGAACTGTCTCTACACCTGGCCTCTTCACTACATCCTGCTGAGTAGGAGGTCCTCCTGGACTCCATTAGAAGCCGCATCTTCAGAATATGCAGCCGCCAGAAACAAAAACAGGTAAGCAAGCTGGAACGTCTATCTTGCAGCAAAGCGCAATATCAAACACATACGAAACAATCCGACTCTGTGACTCACCCCAACTTTCATCCTCGTATCATAAATCTCTCATCCTCTACTCTATCCCATACTGAAGCCACACTCCTACAAAAAGGTCTCAAATTTTCACCTCCTTCTCCACCCAACGCCAATACTCTAAAAAATCTGTATATTCACCTAGACACTGTCCTTCCCAATGATACTAATCACACAGAAATCAAGCACACTGTTACACATACTATCAAACAACATATTGAACACCACTCGCACCCAAAGCCCATCTCGTCAGAACAATTAACTGCTAAAAAACTAAAAGACAAAATCTCCCAAGACAATATTGTTATAACGAAAGCGGACAAAGGCAATTCTATAGTGATTCTGGACAAGGAAGAATACAACAACAAAGTACTCGATTTTATCAATGGCAACAACGGCATCTCACTCCTAAAAAACGACCCCACTAACAAACACCACACTTCCTTAAAACAAGAACTCGCTGAATCTAAAGCTCTATTCACTCATCCACAGAGATTTCTTCCACGCAATCCACTCCCTCCACGATTATATGGTTTACCTAAAATACACAAATCTACTATCCCCATTAGACCTGTAGTATCATACACTAACACACAGAATTGCTTAGAAACTGAACAAAGACTTCAAACAATACGTCAGTTACACACCTCAACACACAATACTCAACAGCCTTGACCTCATTAACAAGATAAAGGACTTTCCAGTGCCCTCTAACGCCAAACTTGTTTCTTTCGATGTGGTAAATCTTTTTCCCAGTGTGCCTACATCTGACTGCAAGAATATTCTTAAAGACAAAATTGACAGATCCCAGTGTGCCGTTCCCATCAAAACTGAACTGTACAATCTAATTTCCTGTTGCATAGATGCCAACTACTTCAAATATAATGACAAATTCTACACCCAAGATTCTGGACTACCCATGGGTTCACCCCTCTCACCTTTATTAGCTGATATATTTATGGACAACTGGGAAAACACATTGTTTACTTCCGGTCATCCACTTCTAAAAAATCTCCAGTACTGGCACAGATACGTAGACGACGTGTTAGCACTATGGACAGGTACCACCAGACAACTTTATATTTTTACACAGTACATCAACTCCCTACACCCCAACATAAAATTCACCACGGAGATAGAAAATGAATAAAAATCTTTAAACTTCCTTGATCTCACCATCACACTAGCACAGGACCATCATGAATTTAACATATTCAGAAAACCCACACACACGGACACAATCATACACAACACTTCACAACACCCCCCCACACACAAACATGCAACCTTCCATGCGATGGTGCATCGATTAATTTCCATACCTATGTCCCCAGAAAACACAAAAAAGGAAATAAACACCATAAAACATATAGCCAGAATAAATGGATACGACTGCAACATGATTGACAAATTAATAGCCAAAAAAACAAATACACTCAATATCCGCAAACACACTACCCTCACACCTATTGACAAAAGCACTACAGCCACATACCACACAATCCCTTATGTAGGACCCCTTTCTCTTAAAATAGCCTCCACACTCAATAAATTCGGTCTAAAAACTTCTTTCAACAATACTCACACATTATATAAAACACTATCGAACACTAAAGATCCAATCCCACCTACATCCTTATGCGGAGTCTATGCTCTCACGTGCAACAATTGCAATGCCATATACATAGGACAAACAGGCCGTAAATTCACACAGAGAATCAAAGAACACGAACAAGCATGGAAGAATAACACTACCACAGTCTCACACTTTGCGGATCACCTAAATTCAAACAAACACACATTTGATAAACACATAAATTTCCGAATTCTAGAAATTGAAAACAGGTACCGGAACAGAATAAAATTAGAAACCATACACATACACAACGTCCTCAAAAAACAGAACATGACATGTCTCAACCAGCAAATACCTGAACTCTCGTCACCTCTGCTAAAATTGGCACAAAGTGTACACCCCTAACCCACCCCCAGCCCTCCCCACTCCCCTGACCTTCGCTCGCCCGACCGTCTCTCAAGCCTCCACCAGCACCCCCGCGGTTTACGACCCTACACCCGCACCCCACCCCTCTTCCCGCCCCCTCCCAGCTACCGACCGGCTGTGTTCTTAAACAAGACACACGCCCAAAAATTCGCAGAACTTTGTTTTCGGCCCAGAAGCTGCAAGGTATGTACGACCCAGTTTGCTTACGCATCTTGCATACAATAACCTGTTACCCACAACCTGTTAATAATATTTGTATTTAATAATATTTGTATAATATTTGTATTACATTTTAGCTCTGATGATGATCGCAACGCGATCGAAATGATCATAAGTTGATTAAAATTGATACCAGACAATATCTTTAGTCATTTATCACAAATCAAATTAAAATTAATACGCTATACACTTGTGTTACGAACAAGAAGCAAACAACATGTCACTCATCGAGTTCATGTCTTCTCAGAACAAGAAACATTCTGTATTAGATGAAGTGATTTTGAACCTCATACAATGTTGTCAAAGCAAATATACTATTTCCTCGACTGCTCGCGTAGGCGGCAAATTGCAAAACACGTCAATATGCCGAATACTTACACTGTAGGTCTTCGGCGAATTCTTTAGTTCAACCTCGTATGTGCGACAGCTGACAGTAATATTTAAATATGTGGTTTATGAAAGTTTTGGAAATATATTTATTTGTGCAATGTAATTGAATTTCCATCACTATTCAAGAGAGATTATTGTCAAATTGCCGCCTTGCGAAAGATGAAGCGTCAAAAATCGTTACACTAGTGTGAACACTTTTCAGTTTTCAACGTCAAAAGTAATTTGTAGAGACCGCAAAGTGTGAAAGTTGTTTTTAGATTGTACTATCTCAGGTACTAAAAACTTCGATTTATAGAGGAGTATACTGCACTGTAATTCAAGTATAAAATTGCCAATGAATTGGGTGTTTGTAAACATTTCTTTCAATAATATTTTAGATCCTCCAATAATCACTGCAAAAATCAGAAATCCAACGTTGCTTCTGCATCAGAATCGCTTACAACACCACCAACAAAAAAAATCTCTGCCGTCATCTCGAAAGAGGAAAAGGAGATTGTTGTCTTCTAATCTCATGACTTGGAAAATGGAAAACAAGAGACTGAGTGATCTATCAAAACCATAATTCGAAAACTGCAGAACTCTTCAGTGCAATAAATCGCAGAGACAACCACTCGTTTTTCATAATTTACTTTTTTCATGTTACAAACATAAGATGTACAAACTTTTAGAATTTCGTTGGTCAGTCACAAAAGCATTGTGTTCTCTCTCTTGTATCTGCCTGGTCGTCTATACAACAGAGATTGTGAATGTATTACATGTCTGTCCTAGCGACTCCGATCTCACAGGTCTACCCTTGATTTCGGTACTTTTGAATAAATGTGAATGGAAATAATAATAATAATAATAATAATAATAATAATAATAATAATAATAATAATAATAATAATAATAATAATAATAATAACCAAAATTACACTGTAGATAACTTCGGCTACATCCATAAAAAGTATCAAGAAATTCAATATTATAATTTACTTTTAGTTTACGAGATAAAACTTCACCAATGTTACCAGTAATTGTAGTTCGCGTCATGAAAATTCCAGTCTCCCCCTCATCGCTTCGCCTCTCTCCCTGAAGCGTTGCCGTGGGAGACGCCAGATCTGTGCAGAATCTGCGGTCGCTTTCGATGACATACGAGGGTCTGTGTTATTGTCTTCCGCTTACGAAGTTAGGAGAGGTGTCACAGCAGGAGCGGATGCAGCCGATTATTTTTCGGGAGGTGGGGGTATATTTTTGTATACATATATTTTTGTAAATAATAAATGTATTTGTTATTATATATCATATTATTTAGAGATTCGCCAAATGAACCCTTTAAAGCAGGTAAACGTCGTTTTGAGATCAAAAATCGAGTTGTGGGATAAAAGAGTTCGTGCGTATACGAATCCGCTCATTCTGTTCGGTATTGGAACCCGGAAGATCTTAGAGCAAGGTGGAATGTTAACGGAATACCTTAGAAGTAAAATGTATCTAAAATAAGATGTGAGGATATGGAATAATGGTGATATTTACAGAATTAGTTCATTTTTTTAGAAAACAGTTCCAAGTAGGAATCGATATTTTGAGTAATGTCTCAAACAATTGTAAGATGGTATTCGAAGGAAGACGGAAATATGTGAAAGAGATAGTTATGTAGGTACTATTATAGACCGTTTGTCTCGGTCTGTAATAGTAGTATGGCATCTCTAGTTTGGTATCTGTGGAATAATAGATTGAGATACGAAGTGACGAAAGCATAAAACGACTGTCTGGCTTGCGTATCCCGCAAGTCCTCCTCCGCCGGGGCTGGCCGCACGCCACCTGGCCTGGCTGTGCCCCCGCACCGACAGAGGGCCCACAACAATCGGGTGGGTGACGCAAGGGCGCAGAAGGGGAAGGGGGGCGAGGTATTTTCCTAAATTTCACTTTACGACGCTCCTATTCGTCCGATTTGCATGATTGTCACGGCGTTGGATTTAGGAAGCATGTCGCCATCGCGCTATTAGCCCACATTTTTTAATTTTTTCTCGGAAGTTTGAGAACTAATTTCAAATTCAAATTTTTGCTAGACTTTGGCAAAAGAGCTTCGTAGCATAAATTATATTTTATAAAGGCGTCAAAAGCCGTTTACAGATAAAAAATCGGACCATTGGTTTAAGCGTTATCAGTAAATTCCCCTGTGGTAGTGCTGCGATCTATTGAATATTCCTACAAGTATTTTTCGGTGCATTTAGCCTTAAGGAAGTCTACGGTTAGCGAAGCTTTGTCTTTGATAGAAGAGAAAATAAAAGATTTGTGAATACCGACTTATATTTCTGTAATATCGCGGTATAATAATGGTCCTATTAAATTCATTTTATGTCAAAATAATAAAAAGTATACTTGGTGTTTTGTTAGCAATTCTGAGGTATCACCGACTTCTCACTCTGCGTTATTTTGCAACGGAATCATTTTTTATCGTAATTATAGTCTTCATTGAGGTGAGCTATCTGTTGCTTCAAGTGTAGAGAGTTCGTGAAGTTTCTGAGGAATCAGCCAAAGTCCAATCACCCAAGAAGATTTTTAAGAAATTGCTAGATTTTCTAGAGTTCTCACAGCAACAGATTGCACACGTGTTCCCATACCTGGTAATATGTAACATACATTTCATCGATGTTTAAGACAAGTGACGTCTCAAAAATATATTTTGCAGGAGAATGGTTTTATGCTGAGTGAAGCCGATTTTATAGTGTTGTACTCTACACAAGAACTGTCTTGTGAGCTAAATTTCTGAAATGTTTCTTAATAAATTAATTAAACGCAAGTATCCTTTACTTTTTTAACAATTAATGATTTTTTCTTCAAAAAACGTCTTTTTTATCCAATACACCGATTCAATGTGTAAATTACACTCATCAACATATGTTAGATGGGCCTAATTGACATGATCCGTCTGGAAAAAAATTTCAACAAATTGTAAAGATAACGAATAAAATAAAAGAATCGAAAATAAAAGGTACATAGAAATAAATGAAATTCATTAAAAAATCAAGTACAAGAGAAAAAATATATAACTAGTATGTAGAAACTATAAAAGTAGAAGGGAGAAAACTTGCCAAAACATGTTAAATTAAGCAGATATTTTTACAAAAACACAGAACTACATAAAAAAACAGTCACAAAAAAATTATTCCCATCGTGAGAACATTCTTATACATCCTCACTATAAGAAGAGAGGCAAATATGAAAAGAAAGAGAGAGAGAGTAGATCAGCATAAAAATAAACCTTATTATTTTGAATAGACGACCATGAAAGCAAGTTAAAAAGAATAATCAGAGGTGGAAAGAACAGATGTAAACATTAATACACTATTAAATTTATAAACATCCCATCCACTTTGTGATATTTGTACACCTATATAACGATATACCACATGGTAGAAAACAACCCTAAATTCAGTCATCACAGACAATCTACTAATCTAAATAAAGGTTTAGGTACCTTATTGTATTCGAACGAATATAAGAAAAAATTGATTGCGTTTTGTGAAAATTGTAAATTTCTTAATGACATACGATAATACTGTAAAATTAAATTGTGTATTTTATATAATATGTGATGCCATACAATGTTAGGATATATGGGTTATGACACTTTTATTGATGTAATGATAGATGGAATTATAATTGTCTAAGCACTTACTATAAATCTTAGTTGTTGATGTGGCTAACTAAAAATAAAGAGAAAAAAATTATGAAGGCAATTGGAACCTATCACAAAGTATAAAAATATATTTTTATGCTATTTTTATTTTAGAAAGAACATTGTCATAAATGTTTGTGAAAAGATTTGATTCTGACATGGAGTATGAAAGGATTTGGAGCGTGAAAAAATTTGATTCTAACATTCTAGCATGCATTAGAATGGATTAATACCATGTTAGAGTCAAATCTTTTCACAAACATTTATGACAATATTATTTCTAAAATAGAAATACCACAAAATATATTTTTTTGAAAAAAACATTTTCATGATTGTTAAGAAGTAAAAGAATACTTGAATAATTGACAATCATATTTTTTCTCACATTTTTATCTGTTTAAACTTTCCTAAACTTTAGAGTTTTTGTACAATTTGCTTTGGTATTGTTTGTATTTAAAATAGATCACTCGTTTCATGGAGCTTCTCACACTCCTCTGAGTAGGATGTCAATCAGTGTGTTGGAGTTCATTCTGTTGAGATGTTTATGTCAATTTACTCTGACCTTTATTTTCTTAATTTAATTGTAAATTACACACTAAAATTATGTTCAGGGAGTGAATAGTATTTAGAAACTTGGTTTGATAATATACAATAGGCTGGTCATAAGAAGAAAGTCTCACTATTGAGTAATTTAGGAGAAATAGGTTTTAGAAATTAAATAATCCATTTTCAATGATATCCTCCATAATCATGTCACAAATTGTAATGGATTTCCTTGCCTTACTCCCGTTATGATTTCAGAATCTGTGATTTTTAGTAAGCATCATTTTCGTTATAATTTTGTTTAAAAAAATTTGAACAGTTATAATAAGATTTTCTTTATCTCTCTTCAGAGCTTCATGTTTTTATTAAAGATGTTTCCCTTTGCAAAAAGCATCCCCCACCGAGCTATTCAAAACCTTCAATAGCTGTACATGTCAATTTCTATCCCTCGCACCACGTGATAGCACAATTTACTTTACATTTAATATTTTTCCTCTCCGCAACGAGGGATACAAGTTTGTTTCCTGGCGTGTAAAATTAACTTCTCTTTCTCGCTTCTTTACCCTTTCCATTTTGAAACTTCTACTCACACAAAGGACGACGCAATAAAACAAACTTTTACACCGAACTCGCACACAGCTCACGCCGAAGTAAACTGCAACACAAAATCACAACGAACGAAGCGAAAAACGCCTGACACATTACCAAAACACATTCGCGCGCAGACACATTCGCGCAGTTCGACTCGAAAATGCGGCGTTGCCGCTAGTGAAAGAGCAATCAGCCAGATTATGTATCAGAAAGATATCTGTCAGGTATTTTAACAAGAAAGACCTTGGTGAAATGCAAAAAAAATATCAGGAACTTTTACCTGAAGGATAAAATAACTGTCGGATTAGTATTCGGAACTTTATCAGGCACCGGTGAAACAGGCAAGAAAATCCACTTTTTCTCTATCAGGAACCCATAAGACGAGTTTTTATATCGAAAAGTCCGCGCTTTTGGCTACAGCATTACAATACTTTGTACTCTGTAATGTACAGTGTTACGAAAGGAATAAAGTAGGAGTTCACTTGCAGTAGTGAATTAGAGACTCCAGAATTTAAAACTCTTTACAATTTTTTTTTTTAAATATAAAAAATTTGAATTTTACTCATTGCTTCAAACACGGATCAGCCAATTTCTGCTCTAATGATTGCGTAGGCTTTGTTTGTTATTCAATTCAGCTCAAATGCTTTATTTTATGAATTTTATATCAACACTCGGAAACATCACAAACAAAATATATAATCAATTGGTACAGTACCTGAAAGCTACATATTGTATTGAATTACCAGGGGTGGCTAAAAAATTGTATACTCCTGGCCAGGCACGTGATAGAGACAGTCCGAATCTTCTTCTAAATCCGTACTTCTAAAAACTTTCTAAAACATGCTATATTACTATATGATGGTAGGGTGTCTCTAATCTAAATTATGAAGCACTTTTTCTCCTAAAATACCACCGTTTTCCGTCGGATGAAATTTGGGAGATATTTTTGTCCCTTGTCAACATGCAACAGGAAATTAGCGGCTGGAAGGGAAATTGTTAGAGTATTTGCGACTCGAAATGTCCGCGACTCTGTACCACTGCAAAGCTTGTTTCACCGCGTGGTATGCTAAAATGCACTAATGGAATAATTGCATTGTAGTAGGAACGATTTCTAATTCATGCACATTTAAATTAGTACATAAAATTAAAAACGAATGCCAATTTATCACGAATTTGGTCTTAACCATGGGCGAGATTTCTTGCCAGATAATGAAAATAACTGTACTCAGTTTAATTAAATGTTGTAATGCATGTGGCAAACTCATGCATTTTTATATAACCGAAACACCTTCATGTAGGAAACATAAGGATTCCATGCTAACTCTTTCATCTCGTGAGAACATCGGAACTCGCGGTTCAGAAGCATTTCCTTAGTTCATCTTACGTCGAATTCTTCCAGCTCTGTAATTTAGATGATTTGATCAGATGCTAACAGGGATACATATATTCCCGGAACACGAAAAAAGAACACCTTGACGGACGATTCGCAAGCGTTAAAAACTCAAGAGGTCGAGGCCTAGTGCTAATTATCATTTCACAAATCAAAATAAAGATCTGAGACTTTATCCAGAAGCCAAAATTATGATCCACACTCTGTATAAAGGTTTTCATTGAACTACAGGCATATACAGTTGCTCACTTAAATATTCGATTACACGTCCAACTTGAATTTTCATATTGTATTTATGTGTTAGGAAGGTCAAAGAATAGCAATTTATGTCCAAAACAACAGATTATTGTATAAAATATGTACAAAATGAAACAAAATTCATGTTTACATGACTAACAAAACCATACAAAACAAATAAATCAAACTTAGGACCAATTCAATATTCGGTCACTCTTCATAAATTAACAAATGTTACATGGTATATTTTAGTACTGGGTAATGCTACCTTTCTGTGAAATCACTTCTTTTAATCGATTACCCATACTTGCAGTAATTTTTTCGCGACGCTTGCAGAGTTAAATAAATGTGATTAATCATTATTGTCACTTGCACGGAGTCGGCAGGCTCCACCTCCGGACCACATAACATACGCTCAGCAGAGTGCTCTGTTAACATGCGAGAACGGGGTCGCACACGGAAAAGTACAAAGATGAAAACTGAGAGCAGCTAAAGTCAGACGCACTTTCCATCAAAAACTAAACATTCTAGATAACTAAAAACGCTGTTATTACAATTTCTTTCCGAATATAAACAATATTTATATAATCGACTTCGTCTCTTTTAGTACTTTGGAATGGTGGTAGAAAAAAATATATTTCCATTTAAAAAATGAAAGTAGTGTCCCTATCTCAGACATTAAAAAAGATACAAACTAGAAAACGAAATGTACCCCATTATCTACAACAAGTTTGATTCAAACCATATCCGATACCTCAAACCGTTTCCAAGATATTTGCTGTGGAAAATTTAGGTGGCCCATTCTGTATAGTGAGGATAGGTTAGGTGGTATGTGCAAACAGAAATTTCCGATTCGCAGTGAAACTCGAAACTACTTGGCATTCACAAGCATTCAAATCTTCCTCCCAGAAATGATATTCCCGTATATTAAGTAATATCTGCTTATCATAATGTTATTCATCTACTTTGTACGTGTGCGTCCGGTGTCATCCGTCAAACAACTTAGTGTGCTTTGAAAATTAAGCTAATGCGGAGTTAGTAAGATTCGACCATAAGCCGTAACATATACACGAATTCAGACCTTTCTGGGCTGACAACAAGCGAAGCCGGTGTCGATAGCCGAACTTTACAGGGCCATAGCTGCCTCTTGACTGAAGGGTCGCTGTTTCGAACCCCGCCCGGGGCATGGAAGTTTGTGTGTACACAGTTACCATTACTTCCAAAATTACTTACCGTGGTGGCTAAATGACCTTAGTACTTAAAAAGCGACCTTCAATAAATAAAGAAAACAACTCACCGTACTTTCCAAAAACCATATTTTCTGCCGGCTGAAAAAATACAGGAATTGGGATCATGTTATCTGAAGAGGCTATTTCCAATGGCAGGTGTCGTCTGAGCAGATGTTGCCGTTGTGGAGCTAAATTTAGCCCAGTGCGCGGCGTGTACAGAGGTGTAGTTCGGCAGTACATTTATCAATCCGAGCGAGAACTATTGACAATTTTAGAGCGTGACTCCCCTAGATGTAACACAAGTTCTATATGTAAAGTTTGTAAGGCTTTATTTGATGTTCACTGTCAACAATTTCTGCATTACTTTTAATGTAAAAGTACATGAAAGTAATTATAATGAACGCCCATTAAATTTAATTTACACGTACAGTAACTTTAAAGTAGTGTACATTAAATTTAGTGTACGTATACAATTAAATTTAATGTACTTTTTGAGCGACTGTACTTGCTCCTTCAAGAGCAAATTCTTCTACTCCTAACACGACATGGCTTTTTGTTGACAGTATCAATATAACTCGTATTGGTGCATAAATAATCATTAACATGTATACCAAATATTATTGAGTTAATTTTACCAAGAATTTATTTTGATTATTTATTTATTTATTGAATATGGATGAATGAATAAATATTTTACTTTTATTAATATGGAAAAATTTATTTTCTTACAAAATACAGTACTTGAGAAATAAAAAATTCACAACTTATTATAATGTACTCTTCCTGGTGTTTTGTCTATCTTTTTGGCCAATTTAAAAACTGAAGAATCAACTTTTTTCGCCTTCTTTTTGAGTACTTTTATCTTCTTCTGTTGAATTTATTTTCATAATTTCCCTCGAAGTAATACTTTTATTATTAATACATAATATTTATTCAGCATTACTTTTTTACACAGTTAAACAAATAACAAAAAATAATTGACGGAGGCAATATATTTGCTTATACGTAGGAACTGTACAAAAAGGAGAGAAAAAACTACACAGTTTAAGAACAAAATGAGAAAGAAAATCGATTTAATGTGAAACAAACTATTAGTAATATTATTACTAGATGGTAATATAACTATATAATGTTACCTTCCTTCTTTGGTTAATCTAGAAATTACTAAATCAGACAAATTATTTTTTGTTGTTGTTATTTTTAAGATTGCAACAACTTCTAGGTCATTCGCACAGAACAATAAAGGATAGAAGTGCACCCTCAATGTTAAACGTCGGAAACAAGTCGCTCGCAGCACTTCAAGTGGCCTGGCAAAGAACTGCACAAAACCGCCCGCACGGCGCAGCGTATGAAAGTTAATTTCACTCAATCGTCTTCGCGAAAGTTAATGGATATTAATAGGCTACATTATACTGCAATTTTTCTCAAATATAGTAATTATCTGTTTTCGTAATGCACTTGAGTGAGGTCATAACTGAGGAGAGTCATCTAATTATATGATAATGGCAGAAATGAAGGAATCAAAATGAATGAATGAATGAATGAATAAATAAATAAATAAATCATTTCTTTTATTGTACAATTTATATTAAACAATATAGACTTCAACATTTTAATTTTTTACCTTTTCACGGCCCTTTGTATATTGTTTTAAGTATGTATTTTCTGTTTTTCATCTATTACATATTTGTATATTTAAAAACGTACGCACTTTTTAAAAATAAGTTCTTCGGATAAATCACTTAACAAATTATGTATCATCAGGTGATTTGGAATTAGAGCAAAACCTTATCTTCAAATTATTTAAATAGTCATTTGTTTTCTAGAAATGTATACAAATATTCACGAACATTCTTTAAAAATATTACATTAAATAACGAATCATAATAAATCATTACATTACATAACAAAAAAATACATATCTTCCTTATAGTGTTATGTGAATACAGTAGGCTACAAATTGCATACAAATAATCGTGAATGACACTTTAAATTAAATGCTAACCTCTATACTACGAAACATCATTGTATTTCACTAAGACCAGCAAATCGAAATGGAGAAAACTCGAAACTATAGCGAATGTGTCCGCTAAAACAAAATATCTTGAAAGGCGAAACACACACATGAACACACAGAACACTAAAGGAACACATGAACGTGTTTCACTCTTCCGCCATGTGGTAAACGCAGGCAGGCTGGATGTGACGTACAAAAAACAAGCGAAAACCACTAACCAATCATTGCTTGATATTCTTTCAACTAGAGCGTAATAGTAATACAACTCCTATTTACCTTCCTATGAATCCGAGGGCTATTTCTAGTTTTGTAGAATAGGTATATCCAGAAACGTAATAGATGGCAATTATCACACCTTCAATAACGTCTTTACAAAATAGTATAATTTTTTGTTCCAGGATTACAGTTATTTACTTTGGACTTACTTTGTCACACTCATTTCCTGAACATCAGTTCATTGCCTTAATTTGTTTGGTCCATTCTTATATTTAGGGAGCCACCTGCAATCTGCAGCACGTATCGATCAATGGGTGAAGAGTAACAAATTTCCCATTTCATGAAAATAATATTAAATAATGTAAATAATGCAATAATATTAAATAAATAATACTGATTAATATTAATCAGACTTTACCTTCAGAAATCCAATATGCCTGAATTGCTTCAGCTTCTCTAGATGTTAACTGCCAACCGCTCTAGGAAACTGCTATGATGAGAACAGGAAGTAAAGAATAACATTCGTTAGTTTTACACGCTTTCATATTAGAATGTTATGACATTATATTAAATTTGATTTACAGACGCACATTATATTTACATTGATTTTAATTTAAGCATTAAATCTAATGTACAAATACATTAATATTCTTTTAATGTACTTTCTACATTAAAATTAATGTATAGTCGTACATTAATCCACATTAAATTTAATGTAATTTCTGACACTGTAGGTTCCGTATTTGGTGACATCACGTGTGTACTCTACTGATCATCATTCCTTTCTTTCTTGCACAAGATGCATCACATACCTTTTCCTCCCCTTCATTTTCCGGTTCATGTTATACAGTACTCCAAAACTGAAAGAGTCGCAAAGGGAATTGAACCAATTAGTGTTCAAATCTCAGAACATGAAGTAACAAAGTGGCCACGCAAGAGATTCAGCTCGTCGCGTGGCGCGCGGGCAGCGTGTTGGAGGCATGGTCTGCGCAGGAGCCGGAGTTCCAGTGGGACTCCCGCGAGGCGGGCCTGGTGCTGAGCGCCTTCTTCTACGGCTACGTGGCCACGACGCTGCCCGGCGGGTGGCTGGCGGGCCGCTACGGCGGCAAGTGGGTGTTCGGCGTGGGCATGCTGGGCACGAGCCTCTTCACGCTGCTGACGCCGCCGCTGGCGCCGCGCGGCCTCGACGCGGTGCTGGCGCTGCGCGTGCTCGTCGGCGTCTGCGAGGTCAGCCACCCCGACTCCCGACGCGCCCCACGCGCCCCACGCGCAATGGATGAATAAATCAATGAACGATGAATGACGATGAATAAGCGATGGACGAGTGATAAATGAATGAATAAATAAGTAAATAAATAAATAAATAAATAAATAAATAAATAAATAAATAAATAAATAAATAAATAAATAAATAAATAAATAAATAAATAAATAAATAAATAAATAAATAAATAAATAAATAAATAAATAAATAAATAAATAAATAAATAAATAAATAAATAAATAAATAAATAAATAAATAAATAAATAAATAAATAAATAAATAAATAAATAAAAAGTCTTCGTTTTTGGCAAGACTTGGGTCATGGCTCTGTTCTTCCACCTAATTGCAAAAATGAATTACGAATGAATAGTGGGTCATTGAAAAGCTTCAAGGAGATGGATTTTCGACGAGTTTGATAAAAACTAATGGGAGGAAAGTGAGGTTAAAGAAAAACGGGCGTTTTCGCAACATCTTTGTTATTACTGTTAATTGTGAAAATGAATTATATTGTGAGATTACAAAATGTATTTTCAAGACCGTATAAAACTTAAACCCCTTTTTCAAAGATGTCTCGATTGCTGAATGTAAGTATAGGGGTCAAAATAGAACGCGCGTTGGGAAACGCTTCAACTACAAACGGATACGATAGATTCGCCAAAAAATGTTAATTTAGAATTCTAAGGATAATATATACTTTAATCACGTATTTTATGTCCAGTAATGTCAATGAGTGAAAAATGATTGCATAGTTTATTTTGTGCAAAATAAACCATTGGATTTCTAATCAGGTATATTGCAGCAGTTAGGCAAAGAGAAGCTGATGTCAATAGAAATATATTTACTTTTGCTGGTTTTGGGGCATTAATTAATTTCTTAAAGATGGTTTAGGTGATTCGTAAATCGGACATCAGTGTTTATTTTATGAAATAAGTTACATTTTTTTCGCAAACTGTTGGTTACATAATTCAAGTACAATATAAAATATCCTATGAAAGTTGAAATACACAGTCCCTCCATACATCGAATCTGAACGTTCTTTCAATATTATTGTATATATAGAATCTTCTATGTATAGAAATAATAAGCACATTTTTGCAAATGCTTTTAAACAATTTTGGAGAAATTGGGTAAAATGAAAAATTCAACAATAATAAACAAATGTTTCAATAATACGTACCACATATTTATTAATGTTAACAAGAAATTAGATTGCATACATAACTGACCTAATATTTAAATGAAATTTAAAAAAAATCTAATGTCTTGTTGCACGTATGATTCATTCTGTTCAAAATACAGTTCACACCTGTTAACCCACTGAAACATTTGATCTGTAACATTTTAACTCAATCAAAAACTGGCGAATTGTTTAACATAATTTTTAGTACGTATTTTACATTTTTATTTCATTGAAAGAATTGTCACTTCAACGTCTCGTTTGGTGTTAAATTGTGTTCGCCTGACCCCTTGTAGAGTCTCTTCGAACAGTCACTTAAGAAAAGTCACTTCAGAAAGTCACTTCGAAAGTCACTTCGAAAAGTCACTTCGAATAGTCACTTCAGAAAAGGAGTTCGACGTAGAAATAATTTTCGGTATATAGCAACGTTTTTAAATGAAATTTTCAAGGGACAGAAAAATATATCAATTTCTAGAGAATTTCGATGTATAGAGGTTCTATATAAGGAGCTCTGACTATTTAAAAGCTACAAATACGGTTGCTTCATACTTCTAAACGATTCACGATATCGAAATGAAGTTTTCGCTCAACAATGCGAAATCATGGAGCAAGTAATATGCCGTAGAAATACTGTTTGAAATATTTGTTTTCGATAAATCTATTTATCCTTGATTGTTTAAATGGAACTAAATATGTTTCTCACCATCTATGGATAGATCGTAAATGAGGAATTCAATGATGTGTTATTTGTTTATATTTTGAAACTAGTTTGACTATAAAATTGACATGATATTTTAAATTAAACCGACAAAATTTCCTATAGCTCTTGCAACTGTCGCCTTTGGAGAAGGAGTACTTCGCGACCTATTGATTAAAACTTTTTGAAAAATGAAAATGTCGAACAGGAACAAACGTAAATTCTGAAGAAATTATCAATTTTGAGTTTTTAATAATGCAATCATATCGATATAGCACATCAAATTCAGCCCATAACTAATTTTTCATTTGCTCTTTGCTGTTGTTAAATGAGAAATTAAATCTCACTTACTATTTCCCTGATATTTATTTTTACACTTTTTTAAATACTGACGATACTGGGGATTCAGGGTCTTGCGTACACATACCGTCAAGCAAGTGCTGCGTACAAGGTGCCCGTGTCAGTAATTTACAACAGGGTGAAAAGTAGAAAAGGCACGATGGAGCGGATGGGACAAGGTGTCAGAGCTAACTTGGGCCAAGATGTGGAGGGAGATATAGTGGAATGTATAAAACAGCGAGCGAAAATGGGATATACCTGTAGTAAAGAAGAACTCTTGAAACTAGTGGAACAGTATGTTAAGCTGAATAATCTGAAAACTAAATTTAAAAACGGTGTTCCTGGAAATGATTGGTATTATTCCTTTATGAGCAGGCACCCCGAGCTATCTTTAAAAAAGCCAGAGCCCCTCCAGAAATCCAGGGAAAATGCCAGAAAACCAGATGTAGTATACGATTTTTATGATCTACTAAAGAAAACTTTGGAAGGTGATATGGGGCATTTGTCTTCCATGCAGATGAGACCGGTTATAATCTTGATCCCAGCAGACACCGTGCAATTGGCGAAAAAGGGAAATCTCTCAGTCGAATATCAGGAGGATCAGGGCGAGAATCTGTTACTGTGCTGGCCTGCGTCTCTGTAGGTGGAAACAAACTGCCACCTTTTATTGTTTTCAAGGGGCCCCAGTGCAGGCAAGGTGGGCCTCCCCTGGGACGCTTTATGCTGCCTCAACAAACGGTTGGATGGAGGAACCACCTTCTTCTACTGGTTCAAACATTTTTATAACACTACCTTAGACTTACGTCTGATAAATAAAAGAGCCCTTCTTATGTACGATGGCCATTTTCCCCATATTAGTATGAGAATTGTAGAACTTGCATCGGAAATTAATATTAAAATTATTAAATTTCCGAGTCACTTGACCGATAAGCTTCAGCTTTTAGATAAATGTGTATTCGGGCCAGTGAAAACAGCTCAGAACAATAGATTAGTGGCCTTTGGAAAAAGTCAGCTGGGGATAGGTACAAGAATGCTACCCAAGAACACGTTCGCTTTTCTACTTGCGGAGGTGTCGAATGAGACGCTTACGCTAGAAAATATAATATCAGGATTTATGGCAACGGGCGTTTTTCTAGTTGATCCTTCTAAATTTCCAGATGACGACTTTAGCAAGGAAGATCTTGAGAAGTACTATGAAGAAAAGAGGGCAAGGTACCAGTCATTGCCGGAAGTAAACACAACAGAAGTCATTGAGACCAGCACTACGGAAAATGACGGGGCTGAAATTAATGATTTGTCGAATTTGTAAATAGATCCAGTAGCTAGAATGCAAATTCCTGACATGGGTAGTCCCGTACAACATTTAATTGTTAAAATTTTTCAATCCTTAATTCATGCATTAACTGGACGGGAATATGTTTTATATTCAGCGTCTCTTCCAAGCCTCTAACAAGTAGTCAACCAGACGTATTGGCACATGTAGCAGAAATAGCTAAACAGACGAAAGGTCAATCTACCGATTGTGTTTTTTCTAAAAGTTTGAGCTCTCTATTTGATCTACCCAATCATGAAATGGCCAAGAAAAAGGCAGTACCTAGACTTAAACAACTCACGTATGGAGAAGTGCTGATGACTGAAATTGTTTTGGAAAGGCTTAAAGAAGTTGAAGAGAAATCAAATAAAAAGAAAGGCCCAAATCAGTGAGGTCGACCCAAAAATGGAAATCAAAAACCAGTCGTCTCCAAAACTGATGAGATGCAGGAAATAATGAACATTGAAGCACCTCGCAAGAAGACGAAAAGTAAAATAAGAAAAGTGGTAGAAACTGTGTCTGACAGTGAAAGTGACGAAAGTGGGAATATTTCATTGGCTCAGAGTGGCGACAATGAGTGGGTCGAAGAGGAGGAAGAAGAAGAAATTCTCGTGGAAGAGAGAGCTGTCGAAAATAAAAAGGAAGGAGCCTTCACGTTGATTCAGTTTAAAGGAGGGGAGAGGAACGCCTCTACACACAGCCGAATGTCGCGCTCAGAAAGGAGGAAATATTCATAAAGATGAAGAAATAATGGTATTGGAATGTAGAAGCGTGGTCAACTCTAGAAAAATCTTTCAAGTAATTGAAAATAAAGTTGCGTCAATAGAACACACTCAGATTGTAGGCATATTGCCTATCACTCGCCTGAAAGTAATTATTTTCATTAAAGGTACATGTATCTACCAAATAATACCCAAAGCATACTTGAAAGCATGTTCAAATGATTAGTACATGCAGTTAACTAAGTGTGAACAACGTATCTTGAAAAAACTGTTCACATTTACTCTACTTGACCCTATATGAAGAATACATATGGTAAATTGTATAGAGGTTCTCACTGTGAAGACACTTTCTGGCACTCTCTTGTCTCTGGAGCTCACTCTATGACATTAAAATTAATTAGGACCTTATATTCTGAATAAGGATGGTTGAAAGATAATAATTTTACATTTTAGCTCTCTTTGTTCTTAATTTATTTTTTAATAATGTTCAAATTTACGAAACCAAAAATACAGTTATTGGCACCTGCAGTGGCTGACATTAATGTAGTATTGTCACTGGCACCCAACACTTAATGGTGAAATGAAGTATAAAACACAATATGTTGAATTCATAAGCTGACGTAATTGTTGAAAATGATAAAATATTAGTAGTCGTAAGTGTTAACAACAGTGGATGTTTTAAACTAATGGATCCACTGTTTTTGGTCCATACCAAAAGATCTATCAGCAATCTTAAAGCACAAGTGGCAGACGTAGGAACCATCCTTTTCAGGAATAAGCACCTTGTGAATGTCTGGTGCTCACCTCTCGTGAAACAGTTTAAAGCACAATGAACAGAGTAAATCTGTTGGCCCTGCGACTTTTGTACATTTCACCCTGCGGCACACGTGCTGCTCTCTCATATGCATCATTTCAATTATAGGTTATCTTGCTTCGCAAACTTACTCTAGGGTATTTCACTCACAAACACACACACCTGAATATACACATACTGACTCAGGGCATCAAGTGATGTCACTGCAGTGCTTCAGACCGGGAGGTCGTGGGGTTCGAGTCCCCACGGAGGTAGGATTTTCGACCCTAGCCAGATAGCTAGGTCGAGATTTGTCGGTCTGGAGGAAAATTCTTGCGGCCGGTTGCTCTGATCGGTAGTTTTATGTGGTTTCTCCGATCAACACCAGGCCGCGCGCGATCTTTCCTTCCCAGTCCTTGTTCTAACCTACTCTTTACACGTACACTTACACGAATTACACTACCTACCACGCATGTCGGGAGCTGAGAGCTTTCCCGGCTGGGGCGACGCGTCGCTGATGGGAGGTGCCTGCCGCCGGTGGGTCGGCGCCGGATCCCGCCACCTCCCGCGCAAAAACATGCATTCACTCACAGAACTAATGATTCTAGCAGTTGATGCGCCCTGAATCACTAATACACAATGAATCAGTTACAATCACACACTCAACAAATTTACTAACTTCGAAATTTAACACTTTAATGAACTTCAATGTTTATCACTAATAAGCACAAGATACAGATTGAAGAGTGGAATCATTTGTAAATTGTACTACGCGCTCCGGCCAGTGGTATGCGGCGCTGCACACGGCTTGATTGAGGCTATTCTCCTGTCAATAGAATTGGCCTTTTGGCACGAAACGAAAGCTATTAGATCTGAGAACAATAATAGCGACGTTCTGAGAATGACCGTGTTCTTAACAAATTCAATCTTGCTCTATCAATGGGAGAACAACTCGGTCGGCTGAGAGGTCGACCGCGTGTGCCGCAACACATCCCTCGTTTATCATTCCTTTTTATAACTCGAACGTGATATTACCTTTCTCTTGTGTGTTTATGTCCGTTTGCTCCATTGAAGCCTTTCTTCTTTTTGAACATGGCTTGGACCAGCCTCACTAGATGCATGGCTTTGTTGGATGGCCACTTCGGAAGACGAATTGGGTATTTTCATAGTATTAATAAGTGTTAAAGGCCAATTCTCCATCTTTTAAACCATCTCTAGCATGCGGTATCTTATGAGATCAATTCCAACAATTTCCTGAAATTCTTCAAGTCTGAGCAGCTTGATACGAGCTTCTGGTCTTACCCTCTCTAATGTCTTGCAAAGTGAGCTCCAATTCAGCTGAGTTAAATCCATCTTTCTTTCTTCTTCTCAATCTTCCTCGATTTGACATGTGCCATTTTGATGTTGCTAAAATAAAAAAATGTCTACAGACCTAATAACATCTACTGGCAATGCCATTGACTAAACATATGACAATTATTGGCACTGAATATGAGGGCTCGGCACCCTGTAACAACAACTGTTAAAATTGATACCAGGCATTTTAAACAAATGCAATGAACAATTAATTAGTATTGGAGTTATACACTGTCTACATAAAAGTATAATATAATTACAGAAATTTACACAGTTATTGGCAGAGTGTGCCAAACACTGAAAATATTCCATCTTAAATCTTAAAAACGGAAGTCCGGTGTTTTCAGGATTTATAATCTGCTTTGTTCAGTGCCATTCAGCAAGTTGCTGCAATTTCTACTAAGCTACTGCTTTAGTAATAATAAATCACAGTTAGTGGCACCTCTCCAAACTATACATTCCATGATATAGTTTGTAAGCTCTTATAACTGGTTACATATAAAAATTCTTCGTAAAAACTCCCAAAGTAAGTTTTAAAAAGACGATGCAAGAATAACACAGAAGAGAACCCAAGTTCTGAAGAAAGTAGCTTATGCCTTTCCTTAAGAAACGGTTCAGCAGAAGGCAGTTGCACCACGAGGTATCAAGCAGTCATGACAGAAAACGGAACACTAATAGTGGGTAATTCCGTAACCACGAGGACAAGCACAGAACTGCAATTACATTCACGACTCAAAAATTTCACTGCTGTTCACCAAAGCCTTATTATCGGAAATAATATAACCGCGGTGCCAATGACTGCGCGGGTGTTAACAACTGTATAGTTTACCCTATGTTAATGTGATTATTATTGATGGAAAATAAAAAAATCGATGAGTCCATTGTTATAGGTATGAAAGCAATCTCAATATTCGTAGCGATTCAATTTTTTGGATGTTGGAAATAGGTAAATTAATTTTTCCCTTGGAGATTGCAGTAATTGTTATCGTCGCATATTTTCGTAATATTTTAAGCGTCATAACGTTTCAACAAACTATTTTTTATCGAGTATATCCATGCGGAACTGACGTTCCAATCCAGGTTGCCAACTTGACGCTAAGAAAATATATTATAGTTCGTGGGCAAGGCCGTCATTTCCTTAGCTTATCAGCCAGCAAACCCAAAACATAAAAGAAACAGTCTGTTCCGAGCCGCCGCGGCGAACGCTTGTGCCCGAGGTAGCTCTGCCTTATCGCTCTCTGGTAGTGGTCAACCGCAGCGATCAGTGCGATAACACTCAGTGCCAGTGTCTTTCGTGTGAACGGTGCGAACAGTGACTCGCTTAGAAAAGTGTTATTTTAGTTTTAGTTAAAGCCAACAAATCTTTAAAACCAGTGAATGGCCACAAGTAGTTGCTCCGTTACGGGGCAACTAATTCGACGCGCAATGGACGCCACTTTTAGTGAAAGTGATGGTGAAAACCTGCATACCAGTGAACCTGTTCAGCCCCCTCCCCCCGACCAAACAATACTTCAACACCAAGAAATTCTTCAACAACAACTGCAACATCTCCAACATCAGCAACAAATGATAGAACTGCAACTTTCCCAGCTTCAAAATCATTATCACGTGCAGACACAACCGCCTCTGCCACAGCAATCACATTCACAGCAACCGCAGCTGCAAGGCACGCAGGAACATGGCAATGAACTTAAACGTAAGAGGTCACGCTCGCCAGAAGAGGTTATATCCAGGTACAATATTCCTGTTTCTAATAGGTATAAGCTTCTTGGATCATTAGAAACTAATGAAGAAACCGAAATCGATCCAATTATTAAAGTGCACACTGCAAGCAATTTTCAACTTTTGCTTGAAGATATTAAAAAGAACGTTAAGGACGACTTCACAACTAAACAAGATAAAGACGCTATTAAAATTTCATTCACTTCAATAAGTGATTATAGAAGCTTTAGGAAATTCTGTGAATCTGAAAAAATTGAATTCCATTCTTTCAAAGACCCAACTGTAAAAACTTTAGCTATAGTTATGAAGGACATTCCTACTTCCTACACGGAAAGTGAAATACTGCAGGAACTGAAAAGGCTCAAATTCCCAGCAATTAAAGTCGCAAGGCTATATAATAAAGATAAATGCCCCATATCTGTTTGTGCAATAGACCTAGAAAACACATATCAAAGCAAAGAAATATTTAAACTAAACCGATTTTTGTACAGTGTAATTAGAATTCAAAAAAGATTCAAGTCTCATGTAATCCAATGTAAACGTTGTCAGAGATTTGGGCATTCCCAGGCAAATTGCGGCCTGCAGCCTCGCTGCGTCAAATGTACTGGCCAACATCACTACTCGGAGTGTACCAAAATTAAATCTACCCCCCCTAAGTGCATTAGCTGTGGTCTCGACCACACAGCTAATTATAAAGGCTGCAGCATTTACAAAAAGGCAGTAGAGTCAATGAAAAACTCGAAAAACATGCACCCACCTTCTAACATGCCCCACCTAACCACTAGTCATCCTAACCTTGTTACCACTAGACAGTCACCACCACATCCTACCCACCATTCTAATCCATACCTTAATAACCAATCGAGGTCATATTCTTCATTATTTAAACAGGAACAATCAAATTTAATCTCAAACATCGTTCAACAAGTCATGATAGCGCTCACTCCCTTAATTGAAAACACAGTTAAATCTGTTCTGACAAATTTAAATTATGACAAATAAAATAGCCAATATTAAACTTTTAAACTGGAACGCCAACGGATTAAAACGCCAGGAAAATGAATTCAGATATTTTCTAAAGAAAAATGAAATTGAAATAGCTTGCGTATCCGAAACCCATTTAATTCCGGGTGAAAAATTCCACATTCCAGGGTATAAAATTTTTAGAGAGGACAGAATCGCCAATAAAGCGTCAGGTGGCGTAGCAATAATAGTAACGAAAAACGTCGAGTGCGGCCAAATAACTACGCCCTCTTCCCCAAACCTCGAGTCTATAGGAATAGCAGTGAAGAGTAGTATTATCAGTAATAATATCACTAACACTATAGGTACCTCAGCAGCAGCTATTGCTACTACAGCTGATGATAACGCTGGTATTGTTGCTAATGCTAGAACGGACATTGATAGTGGTGAAAATAGTGACGGTAATACTAATAGTAATAATATTAATAATAACCCTAACAATGACAAACAAGTAATAATTATTGCAGCCTATAAACCTCCCAATAAAAGCTTCCCTGAAAAGGCTTATAGAAAAATATTTAACACATATAATCGTATAATTCTCCTAGGAGATTTAAACAGTAAACACAGAGCTTGGGGCTGCAACTCAATAACTTTACAAGGCAAAAAATTACTGGAATTTGCAAATAATAATAACCTTAATATTCATGCACCAACAGAACCTACACACGTTCCCTATAATTGTAATATAATCCCAGACATTCTCGACATAGTCATAACCAAAAATATTAACTTCCCACTGCTTCAAAAAGTTGTAGCAGAACTAGATTCAGATCATAATCCGATCCTAATATCACACAAAGGAAATTTTAAAGAAATTACATCAGGAAATAACCCATTAGGAAAACATATTAATTGGACTAAATTCGCTTACCTAATGAAAAATAACTATAAATATCCACTCCCTATTAGGTCGATTGCAAATATCGACTCCGAACTAGAAAAGTTTAATGCAGCTATTCTTAATTCTCTTGATCATTCAACAACAACAAAGATATCCCCCCATATGTATAATACAAAAAATAAACCATTTTCCTCCCAAATTCCATGGAAAATTATTAATTTAATTAAATCAAAACATAACTTAAGAAGACTCTGTCAAATAACTCGAAGGCCAGATATTAAAACAAAACTAAATAAACTATCAAGAGTAGTCAAAAATAGATTAGATAACCACCGCTACACTTCATTCCGTCGGTTTATAAACCAGATAGATTCAAATTCAGCTCATCTTTGGACAACATCAAAAAGAATCACCAGAGATAAAAACGAAATATCCGAATTAAAAGTAAACAATAAGCTACTGCTTTCAGATGACGAAAAGGTCAAAGCGATTGCAGATCATTTACAAAATGTATTTAGACCACACCCGCCAACAATGATACAACACAACAATGAAATTGAAAATTTTATGAAACAACCACTAACTACAGCTGAAACCAAAATAAAGTTTATTTCACCGTCTGAAACAGCTAACATCATTAAACATCTAAAACAACGAAAAACACCCGGTATAGATGGAATCAGTAATAAAATGCTCAAAAATCTTAATAAAAACTCTGTAGCAGGACTAACTGCAATATTTAATGCTGCAGGACTAACTGCAATATTTAATGCTATCTTACGCTTTAATTATTTCCCAACTGCCTGGAAGACTGCAATTATTCTACCTTTTCGCAAGCCAGGAAAATACCCTCAACGCCCTGAACACTACAGACCAATAAGCCTCCTTCCCTCAATTTCCAAGATTTTTGAAAGACTTCTACTAAAGAGACTTAACAAGTACCTGAAAGTCACGGATGCAATACCAAATATTCAATTTGGTTTCAGAGCAAACCACTCCTGCACTCACCAGCTACTAAGGCTCACCGAATACATTGCACAGAGCTTCCAAGAGAAAAAACATACTCTGGCTGCATTTTTGGATATAGCTCAAGCGTATGACAGAGTCTGGCATACCGGTCTGTTATTTAAAATAAGACAACTTGGAGTCCCTGAGTACATACAGAATATTATTAAAGGTTTTATCTCTGATAGAAAATTTAAGGTCAAAATTAATCACTCCTTTTCTACTCTACGTAATATCACAGCCGGAGTTCCACAGGGCTCAGTTCTCTCACCTGTTTTATTTAATATTTTCATGAGTGACATACCTAAGTATTCCAACGTGGAAACTGCTCTTTTTGCCGACGATACGGCACTGTTTTCAGCAAGCTCAGATATTAACCTAGCATTTAATAGAGTTCAGAATAACCTTAACACCCTAATACAATGGACAAAAAAATGGAGAATAGCAATCAATTGTCAAAAATGTCAGACTAAGATATTTACCCTTAGGAGACCTCAAATCCCTCCCAATCTGAAAATAGATGACAACGAAATACCCTGGAAAAGTGAACCAATAAAATACCTAGGAGTATTGTTAGGTAAGAAACTCACCTGGAAACCTCATATTCACGCAGCTATCAACAAATCCAATGCCAAAATTTTAAAACTATACCCTCTCATAAATCAACATTCAACACTCAATACCAAATGCCAGATTCTATTATATAAATCTATTATCCTACCCACGCTAACTTACGCATGCCCGGTTTGGGGAAACGCTGCTTCCACCACCATACAAAAAATGCAAATTGTCCAAAATAAAGTCCTCAGAAAGTCAATTAAAGCTCCATGGTTTATACCTACCCACCAAATTCATAGAGAACTCCAAATGGAAACTGTGCTCGAACACATTAAAAAATTAGCAAATAACTTCTATTCTTCCCTTCCCGCATCTCATGCCACTCCGATATTCCAACTAGGTCGAACAGCAAATATACCAAGCAGAATCAAATCCAAATTTCCCAAAGACATGCTAAAACCCCCCTAAACAAATAATATCATCCCGCATCTAAATATAACCTAGCACGTTCCCTTCCTATTGCCCGCTAGGGCTATCCTTAACAGCTTCCCCCTCCCCCTCCCCACCAAAAAAAAAAAAATAAATCCCAGCAGCTCCTAGAAGCAAACAAGGAATTAAACGAGCCAGAGAAATCTAATCTCAATTTGTCAGGAATGCCCAAATCCCAAAATGTCAGTATGTAATAACCGAAAACCCTCGAAAGACCTTCAGGTCGAACGAGAAGAAATAAATTTAAAAAAATAATAAAAGAAACATGCTCGTTTATCGTTCACACTTTCCTTATTGCTGTAATCGCAGTATCTAACATGACCGTCGTGCAGAATGCAGTATGTCGTGCATAAAGTAGTATGAATTTTTGTATGTTCATTAAAAAAATATTTAAGGTATTTTTCAGAGAGAGGTTTTGTTACTTATTATAGCGAATTGAAATTTTAAAAATAGTAGACTATGAGCCTCAGGATCAGACAAAATATTTTTAAACTGGTTGATTAACGAAGCATTGTTCCATGAAATAATTTTTCATAAAAATATATATGAGTAGCTTTAGTAGTGAGTGGATTTAAACCCGTGAATAGAAGCGATGTTTAGTGGAAATTGAATTTTCTCAAATTCGCTCGTTAAGAGAGAATTTGGCCCCTTCAGAAACTTGTAAGGAATCTGAGGAAATAAGACATACAGCCATATTTCTGTTTGTCGTTATTCTGCCGCAAAGGAGTGTCAACCATGCTATCGAATCGACATTATTTGTATTTTCTCTGCCCTCGTACAAAATACCTAAGTGGTTAAAAAAGTATACTTTACATGTTAGTTAATTGTGACTTTCCTAATAATCTTTTAAGAAATAGGGTTCGGGTTAATTTAGTATTTCTGCTTTTCTAAGAAGTAATACCCATTTTTTTCAGAGCGATAAAGAATAGTAAAATAATTAAATAATGTCATTATTAAAACAATGATTTTATTTTTAAATGGCTCCAAACTATTCTTCGACTCACTTGAGGCTCACTCCATTAACCCTATGAGATATAAGCGCAAGTGACCATCGTAAGCAGTTTTATAATTAATTATGAGGGACTAAATTGTTTAATTAATTTATTATCTTTGCTAGGGTCCCATTTTTGTTGACAGTCAGACTTTGAAGTGATTTTTACAGGGTAAATAGAAGGCCACGAAAATAATAACTCGATGTAGTCACTTGTAAAAGAGGTTCTTTCAGGGCATGCAGAACGTGCTAAAAGTGTGGTGATGCTCAAGTGTTCAGATAAATCTGTTAATGCAGAAAAAAAGGACCGGCGTCTGGCCACATCGGCTACTACTGACCTTAATGCCAAGGTAGTATCTAGATTAAACCGTATTGTTTCATTAAGTGATTATTGTACTTGAATTAATATAAAATAAAATATGGCCTATCGCCCACGAGCAGTAACAATTCCTAAGTGCAACATAACTTTTATCACTCGTATCACAAATAACTGTTATTGCCGATAATGAACTCTAAAAAGGAGAGAAGTGGGGACAAAATTAAGGAATTTCCCAGTCCATAGCTCTTTTGTCAGAGTACTGCATCGGCATTTGCCTGGTATTGATTTTAGAAAACTATCGATAAGAGCAGCAGGCTGCTAGAATTCTCCTCCGCGTAGCCGCTGAAATCGACCTAGCTAGTGTGGAAAAGCGCTATCGTCGGAACTGGAAGCTAAGAAACTCCCGGTGCAAGTCGTTGCAGTGGCAACCGTTGATGGCAAGATGAGCTACCTCGGTGGTTTCGGAAATGAATGCTCGTCGCAGTGAAGAACGGGCCCGAGATGGGCTCAGGCGCCTGAGACGCCCAGGGCGACGCCCCAAGACGAGCGGCCGAGCGAACGCCCCACGGGGCCACTCGGCACTCGAGCGAAGGCGCAGGGGGAACGGAAAGCACTGAATGAGAAAGAAATTATTCTAACCGGACCTTTGTACGCCAAGGCGCTGAGGCGAGAGCGTGCACGAGTGTCGTTAGGCCATTCGCCATCCAGCGATCAGGCCATCCAGGGATTCAATTCCAGTTCCATCGATGAATTTGTGGAGCAAAAACGTGCTCACAGCAAATTTTCTCGGGTTTCCTCTGTTGTCCCTTCGAACCTCATTTCACCATTACCCCTTTAATGAAGTATATTATATCTTCTTAATCACCTCTCCATAACATTGTTCCAGTTACGAATATAAAGGTTGAGCACGGATGTGGAAGAGTTAGTACGGCCTTCCTGTCGACGTGTGCTGGATATAACGGGGAAGGGGCTATGCTCCCCGACGGCACCCCGTTCCGGATTGGAGACGATGGAGATGGTGGTGGTGATGGTGGTGTTAAGAAAAGGGAAGGGAAGGGACGAACGCGCTTGTTGCCTCGTTTTGTAGGGCGTAGCTCCGAGATTCGCCGGAAAGATTGGGAAATCACTGAAGAGCCATCGGCCTATGAATTCGATGTCGCAATGCGCGAACTTGCAGAGGTCAACACCAGTAAATTTGCAAACTTCATTCGAATATTAATATCCACTACATCGACTTTCATACAGTACTTTTTCAACGACTAATGATCGCTATTTAAAATTAAAAATGTACATTAAATGGTTACGTGGCAGCTGGTATGATCTGCTCAGCCAATGCCATCTACCGGACATTCACCTACATCTCTCAGCATTAGTTAAGGAGAAGCACTGTCCAACTTCAAGCGAGTAATACACAAGACAAGTTAGAATTAAATTTATTAAAGAAATGCCATAAAAGTTCAGTATCTGTTCTTATTTCTTATCAGATTCATAAATGATACATTCCTCATAAGAGTTTTCTGAATTCCGAGTTTTGGAAACAGGGAAGAGTATGCGTGGTTCATCTCCCGACGATTATCTCTGCACACTAATTCATACAATCCAATGAAACATAATAAAACAATGTACAATGTTTGATTACTTCTCAATTATAAAATAATTGATCAAACACTTCTACTATAATGAATATCGTACGTCTAAGGACTAAGTCATAACGATTATCATTATGTAGTGAGCTAATAAGAAAATTGTAAACTGAGAGGAAAATATAATATTATTCAAATTGATAAGCAATTTATTTTAGTTTTCATCTGTATTTGTACACGTTATTCTATTATAATTGGGGTTTTTAACTTAATTTTTAAATATTTTTCGGGGGGGGGGGCAGGGGCTGAACACAATTTTATGCTTGGGAGCCCCGCAGAAGTACCTAACTCCAGCCCTGATTAGAATACCAGTACAGGCAGCCACCACCAGCGGCGGGCAGCGTTAAATTAAAGGCGTTAAATTGTTTGTGGCTCCAGAGTACTTTGCACGGCGCGGGTTTGGTCCAGGCAAGGGGATGGTCTAATCACTTTGCACTTTCGTGCCGTAATAACCATTATTTCACTATCTTTTCATTAGAAACTATTACTCGTATTTAATACATTTTAAAAATGTCTACAAATGCATGTTCAGTTTCTTACTTTTTAAATGCAAACTTTTTAGCACATTTGGCTATTTGAATAATATTCGTAATTATTTTACAAATTCAAACATTCAAACATTATGAATATTTTTCAAGACGCAATAGCGACTTCTTTTTTTTTTGCTTGTAGGCAAATTCGGCCCTGATCCAAAGAAGGAATGTGCGTGTGGAGTGCGTGTAACGGTGAGCTTAACGGTCTCTTACACGCAAGTTTGCAGGTTCAAATCCGATCGTGTATTTTGAAGGATAAAAAACCCTTGGGAGGGAAAGCAAAGCCGAATGTCCCACCTAGATGAAGCCCATTCCAATGGCTGCGGTGCGCAGGGGGTGACGTGGCCCAGCATGCACCAGCTGTGGGCGCGGTGGGCGCCGCCGGCGGAGCGCGCGCGCCTCGCCAACTTCGCGCTGACGGGGCTGTCGCTGGGGCCCGTGGTCGGGATGGCGGCGTGCGGTGCGCTGGCGGACGCCGCCGGCTGGCAGGCCACCTTCTACGCCACCGGTACGTACCTCCTTGCCCTTCGGCAACGCTATTGCAGCCCTGTTCACTCATTGGAATGTGTTACTTTTCAGTACGCATATAGTACAATAGAAGTACGCGCACCGCAAAGATGTCGGTCAGAGTCCTATAAAACTGGGTACTGTAATGTTAACAAAACACTGGGACGGATTCAACATGTCTGCCGTCTCACATATTGAAAATGATCCCATGAGTACATACTTACATAGTATATTAGTAACATAGCATAACATACTAACATACTCGTAGTATATTACTTGTAAGTTTTCTTGGCCAATTTGTATGGTGCTACAACAGCACTGCTCTCGCAGTTTAGCTCATTGGTCAGTGTGCGCGCTTTTCATGGCGCGTCCCCTGGTTCGATTCCCGGTCGGGCAAGATTATAGTGTGCGTTTTTCTCGCAATTTCCCAGTATGTGTTGCTGTGTGACGATGAGAAAACCCACTACTCAGGTTGAGAAGTCCAGAATACGACGTAGAAATGTCTTCGTGCTAACAGCACGTGTCCCTCAAGCCCTTGGCCATGAGGCCGGGACGGTACTGGAAGGCCCTGGCCCGTTCGCGGGCTGCGGCGTCAAGTACAGACAGCAGCACTGCTTCCTCGTAGTATTTGTGAACCTTAGTACATGAAATTAAAATACTGCTTAAACCCGCAAAAGTTACCAACACTCAAAAAATTATGTACCCAACCCGTATGAAAGTGTATTTGGCGCATTTACGTAGAAATGCTGGTCTCGGCTTCTGTCGTCGGCTCGCCCTTCTACCTTTCGTTCGCCCACCAAAGACTCACTTTCGGCACTAGTTTCGTAAATAACTATTTATCGTTTAGTAGATTTATCAGAACATATGAATACAAATCGAGATTTCCAAACACATTATATGTAATTAATTGTGTTAAATGAACCATAGCGTAATGTTAACACTGTAGGCACGAACGTTTAAGCAATGCTCATGGACCAATGACCACTTCGCTGCTTGCTGCCGCTTGTGGCATTGAATTAATGAAATATTATATAGTCTAGGGCGAAGATATAATAGTAATTTACTATAAATTTGCCGACGACCGCATAAGAAACACACAAAAACCCTACCTTGTAAATGCCCATATCCCATTCATACCAAGAAGCAACTAAATAAGCAAATATTTATATATTAATATATGTCTTAATATATTGTAACGTTTCTCCGTGGTGAATTAAAACTCACACAGGTATTATTTAAACAAAAATGTTTATTCGTTAACAATGCTACACTAAAAATACTTGATTTATTTAGAGATCTATTACACAGCCCTTATGTTCTTCACTTGATTATTTTTCTTACACACGACTCCGTTCTCTTCATTTTTTATTTTCACAGTTCACTTCTTCTGATTATTTATTTACACTGTTCACTTCTTCTACACTATCGCACAGTCCGATGCACTGTCCACGGTCCACTGCGCTGACCACAATTCACTGCGCAGACCACAATTCCTTGCGCAGTCGAGGGTACACTGCACTGCTGTTTACCGCGATGCTCACTTCACAGCTCAGCTTCCACTTCAAACATACTACTGCATACTCACAATGACGGACTGACTGCTTACTACTTCAACTCTTACTTGACTACATACACTGACTGACTCGCGACCGCTTACTGCCTGACTGACTGATTCGCAGCCGCCGGCAGTGGCGAATTTATGCCTGGCCGACGCCCGCCTCGAGCCATCGGGAACGTGCGCAACATTTCTACGCGACTCACAAATAACCTGGAACCGTCCAGTTCGGGGGGAGGGGGCGCCGGTAGATGACGCAATCCGCGCAGCGAATCCCAGCAGGTGATGCAATATTCGTTACAATATGTTTGAATCCGTAAAATAATTGTTCACTGCCCTACTACTGCACAGACTACTGCAGTAAAATATAGTAGTTACTAAATCTGTTAGTAATACTAGTACGAGTAGTTTGCCAGTTTGTACTCGTAGTTGATTAAATCTGGAATATTATTGTTGCCGCAAAGGGGGGGGGGGGAAATAACACGAATTATGTTTACGTTAAGCACACGTTCGAATAAGTAGTCCAAAGGTTCCCGATAAATATAACGAATTATTTCTTCTCTGCACCCAAAGGTTACTTTATTTGTTTTTATCAGTGACTATGCTTTTTACTCTACACAAAGGCTTGAATTGGATACGAGGATCTCGTAAGCGATGATATCTTATTAAAGTGAAGAAAAATTTGGAGCCGTTTTTGAGACAAAGGCGTTTGAGGGTTTTGAAAACGTAGAAATTTGAGCTAGTTTTCACAGAAAATGGTTGAGTTTTCGAGAAACTTTATCGGATATTATTTAAAGCACATGTACTCATAAATATATTAATGTGAACCAATCGCCGCTAATGTAAATATTAACGAGGAGAGGGACAAGTCACAAAATTAACATTTTGTAATTTTTGAAAAAACAAAAGAATAGAGCAATATGGCGTTTATTCCATATTTTAGAGTACATTTATAACTATGCCTATCAAAAGTTTAAAGGAAAAAAGTGACGCTGTTTTTGAAAAATTATGTTTTTGTTATTTTTTTAAAATTATCTGAATAAATTGAATTACTGAGCGACCCCAGAGAGAGTGAGAGAGAAAGAGAGAGAGATGAGAGAGGGGAGAGGAGAGAGAGGGGAGAGGAGAGAGAGGGGAGAGAGGAGAGAGATGAGAGAGGGAAGATAGAGAGAGGGGAGAGGAGAGAGAGGGGAGAGAGGAGAGAGACGAGAGAGAGAGAGAGATTTTGTGACAAAGAGCGTATCAGGCGGAGAAATGTCTGTAGCTTTGGAAGGGGAGGCCAATTTTTTGCATGCGCAGTGAAGGGTTTTTTGACTCTGCGACATGCGACATTGATGTTGATATTTTTAAAACTTAGACTTTGTATAGAGACATGCTCAGATATCTCAATGGTATTATTAATTAATGTAATATGAAATAGTGGTCAAGACGAAAGTAGTAACTACATTTATGTTGTTCCAGAACAACATAAACAATAAATACGAGCCATTGGTGGTTCTTAGAACAATATACACATAGCTTTGATTTGGGATTTGGACATTTGTGGAAAATAATTTTTATTTTGAAACACTTCTTATAGAGAAATATATGGAATATAGACAGCCAATGTTGAAAGGTTTTAGTAAAGACATTAAGGTCGAGTCAAGATAATTGATCATCGTGAAACGAGTTGCAACGAAATAAAAATTAATCACAAAAATTTGTGAAACAAACGAAAATGAAGGGGGAGAACGGTAGTTCGCACTTAATTGGCCATCCCGTTTTTCCCTTTGTTCTTGATATTTTTCAACTTTAAGAACGATCACTACAATTATAACCACGAGCGAGAATTAACACGTCAATAAATTTTGGCATTGAAAAATCAAGGATGCAAAAGGTTAAAACATAAAACTTCATTTTGTAAGCAACCCATTCTAATATTCCGAAAATACAGATAAAGCGACCTTCAAAATTTCGCCAAACTGGATTATTTATTTCGATTTCCTTTTCATAATCAACGAATGGCCTTTATCAGTGTTTGTCACCTGTTCCATACCGTGAAACCGGTGCCAATAAAGATGAGTATTAGTCAATTTGTAGGAAAAAGGTTGGCTCCCGTGTTGGCCGCTCCCCAGTCCTGCCTGCGGCGCCCGTGCGACGAGTGTGTTGTGCGCAGGCGCGGCCGGCGCGCTGTGGTTCGTCGCGTGGATGCTGGTCGTCAGAGACTCCCCCGACGTGGACCCGCGCATCACCCCGCAGGAGAAGAAGTTCATCCACGACGCGCTCGGATCCGTCAAACCGCAGGTAAGCGCCGCTTGGAAATTGCGCAGATCTTCTTCCGCCACTTTCGCTTCCTCTGCGGAGTAGAAACCTTCTAGGAATGTGCAAATTTGCTTTTCTTTGGTGCTGATCACTTAGAATATTAACGACAAGGTAAATAACTTCGTACTTTTGAATGACGTAGTAAAACGTGTGTACGTATTTTAAATAAATAACTAAGAAATAATAATGTTTTTGTTTATTACAGTTAGCCATTTAAATTAAATAACACCAATACTTTTATTATATATTTTGTTATTAAACGTCTGTATTTAAACCTCGTATAAGACTAGAGAACAAAATTTTTACCTTCAGGAAAGTAGAGTGCGCAACGTACTCAATTTTATACGTAGACCACAAATGTCACAATAAAAAGGTCATATCGCGTCACAGTTTTTAAAAGTATCGTATCTTGAAATCGTATTATACTGTATTTTACTATGAAAGCAAATACTTTTAAATTGCACCTGTAAGATATGTAGATTCCATACGCATAAAATCTATTTAAAAATAAAATATTTGTTCAGTTCATCTATGTCATTTTGATGTGATATCAACAAAATTAGGTTTTCGTGTTTTTACCTTCTTTATTCGAAGATTACCGTCTTTATTCTTGCGTCTGGTGGTCGCGCTCAATTACGAGTAGGTATTTGTAGATGTTTTGAAAACAAGCCAAGTGCTTCCTCATGTTTTCTAATGCGCATCATCGAAAGGTATTACTGTAACCCCTTACTTTATCGCAAGAATACAAGTATCCAACTGTTAGGGTGGCAGATTTTGAGTCAGTCGGTGTCATGCGAAACTGTACCCGCAGTGCACCTGAAGCTTGTGTCCTGTTCGCGTGTGCATCAAATACATTATAGTTCTGTTCAAATACATTATATATACATTATAGTTCTGTTGTTTTTATAAAGTGAAATTCGACATGATCTGTAGAATTGAATCGGTTCAATGAATTGCAACACGTCATTTCGCATCGAAAGTGTGCCAATCAACCAGATAACGTCTGTGTGGAAGATTTACACCAAACTTCAAAGGGGAAAAAAAAAATGAAATTACAAAATGTGCGTAATCTTTATTCTTTGGTTGTCGTATTTATGATCAGGACAAATCATGGGCTGCTCACCAATACAATGTCACCTATACAAAGAACCTTAGGTCGTGGTTGTCGGGAAAAATCAAATTATTATTATTATTATTCGCTCTACCAATGTTGTGGAGAACACCGACAAACCATTTTAATATCAGCACATTATTGCACGAACATGCGTAATCCATTTTTAACTTGTTTTACCTCATATAAAGCAAGTTCATAAATTTAACAGCAATATATCCGGAGGAACAATGTAGAAATGAGTATAGGATTTTGTTTGTTTCAAATATTAAATGGGTTTATATCTTTTGAACCTTGCGTGATAGAAACATTTGATAATGATTTTCGAAATCAGTGTGTTCGATTCCTTTGGAATCACCTACTTTTATCCAGGAGGTAGGAAAACAAATTGTTCCCTAGTGTAATCGAGACAATGTCTTTCTCAATCGCCAACATATAACCTTATTACAGACCTACGTGACGTCTATTTAAGTGATGTCACAACCACTGTGAACTTGTACCATTTTCTAAATGAAAAGGTTTATTGTAATCAAAATTAATATTTTATGACTTCAACATTTTTATATTTCCTTTAAGTTCAACAAATTGAACATTCCAAGAATGCAGTTATTGAACATCTGTTTCCAGACAAGTGGGCGGTGGAGGACCGTATTACTTGCGGCAGAAGTTTATTTTCTGTTTCGAGTTATTTTATTCAACGGAAAATCCATTACCAAAAACCATTACATATTACCAAATTATACACACACACAAACATATATATATACATATATATATAAATATATATATATATATATATATATATATATACATATATACATATATACATATATATACATATATATACATATATGTGTGTGTGTGTGTGATGTATACACATATATATGTATTGTGCACATGTTCACGAAGGAAGCGCGCCAGCCCCCGATAATGCAAGTCTGTTCTCACAATGAAGTCTGTTCCTATTCACGGTCCCAAGTCGACGACGGTCGGTGATGACGGGAGTCACACCCTGTGTATCCGACTCATGCTGTTGTCAGGCAACTCCTCAAGCAAGGTGTTCGGCAGGTCACGTTCTGATGCAGCGATGAGATTTTATGACCTTCCGAACATCTGTGCCTGTGAGGTCTTATAATAAGGGCAAACATCACATACGAAACTCCGTTATATGAAATTTCCAACTGTATGTTCGTGGGCAAAATGTTATAATTTACTACCCTTCTACATGATCCAAAATTGTATAGAATTTTTTCAGAGACATCTTTATATTTGACAAACAAAATCATGAATAGAATGTGGGATATTGTTTGCTTACTGGCATTCGACGCCATTTTCAACGTCCTGTGTCACAGTAACAATCTCATGGAGTGGAACTGTGAAGTGTGGATTGACACAGCCACCATAACACGATTAGAAATGTATTTTCGTGAAAATTATAATTTATTGTTAATATTTAGTTAAAATTTGTGTCCATTTCCATTTTAATTGGGAAACTCCAAGAATCAGGAGCTACATACAACATCAGACTAAATAATTGATTAAGATTCGGACACTATAATAAAAATAATTTATAAAATATAATTTTGGAATAAAAGCACAGAAATTCTTAAATTCATCATTTCTATATTATGGCAATCAATTCTGTAAATGTACCGAGAGAACGATTTCTCCCTACCAATGAGTCACAACTTTGCAAATAATATCTGCAAAAGGTTGATTTGAAGAACGCGGGGGTAAAAAGTAGACTTCCCCTTTATCGTAAAGAACGTGAAGAAATCGACTCACTTCCTTGGGAACCTATTTTACCAAATAATCTACGACTGCCGCCTAGGGTCTCCGAATGTAAACTTTAGCTGGATTTGGAAAGCAACTGATTACTCATGTTGAAATACTCTAGCAGTAGAACCATAGATGCAATGAATTTAACAGTATTATTTTTACTTTGTACCTTTAATTATTAATTTATTTTGCTGGTATCGCCTTTCATTCTCTTCAAAACTTTGATATTTACTTTTTTTAGACATTTAAAATCGGTTGGAGTTGAAATGACCGCTGTTTTCGATATATATATGAAACGCTACTAAATTACTTGCGATTCTGTTAATCGCCTCTTATGGCATTGTTGACGTTTCTGTTAATTTATCGAAGTCATATTTCATTAGATGTATATTGCAGAATACAGACTGCTTTGTACATTGGTATAAAATGGCGACTGATGTAAATCATGCGATTTATTATTTGAAAAAACAATATGTCAATCAAAGCACTTATGCGAAAAAATAGTTTATAGCAAACGCGGTGATAGTAAGAAAGTTGTGTGTTTGAAGTGTAATACCAAATAAGTAAATAAATATCATATACGTAGTGTACAACTATACAAACCCAATATGTACTAAAAGACGACACATCTTACTACTAAGTTACATCAAAATAAACGACGCATTGGGTTTGAAGAAGTGACTTGAAGAGCTAGAGAGTAAAAATTGGTAACCCTCAAAGTTATTTTTTTTTATTTATTTATTATAGTCGCATCAACAGAAGGGTATAGTATTTGTGATTTTAAAATGTCCGTACCCTTTGCATGCGCTGTGATATCCAATAGTCCCATTACAGTGCGTAGTTGGGCCCCGGCTGTTGTCATCTTGGCCATCCCTTGTGCGCAGGCGGCGGGCGGGCGGCGGCCGTGGGGGCGCATCCTGCGCTCGCCGCCCGTGTGGGCGGTGGCGGTGGCGCACTTCTGCGAGGGCTGGGGCTACACCACCTTCCTCACGCAGCTGCCCACCTTCATGACAGGTACGAAACTCACCGGCAGGTGCTGCGGTTCGAGCCCCGGCGGTCCCGGATTTTCCTCACTGGCGAGAGAGTTTGGGCGAATTCAGCCGCTGTCTGGAGAGCAATTCTAGCTGCCGACTTCTCAGGTCGGTAGTTTTCCGTGTTTACTCCGATCACCCCACGCAAAAGCCGGATCCGTTCCTTCGGAGAGCATGCGATCTTTCCTTCCCATTCCTTGTCCTTTCCTCACCCTTTACTTACACACATTTACACTTATCGTACATGCACTGCTCTTCCACATTTGCCGGGAGCTTAGACCTTGTTCCAGCTGAAGCGGATGTACATCGAGAGGAAATCCCCGGAAAGCGACGAGTAAGTCGGCGCCGGATCTCGCCATTCTGCGAGCGAGGAGCCCTGCCTCCTCCCGGGATAAGAGATTCACTACACTAACGGGACTAATGACCAGAGCAGTTGAAGAACCGATCGATCTCCGCCCGGGCCCTCGCTACACGCGCGGCGCTGACTGGGGGCCGTCAGTAGTGGCGGCGAGGGTGCTCGTGGCACAGTTATTACCCCTCCTGTGAAGAGTGAATCATCATCATCTGTAGTTAATTCGTTGGATTGGCAAGTACCACGGAAATATGTTTCGCACATAAAATTCTTTCAATGAGATTACCTCGATACTGGTAGTGCTGTAGACTTATGAAACCCCTCAATTGATTAGTGTTTTCTGGGGCGTCAACTACTTTGATAATTCTTCGCGTAAGTGTAGTGCATTATTTCATCGCGGATGGTGGCCGTGATCTTCCCCGCTGAATGGCGAGGACCTGCGCCGACCTCCACTTTCCCCAACCAGGTATCTCACCAACCGGAAATAGCTTTAAGCTCCCGACATGTATGGTAGAGTAGAGCATATAAGTGTGTAAGTAAAGGTGACGATAAGACAAGAAAGATGAAGGAAAGATTGCGTGCGGTCTGTGACCCCTTGTTACGGTACTGCTCTGGCATACGTCCAGTTTTGATACGCCACTACCGAAACCGGTGAATGCAAATGATGTCTTAGCAAATGCAACTGCCAATCAGGAGACCTGGCTTAGACTCTCAGTCTGAGTGACTAATGCTCTGAGCAGTTTCAAATCCATTTGAATGCTCGCTCCAGATTAACATGTTTTCATTTATTTCAACTTTCAAAGAATATTCTCTATGGTGTTTCTCATCGTACCTGTTATTTTCAAATGTTTCATTCTGTTATATTTCCAGAAATATTGATATTTCATGACAAATAACTCTATCTCACTTTTGAAACTGTTTTAATTGTTTGATATCTGGATATTAATTCAAAATAACTTCTACCCGTATTCCGACCTGTTCTTCCATCCTGCCATAATAAACGAAAATCGCTAGCGATGCATCTTGACAGCCGACGTGTGTGTGCCTGTCGCAGACGCGCTGAACTTCAATCTGGCCAAGTCGGGTCTGCTGTCGGCGCTGCCGTACGTGGCCATGATCGTGTCGCTGCCCAGCGTGAGCGTGCTCTCCGATTGGCTCGTGGCGCGCAAGTTCCTCACCGTCACGCAGGTGCGCCTCGCCACCCGCCTATCCAACACGTCACCGAGGACTTCCTTCACCGTCATTTATTTTGTTAACATCTTTATTTTCTATCTGTTCTATTCCTTTGTTTTACATGCCGTGCATGATTTTGCATGTCGTATTACCATAACTGGGTTAGCGCATAGGCACTCGGAGAGATCATTTATTCGAAGCTCCCTCTTACTTTCTTAGGTTCGTCTTAATTTAATATTAATAATAATAAATTGTGTGATTTTTAATTTGTATTATTCTATTTTTTAATATTATGTTTGTGTGTTTAACAATCCTTTATATTAAATTTGAATTCTTGTTGAAGCGTTGCTCTGTCCCGGCAGCAACTGCCTCCGGAAGGTCCTAGGTTCAAGACCCTGCAGTGGCGGATTTTCGACTGTAGCTGTGTAGCTGGGTCAAATTCAGCCGCTGTCAGGAGAAGAATTCCAGCGATCAGCTACTCTTATCCGTAGTTTCTGTGATCAATACTAGGAGTGTGCTGCACCCCACGGACCGTGTACCATTTTCCCTTCATATTAACGCCGCAAACATTTTTTCTAGACGATTATTATCCCTCGCCCGCATTAGGCTACAAGACGTTCTGCGAACAGCTATGTACACTACGCGTAGATTGATCAGCAGCGCAATGTCTCACTTCTCGTGTCCCGCTCATGCATTAATATTCGTTGAGTACATGTATCTCGCGCGAACTTTAGTAAGACACATATTTTCCGGAGACAAAAGTATGTTTTTGTATTTATGTCATTGTTTTAGCTACTTTATTTCGGAATAGAATTAGTCGACTTTAGTTATAGCGTTTCTCTGGTGGCCTACACTTTTGGTACACTGTATCAGAGGTTAACTATATATCCGAGATAGTAAATTTGAACTGGATTCTTCACAATAATTGATTTCGTAATTTGAGAGTTTCTGTCAAATATCCAAGCAACGCCAATGCAGAAACAAATATAAACATTTTGCCTTGTAATAATATTTTATTACTTTATATTTACTATGTACAGATTTTTATTGATAAATTTTGCGGGTCATTTTAGAGGGTCGTTCTTTCTTTAAACTTGATTCTATATTGTCCACCCTCATAATATTTTGTGGATGCTTTATACCCTTGAATGTCTCTTGCACTGTCAGAGCACTTGCTTTACATGTATTCTCCTTGTTTTCACTTTGGTTTGCTTCTGTTCTTGAAGATTCTTTTACGGTACTTACGCTATTCTAATCAGTCATCTGACTGGAATATCAATTATTTTTAGCACTCAGTCTGCGTTGATAAAGCCATAGATGAACTGAAACAATTTCCGCAGAGATATTTCTACGTTTTCTTTATTTCCTGTGAATGCTGCAAAAATAGCTCACGAGAGTTGCAGTCCCTTAAGTTATTGCAATTCGCGGTCCCGAGGTGAAGGTTTTTTGTTTTGTTTTTAAGTTGTACTATTCCCTATGATCAATATCTCTTTTGCAAGGACTTTACTATCACTGAATCTATAGCTCGAAAACTTAGAAAAATCCATCACGGCGTCGCTTTCCTCGGAAGGCGAGACTAAGCCATCCCCCACTGCTTCCGATGGGGAGCTCAGGAAACCTTCCCCTCTGCCACCTTCGCGCATGCACAGTCCAGGATTTTTTTTCTGAGTGGTCGAACGATAGTACTTATTTTTAATTAATGCGAGTTTACTGTGTACCGAGACGACTACAATTCTTAACATTTCTCCTTCACCTTCTTCTTGTTTTCATCTTCATCTCTCGTTCTCTTCTTTCCGTCTTTTTCTCATCTGTTCTACTTCATTTTTTCTCATGTTTCTTTTTCGTTTTACTTTGTATCCCTTACTTCGAAGGAAGAAGTATTATACTCGTACAAAAGAAAACAGCGAATGTTTTACAGAAAACCTCTTGCTACCGGACCTTGATAACGAAAAGTATTGTTCCTATATATAGTAAATGACTACCTCTTATATGAAGTGTAGTCAGATTCCATTTTTATGGGCACGTAATACTGAAAAATTGATTGACTGCCTTCTGTTCGTCCATCTATACACCAAAGTTTTTATCGTTATTTATGACGAAAATAGTTTGTTTTTTTAATTGGAACCAAGGTTAAAAACGCCAAAAATGTTGGAACTTTGGCAATTTTCAAAAATTTAGAGACTTTATTGAATATACTTGCGCATTTCTTAAATGTTCTTCTCCTATCCTGGGAGGGGGAAATGATAAAAAACTTTGAAGCTCTTTGAGAAATTTTGAAATTATTCAGGATTTATGCAAAGTTCCTCTAAAAATCAAAATGTCCGTTTCAAACTCGCAGGTCCTCGAGTTCGGACAGATCGATGAGGGAATATTAATTTTGAAGAAAATAGTGTGACCTTGACCACAGACACACAGATGGACGAACGGACGCGCAGAGAGGCCTTTTGCCTTCAACAAATGTTTCGGTTTCAAGATCCCACAACACGTGTAATATGTCTACACAACGTATTGGATGAAGTATTTTACTGTCTGTACGAGCAGTGTTTATAAACTTCTACAATATCAAGGTCACTAAATACGAGTTTTGCTGTCATCATCACAATTTGTCTTTATGCCACGTAAGTAGTATGCGAGAAAGTAAACAGGCGGAGAGCACGATGTTGATGACGGCGCCTTGCAAGCTGCTGAATCCACCAAAGACTCACGCGGCTGGGGAACGTCTTCCTTTGAAGCGATAGTAGGCGGAAGCGCTCCAAAGATAGGAACAGCAGTCAGCTGCTTCGATTAGACGCCTTTAACTTCAGGGGGAATTCCGTGATAATATTTTCTCGATACCACACTCCTTACAATACGTCAAAACTAATCGAAGATAATTATATTTATTTCCACGACTAACCAGTTTTTGTAAGGTTATCTTCGGAGCTATTGACACTTGGAATAGACAAGTTATGACACAGAGCATATATTCTCGCCTCGTTTCTAACATTTGCGATTTTCTAAAATTCAGGAACTTCAGCGAAATTAAAATACGAGTAAATTTTAAGTGAAATTTGCTCTATCTACGGAAAAAATTATTGACATAATTGGGAGGCTTTTTTACATAAAATTACAAGTTACGTTAACTTCAAACGAAAACTACTCGTTTTTTGAAATATTTTATCGTGAGCGTTTGAAAATACCTTGCTACACTGTTTGTGGCACAACCAATCATCAATCAATACAAATATTGCACTGTGAATGATACTGTGCTGAGTGCACCCTAGCTGCTCCCACTTACCCAGAGGTGAAGTGCGCAAGTGCTCTGAAATCTCCAGCAATCACTCCATGGTAATCCGCGATGAAACCGGGCCGCCCGCGCCAACGCAATCCCTCTGTGTGTGCGCAGGCGCGCAAGACGTTCAACTGCGTGGCGTTCCTGGCCCAGACTGTGTTCCTGTTCCTGACGACGGTGGTGGGGTCGCCGTACGCAGTGGTGGCGTGCATGACCATCGCGCAAGGCATCGGCGCCTTCGCCTGCTGCGGCTTCAGGCAAGTGCACCCATCCTTCACACCGCACTCATCGAGCATGGGTGTTAGGTGGGTCTCGTTCGAGGATCCATGAACACCAATGCATGATGAGTTGCCTAACAATCAGGGGTGTATGCCACATGTGTAACTTCGTTATTAAGATTATTCCACTACGTCATTGGCAAAAGAAATAATTTTACATCTAGAAAATTGTAACATTTAACCTGTGACACCCTCTATGATTCCTAAAAAGTAATTTAAAATGATTGTGTCAAAAATACCAAAGGTACTTTCTTGTATTTCATGACGAATGGCAGATTACTTGTTGCTGAGTAAATTATAGTTTTCAATAATAGTTTACTTTTATCTTACTTCCATGGGTGTCCCACTAGAATTTATCTGTCGTGTCGCTGACTGTAGCGACTCTGACCACAAAGTCCTAGAGTTCGAGTCTCAACGGCGGATTTTCAACTCTAGCAATTTACACAGTTCAGCCGCTGGCTAGGGATAACGTTCTAGTGGTCACTTCTTCGATCGATAGTTTTTCGTGATTCATGCGATTAATATCAGGCAAATGCCGGGAAAATACTCTGACAAACGGGCCACAGACCGCGCGCAATCTTTCCTTCTTTGTTCTGCCCTGTCCATACACACTTTGGACTTACAAGCACTACAATATCACTCATCGAGAGACCAGTCGGGAGCTTAGAGCTTGTGAAATTTTATGAAAGCTTGACATCGCATCGAAATCAAAACATTAACTGATATATTTGTTGGAAGGTTTATGAACCTCTTTAGTTGGTAAAGAAATAGCATAAAAAAGTGTGCAGTGTAAATTCGTCAATCCGGAAAAAACAGAACGACAGTAAGTGCTCCGAAAGTAGAAAAAGGACAATGAAGATTGTACCACCCGATGTTTATTTTAATTAATGCAAAATTCAGTTTATTGGGAAAATCATTGGTCAGCTTAGTCGTAGTTGTAAATTGTCCACCTGATTTGACTGTATAAATTCCCAGCGTATCCAGTATCGATTAGAGGCTTTCACTATTGAATAGATGTTGCCAGGACAAATTCAAAATATCAAGAATGTGTTTGGTCTTCAACACGTAGTTTAGCCACAAAATAACCGCTACACTTTTCGGTATGCTTCTGTGATCCACGTCTGCACTGACTCTAAACCGAATCAAAGCTGACGAGAGGTAAGCGCGCGCTGGCCGTTGCAGTGTGAACCCGCTGGACCTGGCGCCGCAGCACGCCAGCGTCATCATGGGCCTCTCGTGCACGGTGTCCACCCTCTCCGGCATGGTCAGCCCGCTGCTCACGGGCTTCATCGTCACGGACAAGGTCAGTCCACTCGTTTTTGTTTGCTTGGGTAAGAAAACCGGCATTGTCTATATTGATACTGTGAGAAGGATATAGTATAGATTTAGATTTATTTAGTCAAAAAATAGTACTCGTAAAAACTGTATGTGACGTGTGGGGGAAAAGATAGTCTGTGCACGTTTTCTTGAGTTTCTTGAATCCCTTCCCATCATTTTAACTATAAATAGTCGAACGACGAGTAAAACAAAGATAAATAAATAAAAATAAAATTTAAAAAAGCGCGATATTAGGAACATTTGCAAAACTAGACATTTTTGTTCGTGAGTTATAGAAAACGTATTTGTAACGGGAAACGAACTGCAAATATGATTTTTCTGCACTGCTAACAAAATAGTAACTCGCTATCCCTCTAACGTAACACCTCTACTACTACCACTACAAGCAAAAGGAGAGTTCAACAAAACGTGCGCATAGTTAAGCTACATTTACGTCCAGAAGTAAAACAAGGGGCCATCTCAGCATTTGCTCAATGGATCACGGAAACTGCACAAAAACCTGATCGAGATGGGGGTCATTGACCCGGAAGCTAAAGTACATATACATATACATACCGGCCCTATGGGTCGGTTTCACCAACCAGGATCAAATTCGTAGTTCATCCGACTTTCGTGAGCCTGATCCGCGGAGTCAAAGCCGACTTGATCCCTGTGCGTTTCACCAACGTTTTGAGACTTCGAAGTTAATCCGGATCCCATGATTCGTGAGCAGTCGTGAAAATGCGCGGTTGGCAACAAATTTGCAATGCATTGTGGGTATTCTCGCGGTCAGCTGTAGGAAACGAATTGTTTTGATTTCATTTCGTTCGGTCTGTGTGGTGTTCTGTAGCGTGTGGTAGTGTTCTTGTTCGGTGATGGGTTCACCTGACGTTGGAAAGAATGCATAGACTACGCCCAGTTTCTCTCCAGTTGAAAGAGAATTACTCGAAAGCTTAATGAGCAAATACAAAGAAAGTTTTAATACTCGTTCTGACATTTCAAAATAATCACTTCTTTTGGGAATTACTCAATGACTTCATTAATAATAATAATAATAATAATAATAATAATAATAATAATAATAATATTTATAGAGTCACATTCGAAAACATACTCCATTTTTACGAAACAAATTAACCTAACAAGAACAAAAATTGAAAGTATTACTACACTAAAAAAAGTATTCAATAAAACTATCCCACGCTAATTGCAATACAGATAACAAAATGCTATTTTACTAATGATACTTATAATTACACTAATTTGAAGCTAAAATATATTTAAATTTCACTTCCAATACCGAGAATCCTAACCTACAATTGTGTTAACCCTACTTTTATTTACAATACTATCTTAAAAAACATATTTGCTCAACAAATATTACGCGCAATCCTACTTCTTAGCGAATACTTCCACGCTGAATCTAAGTCCAACTACAGGTATTTACTTAAAAAAATGCGGAAAACTGGAATAGCTAGACGACCAAGCCGAGAAATGACTCCTGATCTGGCCGTGATCCACCGCTCGGCGACGGATCAATTGCGAGTCAAATTTGATCCGAGTCAGACACGTTGATTCGTGTCAAGTGCGTGGAGAAACGTACAACGGGATCAAAATGAAGTTGATCCGGATCAACTGGGGATCATCATCTTGATTCCGGTTGGTGAAACCGGCCTTAATTGTTACAAACATATTAAATCTTTCTAAAAAAATTTAAATCATAAAATTTAAACTAATTCAATATAACACTGTTTTGCTAAAAAAATATGATTTTTCTTTTTTTGATAATCAGTATAGTCTCTAATTGTATAGAAACAGTTATGCAGCAGAAACTATTTTACTTCTAACTTAAATTTGTGTATCGACTTCAATTGTTTAATGTCATCTGGCGTTATAAAGTAACGTACATTATTGTATGTTAGATTTCTGGTAGTGAGCTGTTGATACTGACACTGTGATTTCTACGACGTTTGTTGTAATTATAAATATCCGTATGGCATGAAAATATGTTCCCACCGTTAAGTAAGTCACTTCTGACAAATATTACAGATTCGTAAATAAATAGGTAAGGCAATGGTAAGATTCCAAGTTCAATGAAGAGAGGATTGCAGGTATCATGCGGATGGCATTTTCCAATTATTCGAATAATATTATTTTGCAATATAAAGATCTGGATACTACATGATGAGCTTCCCTAGAATATTATGCCATATCTCTGGCGGGAATGCTCATTTGCAAAATACACGCAACGAGCTGCATGAAGGCTGACAAAATTTGAAAGAATTCTGAATGCGTAACATAATGAACTTAATTTAGTGTTTAATTCTGTTATATGTACATTCCTTTTGAGGTTTGACCGAATTGAGAAACCTAGAAATGTTGTTACCTTAACAATAGCTAATTGCATATTGTTCATTTTTAATGGAGCCACAAAATTCACCACTTTTATACTCAACAATTTGAAACACAAAGTTCAAATATACACTTAAATATCCAAAGTAATTGGTCTATCACATTAGTTCTGAGCATCAAGAGGAATTGGACTTAAACCCGATGGAGATAGTGGTCAATGATTCACATGTTTACAATAATTATTGCAGATAAGAGTTCATAAAATAATAAATTGTAAAGTTACCTAGCAAATTAATTAACATTTTATTATTGTTTTGTAGTTAGTTTTCATTATGGAAATAAAATGTACTTATGTCACGTGTTTAAAGTTTACCGTGTAGTTTCCAATGCTATAAAAGCAGATCTTTGTATTCCAGCATTATAAAAGAACCTTTTCTATTGCAAGAAATCGTTCATAATCGGGCATTTTATGCGCAAATCGTTCACAATCGGGCACAAATGAAGACGTATTACATTTTATGTCACGAATGTTTTCGTCATCACACATTCAGCCAATCGTAGTGAGAGAATCGGGGGGAGGTAGAGCTAACCGGAACAGCCGACCACCGTTTACTCGCACGACGTCAAATACCCGAGTCGTACAAACAAGTTGTTTCGCAAAATTAAGTTTGATTCTCTTATAAATATATAATGTTGTTAAACCAAAAATATAGTATGCAACTCCTTTATAATGTTGCTTTATTACATTCGTACAAGTTTGAAAACTCGGTCCTAAAGTCGCTCGTTTTCAAAACATGTACTCATGCAATAAAGCTTAACATTATAAACTAATTGCATAACTATTATTTTCAGTGCCACATTTTACTATAATACTAATTTAAACATTTATTATGCGTTATGAAAAACAAAATTTTGCGGGAGACAGCAATTTCTTGAGAGCACTTAACTGAAATTAAAAGTTGATATAATGGATATAGAGGGTTCAACTTTATTTAAAACTGAAAAATAAGTATTGCAGAATTTTATAACTGAAATAATTTAAAAATAACTAAGGGTGATGTTATCTCTAGCAAAGTTTTATTCAAGCACCTGGCTTAGCAGTAATACACAGATCTTCCGCGAAAATGTCAAAATTCACATACCGATTGTGTGTCAGTTGAAAATACATAAAGAGATTCCATCTTCTTATTCAAGATAGCAATTTTTGACGTGGAACGTTGGTTCTGGTAAGAACCTCAATTATTCTGACTATGCAATACCAACAACTCATTACTAGTATATAAATATTATCGTACTTTCTTAAGTTCCATTCATTGCAGGACTCACTTTGAGAAAAAGTATTCATTATAAAAATCCATCATAAATAACGTCTCATACCCAATGCCAAATCACCACAATTCTTTTTTAAAAGACCTGTTTAAAATAAATACAGACCAGCTAATTGAAAAATGTAACTTTTTATTACATACCGAGTTATTTATTTATTTAGATTAATATTGCTATTATAACTTTTTAAACTTTCCATCTCAGTTTTTCATTGCTGAACCCAGTAAAATTGTGCAACAGATAACGTTCCCTTCTTTATTTTCTTACGGCACGTTTACATGTCCCTAAACTTCGTTTAGAGTTTGCAATAATTATTGATGGGTACTTAATTACAATGTCTAATAATAATAATAATAATAATAATAATAATAATAATAATAATCGCCAAGTAAGAGGCTTGAGCTTAACGAATCGCTCTACTGCGAATACGTGTATTATAAAATAATAATAATATTAATAATAATAATAATATTAATAATAATAATAATAATTATTATTATTATTAAGTACAAAAGGGTTAAAAATATTTTGGTACGAGAGTGGCGACGATTAATATATAATTTTGAACGGTTAGAGATGTGGATTGTTGGCTGCACTATTTTGAATTTAGCACTAATCGTAATGGCTGTGGGTTGTGCGCAGACGCAGGAGCAGTGGAACAAGGTGTTCTACGTGGCCAGCGGCGTCTACCTGTTCGGCGCCGTCTTCTATTTCCTGTTCGCGTCGGGGGAGCGCCAGAGCTGGGCGAAGGACGGCTCGGAGGCGGAGGCGGAGGCGGAGAACAGCGCGGAGGCGGTCCCGCTCAAGGCGTAGTCGCCCCCGAGAAGGGCGGCGGCGGCGGCGGCGGCGGCGGCGGCGGCGCAGCATTTTCTCTCTGAACGACCTTCGTGTTTCTGGTGGGGCGCAGCTGCGAGAGTTTTCTCCAGCAAATGGAGCATGGTTGTGGTGGATACGTTATCGCTTTATTAGAATCAGAAGATCTAGGTCTATTTACGTATTTGTCAGGGAACTTTATTTCACTTCTCAAAGACATTTATTCACCAAATGCAAAATATCTCGAGCGAATAATTTAAAGAATTATCGCGATCTCAAATCATAATATCAATTCAATTGAATAAACAGTTAATAATTATCTTACGAACACAATTTATTCACGGTGAATTGTACCAAGAATCATTGGCATTGTCTTTAATTGGATTCAGTGAGGCATTGAAAAGCTCTCTTATTTGGACAAAGCGCTGAAGTTCAGCAAATGGGCAGAGGGCAGGACCCGAGCACACGATACAATGTGAAGCGTCGACTCGTCATAGACAGTTACTTCAGAGATTTCCAATCTAGGCTCTTTGACGAGTCCAAAAGCAATGAAAACGGACCTGACTCGGAGCCCAGCCCCGGCAGCAGAAGCCCGTGAGAGATGGAACTCATAGGCGGCGAATTGGTCAAACGAGACCTGCCAGACCGGGTCGCAAAATGTGTAAACGCATTCTTAATGCAAGACCACATGTGCTGTGGTTGTTCTCGGCAGGTTCAAGAGCATCATTCGTAATATCTATTCAATGGGAAGATTTATCTGATAAGAGACATCCATACAATAGAACGCTCCCAATCGCTTCATAATGTTCAAAATATCAAAAACAAGCACTAAAAATCTCAGTTGCAGTATCCTATACTAGAAACTACATTTTTTAAAATTTTTCTTCTGCGACTCAAAAATACGGATCAGAAGCAAAGCATTGAAAATTACAACAAAGAACTCGCGGTTGAAAAAGGTTATCAAACAACATACCTGTCAGCATTTTGTTATCTAAAAAGTTCCATCGATAAATCCCAAATATTTTGTTTCTATTTTTAACATTTCTAACATATAGGAACGAGAAAGAGCGTATTGCTTCGGTGACCTACAAAGCCTGTTACGCCGCTCGCTACCGCGAATGCGTAATTGTGCAGGTTCTTTCTTCAACTTGCCAATATCTACTAAGCCTCGTGTACAATTCCATTTGCAACTGAAATAATCGTTTTAAACGCGTTCGAAAATATACACTTATTCACGTATGTAATAGACTCACTCACGTATAGCAATTCTAAATATCTTGCAATTTACTGTCAGACCGACACCAATTTTACTCCTATGTAAAGGATTAATTCGGTATCATTAAAAAACCATTCGTTTTTAGGAAAGAGTGATTCCCACAACTTGACAGAGCGAGCAAAAAACGAAGGGGATTCATGAAATATAAAACGTTCTCGCCACATTTCTGTGGTCATTATATTGAAAACTTTTTACTAGAAATGAAAGTTAAAATAAATAAAAATGATTCTTGTGTTTCGAAATGGAACGTTCTCAGGGGGATGTTAGTACTAAGTGTTACAAGTTGTTATATAAGGTGGAAGGAATTTAAAAAAGATCTTTCAAAGGTATTGTATGAATGTCCCCTGTTGGATTATTCATAGTTTAACGTCTCTATTATTTTCATGAAATTGTGCATCTTAAACATTTAAAAAACTTAGTAATGAAAAATAACTATTTGCAGTAAATCGATACTTATATCGATATTAGGTGTCTTCAATTTTTTTTTACTTTTTGCAATAACATAACATCTTGAAATAAAAATTATGTAGGAACAATTTTAATTTTTTTCTCAAGTCGACCAACGAAATAAGAATCAACTTTTTGACGTTGTTTGGAAGATGCTCTTGACGAAGACACGCGTATGTGTGCGTCAACATTAAGCAAACCAGTGTGATGTTATAAAGTGCTTTAGATATATACATTTCACAAGACGTATTGATAAAAATAATGTGCATCATCGCTTATCAGCAATTCAAGAGGTGAAAAGGACTATTAATAATAAATCAAGCTTAGAGAAGAATCAAGCTTGTAGTAAGGACAACTTAATGGCAACGAAGAGGACGATTATTGAAAGTCAATCAGAAAATAACAGAATTACTAGGTAATCATTGTTTGTAAATACAATTATATATTTTGAACGACTTTGTAAAAATGGAACTATCTATCCCAAGATTTATGTTTTTACAACAACAAAAATCGCTGAGGTGAAAAGGACTATTAATAATAAATCAAGCTTAGAGAAGAATCAAGCTTGTAGTAAGGACAACTTAATGGCAACGAAGAGGACGATTATTGAAAGTCAATCAGAAAATAACAGAATTACTAGGTAATCATTGTTTGTAAATACAATTATATATTTTGAACGACTTTGTAAAAATGGAACTATCTATCCCAAGATTTATGTTTTTACAACAACAAAAATCGCTGTTACTGCACATATCCAATTATCTCTGTAAAAAATCGAATGTATTGTCCAGCATTGTCAACAATATGTTATCAATTTTATTCCTTTTATTATTTGGTACCTTTTATTATAAATTCAATGACGTTAATCGATAATTAGTTGTTTTCTGCATTGTATGCACAACTCCCTTCCTCTGAAATGAATCCTGATAATAATTTATGCCCAGTGGCGTTGCATGCTGGCTGAGACGGATCAGGGAGAGGGGACACGAATGACATGTGAATCATGTACCCCCTCAAGCCTTTGCGTTTACTTTCTCGCCCATTCGTAAGAAGAGAAGATATTGAAATTGTGCGCCGGCAAATGGCGAACTTTCGGGACAAAAATTTATTGCCGGACACTGGTAATGAAAAAGTGAATGTTGTTTATATGTATAGTAAATTGCTCCCTTTAATCCGTTGTGTAATCAGAACTGATGTTTTGTGTCCTTGAACCGAAATATCGATTGACGGCTAAACATCCGTCCGGCTGCGGTCATCGCTAGCCTCTAAACCGATTCCAATCGATTTGTCTTATGTCGGGACGACTTGAATTTGAAACCGATATTTTAATTTTGGGGGGTTCTATACATGAAGCCATTGGGATATTTTCATTTATATAAATGAGTTTTTTTATAGCTGGTTTCGTCTCTCGCAATCCATCTTCCAGTACTTGACCCAACCCTTGTCCTGCAGATCTCTGGCCTCCATAGCTTTGCTCCATCCTGCCACGATCTTGGTGGCCTTGCTCACTTTCTGCGTTCTGAAAGGCTTCATTTCCAAACTTATTTGGGCCATTTGGTATCCGTTGAAGGTGGCATACCACATTAATTGCTTCGTTTGAATTGTGTCTGTGATGCTATTTGCAACCTCCATTATTTTACGGATGGTATCGTTTCGAACATATTCCATCCTGGAAACACCACAACTCCTTCTCAAAAATTAATTTCAAGAGCTAACAGTTTTTGTCTTTTTTATTTAGCTCCCATGTTTTAGGGCCGTATGTACATATACTCTCAACGAGACTTTTATACATTGTTCTTTTGGTTTGCTTTGCAATTTTGTTGTTCCATAGCACACAATTTAAATGCCGTATTGCCCTCTTTCCTTGACTAATTTTATTTACAATGTCATCTTTGCTTTTACCAGTCTCAGATAGTGTGTCACTCCCAGGTATTTAAAATGTTTGCAATGGTGCACTCTCACTATTCCCAAATCTAAGTCATCTACATATTCCTTGCATGTTACCAGATATTCTGTTTTATTAGTATTAATTTTCATTCCTCCTTTTTTGTTCTCCTCTTGAAGATGTCTTACTATGTAACTGGAATCCTCTTCAGCAGCAGCTACAACAACTTGGTCATCCGCAAATAGCTGGGTATGCAAGGTTTCATTTGCAATTGGTATACCCATTCCGCTGCATTTACGTTTCCATTGCACTAGAACCTCTTCAAGATATATCTTGAATAATAGTTTGACAAATGAGCACCCCTGTCTTAAGTCCTTCGTAATCTGGAATTCTTAGAATATCCATTTTCCAATTTTCACCGTACTCTCGCAGCCATTATTCATAGGATACCAGCATTAATGTAGGTCTTACTTACACTTTGTTTATTCATGGCCAGCCACAAATTGCGTAATGGCACTGTGTCGTAAGCCTTCTATAATTGTTAGTTCAATGATGTATGTGAGATGAACTGTTCTTCCTCGACGTTTCTCTTTCTCAATCACGTTCCGTATGGTTGTCATGTTTTTACATTTCATTTGCTCCAAATTTTGTCCTGCTTGCTCCAATCAATTTACGCGGGTTCAATTCATAATTTTACTTACCTCGCTGCCACTACAATCAGTTGACGAGCCATTCTTAAGAAGGGGCATGTTTTTTCTGGAAATTCCCTTTTTTATCTACTATTAATGTTAGTTCTCTATTCCCCTCCACCCTTTCTATATCTTTCCCCAATTAACTTGAATTTTAATTCGAACTTATGGTTTTCATTCCAATATTTTTTTTAAATCTGTTTTTCCACTCTTGACAATCCACGGGCTCCGGAACTAACCAATAATGTGCCTTAGCTTGGCTTGCTCGACAACATGTAGCTTCAACCTTTCGGGGATGTTAAGAAACTTTCTATTTTTGTTAAAAAGATCAATGTACTATTTATTGGCTCTTTTTGCTCCTGTTGTATAACATTCGTTCGGTCCATGAATACATCCAATTTTGAATTAACATTGTTAATTTCCACCGGCATATGCGCGCGGAACTAGATCATTTCCTCCCGAATTTCGCTTTTTATACTTCGCAATTCTTGTGCCAAGTCCCCATATTTGTTATAATCATTATTATCATTTAGTTGACTTAATTTATCATGAACCTGTCCTTCCAATTGTGCGAACGTATTATTAAGTTTACCAAAATCTTCTTACCGTTCTGCGTTTGCGCTTTCTAATTTAGAGCTTGCTTACCAATTTAGAGTTTGTGCTTTCTAATTTAGAATCAAGTTTCTTAAAATCTTCTTTCATTTCCATCAATAAACTTAAAATCACACTATTCGTATATGAACTTATTGGTGGCGATTTTGGTAATTCTTTTTCCTGTCGTATGGCTTCCCCAAATTCAAGTACCGATTCTATTTCTAGACTTTCAAGCGGTTCCGATTGAACATTAATATTCTCACCAATTTCCCTTTGTATTTCCTCCCCAATAGATATCGAATACTTTTCCTGTTCACTAGCACTTTTTGACTTACTGATTTTAACTTTCTTGTTCGTTGTGTTTACGTATATCTATGAATATCTTAGTGAGCGTAACAGCCGTTTGTTAAGGCCCATTCACAATGCAAACGTAAATATAAGCATGGCGTTGACATAAAAGTTAGGACTTCGCCCATAAGCGGACTCATTCACAATGCGTTCGCATAAGCATAACACGTAAGACGTCAACTTAAAAGCTTGCAAGCTTCAAGCTTCTGTGCTTATGCTTACGGAAGACATAAGGAATGAACCAATAACAGTACATTAACTCAAAATCGAGAATCGAAATTGGAGCGAAGTCGATAGCAGAACTAACGCCACATAGATAGAGTCTATATCTTGAAATCGATTCTCACATCCAACCAGAAAGTGTGTATTGTGCTTCTCTGGTGTGAAAATTATTGTATATTTATGTAAAGTGCCACTGTAAACCAAACGTAGCTTTCTGTAATGTTCCTCAAATAACTTCACTATTTTCGCCTACTTCTTCTTCGTCCTTTTCTTCGCTTCTTTTCTCTTCCCTCTCCCTCACAAATTTTATCATTTTTACTTTTTGACCCCTTCCCCTGTACGTCTTTTCCCTTTCACTCCTATGTACGAGTTACTCAGTACTATTAATGTTCGGCTCTAAGCCGCCATCCTGATTGAGGTTTTTCTGGGTTTACTCAATCGCTTAAGGCGTATGCCGGGATGGTCCCTAAATTTACTAACAAATACCATTATTTGGAGTTGTTTTATATGTTTAGTACTAGAAACTTATTTATCTGCAGAAACACAAGATACTTTAATTGCTTCAGATGCAGAGACCAATTCAATAAATGTATATTTTAATTCCCAAGATGGAGATATTCACAGAAATGATACATTAAAGCAAGAAAATGAAATATTGAAAAAAGTAAAATGAAGAATTTAAGAAAGTAATTAAAAATTTGGAAGAGACACTGCACAACCACGAAGCAGTTTTAAATTATTTTCACTCCTGGTCAAATTTAATGTTTAAAGAATCCTGGCAAAAATTGTCATTGGTTTTCAGAAGTTATGGTATCTGCAGTAACACTTCATATCATAAGTCTCAAATCTATCATTATTTAAGAAACACAAAAGACTTTATATTACCTGCAAAAACAACCTTGCAAGAATGGGTGAACTTGACTTTGAACCAGGAATTTTAGAACATGTGTTGCAGTTGATGGTAAAGAAGCAACATGAAATATACTTCTGCTGATAAATTGTTTGTTTTACCATTTGTTAAAATGTATATTTCAAATAAAATAGATATAGTTCTTTAGAAATAAAGAACAAGTTTGGGGCCCTACACAGAGCTTGCCGAGCACCCATCTTTAGCCATGAATTATTAGGAAGATGGAAACAATCAATTTTTTATAGTTTTGATCCTTGTTTAACTAACGACACTAACTAACACTGATTTAAATGCCAATAATTCTGATGTCATTCTAAAAGTCAAAACATTCTTCTCTGATATAATGAAAGAAGAAGTATTAAAATATATATCAAGATTTATTGCATTTAAATTTAAAATTCAGTATCCTTAACTTGGCCTACCAACATCAGATTTAGAAATCTCAGAGTGTTCAATACGATTGGATAATCATGCTATCTAGAGGACATTTGATTTATCCTTCTTCTAAATTAATGCAAGAGATTATTATTATTATTATTATTATTATTATTATTATTATTATTATTATTATTATTATTATTAATGTATTTGAGAGATTTCATGGCAAAACACTGAAAAGAAAAGCACAGATTTTTCAAAAAGTGTGCAAATTAAGGTATAAGGCTGTGAGAACTAAATAACAGTATTCATTCTTTTAATTTGAGTAAAAAAAATGGAATATCAAAAACTTCAAATAAATAAAGTATAATAATATTATATTTTACTGTTACTAATATTAACCAGATATACCCAACAAACAAATAAATTTGAATACATGGCTCATATTTAGTTTGTAGGCATATATTGTGTTGTAAATCATCCTAAAGACATTTAATTGTATTTTGATATTGTGTATTTCATTGACCCTAGTATAATAATTTTTGTTCTGTATGTTTTTGTTTAGTTTTTGTAACTTATTTCATGTATTACAATTTAATATAATAAAATTTAATGTAATACTATACCTATAATAGTCAGTGATAACCAAGTTGTTGATGCGGCTATAAATAAATTTAATTAAAAAAATATATTGAAATACCTAAAAGGATTGTTTGCATTTAGAAGCAAAAACTTTAATGTCAAATAACTCGCAAATTATAAGGAATTGTGCAATAAAGTAAATGAATATGAGACGTTGAGAACATAAAGCATTAGACAATCCAAATAATAATTGGATTTAATAAAATTTAAACAATTTAAATTTCTTTTCGAAAATATAGCAAAAAATATTATAAGACATTGTTAATAGGCGACAAATGACGCTTGCAGTGTATATTTGCGGCGCAACAAGTGCGCATTGAGGAAAAAATATAACAATAAAATAAGTGAACTGGTGAGGCCAGATAGAAAGTGCAAACGAAGAATCTGCTACCGGCGCCTCTGACTACGCCCACGTTGCGAAAATGTCCCTTGCACTTCGCCGAATATTCGTGCAAGTTCCTCGCTCGTTGCTACTTCTACTTTGATAAACCAGAACTTTTAATGCTTCTCTCACGACGGGTAACTTACTTCCCGTGTCGTTAATTGAAGGAATACTTTACTGAATCTGCACTATCTCGCGGACGCCTGACTAGAACGTCTGTTCGACGCCGAATACTCCTACCTAGTAGTCGTTGCAGCGGCAAACAATATCTAAGCTAATGTTAACGAAAGTTTTTGGCTCGGCGAGCGGTGATCAAAGTGCTACTGGCTCGGCGATTGGGAACCCAAAGAGAAGAGCTGCTTACTCGACGAGTGGTGGCAAGAAAAGAGAGCTCCCGCTTGCGGGTTCGCGTATATATCGCCCGACGCCTGGGGAAATTTTTCAGTGGTGGGGTTGCTTCCCCTCTCTCAACCCTCCACAAGGAAAACGTTGCTCGCTAGTTCGCCACCGTCTAGTACGGGCAACGGATACCAGGCCGCGCGTTTAAGAACCTGCTTTCCGCGCCTGTTATCCGCCGGCGGCGGCGATGGTGTGACGGTTAGCGTACCGGACTGTTATACCCAAGCTCGCGGGTTCAAACCCGATCGAAGCCGTGGATTTTTAGGGCGACAAAATCCTTCGTACGCCTTCCTTCGGAGGGGAAGTAAAGCCGGCTGTCCCATGTTAGTAGATTTACTTGCATGTAAAAGATCCTCAAGCCTAAATGACGCCTCTGAGCTAAATTCAAAATCGCCTGTTTCTCGCCCAAGAACTACCTCCTTTCTCTGCTAAATGAAAGGAGGAGCGTAGCGAAATTTGCGTGGTCAGCCGGAAGAGCGGGCCTGATGGCCCGAGTCTCGCCACGTAAAATAAGGCAAATTCAATTCAATTCAATTCAATTCAATCCTCGCTGCCTGTGGGTCTTCACACATACGAGACGGTGGCGTTATGGGGTTGCACAATCCCATAACGGCACAGTATGTTACGAGTGAGTAGTAATGTTATGAGTTATGTGGCAAAAAAGGCCTATCTCGCTAGGGTGCGTTTACACGTAATATACCACGGAGAAGGAGTATGGTCGTAAATGGAGAAGTAGTCACTTGTGACGTCACGGCAGCTGAAACCTAATTCTTCCGGGGTGCGCGGCGCGCAACGTAGTGCGTGAAATGTGAGTTGGTGTGTGTGGATTGGTAAGGAGTATCGAAGGCGATGGACGGTGTGAAGGAGCTCACTCAAATACTCCACAGTATTTCTCTATAGTATTTGGCTCATTCGCAGATATCAGCTTGTCGGTAGGGTGTCAATTGCTTTGGAGGGCTGGCGGAGTGACAAGAGCGTGTATTTACATGGCGAGTTCGGACAGACTTTTCGGTCAGAAACAAAATATTCACAATAATGGAATCTTATAAAAAAATATCAAAACAGAATGTCATCAAGCGCACCGTATGTATTTTTTTTCAGTACCCTTTGTAAGGGTATTGATACTTGAAGTTATAGAATATTGTGTAGAGTAAGTGATATTCAAGTTATTTAGGTAGAATTATTAACCGAAATGTCTTTTGCCATCAGTTGTGAAAAAAACGAACGCACGAGAAATCTGACACCGGTTGATAGAGGTCGCGTAACGTTCCTGAAGCTGCCGATGCAACGGATGACTCGCTGCGGGAGGCGTGGAGGTCACGAAAGGGCTTGATGCAAAACGCTTCTAAAATAGTTTCTAATACTGCACTTCAGAATTTGGATATGTGGGTTTTGCATGATGTTCTATCAGCTGGCAAAATTTCATGAGAAACCGAAGTATCCAGCACGATGAGTTTTCGGTGTAAGTAAAAATAATACGAAGACCTTTCTAAGACATTAGGAAAAACAACGCCTACTTCCATTATCAAGACAGAAGTAGAAAGAATAAATATCCTAGGATTCCATGCTTTTTGGAATTCTCGCCCCTAAATTCAGAATTTTCAGCAGCAGTTCAATCAAATAATGAAATCTCTATTGCAACTACAAGACCATTTCTAAATAATTTTGAGATGAAAATGTAACAATGGCAACACAATCATTTGTGTGAGGAAGATGTAGACAAGTGCCATTGTCCATGGAGCAAGCAGAGGAAAAATAAGTATGTTTTAGCGTACAGAAATGCAGAAAACATTCGTTTTAAATATCTATGTTCAAATTTCAATATTCTTAGGGGAACCTTCTAGTTCCATTTTGTTTAGGGCCCCTTTAGATATCAATCACACTCAGACGCGGGACACTGGTTTTGATTCCTAGAGCTGTCAGGCATGATCGCATCTTCACTACTCCCAGTTTATTCCTCTTCAAACATCACTAACAATATGTACTACTGCCCTAAACAAACACTTAATTATAAATACAGTAAAATCAGTCTAAACCAGAACCTGTACAAGACGGAAAACTGCCTTAACCGGAAAATTTGTCCGGGCCGTTAAGTTAAATGGTATTTTACACAGCATAAAACGGAATCTGTCCAACGCAGAAAGGAAAAACCCTGCAGCGAGAGAAGCCTTTATGAAATGGAATTTTTGTGAAATGAATGCAATTGACAAAGAGACACGAGAATCTCTTAATGGAATAAATGCCTCTGCAAGTCTGTTTTAATTTCTCTGTCCTTGTGAAATGCGTTTCAGTCGTGGCAGCCGACAGTGAAGGTGAGGGGGCTTCAACTGTCAGAGTAGAATTTGACCTTGGGGTAGCTTGCCTCTCAAGATGTATGTGGTAGGAGAATTCCCTCCATCTCAGCTCTCTGCATGGGAATTTTTTGCGGGCATGACGTCTGTTCACACATCTCTCGGCCCTGCGATGAGAACCATAACCCCTCGGCCAGAGCTGCATTGTTCAACACCACGCGGAGGTATCATAAAGTCATAGTACTCTGGGCTGAGATGAAAAGACGGTGAGCAGACTGGCTGCAGACACTAGAAAATGCGAAGGTGTACTTCTAAGTTTTACAGCCAGTTTAAGGCTAAATGCACCGAATAATACTTGTAGGAAAATTCAATAGATCGCAGCACTATCACAGGGGAATTTACTTTACTGATAACGTCTAAACCAATGGTCCTATTTTCGATCTGTAAACGGCTTTGACGCCTTTTTAAAATAGAATTTACGCTACGAAGTCCTTTTTCCAAAAATTTAGCAAAATATCGAATTTGATATTAGTTCTCGAACGTCCGAGAAACAATTTAAAAATGTGTTCTTATAGCGCGATGGCGACATGCTTCCTGAATCCAACGCGGTGACAATCATGCAAATCGGACGAATAGGAACGTCGTAAAGAGAAATTTAGGAAAACATTTCGCCCCCTCCCCTTTCCGCGGCGTTGCGTCACCCACCCGATTGTTGTGGGCCCACTTTCGGCGCGGCGCGATGACGGCAGAGATTTTTTTGTTGGTGGTGTTGTAAGCGATTCTGATGCAGAAGCAACGTTGGAATTCTGATTTTCGCAGTAATTATTTGAGGATCTATAATAATATTGAAAGAAATGTTTACAAACATTCATTTCATTGGCCATTTGGTACTTGAATTACAGTGCTGTATACGCCTCTATAAATCGATGTTTTTATAACCTGAGATAGTACAATCTAAAAACAACTTTCACACTTTGCGGTCTCAACAAATTACTTTTGACGTTGAAAACTGAAAAGTGTTCACACTAGTGTAACAAATTTTGACACCTCGTCTTTCGCAAGGTGGCAATTTGACAATAATCTCTTTTGAATAGTTAGGGAAATTCAATTACATTGCACAAATAAACATATTTCCAAAACTTTCATAAACCACATATTTAAATATTACTGTCAGCTGTCGTACATACGAGGTTGAACTAAAGAATTCGCAGAAGACCTACAGTGTAAGTATTCGGCATATTGACGTGTTTTGCAATTTGCCGCCTACGCGAGCAGTCGAGGAAATAGTATATTTGCTTTGACAACATTGTACGAGGTTCAAAATCACTTCATCTAATATAGAATGTTTCTTGTTCTGAGAAGACATGAACTCGATGAGTGACATGTTTGCTACTTGTTCGTAACACAAGTGTATAGCGTATTAATTTTAATTTGATTTGTGACTTTTGGTGGAACAATACGGCTTAATAGTAAAGGTCAAACAATACACAGTTAAGCTAAGGAAATTATACGTCTCGTCATTAAGAAATGTGACGAAGAAAAGAATTCGGACATTCAACACACGCTGCATAACAGCAATTTTCGGGTAGTAAACTATACTGAAGTTGAGTTCGAACTGTGACATCAATTAAAAAAGAAGGATTTGATGCCGGGCAGCCTTGAGTACTCCCGGTAAGAAAAGGCCATATTGTGAACATAAAAAAATTCCACATTGATGACATTCACTTATTTCTTATTTGTTTTCCTTATTCTCGAATGATGTTTTAATTTTTGTCTACGGATACTTGGCGTAATATATTTGGGACAGCTAGTAGTTGCAGATTAGGCGGGGGGGGGGCAGCTTCCAAGAACACCGAGCCACCTTCCTCAGCCTCGCAATCAAGTCAGCTTCCAACTATAAAAAGGTAGAGGTGGCTCGTGAATGAACAGACGCAGTAGACACGTGGACGTGGAGCAGGAAGTGTAAAGCGGAGAAGGGCACCGAGTAAGCGAGCCAATCAGAGAACTTGGTGTGAGCATTCTCCACGTTGTCTATTTGCGAACCACTGTCCCAGTGCCATATCGGACATGGAAATCCCGAGCCCCCTCCCCCACGGCCACTTTACCTGAGTCCAGGCTCGTTCGTGCCCTAGTCCCTGTCCTTGTCCTTTGCGGCAGGTGGCGATGAAAGAACGACCGCCGAAGCATTTGGAGCAACAACCTGCTCAATAGTTTTCACAATGGACAGACTGAATCAGACCCGCAGAGAAAATTCAAGATTTTCTCCGTGAAATATAAAGAAGTTTCACAAATTCTTGGAAAATCAGACATTGAAGTGAAGATTCGATGGATTATATAATACGATATAAGCAATACTATAGATACTTTGGTTTTTAGTCCAAACACGTGCCTATTATTATTATTATTATTATTATTATTGTTGTTGTTGTTGTTATGTACAACGGAGTCCTTATATTTCTTTCTTTTCAAACATATTTCTCTGCAAAGAAAGCAAATGACCAGACTTAAGTCAGAAAACTCTACAGGGGATTCCGGCCCAGACCAAGACAAGATAAAGAAAAGTTTATTCAAGAAAAAAGTGAACGGAAGAACATAACAACACATGGAGATCTTAAGAAAATTTCCAGGTCATCCGAAATATGACCACGGAGTGTAAACCAACAATAGCGAATGTTAAGAACGAGAACGACAAAATAAATACAACAAAACAAGAGATCACAAAAAGATGGGAAGAATACACGAAAAAGTTTTATGAGAAGAACTTACAAATAGAGTAGTGGATAAATATAGATTATTACGAAAAAGAACCAGAGATAGAAGAAATGCATTGGGCGACAAAACCACTGAAAAATGGGAAGTCCCCGGCTGTAGATAATATTCAAATCGAACTATTCAAAGGTACAGGGGAAGAAATCTTGGCGAAACACAATTATGCAATGTGACCTGGAAAAGAAACAGTGAACAACAGATTTGCAACGCACTATAATTATTCCATTACTAAAGGAGACAGCCGAGATTGTGCAAATAACAACACAATTGCCAATCCTTGGGTTTTAAACTTGTTTGAATGTTTCATATTATTTATATCAGTGTGGCCGATACGTCACGAAAGAGTCACGTCCGATTGGTTTTGCATACTGCAATTTCTACAGATAACTTTTCCTAGAAAATCCTCAGCCATTTCTCTTTCTTATGAAATGTGAAAGAAAGTAAATGAGAAACGGCAAACTAAGTATTGAAACGCGGAGCGTTTCTATATGAAATTAGAAACACAGAGCACAATAATATAATTACAGCTAATTTTGAACTGCGCGGCATAAGCGGCAAGTGCGACGACCGGCGGTGGGGGAACTTGTGAACGGGGCCGCCGCCGTGGGCCGGCGTGAGAAAGCGAGAGGTCGGCCGTTAGGTGTCGAGCGCGGCAGTTGGGAATTGACCGTTGGCTGCGGGCGATGTAAGACGTCAGTGACGAAGGAAATTAAGTGCAGTGTAATATTCATAGAAATGCAGATTAGAAGCCGGTAAATGGAACGTTGGTATAGGTCGGTGTGCAGAAACTAGAGATTGTGTCCGTGACATCAAACGTAGTGGAAATAGTAATAAAACTGTGCATTGTGTAATTGACGCCGGCGCGAGTAGTGACCACGTGCCCGTAGTTACAATAGGGAAGTGGAAAAGAACTGATGAAAGGCGTGGCGACATAATTAGAAACACATCGCTGGGACGAAGTGGACACCATCGAGAGGCTGTGAATGCGTAAGCGGGACTGCACGACAAAACAACCAGCGTCGAAGCCGAGGAATTCGCATCGCCGCCGCCGCGGGCCGATAAGGCGCGTGTCTACTTCATCAGCCGCCCGGGGGCACCGGGCTGCGGTGAAGGTCATCGGCCACCGCCGCCGTTGGCGACAATCCGTGACAAACGAGGTATTCATTGGGGCCCCAGGTATGATGAAATCACATTGTATACCGAACCTTGGTACCAAGACGGAGAGTAACCATATGTTTGATCATGCATATAATATGTTGATTCATGAATAAATTGTATTTGTGTTTTGCTGAACTTTTTACTTTAATTTACCAATGTAATGTCGATTCCTTCAAGGGACCCATTCACGAGTAAGACACCCGTCCGTTACAACTTTTATTTGCAGTGGAAAGTACCGACAATCAGGTACGTCACAGTATATAATACAAGCTGCAAAAGAAACGGACACTTCAGGGTTGTAAAAGAAGAAACAAACTTGAACAATTTAATTTGAACTGTATTAAATAACATTTAGAAATAGCACAATATCATTTTTAACCATGTATAACCATGGCTGCATTAGACTACAAGACATGTAGGTTATTCGCCTTCATTGGAACTGTGATCAAAAACTGACTCATCAATTTGTTCATCCAATTCATCTTCCATCTTCACTTCTTCTTTGGAGGATACCTATGGAACATTTAAAGATGTTTAATGCACAAGAAATATACAAACTAAGAATTTTTGTAAAATACTCCTTCCTACAAAAGAACCGCTTACTGAAAGAACCCTCATTTCAATTCTCGATTCATTTTCAGGACATAAAGTAAAACTAGGGAAAAATTACCACACCCATGAACCAATCCAGGTGTCTCCTAAAAAAACAACAAAAAAACTAATAAGTTGCCTATCTATACATACGAGGGTTGCCTTTTATATTTCAGGATTAGAGAACAAAAAAAAATATTAATAATCGAAAATCACTTTATTGTTTTCCAAAATATTCCCCATGAAGATCTTTACACTTTTGCATGCGTTTGAACCAATTGTCGAAGCACTTTTGCCACTCTGATTGAGGTATCTCCAAAACATGCATTCTGAATGCAGCAACCGCTTCTTCAGGTGTCGAAAAACGTTGACCTCTCAGTTTGTCTTTTACGTACGGGAATAAAAAGAAGCCATTCGGTGCGAAGTCAGGACTATACGGCGGATGACTCATCAAATCGATGTTTTGGGTGCTCAAAAATGCAGTTGTTTGAGCCGATTTGTGAGAGCTCGCATTGTCGTGGTGAAGAGTGATCCGTCTTCGGCGGTTGATTTTCCTGATTTCTTGGAAGACAGCTGGCAAACAAATCGTAGTGTACCACTCAGAATTGACTGTTCTGCGTTGTTCTAGTGGTACGGTTGCGACATGTCCAGTTTTTTCGAAAAAACAGGCGACCATCTGTTTGGAAGTGCTTCGTGCGCGAACAACTTTTGTTGGATTTTACTCATCTTGAAACACCCATACAGTCGACTGCTGTTTACTTTCGGGCTCATACGCGTAAATCCACGATTCATCACCTGTCACGATGTCATAGACGCGTTTCGAAGCACCGCGATCGTATTTTTTGAGCATTTCTTTCGACCAATCGACACGAGCCTTTTTTTGAGCGATTGACAAATTGTGGGATCCAACGCGAACAAATTTTTTTGATAGTCAAATGTTCATGCAATATTGAATGTATGCTGGTCCCACAAATGCCTAAGGTTGTCTCAATCTCACGATAGGTCACATGACGATCTTGCACTATCAGTTCACGCACAGCATCAATAGTTTTCGAAACAACAACTGATTTTGAACGACCTTCGCGAAATTCGTCTTGGAGTGAACTACGACCACGATTGAAGTCACCATACCATCGATAAACACTGGTCCTTGATGGAGCTTCATCGCCAAAAATTGAATTAAGTTCATCCATGCACTGTTGCCGAGTTAATCCACGTCGAAAGTTGTAAAAAATAATCGCATGAAAATGTTCACGATTTAATTCCATATTTGGGCCATGATGAATCTTTTAAGTTACTGTAAACAAAACAAATAGCGCTCGTATGTAAAAACGTTTTGAGTACGTATAACCTCAAAACATCCAACTTTACGATAGAGCTATCAGTTGCCAGATTGCAACACCAGGGTTGTCAAATCCCGAAACACAAAAGGCAACTTTCGTACAATAGCACACAGAGTGTGTATTTCTTTATGTAATTCTCTAATGTAAAAGGATCTCCACAATGTTATTACTAGCTCTTAAAGCTAAAGATTTACTACTAGCTCGTACTTAGCCATTAAAAAAATTTACATTCCTTCATGCAAAGTACAATAAACTACACAGTTAACTAGCATTTTTTTATTTTAAAACAAGATATTTTGCAAATAATTAGTGTAATCTGCTTTAGAGACTACAAATATCCACTTAAAAAATTGCTTCATTAATTAAATCCTTCAGTCATTGCCAGGGTCACCATCCAATAGAGTTACCATGTTTTCATTACTCCAGTTCTATATTATTAAAAAGAAATGTCTTCACTCTCGTAAATTGTTTTAACAAACAATTGAAGTCTTATGGCCACCTCTTGAAATACAACTTAAAAAATACCTTCAAAATATAATTACTACAAAGTGAATGAATTTTTGTAACAAGCTTTTAATGAGGAACTGACAATATTAATATAATACATACTAAAAAAGTTATTAACAAGATGTTAAGTTTAAAATCTTTTTCTTTTGAACCTAACAACTTCCAAAACACTCTTTAATCTTATGAAGAAAGGTTTATTTATATATTTTATTTACTAGGAAGTACATAAAATATATAAAAAAGGACGAATATATACAACAATACAATATACATTATATTCTCATTTTATTTTTAGAAATTGGATGAAACAAAGCTCAATAAAAAGACATTAACATGATATTCTAACACCTCAAGAAGAAAATTAATTCTTAAAACCTGAGCACCTATTTCTCAAGTTCATTTTTTTTCTCCAAAGTAGCATTGCTCTTCATTTTTAGAATTAGAATTGTCAATCTCAGTAGGTTTTTTCAACTGCATGCAACAACGAATTTAATGCATAAGCTCTGAAGGCAGTCTCCCATTAACTTATTTTTCTTATCAAGAAGAAACTCTGCCCCAAAATAGTCAATGATTTTCAAAATACAAAATTTCTAGAAGAACCTAAACTCATATGCAAAAGCAGTAGAATGTGAGAGAGTCAACTATCATGCTGGCTAAGTGTGGGAAGGAGATAAAACAGTTTACTGAAGTCCTTCAGGTAACTGGAGGTAGGAACACGCTGAATAACTGACAAAACTGAAATAACTCATTGCAACTACAAGACTGACTAAACTCATTTCCTTTGGAGTGCCAAGAAAGCAACAAGCATCAAAGAAGATGATTTTCTTCCAATCCAGTTTTTGATGGAGTCAATCTAGCTACATCCCAAGCAGTGGATAAAATAACCCTTAGCCAGAAGTTGATGCAAGTGCATCACCTACTAATTGTGACAGTAATGACAAAAATCAAGTTAATACCAATGTCATCACAAAGCATTAGGTGAGGTGACCATTCTTCAGTTTCAAGAACTCTTTATTAGTTTATGAGTCAAGTTAGTGCAGCCAAACAAACATTTTTAAAGAAAAAAAACTGTTTTTGTCTTGTGTCCTTAAAGTTCATTTCCACAAAATCTCCAGATCAACTTTTCACAATATTTCAAGACTGTTAATTATATACAGAACTTCCCCAAAGGACATGAGCAAAATTCTGTAATATGAACAACATAAAATCATCAAAATAGCACTCGGAAATTATCTCTTTTCCTCAACTACAGTGACTCTTCAATAATCGCAGAGATGTAACTCATTTGTCAGAAAATGATTTTCATTGATGACACATTCCTACTGAACATAATATAAGGTATGTTTTAATGATCGCTTGTATTTGGTTATGCCCGGAAACTCTCTGAACCGATTCGAGTCAAAATCTGCCGCCACCTCCACTTCAGCTCAGCTTCTGCCCTCGGCTTCACTGTTGTGCGCAGCGCTAGTGTCGCATGCGTGTCGTCACCTCGCCCCCTCCTCCCCCCTTTCTTCTGCACCCCCCCCCCCTTTGGATGGACAGTGCTGCCTGGTTCTCATGATACCAACATAATTTCTCTTGCTAGCACTCTCACCAGTATGGTCACAATGTGGAGAGACTCTCCTGGCGCACTATATTAGGTACTAACTGCCCACAGGCTTACAAATTCAATAAATGAAACATTGGCAAGATTACTCTTTCCAGAATATGTAGGTTTTTAATCTTTCCAGAACATTTCTATGATACAAAATGGGCACAACAAAGCATACAAAACTTTTATTACATTAACAAACAAAAAATATAATTAATCATCAGAGAGATGTTTTAAAATGAATTACAATAAGATTTTAAAAATAATTACAGAGCTATTAATATACACTTACAAAAAAGTGTATATTTTTTCTCATAATTACCTCAATAAGACCAGTAGAAAATGCATATCCCGTCATAGCAACAGTTGCTACCAATGCAGCTAAAAATTGATTACGTCGTTTGTTTGGAAAGTAATTTTCAGAGTCTTCTTTGGGTTTTTGTTGCGAAGTTTTATGAGCTTCATATTCTAAAAGAAAATAATTTACTGAAATTAGGCCATTTAATAATTTATAATTTACTTGATCAAATTTATGAATGGCACAAAGAATGAAATACACAAACTTTGACGCATAGATTGAGAGAACTGAAAATTGAAATTAATAATGTGAAAAAACTATTAATTCAAGTCACCAAAGTGATTTTTATGCACTTTGTGCATAAAAATCAACATTTCTTTTTTTGCCTCTAAACAAACATTTCTGTGAAATTGTATCAGCTTTATAGTACCAGGCATTCACATACGAAAAATGGACTTCACTAATTTTTGCACTGCTTTCTGTCCCTGTCGCTTGAAGCAGAGTTTATATTTTGAGTTTAATTAATCCGAGCTGTCAAATTTGGTTCCTACTCGTCGAGATACAATGATGGATGCTGGAACATTTTTCAATTTTCATTAGTGTTTCCCAAATAATTTTTTTCTTTTTCCCAACCTATGTAATAGCTCAAATCTAGGAGTTGAAGTTAAAAGGGATATGTCTGGGAAAGAGAACAATGCATCGATACAATAAGAATTACAACAATGCAATAAGAATTACCTTGCAAGGTGCTGGCAAAGTAACGCTGTGATATCCTCACCACAAATCGTACTAAATTGCTACATGCTTTGAGGTGGTTTTGAAGGGCAGCATTTAGAAATGGTGCTTTAAGAAGAGGCGCCAAGTATGCATATACTGTGGCATCTAATGTAGATGGATGAGAACCAAAGAAAAATTCTTCTTCTCCCAAACGAATGGACAATGCAGTTAAGCATTTCTCTGCTTCTGCATGAACCTGTATCAACAAAACCAAAAATGATCAAATTATATAAAAATACTGGTAAAATCCTCATTAGTACATTAGATAAGTCATTTTACCTTGCAAAAGGTGAGATCAAAAATTATTTTTTTTATTTTGAAAAACAATAAGAAAAGCCTAAGTTTTCCAACTGAAAATATTCCACAGGAAATTTTCAGGAAGTTTTTGTTTTTTGTGAAATAACTTTTTAAAGGCTGAAGTTAGTGCAAAAATGGTTTTGTCAATTTTTAAATCATAAAATTCTTTACAGTTTGTTCTATAAATATTTTTTAATAATAAACTAGTATGAGACCTATTGGGTTTTAAAATTTTACTTGATTTTCGATTTTTTGTGAAGAAAACTTCCAATAATGGACACTTTATTGTAGTATTTTTGGATTTTTAAGATAATTGTAAATGCATTCTAATGTTACGTTTTTAGTTGTTATTGAGATTGAACTTTTATATACTTGAATATATATTGAGACTGATCTTGAAAATTCTAGTAGGAGTGACAGTAGTATGTTCCACCAACTAATACAATTTACTTACATTAAACAATAGCATTTTTACAGAATAAAATGAAGTTATTTTAATAACAATAATAATTATTATTCTTATTCTTATTATTATTCCTAATGCAATACAATTCAAATCTCTTATGGAAAACCAAAAACAAGACCAAAGAGTAAAATTTTTAAGTCACTTGGGTATAAAAAATAACAAAACACTGGGATGAATTTTGTGGACCCATAAGAGATTGTGTTCAAAACATAGATGTGATTGTCATGAGTGAAATTAGTGTCAAAAAGAATGATGAACTTTTAGAATATCATTTGCCATATTTTAATAGATACATAAAAATAAGAGAGGAGAAAGGAGTTAAAGGTATAATGCTATTCATAAAGGATACACACAGATTTGCATTTGTTGATTTGGAAAGTTGTCAGATTGAGGTATTGGCAGAGAACTTAGAAATAAACAACAAATTAAAAGTAAGTCTATTGACCACCAAATGCAGTCTATGCAGTCTATTGACCACCAAATAAAAGCAAAATTCTCTATTTAATTCCTATACAAAATTTTAAATTCAGATAAAAATGTTAACAAATTACTAACCAGAGACTGTAATAAATTATGTATATGTATATGTATTAATGTTTTGATATCTGTAATAAAAAAAAACAACAATCGATTACCTGGATATCTTGCTAGATCACAAATTGGTGCACTACATTAAAAAGTAGAGAGTTGAAATAAGAAAGGGCAAAGCAGTATGCTCATGCATCGATCATTTTGCTGGAAGTGGAAAATCCAAAAATATAATTCCATTCATATTAGAAAGTAAGATAACAGATCATTATCTAATTGGAATGTCAAGTGACTTCACAAGTAAAAAGTAACACAACATAACAAGTAAATTTGAGTTTATTTTTAATTATAAACTACAGAAAAAACTAGCGGATGCTATTTTTCAAAACCTTACAGCTTATGATCTGTACTGTGTAATAAAAAATAAATGTAATAATGCCTTTGTTGTATCCTCAATTGTTATTGAAAAGCTAAAGGTATAGAAAAACACTGCACCATCCGATTCGTTTCATAGTTTTATTTGAACTCAAAATCAAACTGTACAAGTTGTGTTGCATAGGTACAAGATAACATAACTGTTATGATAAAGTGGAGAGTCAGGGCTCAGTTCCGAGAGGTGATGTTACTGTGTACTAATGAATATGAAGAGATGATGTTAATGTGTGTTTACATGTTTTTGTTATGACAGTCTTAGTCTCTAAAGAACCAAACAAAAGTAGAAAAAAAGGTAATTTGAAACCCTGGATATACTCTGAAATAAATGGTAATAAATTGATAAAACAAAGAAAAAATTTTTTAGAATATGAAAGAGAACTTCAGTTAAAAACAAAGAATTGAAAGATACACTGAGAATTAAATATAAAAAAGCTAGAAAAGACATAATAAAAAGAATTCAGAGGCTAAAGAAAGAATATTTATATCATCTATTTGAAAATAGCAGAAACAACATCAAAAATACTTAGAAAACAAAAAACTCATCTACTTGGAGCACCAGAAAAAAAGTCTTAGATGAAGTCATAATGAAAAATTTCAGAAAAAGTTACTCAATTCATCATGTATTTGAAAAATTTGCTACCCCTTTTCTACAGCAAACCGAAAAGATTGTACATGAGTGTAATATAATAGTCTTGCCAAAAAATAGAACACAAGAGTATCTCTTTTTTCCTGCCTGAAATTACATTACAGGAAACTAACTTACTAATTTAAGCTATGGACAGTAATAAAACTACAGGAATTGACAAAGTAGCTATAAAAGATATAAAACTGAACAGTAACTCAATAGCACCATTATAATGAAAATTATCGATTTAAGCATTAATGAAAGAATTTTTCCAGATAAATTAAAAGAATCCATAATCACACCTATTCATAAAAGGGATAGTTTTCAACCTATGAAAACTACAGGCAATATCTATATTAAATATAAGAAAAGTATTTGAAAAATTCATATCACAAAAATTAAATAGCTTCTGGAAAAATATCAAATAATAGACAGAAGTCAATTTGCATATCAAAAAAATAAAAGCACCATAGACTTATTGGAAAATTTTGTAGAAGTAATTAATGAAAAATTACACAAGGGATGGTATGTAATAAATAGCATTAAGCATTGACTTGTCAAAAGCGTATGATGTGATAGACCATTATACAATGTGAGATGCACCAGAAACATAGGATTAAGAGGTTTTACAGTTATTAAAACTATCTAGAAGGGAGATCATTTAGAGTAAAAATAGAGAACACTTATAGTGAAACAAAAACTGTGAAAAGGGGAATTTCAAAAGGAAGTTTCTTAGGGCCAATTCTCTACCTTATATTCTAGAATGACTTAAAAAATTACGTAGAAAATGGTTCCAATTACATATATCCTCATGACAAGATGCTATTATCCATAAACAAAGACCAAAAGAAGGCAAAAAAAGAGTTACAGGAAAAATTTGGGATATTCCAAAAATGATGCCACGACAAAGGGCTAATGAGAAAAGGATTACATTTTGCATATCACAGCACCAAAAATTGCAACAACACAAGTTAAAATACTCTTTCACAAAGCTGACTGCATACACAAAGACTTCCAGAACTGTCAATGTAATAGTATAATTAATTCTGTAAGGAAATTGAAGTATTTAGGCATAATTTTTTATGAAAATCTTGGCTGGAAGGACCAGATTTAGGAATTAAGCAAGAAAATAAGACCATGTGTTTGGAAACTAATGAGAATTAAAGATTTTATATCTAATAAAATTTTCAAATTAGTCTACTTCTCATTAATATCAGGTATGGAATTGAAGTGTGAGGGGGCTGCATCAAAAACTCAATAGATAATACACAGAATTTACAGAATAAATGTATTAAAAGCCTTAATAAAAAAATGAGCATAAGAAACCTAACCCTGGATGGGAGTGCAGAAGTGCATGGAATCATGACTTTAAAAAATTGCATGAATTTCAAATTCTACAAAATTTTTTCAACGAAGAATGCAGAAAAATCAGTGGGCACAACTATGAAACTAGAAAGAAACAAAATTCTCTTCTACCAGAGACTTTTAAAAAATTTGGAGAGAGAACACAGCTTAACACAGCCATTCCAAAACTGCTCAATTCAATGTCGGATGATATATTAGAAGTTCCATCTAAAAGGATATTGAAAAAAATTAAAAGAATGGTATACAAGATACTAGGCATGACATAAAAATAGAAAGTTCAAGAGTCACTGTTAAGATATGTGGATCTGGAGTGCTGCTAGAGACAAAGACACATCATACCATAACAGATAACTTTACTAATCACTGCTTTACAGGAACATAACACTGCTCTACACTTCTGATTCAACACACACAAGACATACAACTGGCATGCTTGCCAAAGAATTCAAAGCCATGGAAGTAGCAGATACTGCCAACCTATGAGACCGAAGTTCTATTTATTCCTAATACTTCACCTTAAATACATTGTTATATGTACACTTCAGTTTAAGAGGGCAAACTACTCAAAATACAGATTGATATTTAACGCTTCTGACGACTTCAAGTCTTCTGGTTTTGGCAGAGCCTTGGTGAGAACATCTGCGGCATGTCACCAGAGGATAAGTGCCCCACTTCTATTTCCCCGCGCTCCAAAAGTTCATGTACAAAATGATGATTAATGTCTAAGTGTTTGGTGCGTCCATGGAACACTGGATTGGTGACTAATTTCTGAGCTCCTATGTTGTCGTTGTAGATTCTTATGGCTGCCGATCCTCTAACACCCATTTCTTCCAAGAATCGCTGAAGATAGACTGCCTCCTTAGCGGCTTTTCCCAGGGCCATGTACTCCGACTCGGCCGAGGAGAGTGCGACAGTTCTTTGTTTTCTGGACTCCCAGGACAAGGCACCTCCATTCCAGGTAAATATTTAGCCGGTGTATGAAGGCCTATCATCGAGATTTCCTCCCCAATCTGCATCTGCGAATCCGAACGGTCGGTGTTGAAACGTAGAACCAGATTGAGAGTTCCTTTGAGGTACTGAAACACCCTTTTGGCTGCTGCCCAGTGACTCGTCCCATAGCAATCATTGTATTGGCTTAGGACACTGGCAGCGTGGGATATATCCGGTCGAGTGGTGTTAGTCAGATACATCAGGGCGCCCACCAGCTCACGATATGGCGGTTCATCACCTTCTGACTTCTTCCATTTTTAAGACTTGGTCAGCTTGTTGCTTACATACAGTGGCGTAGCTACGGGGTTGCAGTCCAGCATGCCAAAGCGTCGAAGTATACCCTTTGTATGCGTAGTCTGAGTGATAGATTCCACCCTTGTCTCTAATGAAGTCCATGCCTAGACAATGCTTTAAATCGCCCAGTTCGTTCAATTCAAATTTCCAGCTCAGGTACTCTCTGCAACTACCGATACCCTCCAAATTCTGAGACATGACAAGGATATCGTCGACATACACTACCGATGAGTTGATGACCACTCAGCTTCTTCCAATAAACATAGGATCCGAGTCGGTTGGTGATGCGCCAAAGCTGCGATGCTCTTTGTCCAATCTTTTGTGCAACGCTCGACCTGCCTCACGCAGCCCGGAGAGCTTTATTCATGTAACAAACCTTGTTACTCTTCAAGCATATCTTCAGCCTTCTTCTTGATGTCGCTGTTCTTCTCCCTCCGGGTGATCATCTCTAACATATCCACGGAGTATTCTGGTACCTCCAGGTATACCTACTCTTCCAGGACGCCGTTGAGGTACGCTGTTGATATGTCGAATTGCTGGATGTGCATATTGTCCCGTACTGCAAGAGCTACAGCTAATCGAATTGATTTACTACGCGCGACAGGCGCGAACGTCTCAGGGAAATCCGTAACAGGATGTTGACAAAAACCTCGCGCTACGATTCTTGCTTTCTTCTTCTCAAGTTTACCATCGACCCCGTACTTGTTGCGTAACACAACTCGTCTTCCGACGAGCTCGCGATTCTCTGGTCGATCCACGACACTCCAGGTATCGTTTTTCACGATGGATGTCATCTCGTTCGCCATAGCTTCCATACACTCAGTAGATTCCGCACTAGAGATGGCTTGCCTCAGAGGAATTTCTGACAAAAATGCGTAGCATCCGTCCGCTTGATCTTGCGCGACAGTAACCTCATTGTACTGTCTCCTAGGTCTGCCTCCTAGGGCTGTCCTGTCTTCACCTTCCGCGGTCTTCCTGGTCCTCGGCTGGAGGTCGCCCGTTGGACTTCAAGTAAATCTTCGGGCTCAAAACCAAGAAAATCGGGTTCGGTGCCTGACTCTCCCTCTGGCGAACTCTCTTCCGACTCGAAACCCCGAAAACTGGGTTCGGAGCCAGACTCATAACTCTTCGTTCGTCGTGGAGTTCAGCGATTTTCTTGAAGCTCCTTGCCTGTCGTGATAAAGTCCGTTCGGAGTCAAATCAACGTTAATGTGCGAACGAGGATCGATCTCCGTTTTCACGTACTCGAGCTTCTCGCAACCAACGACATCTGGACTGTTGAAGTTCTCCCCTGTGATGCAAGACACCACAGGGGAATCTCCACAAACTTTACATCCCGGGTGACTTCTACTCGTCTCTCGCTTGGGATCCAGACTCTGTACCCCTTTGCTTCTTCAGAATACCCAAGGAATATACCTTCTCTCGATCGCAGTGCAAATTTGTGAGGTGCAGTAAGTCTTCTTTGGGTCACCGAACGTCTGAGGGTTTCGTCGAATTTGCGGTTAACGTACTCCGTTCCATTATCTGTTTGAAGACATTTGACCTTCACCCCCTTTTGGGTCTCTAGGCGAATTCTAAAAGCTTTGAATTCATCGAAGACGACGCCCTTTTACTTCAAGAATCACCTCGATGCGTCGTCGATGAACGTCCAAAAGCACAGGGCCGCACACGTCGGAGTGAATTGTGTCACGGATGAGATTCTCTCTCCGACTTCATTGGAAAAGGTGGACGAGTCATCTTTCCTTGACGACAGACATCGCATTCGAAGTCACCCTTCGACATTATCGAGCTTCAACCCTGAGTAGTTACCTTTCTAGCTGCTTCGCGTAGATCCTGGATATTCAAGTGACCAAGAGTCCGGTACCATGCTAACAAGGTCTTCTTCGTCGTCTCAGGAGCCTTGATCGCATCGTCGTTGCTGGCAACACTTCTGCAGTCCTTGTCTTGAGATTGAACAGCCCGTCAGCTACATTTCTCTTTGGGTCAACCACTTCTGCAGACGTCTTAGTGAAGGTAACACTGAATCCGTTGTCAGTGATTCTTCCCACCGGAACGAGATTGGAACGCAGGTCCGGAACATGAAGGGCGTCCTTCAGCCACACAGTTCTGTCGGCGTTATCAAGAGTCGTGGTAAGTTTTGCCACGCCCTTAGCGGTTATTTCGGTGCTTGCGCTGCTGGCAAGATTGAGCTTGTCTTTCAAGTCCGGGTCAATTCTCGCGAAATCACCCATATCTTGGCACGGACATGCGGATTACTAATAACATGAAAACTGACACACATTATACACGCATGTGCAGAGCATTCACTAACGGTAACATAAAATTATTTACGGACTACTTGCTGAAGGAATCATGGAACACTGCTGTTGACACAAGTAAAAAATATAATCCATTTTCCTCAAAACTTTCACTTTAACGAATGCTTTCCTCTCAAAAAGATAAAATTAAATATTTCACGGAAAAATAATACTTGGATTACACAAGATATTAGAACATCGTGTAAAAACAAGCGTATGCTTTACTTTATAACTAAACATCGTAACGTATTGTAACGAATATTGCATCATCTGCCGGAATTCGCTGCGCGGATTGCATCATCTGCCGACGCCCCCCTCCCCGAACTGGACGGTTCCGGGTTATTCGCGAGTCGTGTAGAAGTGTGGCACAAGTTCCGGATGGATCGAGGGGAGCTGCCAAGTATAAATTCTCCGCTACCGGCGGCCGCGAGTCAGTCAGTGAATAAGTAGTCAGTCAGTATGAGTATGCAGTCTGTCTGAAGTGAAGATGAGCTGTGAAGTGTGCATTGCGATGAACAGTAGGTGAACAGCAGTGCAGAGAACAGTGATCAGCGCCGTGAACTATAACCAGCGCAGTGAATTGTGGTCAGTGTATCGGACAGTGGTAGGTGCATAGAACTGTGCGATAGTGTAAAAGAACTGAACAGTGTAAGTAAATACTTAGAAGTGAACAGTGTCAATAAATAATCAAGAGAAGTGAGTCCTGTGTAAGGAAATAACCAAGTGAAGAACACAAGGACTGTGCAACCTATCTGAAAATAAATCAAGTATTTTAGTGTATCATTAAGAAACAAAATAAACGTCTTTGTTAAAATATTACCAGTGTGTTTTAATTCACCACTAAGAAACGTTAGTATCACAAGGTTTCCATCCCTACTTCCGAGAATACAAAAGAATTTTAAGTAATAATTCAGGCAAAATAATGAAAAATAATCTGGATATTTTGAACTAGTAACAAAACTAAAGCAATGTGGAATATCGTAAAAAATACGACCACATCATCTCGTTACTTAGTACAGAATGTTGATTTAAAGAGTAATGAAAGAGAAGCCAGTAATCCGGAAAAAGTGGCCAATCTCTTCAATCAACACTTTTCTAGAATTGCAGCTGAACTCTCGATGAGACTAAAACCGCAAAATTCAACATCATTACCTTCCTAAAAAATGTTCGATACGATGTTTATTTCCGAAACTTCTTCTAACGAAAACTTACAAATAGTCAGTAAACTAAAAAATATTCATCTACTTTAGACGAATTCTCATATTGTTTATTGAAAACTTATGTACCTGCCTTTATACACCCGTTAACTAACATTTTCAATGCTTCTTTATGCACAGGAATATTTCGATATATTTTCACAAAAGCGAAAAATAAGCCACTTTTTTTAAAAACTGAGTAAAAATGAAATTCAACATTACCGACCAATCTCTCTTTTGTCAGGTTTCTCAAAAATATTTGAGAGGCTTTTCTATACCCGAATGGAAACATTTTCAGGAAAAACGAAAAGTTTTCAGACTCGCAACACGGGTTTAGAAAATCAAAATCTACGGAAACTGCCATGTTTTCTTTTCTTAAAGATTTTGCTTCATCAATGGATCAAAATGCACTCATTGTCATGTTTTTAGATCTTTCCATAGCTTTTGACGTTATTGATCTTGCTATCAAAATTACCTTCTTATGGTATTCGTGGTATCGCTCTATATTGCATTTTTTCCAATTCTTTACCAATTGAATATGCGGTCCCGCAAGGCTCGATCTTAGGTCATATCCTCTTGCTGTTACACGTAAACGATATTGCCCTCGTCTATTAAAAACGGAAGAACTGTTGTTTGCCGATGACACGAATGTTCTTTGCAAAAAAGAAACAATAAATGGTACGATTTCAGAAGTTTCCAATTGGTTTTGTAATAAATTAATTGTTAACGAAGGAAAAACGTTCAACGCATTTTTGCATTGCAATTAGCTGGTGTTAAGGTAACAAAGTTTCTAGGTCTCTCAATTCAAACCTCGAATGGAATGTACATATAACTGAATTAAGTTCTAATGTTACGCATTCAGAATTCTTTCAAATTTTGTCAGCGTTCATGCAGCTTGTTGCGTGCATCTAGCAAATGTGTATTCCCGCCGGAGATATGGCATAATAACTCATCATGTAGCACCCAGACCTTTAGATTGCAAAACAGAATTTTTCGAACAATGAAAAAATGCCATCCGCATGATCTGTTGCAAGCACCCCTTCATTGAGCTTGGAATCTTAACATTCTCTTCTCTATTTTTTACGAATCTGTAATATTTGTCAAAACTGACTGACTTAACGGTGGGAACTTATTTTCATGCAATACTGATATTTATAATTACAACACACGTCGTAGAAATCACTTTCGTCAAGTGTCAGTATCAAGAACTATCTGATATCCACATACAATACATGTACGTTACTTTCCAACGCATTGCCAGATGACATTAAACAATTGAAGTCGGTACACAAAGTTAAAAGTAAAATAGTTTCTGCTGCATAAGTTCCTATACAATTAGACTATACTGATCAAAAAGGAAAATAATGTTTAATTTAACAAAGTGATATATAATGAATTAATTTACACTTGTATTTATTTATTTTTAAAAGATTCTTGTAACAAATAATGCACATACTTCAGCTTCCGGGCCAATGACCCCTATCTCGATCAGATTTTGGTCCACTTTCCCTGATCCATTGAGCAAATGCTGAGATGGCCCCCTTGTTTTGCTTCTGGGCGTAAGCTTAGCTTTACTGTGGGCACGTTTTGTTGAACTCACCTGTTGCTTGTAATGGTAAAAGTTGAAGTAAGGGCAAGTTACTACTTTATTAGCAATGCAGAAAAATCATACTTGCAATTCGTTTACCGATGCAAATAAGTTTTCTATAACTCGAGAACGAAAATGTCTATTTTTTTCAAATATTGCTAATCTCACGCTTTTTTTAAAATTTATTTTGATTTATTTATTTTAAAATTTTACTCTTCATTCAACTATTTATAGTCAAAATGACGGGAAGGGATTCTGGAACTCAAGAAACGTGCGCAGATGATCTCTCCCCTCCCCATATGTCACAAACAGTTTTTACTGTTTGTTGTTTGTGTTTTTCTAAATAAATCTAAATCCACTTGTCTGTGGCTAGAGGAAAAAGAGCATTGGCGACGCTTGTGGATTCGAAGAAAAGAGAGGGAAAAGAGCCAGGAGAAGTTGCCAGGGCTCCCACGCGGGCGGGTGCAGCTTGACGAGCTTGTTCCTCGGGAAAAATACGTGCAGTCAGTACTACCAATTGTTTAACAGTTTTCAATCTACTACTTTCAAGGTACTACGAATCATCTCTAACGGACACTATAATGAAGAAAAATTTGGTGCAAAATTATAAATACATTCTTTTAAACCTTAATACAGTTGTTTCAGCAGCACTTTTTTTTTGTTGTTGTTGTACTTTTTTACATTTTTAAAATCTTTTCCCCCTCTTATAACCATAATTTGTACCTTAAAACCTTTCTCATTATTATTATCATTATTATTATAATTATTATTACTCTAATTCACGACTAAAGATGTTATAAGACGGTTGATTATAAGGTCTACTCCGGGTTGCAACCAGCTTCCTAAAGAGAATATCTAGGCACTGTCGGTCCTCTACAATACTTTGCGAATAATGTGGGCTGTTCCCAATAACAGCAATGTCTTACACTTCTCAGGCTTTTGAATGACCTGGGACTTTAGCCAAGTACTGACATAAATTTTGCGGAGTTCCGATAACAATCGGGACGATCTGTGCTTTTATACCCCACATTAACCGATCGCGATTTCCGAACTCTTGAATTTAAGACCTTTTCCTGCCTCCTTGGTTAAGAAGTTTTGACGGCACGGCACAGCAGCATCTACAAGTTGGCGCGATTTTTTCTCCAAACTCCGGAAAACAATATCTGGGTTATTTGCCACTAACGTGCGATGAGTTTGGATTTGTTGGTGTTGTACACAGTCCAATAGATGTTACCGCTTTCGGTGTTTGTACGACTTGGAGCGTGTGTTTGGAACTTCGAGAGGTACAGATCTGCCAGTGGAGGTAACTACACATCCAAAGACTACTACGCAAGACACGGAGAATAACACTAGACACCGAACTTCTGATGCTACTTAGCAAGATTTGTGAAACACAAAAATTGTTAAAGAAATCGAGAGACAAACCACTACATGGTCGATCGATAAAAAGCACCGACAAGATTCGCAATTATGGATGGCTATGAGGCAGCACAATATTTCTGCAGCAGACTGACTTCCAAGAACTTGAGTCCATGCCACGTACAGGTGTTGCATTTCGCCGGGCAAAAGGAGGTCTGAGAGTCCTACATGATATTCGGTTCCCTACAATTTTTGTTACCTCAGTGTAGAACATATTTAATTTAAATATTTTATTAATTGTATTTGAGAAATTTATGTTTCAAACATTGCAAAAGGGTAAGTCAGCTCATTGTAATTAATTTGGTGTAGATACATACACGGTTCAGTGTATAGTTACTTGATAAATAAAATTCTCTTAAAACTGAATACTGCGTCTAATAATTTGAACAGATTAATAACAATTCAGCAAAAATCAATATCACTTTTCTTAATTTATTTTGTAACTCAGCAACAGTGGCTGTGCCATTTTTGCAACTAAATATATAATGAATATGAATGAATCATTTTATTACCTTGATCAGAAAGCACTATTGAAAGGTGCAAAAGCCATTCTATCATGTTCAATTCTTTGTATTCCATACTCTTCTAATAAATAGAATTATTCCTCGGTACTTACCCCAGTTTCAACCACAGGATCATCCCAACACACTTCATATAGAGTTTCCATTATTTTTTTAGCATCCCTTTCATACCTTCCTGGGTAATAGTAATTATATGGAAAAGGTAGAGATTTGGCATACCATGGCCTTGACAATTCTAAATAATTCTTGCGATCTACCCACCTAAAATAAAAAATTTACTGATGTCATTCCTATTCTTGAGTAATGCAATCATCTGCAGTAACTTAATTGGCTTAGGAATGAGGGGAATTGGCGAAATTTGAAATAATAAGAGCATTCTTTTAAAGGAATCACAGTAGCCTTAATTTCCTTTCGCTGCTTTATCAAAACACAAGGAACCATACTTTAATTTCTGCAATGAACATACAGCATACTTAGGTGGGCTCTTAACATGAATTACAGATACATACTGCAGGTAGTGAGAAGTGTTTTTTAAATAATACATACTTGAATATCGCAGTTCTCAAGACATTCTGTCATTAGTTTACATTCTAGTAGTATTTATGACATGAAAAGAGCATGATTTACCCTGCTTTATTAACATTTTTTTCTGTATTTAAAGTTAAAAATTAAAATTACATTTTAACATTATTTACAATATAGTTATGGAAAATATGCATAAAGTCAGTATTTTTTTTAATTTAGCAAAATTCCATTTCATATAAAATCAATGGCAATGCAGTGTTAAAAAAAAGACCATATTTCTGAGATTTGCAATTATTCAGGTATCTTAGTTGTTCTATGATAACTTCAAAATAAACAATAAATGTCATAATTTGAATGATCTTATGAACTACCCTTACACACATGACAGGGGATCTCCCAATATCGTTTAGCAAATACAATGCAATGATGAGAGAATCAGAGTTATATAGTAATAAAAGAATAGTTTGCACTTCACAAATCAGCATCGTTTGGAAGGCCACTTGTCAGGCATCTGAAACATGCTTATCTTATGCACTCTTATACACTTCTAGGAGCAGCAAGACAAGTTAATGTCAAGAAATGCTTCCTTGGCAAGTTTACATATCCAGTAAAACGACAGGGTCATGTTTTTTCCTGCAGTATGGCACTCCATTTGATTCATATGGAATTGAATTGTGACTCCAATTGCAGAATCACCTCTTAAATTCAGATATTGTGATTTCCATTTTACCATGGTGATTGACAATCACATTCAGAGAAGAGTGATACAAAAAGTAGGGATAGGAACAATTTCATTCATGCACCTTTGTGGCCTGCCTGTGGTCAAGATCATGGGGATTATAATCAGAATTTTTGTTTGTAACAAAACATTCACAAAAAATGTTGGAGGCATCAATCAACAGTTATCACTGTCACTTGCAACAAGTTCTTGAGTCATCAAAATCTGAATGCTAGTGTGTCAGTCATTTTGAACAATTTCCCTCAGATATTTAGCAAATTGCATTTATTGATCAACAAACAATAAATAAAATCAGATCTGGATTTACCTTCAAGCTAAATAAGCAGCTGCTTAGGGGGAGGGGGCATACCCTGAAAAAAATTATAAGATATTCGCAAAAAAATATCAAAAATTTGTATCTGTAAATTCCTTTTCAAATAGCCTAAATCTCGTAAAAGAGTATATGTGCTAAAAAGCAGTGAGTACCATCTGAAGGATTTTTTTTTCAGAGGGAGACCCCACCACAATTTTGTTACACACACACGCACGCACGCACACACACACGCTCACACACGCGTCGCGCGCGCGCGCACACACACACACACACACACTACTAAAATCCTACCCTGAATAAAATACATCCATTCGCATCACTCAGGATCAGCTACTTTCAATTTGGGCAGAAGAGACAAAGGAACAGTCTCAGTTTCGTGGTTCAATCTAAGTTAAAGTATACGATACCTGTCCGCAGCAGTTCGTACTCTAGAATGTTGCTGAAAAAAAAAAGTGATACTACAGCAGCACATACGTTCTCGCAATATTGGAAACGCTTACGTAATACTGAAATATTGCAATTTCTGCGCTAGTAACACCTCAGCTATTACCTGAAAACGCATAATTCAATAAATTCAAACAAAGCACCTGTGATGCATTCATTTCGATAGTCTGGAGCAGCAAAAATTTCCTACTTTTACAAATGAAACAAGCAGAAAAAAATTTAACTGTTACAGTATTTGCAGAACATACTCCCAAAAAACAAGAATCATTTCACACTACCTAGTTTGAATACATTGAAGTGAGCTTTCAATTTTTGGATACCATCGGCGATCAAAACTCCTTACAGTAAAGAAGTGTTTGTGAATTCTAAGATAAATTTATTACCCTTCTTTATATGAATATTATCTACATCACATAGTCATCGCAAACTACAATGAATTCTTACATTGAATTCAGTGTATTCCCGTTTTACATGAAGGTACCAACAATGAATGAAGCTTATTTTAGCCGTTAATAAAATTATTAGTTTATATTAACGTCAAAGAAAAGGTCACTGCCGTCTCATCAGTGTGGCATTACAACAATGGATTACAAGCAACAATCACTGCTAATTCCTTTTTTTCAATTTATCCTTGCTTGGCCTGTGGTCCTCAGAAGCCTTGAACGACTGATACAACAATTCCTTTTTTTTATACAGCAAGTTCACAATATATATTTTCCTAATCGTAGTTATTTCATTTCAGAAGCACTTTATATTACACGGAGAGGCTAATCGTTTCCAACCTGCTTAAGGAGGGTCAAAAAATTCTCTCGGTAATTTCCTTTTCAAACGTTTCCGATGGAGGTTCTGTTTACCCAATTTGAAATGGGTAGCTGAAGGTATTTGAGAAATTTTGTTTTATAATTTTGCGGATAAATGGGAGAAATTTACAGTGATAGGGGTGATACCGAGTTCTTGATGGAGTTTAGAGTTAGGGATAAACCAGGGTGCTTTTGTGATTATTCTTAGGAAGAGGGATTGGTTTTGGATACTGCGGCACAGACTGGAGATGCATAACATAATATGTCGGATCATTGTTTGAAAGGATGTGTGTAATTGAAGTGGGGATTATTTCTTAAGTAGGGTAACTTCTAGTGGCTAATGCAATTATGTGCATGATATTTGATCTCCATGTGTGTCAAATAAAACTCCTAGGTAGTTTGCCGTGCTGTTTGCGGGAATCCATGCAATGTTATGGTTTTGATATGTGAGTGTGGGCGATCGAAGGGTCGTCTAATATTGAAGAGTGAATATTTTTCCTTGATTCTTGCTTGCGTTTATCTGAATATGCCATTTTTTTACCCAATCAGAAAAAACGTTGAGATGATCTTGTAGATCTTCTACTGCTGTTCTAGTTCTAGTGCTATGTCTCGCTTTGTAGATATATCTACATAGCTGACATACCTAACACACCATTTACATCCATTGCCACATTTGTAGATGGCACAGCAATCTACTCTACAAACCGCTAATTCGTATGTGATACACATTTTGCCAATTAGAATTGTTGGTACTGCAAGCAAGAAAAGAGTAAATTAGATTTTTTCTGAATTGGTAACTCAATAGAATTTTGTGCTTCGAGATCACATAACTTAAATTTTGCTATGAGTAAATGTAACTGAAATCGTAAGAGGAATGATCGTGGAGCAGGAAGTGTAAAGCGGTGAAGAGCACCCAGCAAGAAAATCAGAGAACTTGGTGTGAGCATTCTCCACGTTGTCTGTCCCAGTGTCATATCGGATTTGGAAAGCCCGGGCCCGCTTCCCCACGGCCACTTTACCTGAGTCCACGCTCGTTCGTCTGACGGCCCTGCCCTAGTCCTTTGCGGCAGGTGGCGATGAAGGAACGACCGCCCGATGCATTCGGATCAACAACTTGCTCAATAGTTTTCACAATGGACAGGCTGAATCAGACCCGCAGAGAAAATTCAAGATTTTCTCCGTGAAATATAAATAAGTTTCACAAAATCTTGGAAACTCAGACATCGAAGAGAAGATTCGATGGATTACATAGTACGATATAAGTAATACTATAGTATACATACTTTGGTTTTTATTCCAAACGCGTGCCTATTATTATTATTATTATTATTATTATTATTATTATTATTATTATTATTATTAAGGTACAACGGAGTCCTTATATTTCTTTCTTTTCAAACATTATATTACTCTGCAAAGAAAGCAAATGAACAGATGAAAGTCAGAAAACTCTATAGGCTATTCCAGCCCAGACCAAGACAAGATAAAGAAAAGTTTATTCAAGAAAAAAGTGAAGAAGTGGAAGAACATAACAACAAATGGAGATCTTAAGAAAATTTCCAATTGCGAATGTTAAGAACAAGAACGTCAAAATAAATACAACAAAAGAAGAGATCACGAAAAGATGGGAAGAATACACGAAAAAGTTATATGAGAATGACTTACAAATAAAGTAGTGGATAAATATAGATGATAACGAAGAAGAACCAGAGAAAAAAATGCATTGGGTGACAAAACCACTGAAAAATGGGATGTCCTCGGCTGTAGATAATATTCGAATCGAACTATTCAAAGATACAGGGGAACAAATTTTGGCGAAACTGACACAATTATGCAATGTGATCTGAAAAAGAAAACAGTAACCAACAGATTTGCAACACACTGTAATTATTCCATTACCAAAAAAGGAGACAGTCGAGAGTGTGCAAATAACAACACAATTGCATGAATACCGTGTGATTGAGTCAATCGACAAACGTCATCCCTCAGAAAAACAAAACAAAAAAAAATAAGATTTAAAAAATGTTGTTGATGTAAGAATATACTTTCTTAAGATTTTTCAAAAACAATTCACATTGAAAGAAGCCTCATTTTCTATCTCCTCTGGAAAGTTGTGTAGATTACATTACGTCGCGTAAGCGTTAGCGTAAAGCATATCCTACGATCATAATCACAGAAAAAGATTTCCTTGGTTATTAAACTCGTTTGAATGTTCCATATTATTTATATCATTGTGGTCGATACGTCTCGAAAGTCACGTCCAACTGGTTTTGCATATTGCAATTTCTACAGATAATTTTTTCTAGGAAATCCACTTTTTATAAAACAAAGAAATTGGAAAGGAAAACACACTCCAAATGCAAGCAAACATCTAGGAGTTATCCAATTGCATCATTACACTTTATTCATTTACGTAGTCTGTACGAAATGACGCGCCAGAAATTATTTATTCCCTTCAAAATTATATCAATATAATTTTATATATTGATTTTTACATATTTTGATATAACATTTATTTTATATCAAAATAACTTACCAAGTAAGGTGGGGTAAGTCATGATTCATAATATCTTATTTCGATGCTTTTTACGGTGTTGGATTCAGGATGCAGATCGCCAGCCCGCTATTTTACCACATTTTTAAATTTGCCCGAAAGTACGAAAACATATTTAAAACTAGCTTCGGATATTTTACTTGGAAAAAGCGATTCACCAGATGAAGTCTTTAAAGCAGATAAACGTCGTTTTGAGATCAAAAATAGAGTTGTTGGATAAAAGAGCTCGTGCGTATACTCCGCTCATTCTTTCGGTATTTGACAATGGAAGATCTTAGAGCAAGGTAGAATGATGACAGAAGACCTTATTAGTAAAATATATCTAAAATAAAATGTGAGGAGATGGAATAATGGTGATATTTACAGAATTAGTTAATTTTTTAAAAACCAGTTCCAAATCGGAACCGATATGATACGATTGAAACAATTTTAAGATGGTATTCGACGGAAGACGGACATATGTGAAAAAGATAGTTATGTACTACTATTACAGAACGTTTGTCTCGGTCTGTAATAGTAGTATAGCATCTCTAGTTTGAAATCTGTAGAAAAATAGATTGAGATTCAAAGTGACGAAAGCATAAACCGACTGTCTGGCTTGCCTATCCCGCATGTACCGCGCATTCCGGCGGGGCTGGCCGCATGCTGCCTGGCCTGGTCGTGCCCCCGCGCCGACAGAGGGCCCACAACAATCGGGTGGGTGACGCAACGGCGCGGAAGGGAGATGGGGGCGAGGTGTTATCCCAAATTTCACTTTATTCGTCCGATTTTCATGGCGTCACGGCGTTGGATTCAGAAAGCATGTCGCCATCGCGCTATAAGCCCACATTTTTTAATTTGTTCTTGGAAGTTTGAGAACTAATTTCAAATTATAATTTTTGCTAATTTTTTGGAAAAAGGGCTTCGTAGCGTAAATTATATTTTAAAAAGGCGTCAAGTGCCGTTTACAGATCGAAAATCGGACCATTGCTTCAGACATCGGTAAAGTATATTTTACTTATTTTGGTGCTGCCACGTGGTGGCAACAAATTGTACTAGTGTCGGGACATTTAGCCTTAAGTGGACAACAATCTACAGAACCACATTGCCAAATTTCGTAAGTTCTAGATTTCAATCAATTTCGAAACAACACACTTTCTCATTCTAGTATCGAATCATTTTTTTTTTTAATTCATTGAATACATATCAATCTTACACTTTCAAATCATTAAGGGAACTCCTTGTTGCTCTTATCTGAGTTTCCTGTATTTATTTCAATTTTATCAAGTACATTAAAACGCACTCGTGACGTGGCAACTAACCGTTCTACTCTTTATACTCTCTACACTCTCAAAGCCAACCTTCTGAAAGCCTTCACACACATAAACAGTAATTTATGTGTGTGAAGGCTTTCAGAAGTATCCGAAGGTTGCAAGAGGTATTTCTCTATACAAACGGTTGGGTGCAAGTCGGCACACTGCAAATCTTCCTAACCGTGCACCCGTGACTGCACAAAAGACACAGACACCAGACAGACACCACATCCAGTCGCAACTCAAAACAAATTTAGTGTTTTAGATTATGAAACGGATTTTCCCCGCTTTCCTGATCCTCACAACCCTTCTCTGCCATAGACAAATACAGCACAAACCAACGCAAACTGATTAGGAAGCGCGTCAAAACCAAAACACGTAAAGCTTCGCATCCTAGCCCACTTGAAAACAAAGGCATCCTAAAAAACAAGTGCTTAATTTAGCTGACAGCCATGGCCGCCATCTTTCCTCCATTCTCAGTAGGAAGTTACCCTCCAACTACTCAGTCTCATCTATTTTTAAACCTAACGGGAGGTTTGCAGATGTGACTGCAGAGTTGGACACCCACACAAAGACACTGACCAAGCAGGACACAGTCATTATCATAGGAGGGCAGAATGACATTAATTTGGGCGGTAACTTTACACCTGAACAACATGTAAACGGGGCAATACGACGTTTAAAGAGAAAAGTTAGGCTAGCATTTAATAGGAGACATCGTAGCACTGCTGACATGATAACGTTCAAAAAATACTACAAGGAATTAGAAAAAGAAAAGAAAATTGCTCATGAATTATTTTTAAGAAACATGTTGGAGACGGGACGAAATAATTGGTCAAGCTTTTACAAATATGTCCGCAGACGCCGGGGGAATAAGGAAGAAATTCAGGAAATTCGAGTCACAGATAACGAGCCACTGCACGACGACCAGGCAAAAGCAAATGCGTTCAACGCGTATTTCGTATCGGTATTCAAACCAGAACGGGCGCAAGAGCATGTTCATTATTTTCCAGTAGAAAATCAATTTAAACTCCACGCATGGGAACTCCGCAATCGTATAAAATCACTGGAAAACGGTAAATCACGCGGGCCAGACGGTATCTCGACAGATTTTATTAAACTCGGTGGTGAGGCGATATTGCCCTATTTGTTGAGATTATTCAATATTTCCATTAATAATGCAAGTTTACCAGACGATTGGAAGGCAGCTATAGTGGTTCCAATTTTCAAAAATGGCGATAAAACGAAAGTATGTAATTATAGACCTGTATCTCTCACTTCAGTAGTATGCAAAATAATGGAGCATTTAATAGCCGGGTACATTCGTCGCGAATGGGAGAAAGTGAACTGGATTTTCCACGGACAGCATGGGTTTAGAAGTCAACATTCGTGCGAAAGTCAAATTGTTTCTCTTTTTCAAGATCTAGCTGACGTAGTTGACGCGGGTGGGAGGGTGGATGCAGTAGTAATCGACTTCGCGAAAGCATTCGACGTGGTACCGCATAATTTACTTATTAGGAAAGTATTAACCTCAGGAGTTGACGCTAGAGTTGTGAGGTGGATAAGCGAATTTCTAAGGGACAGGAAACAAAAAGTTCGAATTGGCAATCAGTTTTCGACTACGGGAAATGTTACTTCAGGGGTTCCACAGGGAAGTGTGTTAGGGCCATTACTCTTCTTAGCGTACGTGAACGATCTCCATGTGAACATACAATCAAAGGTGCGTTTATTTGCAGACGATTGTGTTATATACCGAAAAATCAAAGATAGCACTGACGAACAAATATTACAGCAGGATTTAGAGCATTTACGTGATTGGGCTGAAAAAAATGACATGGGAATTAATGGATCTAAAAGCAAAACAATAACGTTCGGGCGGGGACGAAATTATGAGGAACCAGACTATCGTTTAGGTGAGGTAATCATCCCAAGAGTCTCATCATGCAAGTATTTAGGCATTCATCTAGATAGTAAATTAGGGTGGGAGGTGCATATAAATCAGACAGTAAGAAAAGCGTGGAAGTCTTTACATTTTGTAATGCGAATACTAAAGAAAAGTTCTGCAAACGCCAAAGAGTTAGCATATCTTACGCTGGTTCGCCCTCTCATGGAATACGGAGTTGCGTGTTGGGATCCATACAGAAAGGCGCACCGGAAAAATCTAGATAGAATACAGAGAAAAGCGAATAAGTTTACCTATAGACGTAACGTAACAAAAAAGTCATGGGAACCTCTAGAAACGAGAAGAACAAAGGCGAGGCTTTGCGCTCTTTATAAATCGTACGTAGGTCAACCAGCTTGGAAGGAAATTCAGATTAGACTAGAAAAACCAAATTATTTCGGCCGAAGCGATCACACCCACAAAATTCGAGCAAGGAAACAAAATTCAGATCTTGGGAAGTTTTCCTTTTGTAATAGAACAATTAGAGATTGGAACAGTTTACCTGCGGCAGTTTTCAAAGCTTTTCCTCTCAGTGTCCGTAGTTTTAGAAATAAGTTAGAACAAGATAACAGTAATTGATATTAAATGAGTAAGTGTTGTGTAGTGCGGTGTAGTGCTGTGAAGTTATGGTCAGTGTAATTCAAAACAAAAAAGTGTAGTGTAGTGAAGTGTAGTGAAGTGAAGTGCGGTGAACGCGATCAATGCTCTTTTCAATGCTGCTTTTCGTCTTGTACTGTATTGTACGGTATTATTATTATTATTATTATTATTATTATTATTATTATTATTATTATTATTATTATTATTATTATTATTATTGTTATTATTTTATTATTAATGTAAGTCTTGTAATTTCTGCAATTATTGTTACTTAACTGCCACCGGGTCATACCCATTTGCAGTTCTAATAAATCTATCTAAAGAAATTATGTGCCGCCCAAAACACTATTACTCGCGCAACTTTTCTTGAACGATGACCTTGCTTCCCACAATAAGCAGATGAAGGCAAAAACTCGCAACGTGCACTAATGACAACATTCCAAACACATCTTCACTGACGCGAAATAGAAACAATTTTCTTTTGAAGACGAGAACTTCTATCCGGTATTTTCTCCAAAAATCTAAAGAAATGATCAAAGCAGGTAAAGATATATTACAGGAGATACCTCGAACACCTGAGAAAGTTAGAACGCAAATTATTGAGAACGTTGCGAAGGCATGACTGATTCTCCAGAGATTGGCATTGCTTCATAAAATCTAGTGGCAGATTTTGTAACTAATACCCCACTCTACGCGAATTTCTTCAATCCATCGTTTAAGAAAAGTTGCGCGAGTAATAACATTGTAGTCTTGACTCTGCCCTTCTGGTACAACAGGCAAACAATATGCAGCGAGATTAAGCACGCAAACCAACAATTAAAACTGCAACTGACAGAAACATGTTACTGTTTTTGAAATTAATTTCCTCAGCAAAAAACTTCACCCGGAATGCCCTCCACATGAACTTTGCTGGAAAACATACAGTAGGCAACAAGCTTGCACAACACATCATCCACTCCAGTCCTACGCTGTCTCCTGCCAAAAATCCAACCCTTTCACCTTCCTTTCGGTCTCCACCCCTCACCCTTATTTCAAACCCACTTACCTCCTCTGATTCTTCTCCCATTCCCACTACCAATTCTCCTACACCTGATGACTCAGTATCCTCACAACCTGTTGCAGGGACACACTATAACCTTCAACCACGCACTCGAGGTAAAAATGGAGTAAATATATAGCAACAACAGTCAGATGCAGTAGAAAAACATCCATGTAGGTACTTGCAAAAGGCAAACATACTGCACCATAATGTTCAATCCCTTTCAAATAAAACTGAGTTTAGCGAAGCAGCTCTACAGAGCGATTTAAATCAGATGGATGTTCTTTGCTTTACAGAACATTGGTTATTTGATAATGAACTTAGCATTTTCCAAATTCCAAACTTTTACCTCACAGGATATTATTGTAGAGAAAAGGAATCACATGAAGGTCATGCATATGGGGGTTAATGCATTTACGTTCGAAATAATATCGGTTCTATTTCCTTGACAGAATTAAATGTGTATTCCGTTGAAAATGTGTTTGAAATATATGTGGTACATCTTCCTACGCTAAAAATTATATTACTTTGCATCAACAGGCCTCCAACAAAAAGAGCAGTAGATTATATTATGTTCTTAAAAAAACTGGAAATAACACTAAACAAAGTCACCATTCGCTCTTTTTAATCCACTGTTGTATGTGGAGATTTTAACATTGATTTTCTGATCGAATCTTGCGAGAAAGAGCAGTTTCTCAATTTAATTCATTCCTTCAGTTTAGATATTACAATAAATGTACCTACACAGATCACACTAAATTCTAAATTCAAAGAAGGCAATTGATTAAATAATAATTAACAAAACCACTAATTGATTTGAAATAGAAACAAAAGATTTCAGATATTTCACGATGCACAAATTCTTACCATTATATGACATGCGAACACTGACACAATAAATATTACACATATGAGTAGATTATTTACTAAAAGTAAAATAAAACTATTCATCAATTACTTGCTACACGAGTCATGGGACGCGGTTTACAATACTGTTGATACAAACAATAAATACAATTCTTCTTTTTTCAAAGCTCTCATTTCATTTTAAAACTTGCTTTCCTCTTCAAAAGAGGAAATTAAATATTTCATGGAAAAGCATTAAAGAGGGGGAGTGGAATTTTGAAATGGAACATTCATCAGGTGTAGGGGGAGTTATGTATTACACATGAAGAGGTAAAGCAGAGAACGCTAAATTTTATGATCATGTTTTTTAAATAGCTCCTAACCCCCTTTTTATAATTATTAATTCGGTTAATGCTTATTTCAATATTTTCAGAGAACTGCATAGAAGAAAATATGATTTTTTTTAAGTGACCAATTCATACTTACCATACATATTGTAATGCAGGATGCAGTCTCTCACTTAAAAGATGAGAAAATGCCACGCTTTCCGCACATTGTTTTGGAGTCAACCCAAAATCGGCACTAAAATTCTGTAAATCAAAAAAATCATAACTAAAAAGTTATATAACAAAAAATTCAAGCCCTTTAAATATTTACATATAATACTACACAAAGATGCCCACCTTTTCACGTAAATAAGCTGCTATTTCAGAAAATCCATTTATCTTTTTCTTTCCGTGTTTAAAAACGGGTAACGAACCATTAGGAGTACAAAATGGATTATTGGTTACATGTGTCTGTAGCGGTACAGCAGAAAATTTGGCATAAGCCTACAATACATTGAGAAATAATATAATTAATTAGTAATTAAGACGTGCATAATATGAAAACTCAAGAGATATACTTCATTCACTGAGGGAATCTTAATATTTTTACAACTTTTAACCTTCTAGTTATGATAATGAAATAGTATTGTTAGTTGAAATCATGTGGACTGAGGATCTGTCTTTCTGTCTTTTCTCACTGACATTGAAAAGACAATAAGAATTAAAATAGCCAATATAATATGTACAACTGTGTTAATTTAATTATTAAAGAATAGTTTTTAATAATTATCCCAAAAGAATTACTTTCTCGAAGAAGACTCTTCAATCTTTTTAAAATCAATTGTAATTTTGTTTCTGCAGTGGGGTACACAATAAAATCTTCGAAGTCAGGGACACCAACTTGCAATATTCTGACCCTACAATAGCAAATTAAGAAAGACAAGAAATGCCATCTATTATCATAATCAAGATAGCTACTCAGTCATTACCCTGGGCTCCAGGAACCAAAGTCTTTTAAGTTGAACTGTAAAATAGTGAAACATATTTCAAAATCATAACTTTGATTATGCTATCTCAGATAGAAAGGAATTTATATTGAAAATGTAAATTATCAGCACTTCTAGTAACAATTACATTATTTATGTGTATGATTCTTCAGGACCCAAGTCTCAAGAAGGTTAAAAATTGTTTTTGATTAGTAACTTTTACACCAAATCACATAATAATTAAAAAAGCCCAAAAATGATAGCTGTCTCGAAATCATTGATTTTACTGAAAATATTAAACAATTAACAAGCATAGAAAATCAATAAATAGGTCTCAAAAATGGGATTTTGACATAAAAGTAACTTTCAGTAAGATGACTACAAAATTAAACTTAATTCCAGTTAGTTTCTATTTAAACAAAAGGAAAAGTTTTACTTATGTATTTAAAAGAACTAACAAGTACTTTTCAAAAATACTCATGCTTCTCTCAAAATGCAAATCACAATTGGACACTCAAATTACAATTTTATACATCCCAGTACACTATTGACAGGACACCCTACAAACGTCAAATTACTTTTCAATATTACACATGATAAATAAATGGTGTTAATACTCACCATAACCTCCAAACAGTGTAAATCAATAGATGGTAAACCCCAATCTCCTCCCCAAATATCTAATTCCATTGGTCGGTTCATGGCTATTTCATACTATTGGTTCTAAGCCAATAATCAATTAAAGTGGTAATCAAACGCTCCTTCAATAAAAAACAAATGCTAATTACTTTATTTACAAACTCCACAAGCATTCATTACACGGCATCTACATTAATGCACATGACATAGCTTTGCATATTCCTTGCAAATGCATATATTTCGACTTAAATACAATGAAACTTCAAACATGGAGAAACAGAATATAACCATCTACAGTAAGGTACAGGAGTTAATTTGACAACACTGCGCTCTGTGGCTAGAATGGGTACTTCTTGAGTATTGAAGAAGGAAGCTGAAGCACGGTATTTATTCTATTTGGATATCAAATGTACATATTAACCACCACAATATTACGTATTCAGCTAATTTTGCGCCTATTTAAACATAACAAAATAATTGGGGTTGGGAAATATCGGATGGCATTTATAAGAAACAAACATGTTTGTTTATAGTATTCATAAAATATATTCTGAAAACAATTTTACTTAATATTATCGAGCAATACAACAGAATCCAGAAGAAAAATATGGTATTGCAGACATTACAACATTATATTACTATGAATTGCACTAACATTACATTATTGAAACAACTCTTGATGTTCAAATGTATCCATGTTAATGTAAATATTATTTGTCTCTAACGTTTCAAGTTCCAACAAAACCATGTTTTTATGTGGTACAATTGGCATAAATGATTTTATATCAACACAACTTAACTTACACGTTGGATCAGATGTACTTTGTCTTTAAAAACATTTGTCATTATTGTAAAACTACTAATACACCAATAATAATAATAATAATAATAATAATAATAATAATAATAATAATAATAATAATATATAGTGCCGATGAATGAAACTCGAGATCGCTAAGGCAGTAGTGCCGGAGTGGTCTCGGACCAGAAGATCGCGGGTTCGAGTCCCGCCTCGGGCATGGGTGTATTTGTGTATGTCTGTATGTGTTGTCCTTTCACCCCCATTATCATCATATCATCATTTCATCTTCCATACCCCCAGGGCTAACAACTGTGGGGGATAAAAATCGGATCCAGCTAAAATGCTGGTCCCCCCAAAAAGTTGTTGCAAGCACCTGCCACCGTGATAATAAATAAAAACTGAGCCACGGTAAATGCAGCATGCTTGCATGCGTGGTCCTAGTCGGCCGATTAACGAAAAAATAATAATAATAATAATAATAATAATAATAATAATAATAATATTAATATATAGTACGGAGTTGCTCTACAGCTGTCGCCGTTTCTCCGCTCTCAGTCTCCATGCCTCTCTATTGGACCATAGATCCTCTGGCATTTCTCTTGCCGTCATAGCCTCTTGCACTCCCTGCTGCCATGCAAGTCTGGGTCGTCCTCTCTTCTGTCTTTCTGTCGGCACCCATTTCGGCTATCTATCGTCTGTCATTCGCATAACATGACCGTACCAGACGATTTGTTTTTTCTCTATTTCGTCAAGGATAGATTTCTTTACATCCATTTTCTTTCTTATGTCGTCGTTCCTGATTCTGTCACGTCTGCTATAACAGCAACTTCTACGCCAGTAGTCCATTTCAAGGGCCAGCAGCTTTCCTTTTGTTCTTTTATCAATCTCCCAAACTTCTGAACCGTATATTGTAACACTCTTAACTAGCGATGAGTAAAGACGTCTTTTAGTAGTGTTAGTGATGGTTTTGTTCCATAAGACAGAGTTTATACTTCGTGTCACGTTTCTCCCCAAGCTTATTCGTCTCTCAATTTCGTCATGGCTATTTCCCTTATTGTTAAAAAGTACACCAAGGTATTTATATTTGTTTACCCCTTTCATTTTTCCTCCATTTTCCACAAGAAGATCTATTTCATTTTTACCAACTGCCAGATATTCAGATTTGTCCATATTAATATTAAGTCCTGCTTTTAAAAAGTGTTCATTGAGTTTACGGATCATGAAACTCGAATCGTCTGCATCTTCTGCAATTACTACCTGGCAGGGGCGGATTAATATTTTTGCCGCCTGTAGGCACATCAAATTTGCCGCCCCCTGTTTAAAATTAATGTTACATTTCAAATTGTAACGTTTCAGTAACAATTCCTCATTAATTTAAACGTTTTAACTTTAAAAGTAACATTATATTTTGCACACTGTTTTCATAAATTAAATATTTTTTTTTGGATTAGCTAATTTGGATATAAACTGTATCTTTATAGCAAGTAACGTTCAACATTATTAACGTTTCAACACTGAAACGTTAACATTAAAAGGAAACTAAAACATGACAACTAGAATTGCAACATGTTTTCTTTCGTCAACGGGCCTTAGTTTCAGATTCATATACTTCTGAAATCATAAGGTATACTCTAATGAAGTAGACAAATAAATAGCTTGTATTAAATATTAATATGATATTTTTAAAATAAAAATATGATTTATGCTGTTATAGTTTTTAGAGATCCTAAATATGTTTTAGAAAATATCAAGAAAATTTGCCGCCCTTGAAAATTTGCCGCCGTAGGCACGTGCCTACTGTGCCTATGCGTAAATCCACCTCTGCTACCTGGTCATCGGCAAAATATAACGTAAACAATTTATCCTCTCCGATCGTCATTCCCATTACTCTGCATTGTTTCTCCCACTGCTGTAAAATTTGATGCATATATATTTTAAACAGTGTTGGGGAAAGACAGCAACCCTGACGAAGACCTTGGCTGACTGGGAATGGGTCCGAGAGCCTGCTGTAGATCTTAATCTGAGAGGTGTTATTCTTATATAGATTTTGTGTGCATCCAATGAAGTTTTCACTGATTTGAAGTCCATCCATTTCTTCCCATACTCTAGCAACCGGTACATTGTCATACGCCTTCTGAAGATCAATGAAACCCAGATGAACTTCCCTACCTCTCCTTGTTCTCTTTTCTATAAGTTGTTTTAATGTAAATATATTGTCTATGACCGACCTGCCGGCAGTAAAACCACATTGTTCTTCTCCTATTTTTCCTTTTATCACTTCTTCTATTTTATTTCGTATTATTTTGGTATACAGTCTACCTATAGATCCAATAACTGCTGTTCCTCTGTAGTTTGTTTCATTGTCTCTAGATCCTTTCTTATGAATTGGTGTTAGGTAAGACGTTCGCCACTCCTGAGGAGGATTTTCTCCATTCATGCACCTTAAAAACATGTGTTTGAGCATTTGGTGCAGTTTATAGGGACCATATTTCAGTAATTCTGCCGGTATATCTCCCGGACCAGGTGACTTATTGGATTTCATTGTCTTAAGTGCTTTTTCTAAATCTTTAATTGTCAGATCTACCCTTTGCTCAAATTTTACTTCCTTGTGTGATTGGAAGTTTTCTAGAAGCAGTCTTCCGAAATACTCTTTCCATTTATTGATTCCAATGTTTGATAATGCGATATTGTTTTTCTCATTCTCATTTAATAGATTTAATTACTTTCCAGGCTTCTGAGCTCCGTGCTCCACCTATGAATTGTTCTATATAATCGCATTTATCCAGCCATAATTTATTCTTCCTTGATAATACTTCTTGTTTCACTTCTCTACTTATTGCTTTGTACTGTAAATTAGTTTCAGTTTTTTGTCACTAAGCCATTTTAAATACAGTTATCTTTTCCTCTTAATCTTTTCTTCCAGACTTATGTCCCACCAATACTGTTTCGGTTTTAATTTACAAGTACCTAAAGCCTCCTCTGCGGCCTGGTGAATACACTCTTTTATGTGTTCATATTCTTTTTCTATTGGCCTGTGTTTAATCAATGGTTTAGTTTCAAGCCTTTTTCTGTAGAGATATGCTGTACATTCATCGAAAAGACTGCTTAATTTGTATTTGGTAGGTTTCATGACAAATTCCTCTTTATATTCTTTATCTGTGCTATTCAATGTAAATGGTATGAATATTTTAGCAATTACCAAACAATGATAGCTACATTGGGCTCCCCGTTTCACTCTAACATCTTGGACTTTGAGTGAAGTTTTTTGCTTAGTTACACAGAGGTCTATTATAGATTTTAGTTTTTTTTGTATGTTGGTACCAGGTATACTTATGAATATCTTTATGTTGGAAGAAAGTGTTATTAATTTTCATTTCATACTCTTCACAAATATTAATAAGTCTTTTTCCATTGTCATTGCAAGTTTCCTCACCATGTTGACCCACAATATTGTTGTTCTTGTCCCTTCCAACTCTGCCGTTAAAATCTCCTGCAAATATTATTTCACGGGACTTTGGAATACCGTCAAGGGTTTCTTTGACTGTCATTTCAAAATCATCTTCCTTAGCCATTGGGCATCATCATTCAAATTATATATTCCTATGACACTTATGTATTTTCCTCTGATTTTTAACACTACTTTAATAAGACGTTCGTTTATATACTCCCAACTTTTTATACATTTACCGAATCTTTCACCAATAACAATAGAAATTCCGGCTTTGGCATTTTCATGTTTGTTTACGCCACTGTAAAAGTGCACAAAGTTGTTCAGTGTTTCGCTTCCCTTGCTTTTCTTTTTTGTTTCAGACCAGACGGCTATATCTATGTTTCTTCTCATCATTTCCTGGATTACTTCTTGTTTGTTCGATATACTTTGTGCATTCCATATACCAATATTCAGAGTCCATTTTCTTTGCCGATGTCGTTTCCCTTTTGAAATATCCGAGGCATTCCTATGACAGATTTTTAGCGGTGTGATGTTTTACGTGTGCAGGGTGCTGGCCTACAGCACAACCCCCAAACCTGGAGGACCGGAGCTTTTATTTCAGAGGTTCCCATCCCTTAGGCTGATTGCTTCCACCATAGCTTAAGGAGTCCAGCCTACCCCTGATCCACTCTTTAGGGATGAATTAATTCCCAAGGTTAGTGAATCCCACCTCCTGTTGCATCATGCACCATTCATACTTGGATGCTTCTGGGGTGCTACCCGCGTAAGACCTGTCTACTACACTCTAAAGAAATAAGCAAAAAGATGAGGAAAGACTCCCCAGCCCTCGAAACCTAATAGCGTCGGGGTCAGAAAAAAACAAGAGTTGACCAAGGGAGGCCGATAGAATAGATGAAAGCATTGTGGCACAAGAAAGTTAAAGATGTCACAATGGTAGATGAAGGAACCATAACGATATGAACGTTATGGGGGAATCGTTATGGGGGAAGGACAAAAGATAGGAAAGAATGTACGATTAAGATTGGGATGGATAGGACGTGGTAGGGCACGACTTAGTCTGGCCCCTCAGTTTTGGCCTGTCCGGCATGGGTGACCCTACCAGTAGTCATGCGTAGAAAATAGTCATGCTACCGCCGGCTTAGCCCTCCACCTCACTGAAGCACACAAGCCTCCCCGCCCGCACGGACAGTGCTACTTCAAGGCGGTGTCCCCAGGGGAGGATAATAATAATAATAATAATAAGAAGAAGAAGAAGTCTCCCAAAGTCCAGCCCTACGTCCGAGCAATTGAGAACTTACAACGTGGGAGACGGGCAACGTCCTAAGATCATACGACTGATACATCCTGCGAGAGTAAGAGGTCAGCGGAGATCTGCTGGGCCATACATAGTGCCTGGAGTGAGGCTGAATGTCCCGGTCGGAAGGCAAATTGCTCATCTGTATAAGGTTTTGTGAGATGATAGCTGGTTGGATTCGCGCAAGGATTAGCCTTTCAAAAACTTTCCCCGTGATTGGGAGCAGACTGATAGGCCTCTATCTCGTCGCGAGGGTAAGGTCCTTACTCGGTTTCAGGAGCATTGAAATACTCGCGTGTTTCCAGCTTTCCGGGAAATAACGTAGTGTGATGCAGCTGTTGTAAAGGCGTGTTAGATCAGAACTAATGATCGGAAGCGCTTCTTTCAGGATTGGGGGACCGATCTGGTCGGGGCCCGGTGCCTTGCGACTGCGCATGCTTGAGATAGTTTGGGTGATTTCTTGGATAGTGCAGTTTGTGAGTATTGTGTTGTTACTTTCCTCTGCATTTTCCTCGTCGTCGTCTGTTTGCGAGGAGGGGTTTGTGACCTTTCTTCGAGCATGTCTGCGAAGAATTCCGCCTTAGCTTGGTCGAAGTAAGTTGGTTTTCCTTCCACGTTTTCAGGTCCTCGAATGGCTGTGTTTGTGTTTGGTACGGACCTCATGGCTTTTTGAAGTTTGAAAAGGCCGTTTCGTGAGTGATCGGTTCCGATCTCTCTCATTCGCTTTTCCCACTTAGCTGCGTGATGGTTTGAGTGTGCCGCTTTTAGGTGGTTTTCGCACTCTCGCAACTGTGTTTTGAATGCAGGGCATCTGAACTGTTGCCAGAGCCGTCTAGCCTTGCGTTTTTCGCGCAGAAGTTTCTCTACGTCGGGTGGAAGGGTAATTAATCCTTCCTCAGGCGAACGCCAAAATACAGGTTTTGCCTTCCTGTGAGTCGATTGTAGTTGTTTAGTGAGTGTTTGTATCCGTGCATCGATAGATTCTTTAGAGTCTATGATTTGCGGAGAAGTTGTAGAGAAGATGTGGCGAGTAATGAGCGGAACTCGTTCCAATTTGTGGGTTGTGGGACCCACTGCTTGGGACAGCTGATGTAGCGTATGCTGCCTACAGCGAAGGTGATAGGAATGTGGTCAGATAGGGAAAAGGGGATTGGTTTTTGGCGTTGTTACCCGGATGTTTCCGGCCGTGACCGCCACGTCTAGGATTTGGGGTCTTTCCCTGGGGTTTGTTGGAAAACGGGTAGGGGTAAAAGGTGGGACGAGATTCACTGAGTGGTGTGATAACAGAAAGCTTACAAGTAAGGTTCTGTTCCTGCTAGTGGTGTTGCATCCCCATTCTTCGCACTTGGCGTTCAGGTCGCCCGCCAGGACCGTGCGAGGTGCTAGGGAGAGCACTGTGTCAAAGTCTTCCTCCAATAGAGGTCTGTTTGGTGCGAGGTAAGCAGATACTAGAGCTACTTCGCCCTCCGTCGAGTTCGCCACGATAGCTACAGCTTCGAGGCGCGCCAGGCGGGGGAAGGTTGCTAATCGGTGGGGTATTCAGCGGCGTATGGCAATCGCTACGCCGCCCCCGCGATGACTACCGTCGCGGTCGGTGCGGTATATTGCCATGTCGCGCAGCTCCATATGATTTGGGCTTTTGAGTTTAGTTTCCTGCAGTAGCAGAACGTCAACGCGGTTTGTTGCAGAAAAGCTCCATTAAACGTTTTTTGCTGCCGGAGTGTCCATTAATGTTCCAGGCGGCCACAGATAGGGGGCGGGTGTTTGTGTTTCTCTCATTTAGTTGTTCAGCCATTTTGGTTGAACACTTGTTGACAGAGGGTCTGGAGGAGTGTGGTGAGTTGAGCGACCTCCTTTCGGAGTTCCTCTGAGGAAGCTGCAGGCGTTACTGGCGTTGTCTGAGTGGCTTGGGGCGCGCCGGGCGCACGGTTCGCTCTCTCCTTAGTTCCCTTTCGGGCTGAAGAGATGGCTTCTTCCCGTTCCGCTCGCCTTGCCTGTGCAGGGTGGTTTGCCTTAGCCACTGCTGAGAAGGCGACGTTTTTGTCAACTATGCGTGCAGGTGGCCTCGACTTGGTGTTTTTATTGTTGTTTGGTGTGTTTTGTGTTTTCGCTGCAGTTTTCCTCGCCTTGCAGCCGCCGTAGTTTGCAGAGTGGTTGCGCTGGCAAAACGCTAGTGAACTGCGTTTCCCGCAGCAGTCTGTCAAATGGCCTTCGCCGCAGTGCATGCACCGCGGTTTCACCTGACAGTAGGTCCGGGTATGCGACCATCTGCAGCATCGTTTGCAGAAGGGACCGCTATCGGTCTGCCTGGCAATTTCAACGTGCGCAGCACAGTTGCATATTACTCTGCGGGCAAAGACTCACTTGGCGTCGTCACCCGGGGGGAGGTTGACAAAGTAGGCGCCTAATGGAATGAGAAGTCCGTTCCGGCGCCTTTTGAGCTGGTGGACAGTTTCCCGGTCGGGCTAAGTCGTCCGCTACTTCTTCCGCCGTTACTTGGGGCGGGGGCCTCTCACATAGTGTTTGAGTCCCTCTGATCCTTTCGGGCGTGGGTGAAGTGGCCCAGCTTGCGTGACTTTAAGTTCGCGGAGATTTGTACGCGATCTTCCGCGTTCCGCGCTTGAAGGGAGAAAAACTCGGGCGAAATACGGCGAAGCCGCCTTCGGAGGGCACCGCCTCGGTCGCCTCCATGACGGGTGGGACGCGCTTCGATGCCTTCTTGTGTTCAGAGGAGGTGGGAGCATTTACGCGTGGAGGCGAGGGTGGCAGTGAAGATCGCACCCCCGCGTGGGCACCCGAGTCGCCATTGCTGGCTCCCGGGATTACCGGCGCGCCGGGTTCATCGCTACCCCCGGCTGCGCTGTCCACCTGCATCTCGGTCTCGCCGACCGCGGGCAGCGCGAGAGAGCTTGTGGGCGGTGCCTGGGTGGAAGGTACCTTTCCGTCTGCGGCGTTCGGCTCATCGCCCGAGAGACGGCGCTTTTTGCCTTTGCCGGTAGTTGGTGAGGCGGTACGCCACGGCAAGGGTTCCGCTTTAGCGCAGAGAGCGTAGTACTCCCTGATGCCGCTTTTGTCCGGCGCCTTCGAGAGAGCCTGCCTATCGTCAGGTGTCAGGCAGGAGGCAAACAGCGAAAATAGGTCCAGTGGGAGGTCAAAAATGCACCCGTCAGAATCGGCTCGCAGCAGAGCCCTTAGTGCATTGGCCGTTGACGATTTCCCCTTCTTTCCCCCTGTGTCCAGAGTTTGATTCGCGAGGGAGCATTCCCCGGGACGTCGAAACGCTGTGGGGTTCCCGCAGCGAATTGACAGGAGGGATTTCTCCTTGCGAGGTAGTAGGTTCGGCGGCGGGTGCCGAGGTAGCGGCAGAGTCGGTGACAAACTGCGGAGCAACAGAGACTGAGAGCGTGAGCGTGCGAGACCGCTGGCGCTTCTCGCTTACCTTGTTATTACCGCCATTGTCCATTACAGAAGGTAGTCCGGACAACAGCTGTATTTTAAGGTGTTTTAGTTCTTTGGAAAGAACTGTACTATGTATTTTTTGCTTGGTTCTTTCTTTTGAAAGAACTGTATCAGTGATAGTCGTTTGAAAAGAAAATAATTGGATGGACTCACATAGATGAACCGTCCGGTGGATCAGGTGTCGGCTGTGACCAGGGCGTCTCCTTTCGCGGGACCGGGAACCAACCGCAGCGGCAGCGGCAACGGCAGCGGCATGGAGTTCAGCCGGTCCTTCCTCGCCTCGCCTTGGCCGGAGCTCTTCACTGCACGGGCGCGGGTGACTAATGGTATGCCACAGTAAAGCTCCGACTCCGGTATTATATCTCTTTCAGCCTAGGGGCACGGGTAACGCAAGTGCGCCGTGATTGGCGGAGAGGTCCCTCTGATTGGCTCGCGGTCTGGGCCAACCCGGGCCTCGCACAAGCCGTCCTAGAGATCAGACGGTGTTGAACAGCCCCGGCGCGGTCAGGAATTGGTGGTAGAATATACTTCCAAGCGTTGTTTTGATTGGAGCCTGCATCCGCGTTGATGTGCGACCGTCTACTAATTTCTATTGCTTCTTTGATGCGTCTAGTCCAGTGCTATGTGTGTCTAGGCCAGAGTGCTATGGCCGAACGGTGGGTTTGGTTTTTGTTGTAATGACTAATGTGTTCCCTAAGTCGTTCAGACACTGTGCGCCCGGTCTCACGAACTAAGAGTGATGGAGCATTCTATAGAGTTAAAAGATGGCTAGACAGAAGACTTCTTCAGATAGCAGTAGAAAAATCTGAAGCAGTGTTAATTACCGATCGGAGGGCTTTTCGCTTTCCCGATATTCGACTGAGAGAAGAGAGAATAAACTGGAAGCGGCAAATAACATATCTAGGGGTTGAGATAGTAGACTTACGTTTGGATCACACATAAGTGTGATGGCTTAGAAGGCAGCAACAAGAATACTAACGAATGTAGGTGGGACAAGAGAAGCCAAGAGAAGGTTGATATCTGGAGTAGTTCATTCACAACTGTTGTATGCAGCACCAGTCTGGGCGAGTTGATTGGAGAAACAGGTTATGAGAAATAAGTATGCTCAAGTGCAAAGACGAATGGCCCTGAGGGTGGCGGCTGCCTACCGCACGATGTCTACTTGCGCAGTGCTAGTATTGACCAGTATCCTGCCCATCGATCTGATAGCTATGGAAAGGAAAGGACGTACTCCGCCTTACAGGAAGCTCGACAAGTAAACAGGCATCTCCCTCCCAAGGAAAAAGAGGCTATTAAGAGCGATGCTAGGAAACTACTTTTTGAAGAGCGCCAAAGAAGGTGGAATGTGGGCGCTAAAGGTAGATGGACACATCGGATAATTAATCACATTGAGAGATGTTATTAAGTTATAAGATGTTATTACAAGATTAAAGAAAGTCCGACATGTAAGTGTCAGAAGATATTGACAGCTTCAACAAGTGATAACTTCAGAAAACTTGGTGAACATGATGATGAGTTCGGAGAAGAAGTGGACTATAATAGAGAACTACTTATTTATTATCATGAAGGAAAAGGAGCCGAGGAGTTAAAGCACTAACCAGTCAATCTTCCACGTGAAGTAATGTCTAGCGACTGTTTCCGCGTGAGAGAAATCACGATTTAGGAGACGAAGGTTTAGGGTTTTAATCGGTAAACTAAGAACGGGAGTCCGACAGTACTGGCTTCACCGGTCTCCGTAAAGGATTTCCACCCTTATAATAATAATAATAATAATAATAATAATAATAATAATAATAATAATAATAATAATAATAATAATAATAATAATAATAGCCGATCAGATGGCCGAGATCGCTAAGGCAGTAGTGCCGGAGTGGTCTCGGACCAGAAGATCGCGGGTTCGAGTCCCGCCTCGGGCATGGGTGTATTTGTGTGTGTTTGTGAGTGTGTCGTCCTTTCACCCCTCATTATCATCATCATTTCATCTTTCATACCCCTAGGACTAACAACCCTGGGGGATAAAAATCGGATCCAGCTTAATGCTGGTCCCCCAAAGAAGTGTTCGCAAGCACCTGCCACCGTGATATTAAATGAAAAACTGAGCCACGGTAATTGCAGGTTGCTTGCCCTGCGTGGTCCTAGTTGGCCGAAACGAAAATAATAATAATAATAATAATAATAATAATAATAATAATAATAATAATAATAATAATAATAATAATAATAATAATAATAATAATAGTTTTATAATGATAGTGTAAGAAGACGTAGGTTAAAAATCAATAATAATTAAAAAAGAAATTATTCATAGGTTTGTGCCCAGGTTGGGTCTGTCTTTTATATCCAACAACAAGTTTAGTTTGAAAACATGCAACAGAAAAAGCAATAATTATTAGTACTAGTTTATATTGATCGGGACAAGTGTTTATGATGTATATATTCTTTGGTACTGTAGAATGTGTGGTTTAACAGGAAAGCTTTCAGTTTATTTTTGAATGTGTGTAACGAGTTTAAATTTGCTAGGAAGTTTATTATATAGTGCAATGCTTTCTATAAGGGTACTTTTTTGAAAAAAGTGAAGTTTCACTGTGTAGAACATGCAGATTTCTTTATGGACTTCTGTGTTCAGAGTAACAGAATCCTTGTTTCCCATAAGTGTCTTCTTTGTGAAGATTGATATTTCAAATATGTACATGCATGACAGTGGTGGTATTTGTAATTTTTTGAACAGTGGTTTGCAGGACTCATGTTTGTGAATGTCATTGTTCGCAATATTCGTTTTTGGATGACAATAGTGTGAATACTTTCTGAGGAATTTCCCCAGAATACTATTCCGTATTTTAGGTGCGAGTGAACATTTGCAAAACCTTTTGTTATCCATGCAATTTCTCCCCAAACGACCTAATAGAGAAATTTAAAAAACAAATCGATGAACTTGAGGCAAACATGAACTCAGCCCCAATAGAAATAATAGTGGCTGGAGACTTGAACAGCAACTCTCCGGAATGGGGCGAAAGCAGAACTGATCGCAGAAGTGATATTGTTTGCGAATTCCTGGCTAGAAAGGACCTGGTAGTTCTAAACAAAGCTCATGTACATTTTAAAGGAGCGCAGCTTCTTAATAGACTTGACAATAGAAACCACAAAGATTGCCAAGAATGTCCTGTATTGGCATGTTCTCGACGCTGAAACACTTAGAGATCACCGCTACATCGAATCTCCACTTCATCCGCTGGAAACAGAGCTAGAAGAAGGAATCAGCCAAACATAGGACCATCATGGAACACCGAAAAGCTAAAAGAAGCTGATGCCATGAAATTCCTTTATGAAGCTAAATTACTGGAGTCCATGGGGTGGAGTAAAAGGAAAAGTGCAGAGTCCCTCGAAGAGGTAGTACGGGAAACGTGCGAAACCGTTGAAAATACGTGTGACATCTCAATGCCCAGACAGAGCCAAAGGGGGGAAATAAGGTGTATTGGTGGACAGCGGTTATTGCAGAGCGTCAAGCATGTGTTAAAGCTCGAAGACTGGAAATAAGAGCTAAAAAGGACATTCTGCAGAGGGGAAATTACAAGACGGCCCGCAAAAGACTAAAATCGGAGATTAAAAGGAGCAAAAGAAAATGCTGGAAGGCCCTATTAAAAGATGTGAACAACGACCCCTGGGGAAAAGCCTACAAGATTGTTATGGGCAAATTTAAACCTCCAACAACCGCGGGGCTGGAAGACACCGCATGGGTGAAGGCAATTATCGAAGACCTTTTCCCTAGCAGAGAATGCTGGGTAAGAAGCAGGCCTTCTTATTATCTCTTCGACGAAGCCAACCGCTTCACGAAGGACGAAATAGTCCAGACGATGAAGAAGACCAAGATTGGAACTGCACCGGGATCTGACGGAATTCTCAACGCAATCCTGGGGATAGTTGTAAAAGAATATCCAGAATGCCCTTTGAAAGCATTTAACCAGTGTCTTGAACAAGGGAAATTCTATAAGGGTTGGAAACATCAGAAGATAATTCTCATGCAGAAAGGTAACAAGCCAATCGATCAGACGCCATCGTTCAGACCTTTGTGACTGCTGGATACGATGAGAAAATTACTGGAGGGTTTGCTCCTTCTATGATTAGAGAGACATGTCCGATTTTCAACGAGAAAGTTTTGATTTACAAAGGGACTCTCGACAATAGACGCTATCTCAGAAGCAGTCTACCAAGCAGAAACAGCAAAAAGGAATAAGTGTTTTTGTGCTTTGGTTGCGATTGACATTAAAAATGCATTTAATTCTGCCAGCTGGAAAGATATTATACAAACCCTAGTAGCTAGGAAGATCCCTGAATACCTTGTCAGGATACTGGAGGACTACCTTTTGGTCTTTTTTAATGTTTTCCCACCTATTCTTTAGGGCATCTACCTCTTCTAGACCTATAGCCAAGGTGTCCTTCACTATAAATGGGTTGTTTGTCAGAATGTTGCTGCTGCTGATAATTAATTGACTCTGTAGACGGGCAATAATCTCCGAATTGCCTTCCATCAATTTTTGGGTCATCACCCAGCTATCTGACGTCCAGCCCATCGCATTACTATCCCCTGCCGACGGGGGCTCTTCTTGGTCCAGGGTTGCCTTGTCTCCTGTGGGTACACCAGTTGTCGTGGGGGTACTTGGAGGTGATCTCCGCAGGTTTGACTTCCCAGAAAAGGGATTAAAACCTGCTTGCTCAAGGCTTCGCTTGTCGCAGTATAGAATTTCAGAGACGCCAAGCGGTCCACGTCTCTGAAATTGCGGTCGCTGGTTGACGACCGCCGAGGGCCTGCTTACCCACCCCCGGCTGCCGGTACTGGGGCTCCGATCCCCTGCACCGTAACGGTTGATCCTGAGGGACCTTCCATCGTGGGTTTCTTTTCGGGGTCACCTTCCCCTAGCGTTTAAACGCTGCCGCCAGCGCCTGGATTTGGTCCACGGGTGGTATTTTATTTCCCACCTACCCTCCGGCGTGGCCGGGAAGAGCATTCCCCGATCCGCCACCTCGGGACGCGTCCGATAGGAGACCAGCCACTCCCACGGAATTATTATTATTAATATTATTATTATTATTATTATTATTATTGGAAGGGGAAATCCTTTATAGTGACCGGTGAAGTCAGAATGACGGACTCCCGTTCTTGGTTTACCGACTAAAACGCTAAACCTTCATCTCCTAAGACGTGATTTCTCCCACGCGGAAACCGTCGCAAGACATTATTTCGCGTGGAAGATTGACTGGAAGCTAGTGCTTTAACTCCTCCGCTCCTTTTCCTTCATGATATTAACTAAGTAGTTCTCTACTAAAGTCCACTTCTCCTCCGAAGTCAATATTATGTCCACCATGTTTTCTGGACTTGCTTCACTTGCTTAACGATAAAGCCAAGTCTTGGCCCTTGTGGAACTCCAGACGTCATATTTTCTTCAATCTTGATGCTATCCATGTAAATTATCTTTCTTTCATGAAGGTAGTCCTCGATGATCCTTAACAAATATTCAGGGATCCCCCTGTCTACCAATGTTTCCTTGGCGTCCTTCCACCTAGCTGAGTTGAAGGCGTTTCTAATATCAGTTGCTTCAAGTGCACAGAATACCTTCTTCCTCCCAGTTCCATTTCTAGCTGCACCTTCAATGCGAACTACTTCTAAAATCGCGTCCGTCGTCTAACAGCCTTTCTGAAATCCATATTGTCTATGAGAGAACCTTATATATTCCTCAAGTCTTAAGAGTATTAGCCCCTCCAGTAAGTTGCCCATAGTATCAAGAAGGCATAGTGGTCTATACGACGATGTCTGTTCCAACAGTTTCTTGCCCTTCCGGAGGAGTATTTTTTGTTTCTTCCAGTTCTTGTAACATTTCCCCTACTTAAGGCATCTATTATAGACTGCCAGAAGACATTCTGCATACACCTAATTTTGAAATTTCGGTGGGGATCCCATCCACGCCTGGTACCTTCCCGGTTTTCATGTTCTTCACTGCTTTCCGCAATTCGTCTGTCATAAAGTAATCAACATCATTGAACATAAAATCATTCTGTATTTGCCTCACCCAGCGATCTCTTGGGGGAAAGAGCTCTCTAATAGCTCTTCACCCACTGTGGGTCATTCAGGTAAGATATTTTGGAATCCATCCGAAACTTCTTAGTCACTATCTTACACGCCATACCTCAAGATTCATTTTTAATCTGCCTTAGTAGTACCTTCCAACTTCTACTTTTGCTCCTTTTAATTTCTTTTTTAAGTCGCTTACGTTGGGCTCTATATTGCTCTCTAAGGTATAGATCAGTCGTGGTTCTTGTCGCCATTCTTCTGGCCTTGATGCAGCTCTTACGTGCTTCTGATATTTCCGAGGTCCATCAGTACATTTGTTGTTTATTCCTGGGGATTTCATTCCCTCCATAGGTACCCGCCGGCCTCCTGGTCTACTTTGCGGCGAATTTATTGCTGCTTGCGGTGTATTTGCCGCGCCACCTCGTTCCGCAGTCGTGCTTATCCCTGGAGTGGTTGGGGTACTTGGAGGCGATCTCCACAGCTTCGACCTCCCAGAAAATGGGTCAAAACCTGCACGCTCTAGGCTTTTGCTTGTCGCAGTATAGAATTTCAGAGACGCCAAGCGGTCCACGTCTCTGAGATTGCAGTCGCTGGTTGACCGCCGGGGGGCCTGCTTTCCCACCCCCGACTGCCGGTATTGGGGCTCCGATCCGCTGCACCGTAACGGTTGATCCTGAGGAACCTTCCATCGTGGGTTTCTTTTCGGGGTCACCTTCCGCTAGCGCTTTAACGCTACCGCCAGCGCCTGGATTTGGTCCACGGGTGGTATTTTATTTCCCACCTACCCTCCGGGAGAGCATTCCCCGATCCGCCACTTGGCGACGCGTCCGATAGGAGACCAGATTACTCCCAAGGAATTATTATTATTATTATTATTATTATTATTATTATTATTATTATTATTATTATTATTATTATTATTATTATTATTATTATACCAACATTTTCAGTTTCTGTTCGTCATTCAGAGGATACCTGCAAGAGCATGGATTATTCATTCAAATTCTCACAAGGTAGGCAAATAATCAAAAATAAGCATGATAACAAGTATAATGCACAGTATGTACTTGAAAAATTGTGTTTTCCCTCCTTTTACTCGCCGGTTCGTACATCCGTACGCAAAGCACGAGTTTGGCATTACGAACTCGCACAAAAACACACAGCACGGCACTTACTACTTACACCTTGCCTGTTTGTCGTTTTTGCCCGTTTTGAAGATGGCGCACCGGTATCACTTTCGAGGGTCGAGTTAACCAGAGAGTATATAAAAGTTAGTTAGCAATCTAGTGTAGTTATAACATCTTTGCAGTAGAGGTCCGGAGAAGAAAACTGTCTTGGCTGGCCAATAGCAAACACCCAGTCGTGACGTCAGCGTTAGGCTAAACTGATGGTGGGGGAACTCTGCGAAAAACTGCTGTCATTCTTAGATCACGTACAGGGTTGGGAAACTTGGCGGTCAAAACGGGGTAATGATTTTTGCGCCATCTACAACAGGTCCGACGTGAGCCGAACTAAACGTGTGACGTCATGCAATTCAAAAAGCTGGCAATGTAGGCGGTGTTTGTTTTTCGTTACGTGCAGGCTGCAAGCAGGTAGGTGCTCTTTTTTATCGAATTTTTTCAGCATTTTGTTAGTATGTAGAATGTCGTGTATTGTAAGTAGAGTGAATTGTGTCGCGATATTTATTTGTCATGTCTAAAACTTTGTTTTCAGTATTTTGGAAGATGATATTAAGAAAACGGGTGCTAGACAAGTACATTGCTAGGATTTTCGCCCTACCAGCAGTGGAGGTATTTATAATTCATTTTGGAATCTTGTTGCATAATTGTAATTGATTATTTCATTTGTGAACATTTACACCATGCAAAATAGTCTTAAAAATCCATAAATCCATGTTGTATAACCTAACCTGTACATGTCATTTATTCTGTTCTATTTGTTTAAAAGTATTGTAATTATATTATTTCGTTTGGTATTGGACAAGTTTTGGGTTGATCCGGAGGAGAGGGTGTCGTTCACTGACCTTTGGTTCCTTTGGTTCACTGATTCGGTTCACTAATCTCGTGATTCACAAGGTTATAGATTCACGGTTCACTTCTATCACTGGATAAAAATCTTGATGGCATTGATTCAAAGCATAAATATATATACACAATTTAACTATGTCACTTTTCCAAATTAAGTTATACGTTTTTCCAATTACGAAACATTTTTTTCTTCATGACGATACAATTCACACTTCTAAAATTTCACTTCACAGCACTCTTTTAAATCACAAAATTAAGACTTTTGCTTGCCTGTTTGAAATAGACTTTGATATATTAATAAAACAGCCTCCTAACAACACATTTAGTTGTTACTATGACTACAAAATTATTTACTTCGTAATTTTATGAATAGTGATATTGCGAAGAATTTTGTGGCGTGGATTTGCGTGTTTCATTGCCATTTCAAGTTCCTTTTTAATTGTTTTGTGTGTGTCTACCGAGATAGAAGGTATGAATTCAGAATTTATTTATGATTTGCGTCGAAAGGGAAGTTTGAATGTGATTCATTGGTGTCATAAAGTGTGTTTGCTTGCGTCTCGACGTGTATGTAATGTATGCCAGAAAGAAATGAAGTTTATTGATTTCGTGATACGTTGATGAATCATTGAAGTTTTTCGTGTTATAAGGATGTTCTACGTAATTAGTGCAGTTCTACGTAATTAGAGTATTTTTAATACTCTAAAAATTCTACAATTTCAGCGATTACGTGAGTTAATTTTTTTATATTTTTTCTAATAAAATACTGCTATCTTTGACATATTTGAAAAAATAGTGTGGTTGATTTTATATTATTAAAATGGGGGGTTTGGGGGGCGATAGCCCCCCAATAATAAAAATGTTTAAATAGGAAAGTGTTAGTGAAATATACTGCGAATTCTAGAGCATATAAAAAAGTGTTAAGTAGATAAGATGCTTTTGGTAATTAAATTTTTGGCTTTGAGTAGTAATGAAAGTTATTATTAAAATTAAACTATGTACTTATATTATTAAAATGGGGGGTTTGGGGGGCGATAGCCCCCCAATAATAAAAATGTTTAAATAGGAAAGTGTTAGTGAAATATACTGCGAATTCTAGAGCATATAAAAAAGTGTTAAGTAGATAAGATGCTTTTGGTAATTAAATTTTTGGCTTTGAGTAGTAATGATAGTTTAAGTAGCATTTCAGTGTTAAATAGAAATTATAATTCTTGGGATAATAAAAAATGTTTAAATAGAAAGTGTTAGTGAAATATACTGCGAATTCTAGAGCATATAAAAAAGTGTTAAGTAGATAAGATGCTTTTTGTGGTAAATAAATTTTGGCTTTGAGCAGTAATGGTAGTTTAAGTAGCATGTGAGTGTTAAATAGAAATTATAATTCTTGCGATAACATAGTGACCATTACAACACGTGATCAATAAACAAAGATTCGGTTCAGTGAGTCGATTCCCCTCTAGTGAACCGGTTTAGTGAACGACACCCTCTCCTCCGGATTTACCAAGTTTTGTAATATGTCCATTGTATATCCATTGTTTGCAATACCCTGGTATTCAAAATGTCTATTTTCTAATATACATAATTCATTATTGTTTGCATTTCTAGAATAGGTACACTCTCATTAGTGTATGATGAAAATGTAATCAATTTTATTTGCTTAGGTGTACGAGTTACGTTTCCATTCTGGAGGTGATCTTCGAGTTGCAGTATGATAACTGGCAAGATATAAACGAATTTGACTTCACTAACATTAGAAGATGGAATTGTATCAACAGTGTTTCCTACAAGCCCAGCCCTCTTGTCTTCTCAAAGAACATTTCAAGAAAATCTTATTACAAAGTGTGCCAGTGAAATCTTTTTTTCCCTTGATGCTGCAAGTGCTGCCAATCTCGATATTGTAGACAAATATATTATTTCAGCAATATATATTTCAAATAATAATTGCCTTGTTTAGAAAAACTTGCCTAATAAGCACTGGAAATATATTAATAAATATCAAAACAATTTTGAATGTGAACAATTAAAAAACTTTTGTTTTCGAATGTGTAATAAAAGAACTGTGTGTAATAAATAATATACTCTAAATATCTAACGTTTATTTTAAAAATATGAAGATAGGTATAATACATTTTCGGATATTTCACATACTTCAGTGCTAAAAAAGGTTAATATATTATAGATGATTTTTAATTAAATGTAGCCAAATTTGAATTGGTAAATGAAACATCTGAACAATAAATCCTGTAGTAATATTGATAATTATAGTAAAAATCTAATCCAATTTTTCTACATATACCGTCAAAATTCTGTCATCCGTAACAATTCAGTATTGTTCTGCCCATGTGTAGGTTTCAATGAGGATAGTTTGTGTGTGGACTTAGTGGAGATATTGTCATGATGTGCAGTAACCAATCAGATAGCTATAGAAAATAAAAAAATCTTGTATTGCAGCCTAAACAGAAGAAATTGTGCAAATTGTTTATTTTAAAGTTAAGATTGTCTAAAATTAGGGAGAAACTGGCCAAATTAAAATTGTTATATCTTCCACAAATTTTCATTTCATAAAAGATTTTTTTTGTAAACAATGCAAATTCCCTCTTTAATATCAGAACACTAAGCATGTTTACTGGTATGTTATTACTAACTACAAGACGAATCAACTTGCCAAACATAAAACTAGTATAATTTATGAATTTGTTTCATTTTCCTTGGATTTCAAAGACTTACCTAAAATAGTCACAGTACCAATGATTGATATTGTATCAAAATTACAATTCTATTTTTGGCTATAAAATGTCACCAAAAATTAAGGCTGGTGTGATTTCAATTATGATTTATATCAAATGATAATATTTAAAAAATCATTGATTTAAGTTATTTTTTCAAATATTACAAATAATAAATATTAAGTTATAGAGATCAAGACTTTAATCAATTACACAGTTTATACAAAGAATATATTTCTTATAAACTTTTTCACATAACTGAAGAATTTCGAGAAAAAAAATACAATGTAATGTACTTTAAAATGATCGTGCTTATGAAATGAACAATAAACAATTTGTAGCAGTTATTTACTAATGGACTTGGATGAAATAATAGTTTTTATCCAGCATTTCATTGTCTGTAGATAATAGCAAATTTAGGAACAATACACACACCGAGCTAGTTTCAGGAAAAATGCGTTAAATCTTCAAGCATATTTATAATTCTAGATTTGGAGTAAAATGTTTGCTAATGCCACATAAAGTATAACATCTTAGATAAGATGAGCATTAATAAAAATGGAATTTTATTGATACTCACTTAAGAAAAAAATTAATATTGTTAAAACTAATAAAAACGGTATTTAATCTTACTAATTTTAATAATATTAACCTTTTTCCTTGTGTATATTGATAAAATACCATTTAAGTGGGAAGGAACAGGACAACTATTAAATAGAATTTAATATTTAAAAAACTGTCTAATATTGTTGTAAGTTTTTTATGAAATAAGTTGTTTTTAACAGTAAGAGGTTCTTTGATTCAGGTAATATTACAGAAAAGATGGTAAAATTTTTTTGGACCAAGAATGCCTTTTTTCTGATCCATGCTAACAGGTGTTGCTACAACTTCGATAACGTGAACACATGAGAAGTGATGAAACTATAAGTACTCACATTTAAAGATTTTGTGGGTTAGGGCGGTATTGCACCAGACCCCTCAAATGTATAGTATCTATGTGAAAAAAAAAAACTAAAACAAACAATAAGGAAATGATCAATTTAAAACTTCATGTTTTCACTTTTTTCTGCTTTTAAAGTAATTAAGAATAAATAAATCACTTAACAATTTTGGTTTTAAGTAAACACATATAATACAACATTTAAAAATATTATTTAAATCAAGTTAATCTGAATCATAAGAAAAGCAGATAATACTCTTGAATAATCTCTACAAGCACCATAGTTAGTTCGCACAACCTTACTTTCAAAATGCGCGCCAAAACGCAACAGCTGCGCTATCTGCACCAGGTCCGGGACTGAGGAAACAAACTTAGTCCCCCGCCTTTTAACATTGAGTGAATCGGCCCTGATCACGTAGATCACCCTACTGGAGTTAAACTGGTGTCTTGTGTGCCTTGATAAGCTGATCCACGTGGTAGTGGTCATCAGATTCGATCAGATGACAGTGTTTAAAAGTGGTTGAGAATGGTGTAGTGTTGTCAACAAGAAAAACATTTTCTGACTGAATATCGAATGAAAAGACAGTGAAAGAGCAATATATTTTTGATTTCTCATATAGTGGAGTCCTCGTATATTAATAATCATGGTTCAGAGAAGTAAAATTTTTGAAAGGAACAGAGCTCTTGGTTTTGTTAGCAGCCATGTACCTTGTGTGGTTAGGTACATCAAAATGCGAAATGAAAATCTTGTAGCCACAGTTGTGGGAAGATGTTTTCATACGTATGGTTGCAACAGGTTTTCTGTGTTGAGTGTCAGTGGACTTCATCCTGCGGATATAACATGTTTAGCAGCAGACACTTTCCATATATATACATGTTGCGATACAGAAATTTATGCCTGGAGACGTGGTACAGAACTAAAGCACACATACAAAGGCCACTTAAAGCCAGTTCATATTATCTTACCTTTAGGAGCATTTCTTCTTTCTGTTGATGAGGATAGTGTTCTAAAGCTTTGGGATGTTAAGTCTGAGGAGGAGTTATTAGAATATCCTTTCTCAAATGATACTTTTCAAATAAGTGCAGTAATCCATCCTGCTACGTACCTTAACAAAGTTTTGCTTGGAAGTAAGCAAGGAACATTGCAATTATTAAACATTCACACATCTAAGCTAATTCACACTTTCCGTGGTTGGAATTGTGAAGTAACTGTCCTTCAACAAGCACCTGCTATTGATGTTATTGCAGTTGGTCTAGCAAATGGAAGAATCATCTTGCACAATATTAAGTACGATCAAACTGTAATGATGTTAATACAAGATTGGGGCACTGTTACCAGTATTTCGTTCAGAACTGATGGACCTGCTATGATGTTATCTGGGAGTTTGTCAGGACACATTGTCCTTTGGGACTTGGAAGAAAGAAAGCCATTAACTCAACTGATATCTGCACACAGTGGTGCTGTTGCAGGAATGAAATGTTTAGCAAACGAACCTTTGATGGTGACTTCATCTCCAGACAACACTCTAAAAATGTGGATTTTTGATATGCCAGATGGAGGTGCCAGGCTTCTTCGGATTAGAGAAGGACATTCTAGTCCTCCAACGTTTATCAGATACCATGGAAATAATGGTCATAATATAGTGAGTGCTGGAAGTGACTCATCAATGAGAATATTTTCAACTTTAACTGAAACATTTAATAAGAGTTTAGGAAAGGCAAGATACAACCGTAATAAAAAAATTAAAAAGAAGACCCTCTTGGATGATGAGAACCCTTGCATGCCACCAGTTGTTTTTTTTGCCTCAGAGACTACTCGTGAGAAAGAGTGGGATGATATTGCTGCAATACACCTTGGGATGGGTGTTGTCACAACTTGGTCATATGGGAAGGTGAAAATGGGTGATTTGAAATTAATTCCTGATCATCTGAAACCAAAAACTTTACAATCAGCAAATCAGATTAGTGCTACATGCCTTACATTGACAAGTTGTGGCAATTTTGTTGTGATAGGGTACAGTACTGGTGACTTACATAAGTTTAATATACAATCTGGACTGCATCGAGGAGCATATGGTAGCCCTACTGCTCATAAAGGTCCAGTTCGTGGTGTGGGAAGTGATAGTTTGAATCAAGTTGTGGTTAGTGGTGGCCATGACTGTTGTATAAAGTTTTGGTCATTTAAAGTTGCAGGTGAGATGTAAATTGTGTACAGTTTTGATTTCTTTCTTCAATTTCTTTTAATATATACTATATATAATTGTTATTTACGTCAACACTTCTTTACATTCTGATATAACTGTCACAAAATGTTTAATGCATCTTTTCTTAAGGTTATTTGTATTTCCAGTTGCTCTTCCTCACATTTAATAGATTAAATGTGGATGTCTTTCTCTTATGAGTTATTTGATTTATTCTTGTCTATATGCACAAATCCAACTGACTTACATTCTCCATCCTTCTCAGAGTAAATATTTTTATTGGGAGCTGCTGTTACAAAGCATAAAAAAGAGGCCTCTTGTTGACAGGTACCATGAGCGAAACAAAATTTTTATGGAAATAATGGAAAACTAGCTTTAAATGGGCAACTTCATAAATAGACTGACGAATAGTATGAAGAAGGCAGCTTAATGCATACCTTGGCAGGGTCTTAACACAAATGGGGAGGAATCAGAACAATCAACATGCACAAAAATGTCACTAACTAAATTATAATCTTAAATATGACACAAGTAAAGAAAATACTTTTTTAAAGTTTCTATTTGAATCATATTTTTCCTTCAAAATACTGCAGTCAAATAAATCTCAATGGGGTGGTGTGGATTGTCATACTGTGAATATCAGGGATGTTTTTGTTATATTTATAAGTAGATGTATATTTTTTTTTAAGAGATCATATTGTGCCATCAGGTTCTTTACAAACATTTAAATCAGGCAGTGCCAGTGGATCAGAGAGCCATTTTCAGTTCAGGAGAGAAGACTATACATTATCATGGTCTTCAGCATTGTAATAATCGTGTTTTTAAGAATTTTTGTCACTTCATTGATGAGGAGCAAATTGTACCTATCACAACATCCTCATAATTTAGTTCAAATTAATCCATTTTGAAGGTGTTCAATGACAGCTTATAGTTAAAGGTCATTACCATATTGTAACCAGAACTGTTACACATCTGCTAAAACTGAAGAAAGTGGAGGAATTTGCCTGAAGCTCTCAGTTTTTTATTACAAAAATTCTATTTAAAAAGTGGTATTATAAAAAAAGCATTAAGTTGGAATCATTAGAAAGAAAATTTAATTTTCTTTCTGAGAGTTTAATTCTAACTATCTCATAATTTAAGGAAGTCGTTTAAACCGTTCGCGCCGCTCCGGCGATGGGAAAATCCATGGTGGGGAGGACGAAGGGTTTTATGAGGGGGAACCTTTTGGTTGGGAGGAGTGGTGAGCCTACTTTTACCGAAATGTAATTAAAGAAATTATACTATAAAACTGAAATTTGAGTGCTGAAGAACCTAGAAAATTGAAGTAATTTGTATATTTCAAGTGTATAAAACTAAATATTTATCTTGTGCTAGGAGTAGTCTTCACAACTGCAACATTTAGATCATTTCTCCTAATATTAAATCCAAGAGCATTACACAGCATGTACCTACAAATGGTTACAACAAATGGAATCAATATGAGACTCCAGATCAAAATTTGAGGTGGTCCAGTTGAGCAAACTGCTTACCCATGCACCATGAAATTAGAGGTTAAGAACTTGAATCACTGGAGGTCCCTAAACATGTGACCATTTGGGAACACCAGATACTAACATCGCCATGCTCCTGGCTTAGTGATAAGGAGAAGTACTCTGTCTTCAATAGCGAACAAGGCTTGAAACATTGTTACTAGTGTAACAGAAGTTTCTTGATAAGTCATAATTTCTCCCAGATTTTGAACAATGGTTGAATGAGGATGTAATAAAATGTAGTGAGACTTAGTAGAATAATGAAACATGACTTGCTCATTTGGCAACACTGAACTTTATTTTTCACCCCTGTTCTGCCTCTATTGAGAATGTCAAGAATTGCAATAGTGTGATTGAATGAGTAATGCTACACTCATTACCCCAGTGCAAATTTCAATATATTTATTGAAAAGATAATATTGAAGTTGGTCTTGAAGATGGCAATGCTTAATAAAGAAAGAGTAGGTTCAGAGCCAGAAATCTTGTCTGTTGTCCTTTTGGTTCTGTAATTTACTGGTTTGTCAACTGAGATAAGAGCCATTGCAGTTACAGTAACTTAGTGTCAAAACATTAAAATTGTAAAATTTCATTTTTTCTGATTAGTACATTTGCAGGATTTTATATTTCACTAGTGCTACCTAGAAATGGAAATACAAATTAAAAACTAAGAAAATAATTAATTTCTAGATTATTTCTTGTTTTCTTTTAACTGTAACCATGGTCTTTGGTATTATATAATCAAGAATAAGTGCAGAATATCTCTTATCTAAATCTGTTTCAGGTTCTGAAGTTTTATCGCAGCTGGTCTTGGATGAACCAGTTTTGTTTTTTCATGTTCACCGAGAGAGTTCTCTGTTGGCCATTGCTTTAGAAGACTATAATGTGCTTGTGATGGATTTAGACACTCGTTTAGTGATTCGAAAATTTGAAGCTCACATGTCCCAGTTGACAGACATGGCGTTCAGTCCAGATGCTCATTGGCTCGTCACTGCATCATTGGATTGCACCATTCGCACATGGGACATTCCTTCTGCACATCTTGTTGATGTATTTCAGGTTTGTATTTTGTGGTCTTTTGTAAAAACTGTTTTGTTAAATATATATCTGAAGACTTAGATATTAAAATAATAGTTCATTTAATAGTGTAAAGTATTATAATAATTTAATAAGGTGTGAAAACAAATGTGAAACAGATGGGTTTATTTGTGGGGACTCTTAACATAAAGCACCTAGGTCATTTCAATTTTTTTAAAAATTTTCTCAAATTTATAATTGAAAATGGAGATTATAATAAAATTGCAAAAATAGTACAGGTGCAGTTTTATGTAAAACCTAAGAAATTTCGAAAATCACAAAAATAAAATATTTTGTGACCCTCCTTTAATTAAATTTGAAGAGATTTTATTTCTTAATGATATTTGTCTTAAAATGTTATATTTAAATAATAACATGTACTATATTTTCAAAATATAAGTAGTCTCTAATTTGAGTGGCATTGTCTACGATTATGCAGTAAAAATAAAGTTCCATATTTGCAGAAAAAATTCTGAGGTTTAGACAGAAAGAATGTTCTTTAAGTCCCTGATATGTTGAAAAGGTGGGGTTTTCTTGCCCCTTTATGTAGTAAATTATTTTCTGAAATAAGTGGTGTAGACAGAATCCACGATTTGATGGACCTTGATACCCAAAAAGTTTTCTCCCAGTGATTCTTATTTGTGATCAATCCTAGCGCCTAAATCATATACAAGAGTTTCACCAAATTTGATATTCTCTGGTCAATCTGGCTGATGAAGTGGGTTTTCAAATTTGATTCAGATATTTTAATTTTTGGGGGTACATTATACATGAAGCCCCTTAAGACATTTTCAAAATTTTCTCAATTGCAGTTTTAAACTTATTTCTTTAATTTTTTGCGGGAATAGGGCATAACCTGCTTATATAAATAGCTGAGACTTGATTATTAGTAAAACTAATGATCAGACTAGCCTACTGTCAGCTCCTCTTGGTCTGAAAATTCATTTAAAAATTGTCGGCAATAATTAGTGAACATGGGTCCCAGTCTTTTACTGACTCTTTTCTATTAATCCATTCACATCTGACGTAGCATTAGTGATAATTACATTACTTAGTTGAATTCTCGTTACGCATGTAATTCTGGAAATGAATTGATAGCATCAAACATCAAAACTAATTGGGACCATAGGTGGATCAGATTTTTGAACAAACTTAATTTTAGACTATTAGAAGGCAATTTTAACTATGTAAATGGGAAGATATAAAAATACCAGCTCTATTGAACTCTCAAATAAGAAAATGTAATAAAAAGAAATTGTACTTGCGTAGTAGATTTATAAAGATGTTATAGATTTTCTCAACAGAGATTTCCAATTGATTCCTGTTTCACCTACATTGTAGACATCATTTTTTGTAATATCTTTGTCTTCAAGTTTTGCAAATGTTTCTGGAGGAGAAACATCGCTAGAAAGACTCCGTCCTCGGATATTTAATTCTGATACCATGTCTGGACTTGATTTTTTAGCCAACCTACCTTTGAAACTTTCTGAGCCAACTAACTTTTCATTAAAATCTAAACATTTTTCATAGATCATCGGGGCTGAAACTGGTTCACACACATTAGGCTTTTGTGTTAACAATAAATATACAGTTCTCTAAGTGTGAATCATTTGTTGATCTGTTTTCATATTAGAGTGATTAAAAGTGTTGTCAAGAAAGTAAATGTTGAGAGGTGGGGGCAGGGGGCAAAAAGGTTTGTCCAGCTGTGAACAAGATTAATACCTAAATTTTGCACAGAACTTTATTCAAAATAAATACATTACTTCTGATCATTGAACAAGCTCCATTTGATACTCTCCAAATTTGAATAAGTTTTTTCAGTTTCTAAGTGCTCTCAAAAATAGGCCCAGTGTTTTGTGAGTAAATAGTTCTATGTACATTGAATATGGAGAAGCTTTGTTTTCGGTCATTCTGGAATTTTCAAAACTTACAAATGTTATATATTTTTCAAATGTCTCATGCATCTTAAATTTTTTTATTAAATGTATAATTACTTTGCAAATAAATTCAGAAATTGTTAAGAGCAGGTGTTTATTTGATATCAGAAGTTATCTTACAGTAATGAAAATTAGACCATTTTGTTCTCTAAATATTGTATTTACATTTTCTTTAGAACACAGATTTTGTGAGGGAATTGTCCATTTCAATGGAGGTAGGTTGTACAAGCTTTGGTACTTATTGTACAAAAAGTAGTATTTTGTGCATTCTTGACAAAGCTATGACTTTTTTTTAATTTAAATTTTGATAAACAAATCATTCGGTATAAATGCAATAATCAGTTTTCAAGATAAAATGTCTGGAAAGTACATGGTGAACTAATTTAGCTTTGATAAAGAAAGATTGGGAGAGATGGATGAAATAGTACTTTTTATAAAATTATTATAAATGAATGGCTTAGTGCACAAAACATTTAATGTTCACTCATGGTCAGTTTTGAGTTAATCTTTTTTTGGAGACGTTTGCCTTTACCTAATGCGATTGTATTTCTATACAAGATGTTTCTCGCTTTCGTTTTCTGCTTTTTTAGGTTTTGATATTTTTTGTTTAAGTATGATGTACATGTATAATTAATATAAATTGTTTATTAATTTCTCTCTTTTTTTGCTGTTAGGTTGATGCTCCATGTACATCTTTAACATTCTCACCTACAGGGGACAGATTAGCCACTACTCATGTGAACTGCCTGGGAGTGTTTCTTTGGGCAAACCGATGCGTGTTTGAACACGTTTCTTTATCTCCTGTCCGTGATTTAACGAACATTCCTTTGGTAGCCTTACCTTCTACAGCACAATGTGTAGAACCAAGTGATTACCTTTCTGAAATTGATGACCCTATTGAACATATGCCTAAAACAAATGAACAGATAAGTGAAGAACTTATAACTCTGTCATCAGTTTCAAGTTCAAGATGGCAGAACCTTTTGAACCTAGACATAGTTTGGAAAAAGAACAAACCCAAAAGTTTATTAAAAAAACCTAAAACTGCTCCATTTTTTTTGCCTACTATACCTTCTCTAGATTTACAATTTGACTTAAAAGCAGAAAACAACACAAATGAAGAATCTGCAAATGCATTTCAGTTGAAAACTTCAACTACAGGCTTTGCAAAGTTATTGTTTGATTCAGTTAGTGGAAGTGATTTTGATAAAGCAATGACAAAACTGAAAGAGTTAAGTTTATCTACTATTAATTACGAAATTTCCGCTCTGTCTCCTGAAGGTGGTGGTTCTTTGCAAATGATAAGACAATTCATGAAACTAGTTCAATCAGTTCTAAAGACTAACAGAAACTTTGAGTTGATTCAAGCATACTTTGCATTGTTTTTGAAGAAACATGGTGATACAATAGCATCAGAAATGGTATTGTGTGATGAACTCCAACTTTTACAAACGGTTCAACTGGACAAATGGAATGTTTTGCAGAACAAATTAATGTCATGTTTATGTATTGTTGATTCATTGAAATCTATGTAATAACTGGAGACAAGAAAACATCAATGATGCTTTTTAACATTGTGATTGTATACTGTTTGGAGTTATTTGAAATGTTAATGGAACTATGTTCTGTTCAAATTTTTTAGTATAATTTCTTTGTTTTCATGATCTGTAACAGTTATTTCTCCTTTCCTCTGTCCTTCCATAGAAAGTGATGTACATAAATTTCTGAATGTTTTTAATACACAGAAATGTTTCTGAACTGAGGTGCAGCAAAGAAATTTCAAATGCTGTTTGTGAAGTGGTAAAGAGTGACTAACAAAGAGAATAAGCCAGAAGTTTAAGACCCCTTTTGGAGAAAACTTATTCCTACAAATTATGTAAATAATCTGTACCACAATTTGATTTTAATATTGTCTTTTGGAACCTTTGAAAACTATCTAAAGACATATGCAAATTTATTACCTTTTAAAATAATTTACTTTTAATATAAAAGAAAAGTGTTGTGCTTGTTACCTTCAAAGGAGTTTGAAAATCAGTAGTGGTGTGTTTGTGCACACTGCTTGGATAAAGGATTAATCTTGTATGAGTTAGTGAGTTGGGTCATCTTTGACATTAAACATTAGTGCATTAAAAAGCTAAATTCTATATCCTTAGAATGTAATTGGAAATATTTGTATCAATGTAAATAAGTGTTTATATTTTGCAGTATAATGAAATTGTCTATGAATTGCAAATTCTCTGAATACTTAAGAAGAATAAATGGAATTTCCTCAGAAAAGATCAATCTCAAGGCAATTTGATGTTTACATTAGAAATAAAAACTTAAGATGTATATCTATAAAATATAAGATAAACTAGCTGAATCCTTATGATTACATCATACAAAAGGAAGAACTAGAAAATATTTCTTCTGAAAAGTACAATTTATGCTCTTTATTGAAAATCGAAACTTGCCCAAAATGTATCGTGGCAGACACTACTAATGAAATTAGGGAGATTTACAAATTCTAGAACAATATAATCACTATTCACTGATTTAAACATTTCTCTGAGTGAGTAAGTAAGCATATTTACCAATATCTGTTGCATTTTTTGTAGAAATCCTGGCAAACACCAAAATTAAGAAAAGTCAGGCAACACTTTTAAAGTAAGTTCTTTTTTGTGAAGGTGGAGTTATATCCCTTCGGTAGTCAGACAAAATACATTTGAGGAAAAGCTACCATTAAAATGTAGTGAAGTTATATTTTTAAAATCTTTCCAGAGTTTCAATGATCACAAATTTTTATTTTTACTCCTTTTTCTTAACATTGATTTACAACTTAACTTCTGTTATCCGAACATTCTAGTATACACACACTCTTTTACAAAACTAAACAAATTTAAAAAACTTAATTCAGTAAATGCGTGACATTTCAATTTATATAGCAGGTATTGATCAAAAAGTGAATGTGTGTTACACACAATGTGTAAACCTATTTAATTCTGCAAATAAAGTAATATGTACTAAGTTGATAGGTATTTCTTAAGGTCTTCATTGTAAATTATACATTATATTATCATTACATCTACATTACTTTAAGGGTCCCTTCACAAAAGTGTTACATTGATGCATGTAAAATAACACTATCTTACGTGAAACAGCATGTGTGCACTTTGTCCATTCCACATAAGTGTTAATCTATGACGTGTTACTTTTCGCTCAGCAAACGAACATCAACCCAATGCTCTTATGACAGACCTAACACATTTCTTTGTAACTTTTAACATGTTTGAAGGAAAGAAAAAATTGATATGGATTATTCAGATTTCCGTTTTCCTTACCTCTCACCACCCCAGATAATAGAGGTTCTAGTGTTCTCTGCTCACTATTCACTGTCGTAAAAGATTTCCTCACTGAGCATGCAAAGACATTCTGTCAAAACTTCTAATCCGGTCAGAATTGTGTTTCAGTACACATATGAGGCACACAATGTTTTTATTCTCTCGATTAGTCATTACTTGCACATCCGTTTCCCTTGAAACATTTCTTTCCACTCTTCAACAGTTTGCTGAACAAAAAATTTAGATAAGAGAAAATTGTCCTGTATAACGAGAGGAAAGGATCACATTTTCGTTAAAAGTAACTTCTGTACATTGAGTGGTAAAATTGATAAGATGTTGAATTGCAACTACACAAAAAAACCTGAATGAATGAAAAAAATGACTAGGCCTTCATAAATAACAAACACTCTTCCTTTAGAAAAACTTATCTTCCAATGAGTCAGTATTCAGTCCATTACATTAATGGTATATGAAAAAAGGCCTCATTTTCATATGTTAACGAAGGGGGAGAAGCTGTTATATTTCACACAAGACAACTTATCAGTAAGTACAAAACGTTTTACATTGTACAATTGAAAGGTCGAGTGCAACAGTGGTCCAACCCTCCATTAGAACCAGAGATATTGTACATCAAAGTTGACATACTCCAGTTTTTCACGTTTTTCGTTCGTTCACGTTCATTTTGTTTTAATCACTACTTTCTCTGAACATTAGTATTCTTTTCCATACAAGAAAAAAAATCATAAGACGAGGTGAAAATGGTAAAATTAATTGCTTGACACAAAATGGGTTAGACTAGTGTTGCAAAAAACTCCGACATTGATAACCAAAAACACATTTTTAATGTTGGAACAAAATAAAAATAATACTAGAAATTTACAGAAATGTACATTTACTACTTTAATATTACAGAAATTAAAAAAATATAATATTTGCACGAAATTATTGAAAATAAATGTTATAAAAAGTATTGTTTGAACATAAGCAGTTTGACGCACATCATGACAATGTTAGAATATATAAGAAATAAATATTAAGAAAAAAATAAAATTAATTATCACAATATTGTGATTATACATAAACAGGTATGTCAAAGAAATAACCATCTTCGTGGTCATGATCTTCCTGATCAGTTTCAGATGAGAAACTAGAAGAAATCGTGAAATACAGCTGGTACATATTTTAAAAGTTCTTTGATATCTTTCTATTAACTGACTGGAGATTTGTATTTTACAGGAAGATTAATTTGTGCAAGTATGTTTCTCTCTATGTATTTTGCCCTTAGTAACATTTACTGATCTGTAACTCTCTTATTCTGACAGTAAATGTTAAAAGAAGTATTTCCATGGATGATCCTTAGTAAGTTTCAAACATGAAATTTTACTAGAATTCACTGCAACCTCATCTAGTTCAGTGACTTGGTTATTTGTGCTCTTGACTTGACAGACCAGTTCTATTTGGGTTAGACCTCTGTTGCATTAGAATTTGTTACAATTACTTAGCGATCAAAAACTGGCTGTGCTGTTAACACTCAAATACTTATTATATTCAATATTCATTGGTTCTTCTACGTAGTTCATGGTTAATGAAAACAGATTGCGTAGTTAACTCAATTTCAACATGAGGGAGAGTTAGACCACTGTTGCACTCAGCCTTTCAATTGTGAATAAATGACGAAATAAAACAAAAATTTATATATTGTAATATCCATCATTAAACCACAGGGACAAAACCTCGTTCAAAAAAGTCCCAATTTATTTGTTACAACAGTATTTATTTTCATGTACAAATAATTACAAAATTACTTTTCAATATTTGTTTATATCACACACTAGCAATTTTATAACTAGCTAAATCTCCTTAACCATAAACACAACATTCTCTTGTTTGTTCAAAGCACTGGTCTTGTCAGTACATTAATGATCAATGTGGGGCAGTGGGCAACTAGGTTTCATTCCTGGTTGGGGGTGACTATATAGCTTTGAATAATTTGAAAACTCCTGTTATTCTCAAGATTAATACATATGTCATTCCAGCAACATAGTCTGTTATGCCTTGCTCCAGCAAACCTCATTTATAAGGGAGCAACAGAGTGGTTCACAGTTCTTGAACGGGGTACATGGGAGTAAATAACACGTAAATTGTTATCTCTGTAAAATTCATTACTCTGCCGCCATTCCCAACGTTGTTCTTGTCGCAACCGCCGCCGTCTATCAACATAACTTACAACACAACTGGCAGGCATCCATATCAGAGCAGTCACCAAGATAACGGTTCCAACTATATTGTCTTTCAAGAACAATAATACTTTGTTAATATTGATGTCTTCAATTATATCCCAAAATCTTTCTACAACATCTTGTATTGTCTTCTCACACAAGCCCTACAAACAATACAGATCATAGCTTCATAAGCATTTGCATTTGGTACAGGATACAATACCTCCTATTATACATTCTTGTTTGATAAAATATGTAAATAAATGCATTGAAATGTAATTTTTGTCATGTAGAAACAAATTTTTGACATTCTCCAAAAAGAAATCTTGAAAGGAAGAACAAAAAGTATCCTTCCTTAAATATCTCAGGAACAGGATTACAATACAGATATATCTTCCCTAGCAATAAATTTGCAATAAGCAATCTTAGGTTATATAAATAACTGTCTTTATCGATGGTTCCCCCACCTTAACCACTTGGTTAAATGGATCCCAATGAACAAAGAAAGACAAATTTTCCAAATCCCAAAAAACAAAAAGAAAAAAAGTTATTTTAAAGTTCTTAATCTTGAGCATTCAGCCATAAAATATAAAATTACCTTATTGCAAAAACCTTGGATACAAGGCGTTCCATCAGGTAAAATATCTTGGGGATCAACAGGGAAACAAGTGTCATTCAAATTCATCCGGCAGCACCGCTTACAAGCATCACCAACTGTATCAAAAAGAAAGAAAATAGATTTACCAACGTACTAATTTTGTTATATATTATTGTTAAAAAAACACTGTTTTTGGCATCTCATAAACTACAGTTCTTGCCAAATTTGATTGAATAAGCATATGCAGGTAAAAAATCAAAATCAAACCAATAGACTGCAAATTTTTTATAAGGAAAAAATTAAGTTTATCACATTAACCAAACTTAATAAAGAAAACAATTTTCATATTTTTTAAGAGTGCTCCCAAAAATATATTATGCGGGGGAAAAATGTATCATGACACAGAATACTTAATACATCAAATGAAATAATATAAAAATAATGAAGTCTACTCTTACAAACTTTTAATTTACCTCTTTCAGTAATTTATAACGAGGTCACCTCTAGAAAAAATTTAAGATCAGACCCCTGAATAAGAAAAATACAACACAAACATTTTTGACTCTCCAACCTGTATGGAAATCATATTTCACTACTTACTGGTGTCACACATGCAGCTCTGAAGTCCTTGTGTTTCACAATATGGTACACATTTACCCCTCCGGCACTGGCCACGTTCCAGACAGCCTGTTCCATCATTCATGGGTGGGCTGCGAGGACATTCAGATGACGCTCCAGTGCAACGTGATTCTTGTTCACATGTGGCATACTGAGCATCACGACATTTTACACCAACAGGCATATACTGACAGTTTTGGCAGCAGGGAGAATTTTTATCACTGAAAAAATTGCATTAATTTGTAATTGCAAATCAAATGAAATAATTTTTTTCCTTCAAATAATTGTATTTATTAAAAAACAATATCTGCAGAAATGTAAAAGTAGGTTTTCCAATGACCTGTCCTTAAAGTACTGTAATATTAAATTAAAGTGAGTTATTTTACAGTTCTACTACTTTTTTCAAAGCAACTTTTAAAACTTTTTAATAGCATTCTCTGTACCTGCAAACTGCTCCTTGGTTACGACGTAGTTTGCAATTTTTATCACAACAAGCATCATTGTCTTCCGTTCCCAGCAATCCCGCATCACATTCTTCATCCCCTTCCACTCTGAGATTGCCACAGAAAGATTCTTCTGGTTCTGAAAAGCACCGACCAGACTTTGCTTGCAGTACTTTACGAATTGAACGTAAACTGCATGGTGAGAACCTCTGTGGATCATGAAAAATGTTTCTCAGTAAATTTAGTGAATACTTGGAAAGTTATTGTAAATTGAAAATAAATAAACTACATTAACAATACCTTATTATTAACATCATAGCCACTGACACTATATGTATACATCAAATAAGATCCTCCTTGACTTGCACTTGGACTGCATTCAGGTATGTCAGGATCGTGTTCTGAACCCCAATTGTGGCCAAACTCATGTGCAGTGACCAAGTCAGCTTCACGAGTGATAACTCGTTGTCCATAATGGTTGCGACTGGAGCTCAATCCGGAGTTCAAATACAGTGTATATCCATTTTTGAAATACTCTGTACAAAATATCGATGTTGAAAGATTTGAAGGTAATGAAATATAAATATTTCTGTAGTTCTAAGGCAGAAGAACCCCAAATGTCAGGAACTATTTTTCAGGAGACTCTTTTCAAAGTTAATGTTTTTGCAGTAATTAAGAATTTATTTCCAATAACGTGGCAAGTCCATTTGTTTCTCCACTAAGACCCTCTTTCTGGTAGAACCCTGCAAAGTATCACTGGATAACAAAAATCAAATACTAAAATGTCGTCTTTTTGACATATTGGGTTCTGCTTTACTACCACAGATCTATATCAATAATATATTATAATATTATATCAACCAATATCAATGTTTTTAAATAAAATTACCAAATAAAAGTAAACAATAATTAAATCATTAAAATTATTCTACAACAATAAATATTGTGTTTTTAACTTTCTTTTCCAGACAATCCAAAATGATACAATTCATGTAACAAATCAGCACATACTTTTTTATAGTACAAAAAACAACTGTATAAAATTGAATGAAAAAAATGAAGAATACTGAATGATACACATTTCCATACCTTCAACACTTTATAATACAATAACTTGACACAAAACTAACATACATGAATTATAAAAGACTATGAAAAAATTTCTAAAGATTTTTACAATACATTCAAAAGGAAAATTAGTTTTATGAAGAAAATTTTGATAGTAATAAATTCTCATCAAAACAGTTTCATTGAATAAAAGACATTTTGTCAGAGATGGGATTTTACTCACACTAGCAGAGCTGAAACTTGAAGCACTGAATAATAGTCAAATTGGAAAAATATTTATTCATGCAATTTTATACCACAGAAAAGGTACAAACAAAGAGTTGTCTTCGTTCAAAGAGAACATAAATCATTTCCTTCATGCAATCATGCATATAACAGGCTCAAAAAGTGCATAATCATGCAAAGTTACAATATCTTGACATTTTTCAATCTTCATTCTACAGAACAAATTTACAATGATAATTATATTGATATTAAGTTCCATTCACATAAGAAAGAAAAAAATTATTAATATGGGTATAAGCCTTTTTTGGGAGTTTACTAGTTGAAAGGTGAAAAAACATTAATAAAGTTTTCAAATGCTTTCCATTTCTAACCTGGTGTGCAAATTCCTCCAACAGAATTGCGACGGGGAGACCCAACATAGGCCAATCCTAGGATGCCACCTTCAAATTTGAGATCAGTGAAAAGGTGAGCCAAGCAGAAATCCTTGTGACTATATTCTCGGCTGAATACCTAATTGCCAAAAAAATAAAATAAAATAATAAATGCCCGACAAAAATTAACCATTGGCTCAACCTAAGAGTAAGTAAAGTAAATTAATGTGTAAAGCAGGAAATAAAATACTTATTGATATGATACATTCTTTGCCAAACTTTGCACAAAAATATGCAACATATTTATAGTGTAAATAACATGAAAGAAGTAGAGTTTTTCGTTCTTAAAAACTTCACTTTAACATTCTTATTTCCATTTCATATCACCAAACCATGTCCTATTCAGCTTATTATACTACACTCTCTCTGTTCTAGCTATTTCTTGGATAACAATTTTTCAGAAAAACGAGAATCCCTTCCCTTCTCTATACAAAATGCTAGGGACAAATGATAATTTTGTACAATTTATAGGACACTATTGTCACAAACAAAACCCCATAAATACGCCACTACTGGATAGGGAATTACTCCCCCCCTCCCGGGATGCATCACTCAGAATGAAGACAAAAAAATGAAGAAACTGTCGATGCTGTGAAGAAGTTGGTAGGCGCACATGGAACCTGCGGAATTTGCGAAAATTGCTCACTAGCAAGTGAAGCCCTTCTTAAGGTCGGGATCCAATATCCTTCTTGAAGAAAAACAGAGCTAGGCATTATCACAGATATGAATTTCAAACACCACCATCTTTCACCAGTAGAGAATTGTGAGTACTAAAACACAGAGCAAACTTGTTCATATTATTTTTTATATACAGCTAATAAAAAAGTAATACACAGGGCAAGAAGAAGAGGGAGGGGAGAGTTCTACGTGTTAAACTTTTTTCTCTCTTTCAGATATTACTTTTTTCTAATTAGAAAGTGGCCTCTACATTTTAAAATATAGTTCTAGCGCAGCATACACATCTTGTAATACAGGTTACACAAAACTCTCAAAGTTCTTAGAATAATATCTTGATATCTATATAAATGAATTTGGAAGGTTTCTGTCTGCAATTAATTGCAGTTTTATAATCACATATACTTATTTATGTGATATAAAAACCAATTCAATTGCTTTTATGACTTTTGCCTGCCTGCCCATTTGCTTGTTTGTCTGAGGGAACCTTAGGAGATTGGCTTAACTGACTTTAATAGGGTTTTCACTGAGTATTTCTACTGTTTCACACGGGTAGAGTATTTTAGCAGGACTAAATTAGACTACATTTTTCAAATTATTATTTTCTATTTTATAAAGAACAATGATTGTTTTTGAAGCAAAACTTTGTTCTGATAATTACATTTTATAAACATGACCATCAAAAGAATAGTAAATTTATGTACATGAATGGGTGAAAACCCGAATGGTATAAGTAACATTTTATATATTCAGAGAAATCCGTTTATTTCAGTCAATATTACTATAAAGTTGTGATGCTTTGTTTCATCATTAAAACCACAGCATTTCAATTGTTCACTAAAACCACGAAAATAGTTTGCAACTGAAATATATCCTAAAATAAATGTTTTTCTCAGAATTTATAAAATGTCACTTATATTATTCTAGTTTTCACCCATTTGTATAATAAATCATACAAATATACCCATCTTCCTTTCTTATCCCTTGCAGAAAAATTAAAGTGTGGACTCTTTCAGTTATTTGCAAATAGCTCAAGAGAGTAAATCTACCTAAGGTAATATGTTCCTGAAAGCCCATAAAATTTCCTACTTAATGCATTTTAATTCATTTCAATGGTACAATTAGGCTTTGAGTAATGTAAGATAAAAATTGTTAGTGTTATTCAAAGATGCATCTGCTTACAGCTACCTACAGCAACACTGATTGTAGCAAAAAAAGTAGGGTGGCACAGGGCAAAAGGAAGAGGGACTGGGTGATCCTAGATGGAAGGAATGAGTCAGAATGAGATCACACAGGGCAGAGCAGGGTGGGGTCAAATATAGCTGGTATACATCATACACAGAATTTATTATTTTTCCTGTATAATAAATGATTGTGCTGGTTGCTACAGCTTAGCTTGTCTTGCATAAAAAACTGGTATTTGAACATGTACCTCAGACAAGATTCAATAATTTTATGTAGTAATTCTGTAACATCTCAATCATCAATGTCATAATTTTGAAATGTTAATTTTTTGTTTGCAATTTTCAAAAATATAGTGAGTTGGCAAAAAACTAGGACTTGCGCAATTTCTTTGAAGAACATTAAGGAAGAAAATCTCTTCTTCATTATCATTAGTTGTAGAAGACCCCAAAAACATTTTGAACTTTTGCAATTTTCAAAAATTGAGAGATTTTAATGAAAATGGAACCTGCTCTTTTTTTTGTGTCCTTTGCTATGACAATTACAAAAATTTGGGGCCACTTTTGAGAGAATTTTGAAGTTCCTGTAAAATATTTTTAATAATAATTCATGTAAAGTATTGAATACAATTCAATTGAATGATATAAATTCATAAATATTCATAAACAGAGGAAGAATATTCATAAACTGAATTTAATTCATGTAAAGTAACCTCCAAAATCCAATTATGCATAACAAACTCAGCAAGCCCTCGAGTTCGTCTACCAATATCTATCATGGAATAACTGTTTTGAAGAAAATCACCTGTATGGTTTTGGCGCAAGCATCTAATACAGAGAAATGAATGTTTTGTTGCCAAAAGATTTTACTGTATCAAGGACCCACAAAAGTGGATTCTGACTACATGGGTAAGAGGAAGTACTATATGAAGGAACAAAATTAATACACTTTTTCAATACACTTCTATGGGTTTTTATACCATATAAGCCATATGACCTTACAAATATAGTTATTTTCAAATTGCAGATACTTAATTTTACTAATAAAGATGACACAATGATTGCATATGATTACTTGCATAATTATAATTATATCACAAGTAATTACATTAAATTCTTGACCTTCAGTGTTAATGAAAGAATAATCTTCTGATTGAGTAAAAGATAATAAAACAGAAAAATATCAAACATGTTCCAAGAAACTCCTTTCTAACTGCAGATATTTAATCAACTTAATAAAAAATAAAAACAGACATTATAAAAATATGTAGCAAAATAAAATAAAAGTTTATGTTGAGGTACTGTTAGTTATCACGTTTTCTAAAACAATTTATATTCACACTGATTTTATGAACATCTTTCACAATACTCATAACTTTGCATATTTAACAAATTTCTGTCGCTTTCTTATGAATGTCTGTTGTCGCTTTCTTGCAAAAATCCCATTCTTTATCATCAGTATTTCATTTCAAGCAATAATACTTTTTATAGCTAATATGATGTTCCCTGTCAATTAATTTAACTCTGTGATACCTCTATTTCTTTTCCTGGCTATATTCTAAACTCCCTAATTTCTTCACAATTCCCAGATTCTAATTCTTCTCTGATAGCCATCCTACATCTATTATAATATAACTTCCTTTTCTACATTTACTTTACTGCAAAGTGCAATGTATACAAACAAGGAAATTCATGATTTTTCAGCTAGCCATAATTCCAAATGTGCATTACAATAGTACATTTACTTTATGTCAAAGGTGCACATCTTCTAGGAGACAAATTGTTCAGTTGAGAAATTTATAACTAATTTTGAAGATGACCCCATTAATTTGTCATAGCTTACCTCAAGTAAATTACGAACATCCCATTTTTCCCTGACCATGTTATAATGGGCCTCCCCACCACGGACACGTGTCGGCTCACTGTGGACAACAATTTTCTTTATTACAAAGCCCATACCCTTGAAGCCATCTTGTTCTTGACGGTCTTGCCAAATGGTATCATTGTATATCTTATGAACTCGATCAATCAAGCTGATCTGAAAAGAAATCAATGAAAGACTTGAAGATCTTAATGATTCTTAATGCATTTATATAAGCATACAAATATGATTATTATATAATTATATAAGCATTAAAATGAAAGTTGGTACATCTTTATTTCAAAATATTTCATTTGAGAAATAGCAAATGAAAAACAGCAAGAAAAGAAACAAAAATTAATTTTACTTTGTATGCAAAAAAAATTTTTATTTTTGTATTTCTCCATCTATAAACTATTTCTTTTTCTACATTATATTTACCATCAATCAAATATTTACCTCTTACCATCACCAAACTTAGAAAGAATGACAAAAATAAACGTTTACACAAGATTTATTACCTCCAAAAATTAAGCCACACAATCATATGCTCAAAAAAGTACCTACCAGATAATTAATAGTAGTCTTTGTGTTACTACCGCCCATCTCTTGGTAAAATCTATAATCCGCAACCAACAGCAGAGGGCATCGGGTTTTAGTTGGGGTGTATTCATATTGATCTGCCTGTCTCTTACTTCGTGTGTCCAAATGAGCTTCCTTGATAGCATCTAAACACATACATAAAAACAACCAACCAAAATTATAATCCATCAGGGATATTTGAATTTCAAGAACTTTTTTCTATAATGGGAAAAAAAACCACACACTACGATAATTTTCTATTCAAACAGTGCTATTCTCCAAAAAATAATATTTTTTTGACAATTTTTTATACGGATTTCATAGACACAAAATTTATTATATAAAAGGGAATAATTGAACTTTAATGTTGGTAGATAAGTGAAATTATACTTTGTATTGAGGTGTTCTAGAAATTAAATTACATTTTATTTTGAAATAAAAGTTTGTTGTTGTTGTTGTTATTGTTGTTGTTTGTTTTTTATGTAAATCTCTCACGCACACACACACACATGTACACATATTTACAACTTTATTAAAATAAATATTAAAAATTAATAACATACCCTCTGCCTCACGAACATATCCACACATTCGAGGGGATGAACCAGTTTCATCCAATGGCTGATCCCAACTGAATTGTACATCAGAAGCTCTATATGATATCATTGACATATTGTCCGTACGTGGCAAGTGACGCCATGATGGCTGAAATTTTATTTTTCAGAGTTTGCTTAATAGCCAAGAATACAGAACCAATACACAAACATCAATCAATTAGTTTCCCTCTGACAATTGCAACAGAAAATTATTTCAGTTTTAAAACAGGTAATAAATTGCAAACTACATCACTACTAATATGGTCTATATTTATACAACTCATTTTCAGAGTGAGTAATGTCATAAATACATAATTAACTGCAAAATTCACTAAAATTTTATAAATTGCTTACAAAATTCACATCCTAACCCAATAATGTATTACATAGATAATCAATATTTCCAGTAGTCAACAATAATATAAAACAAAATTATAATAACCTCAATATGATATGTATCATCTGGTAAACTAATAGATGCTGTCATTAAACCATCTTCCAAGTGCACGCTTACATCAGAAGAAACTTCTCCAAATACTCGACCATGATAAAACTCTTCAGTATCTAGAAAGACATGTTACACACATACTTTAATCTTTAGACCAGAAAGAAGAAAAAATATTAAAGTACACCTTTTAATAATAAAGTGCTTTTACCAACAAAAAGGGATCTTTCCTCTCCATCTCCGTCAACTGTAAATGCTTTAAATTGAGAATGGAAAACTTCTTTTTGTGGACTAAGAATTAAACGAAAAGGCCTGAAAAAGATAGTTCTGATAAACTTTAAAACTCACAAATGCTCTATTCTAATTTATTTCTCTAGCTGAAATTTACAAATACAACTGTTATTTTATGATCCATGTTACTTAAAATAGGGTCAATAAAATACCAATAAATATTTAAAACATCAAGGTTTTTTGTTTTGAAAGAAGATTAAGATAAGTTCTTAACAAAATTTTGTGATTTAAATGAAAAATATGGGTAGTAGATGTCTTATCATTTGCTCTTATGAAAAATAAATATATATATATACATATATATATACATATAATATATATATACATATATATATATATACATATAATATATATATACATATATATATATACATATATATATATACATATAATATATATATACATATAATATATATATACATATAATATATATATACATATAATATATATATACATATAATATATATATACATATAATATATATATACATATATATATATATATATATATATATATATATATATATATATATATATATATATATATATATATATATATATATATATAATACATATAAACAATAAATTTTAATACGATTTTGAAATTAACAAAATGAACTTTTATGAGCTGACATTTGAACATCACATTATTGAGCGAGTTGTAACTGATCTATTAAAAGCATTTGACTTTTGTATTTAATACTTCAGTTGACGTTTCATCTTTTAGCAAACATGTGAGTGTGAGGTTATAGTAAGCAAAGTGAAAATAGTGATTTTTTTTAAATTCAATGTCTGGCAATTATCTGATATGTCTCTTTTCTCAAATAATTTCAGTGACTTTTATTACAAGAGATGCACTGTATTTATAAATTAAGGTGGACCAGAATTCATTACAACATTTGTGTACAGAGTTTGATAAATATAGAACATTTCAATTACATTTTCAGAAACACGTTTAATTCTGTGTTCACAGTCAATGGCTATTATATTGTTCCAGAAATTATAAACCTCCGTAATTTCATTTTCGAGAATAATTACTAAGAACATGAATATATAATATCCTTGGAATTATTTTTGATTCTCCATGTACAGAATATGTGGAACTTCTCTCCAGATCTTTTGTGTGTGTGTGTGTGTGTGTGATGTGATCACAAAGGTTCAGCTTGTTAATGTTTTTAAAAAGTTACTAAAAATGTCAAAATGAATGGAAAATAATGGACCTTACCTCCCCAATGTATCAAATGACACTTCTTTAATTTTATTGAATGGATGTGGACTTGGGTTTACACCTCTTTTCACTATGTTATGATTTAATTCGGAGGCATGAAGCATTTCATAATATTTCAAATTTTTATACAGTGTACCTAAAAACATAAATTAAGAAATTTGTAATTAACCGATTACTGAATACTACAATCTTTAATATTCCAATACTCACATGATATTGCTACAACATTTACTATCACCAATATAACTCGAAGAATTATGCTACACATTTCTAAAACACTCTCGCATAAGCTTCAAGAATTCCATTACAATCATAACACAACAATAGTGGTGCACATCTTTAGAAAACTACCATGGATATATTTAATCTCAAATCAGGACTTAAATTTCTGACTACTTATAAAGCCTTTCATGCCTGACAGAAATAGTGACAGATGTCACATGGGCATTTGGTTTCCCAAATCACATCAGCTTCACAATTAAAAGCTTATCTCCGAGGTATGATAGCCACGTTGGTATAAAAATAGCACCCCATATCACCACCTCTATAACTCAATTTCACTGCTAACGAACGACCTGGCCACGACTGCCTGCGACTGCCTTCGACTTCCCAAGACTTCTTTGTGCAGTTTTGTGAACGCACAGAAAGTGCAATGTACGTTCACACCACTGCGGTGAGACCATTCCTACCCTTACGGGTGCTTACGGGCATCTATGGCCAATCTTGCAACATTAAGAAAAACAGAAGGTCAAAAATGACTTCAGCCTACTGGCGCGCGCATTGCGTGTGTGGAATTACTGTTTATGTTTCAAGTCTCATTTATCTGTTTCTGATTACTCGTACTCCAGGAAGTATTTCGGACGCCTATATGTGGCCCGTTGATCGGGTTGGTATGAGGCGATCTCGAAAATGAGATTTTCTGAGTCAAATGCTTTTTCAAAAAAAAAATTTAACGATATTTTTGATATGATCTATCAGCAGTGGCATTGATAAATCGCGATGTGTATTTTCGATGGGAATGTTTCTAGGGGCGCAGAGGGCAGCCCTGAGACACTCGTTTTGAACTAGTTGCAGGTTATTCAGATGCGTAGTTGCTGCAATTGCCCAACTGGGGCATGCGTAGTCCAGTTGCGGCCCAATTATTGCTTTATAAAGCGTGAGGCGGTTTGCCGTTGACAGTTTGCTCTGCTTGTGAAAGAAGCTTCGCAATCTGCCTCGGGTCTGCCGCGTTTTCTTTCGCACATTGTCGATGTGCAGATTAAATGTAAGTGGGCTGTGACACCTAAATATTGGACATGTTTTGCCCAATTAATCGCATCTCCGCATAGCGCGAGAGGCATTGGCTGCGTGCAGAGTACAGCTGAACTCTTACATTGACTTTGACCCGCCACAACTTCAGCCACTCCTGGATCAGTAGTAAATGCTGATCCCAGTATTTCTGGAGAAGCTCGATCTTTTTAGACGTGGCTATTACAGCCGTATCGTCGGCGTACAAGGCGATCTCCGTTTGAGAGTGGGTGGGAATATCACGCACATCATAGAGGCTAAAGAGCGTAGGAGCAATCACGCTCCCTTGCGGCACTCCGGCGCGTATGGCGCGGAGGGTAGATTTAGCATTCAGAAGCGTCACTTTGAACGTTCTGGTTGCTAGGTAAAAGTGGATGAGGTGTACAAGGTATACAGGAAAGTTCATGGAATGGAGTTTGTAAAGACATGTGTGTGTGTATACACACACATGTAATGTGTAAATACAATTCCTGATACAAATACTATTTAGGGTCAATTTCACCAAACAAAGAGTCAGAGTTTACTCTGGAGTAAATCATGTTTACTCGAGAGTAACTTCTTGGAGCGTTTCACCAACACTTTACTCGAGTGTAAGGGCCGGTTTCACCAACAGCCGAGTAAAGTTGAGAGTAGTTACCCGAGAGTAACCATTTACTCCAAGATAGTATCTCTCGAGTAGAATATGAGCGTTTCACCATGCTTCTAGAGGGTTATTTTACTCTAGAGTACATACTCTCCGATTTACTCCGCAAATCAGATGAACACACAATATTTGAGAGCGATTCAAGAGCGAAAAATCTAATTTGGAGTTCGTTTACCGATGGCGGTGCAAATGAATTTTCTACAACGAGGGAAAGAAAATGTTTAGTTTTTCAAATGTTGATCTCGTGTTTTTCTAAGTTCTGTAGTTATTATTTTTCCTTTTGTTGTCGTATTCGGAACGTACTACCTTTATTTCATATCCAGAAGGGAGAAAAAGAACTTTAGAAGTTCTTTACAGTTTACAATGTATCTGATGAAGTTAAACAGCTGATTTGGTCAAACATAACCTCATGACAAAATCTCGATCGTCATAATTAAAACCAACCCATTCTCTCTCGCACCCTTTGTTTAGAGAACTTCTAAAGTTCTTTTTCTCCCTTCTGGGTACGAAATAAAGGTAGTACGTTCCGAATACGATAACAAAAGGAAAAATAATAACCACAGGAACTACAAGTACTAAGAAATATTGATTTATTTTTTTCAGTAAAAACTGTATGTGATGTATGGGGGAGATCATTTGCGCACGTTTTCTTGAGTTCCAGAATCCCTTTCCAACATTTTAACTACAAATAGTTGAAAGATTAATAAAAGTTTTTTTTTAAAAAGCAACATATAATAATAAAATTTAGAAAAACACGAGATCAGCAACATTTGAAAAACTTAACATTTTCGTTCCCTAGTTATAGAAAATTCATTTGCACCGCCATCGGTAAACGAACTGCAAATTAGATTTTTCTGCATTGCTAACAAAATTGCTAACAAAAACGTAACTCGTCTCCAGAGAAGAAGAATGAATATTTATTAAGAAATAAAGATACAGAAACTAGGAAATTAACTAACTCAAACCACCATTACACCACACCAGATTATAACGCCAAGAACTCCGAAACTGAAATGAATGATAGAATATAAGGAATTAATCAAAGGTTCACGTTGGTCCGCATTGGTTCCCAGCATCATTCTCGCTCACAGCCTCTTGAATCGCTCTCAAATATTGCGCGTTCAGCTGATTCGCGGAGTAAATCGGAGAGTATGTACTCTAGAGTAAAATAACCCTCTAGAAGCATGGTGAAACGCTCATATTCTACTCAAGAGTTACTATCTTGGAGTAAATGTTTACTCTCGGGTAACTACTCTCAACTTTTCTCGGCTGTTGGTGAAACCGGCCCTTTACTAAAAAATAAACATTGCAATATTCTTTGAATCTTGAACAATTAGCAAACTTATGAAAGATAAAAGGGTTTCTTCTGCCCCCAGAGAAAAATAATTAATTTATTACTGTATCTGTAGATATCAAATAATGATTAAAAATATCACGTTTGACTTGTAATGTCAAAGTAACGAGTATTTTAAATACATTTCCCCTTTCAAACAAAGAATTCACAAGGCACAGAAATCCATATGATTTGTGCAGTATAAAATCACATCTCAAACATTTCCATAGAAGTGTATATTCGTTATCCACCAAAACAGAATTAATAATGATGCCCCAATAATTATGTTTTTTTTATCTCTATTTCCACCAAGCATTTATTATATCCGCAAGTTTTCTTGAGTCCCGAAATATCTACCCCCACTCCTTTCCCTACATTAGTTGCATTAAGAATAAATGATAATAATGAGAGATGTAGACAAAATCTGGTATTCAATGATCTTATCATTGGAATAAGAATCTTTGTTCCTGAAATAAACTCCTTAAAAATTGTTTTTTTAATGTATTGCCTTGTGTTCTACACATATTGTATTATTTTTTTAATATCATTTCTTTTGCATTTGAGTAAAGTCTAAATAATATATTTGGGAGTTATTTAACAAGATTTTATTTTAAATTTTCATTTAGACTACGAATTTATTGGCAATTCAATGCAAATTGGGAAATGCTAAAAATTTATTCAACAATTCAAACCTATAAATTTTATTGAAAGACCAAAGTTGATGATTCTGAGCATCTTTCTTTTTAGTCAGACATCAATACATCACAAATATTTTGCAGGTCCCTGAAATTTACACTAAAAAGTTGTGTTCTTTTCATTGATATCATATATTATGGGGAAAAATAATTAAATAGTAAATATATACTAATCTGCCAAAGTTACAGGGTAAAACTCAAATTGGAAAAATTTGAGAAAATGAGAGAGAGAGAGAGAGAGAGAGAGAGAGAGAGAGAGAGGAGAGAGAGAGGCGGAGAGAGAGGGAGGGAGAGAGAGACGGAGAGAGAGAGAGGGAGGGAGGGAGGGAGAGAGAGACAGAGAGACAGACCGAGATAGACGGATGACGGACGGACGCACGGGCGGGCAGGCGGGTACACAATAATTTGCATTCTCACGTAGCTATCATATATTCAAGCAGCGCTTACATCAAATTTTCAATATCATGAACGGTATCGCCTGTCACCACGTGCCCCCCCCCCCCCAATTTTTGGGGGAAAATGTATATGAATGCCTCCTACGGCCGACTCTACACTACGTTTACACTAATACTCTAGAGTTGGCCATGATAAGATCCAATGTAGGAGATGTTGGGTGTATTGGGGGTTTATCTCCACTAATCTGAACTTTATAAAAATTATATATGCCTATTGAATCCCACTAATAATTTTGAGTTAGTGATACCCGTAGAACAAATAATGGTTATTTCCACCAGGATTATACCCATGACGGTGATGTTCAAAATTGTGATTATGGTTATCATTACTATGAATGGAAATGTCACGAACTTGTTTAAGTTACCTATGCAATTCATTTTATTAGTTATTTTACTTTACAACAGATGATACTGAATGGAAAAAGGTAGGTACCTATCCAAGAAAAGACATAAGGGAATATAGAGGAACAAGTATAAAGTTTTCATCATGATACAAAGAGCTTAGAATCGTGATTCAATACTTTTTATATTGGCATCGCACTTTCTATTGTGGTTTTAACCAGTTTTAATAATAATAGGTATAAAGTGGGCGATCGCCGAACTATCATTGGTTAGTTGTCCTTGGTATTTGGCTCCTTTGAGAAATATAAGGAAAGCAGAGAATTTGCATAGTATACACAGAAGATTTTAACAAATATCCGATAGGTTGCGTTAAATATATTTTCAACGAGAATACTACACGTATACACATATTGAGTCAACTTGTACTCTCTGAGTATTCGCTCAGCACTACTTTTGCCTTGCCCTAATGGCTTCGGTGAGGTGTATGGGTGTCTGCTGTCATTTGTGATGTTGGCGAACAAAGTAGTGAAATTTCAATCTTAGCGATAGTTGTGTAATAGAAAAAAATTATATATGTGATATTTCGAAAACATTTCTTCGAGAGCTACTATTATAATGTATTTTTAATACTTTAGTGCCATTTGAGGCCTCGTCGAGCGCCTCAAGCGTGAAATATCCATGAACGTTTAGAGTGCTTTGTGATGGATACCTCAGTTTCTTGTCCAGTATGTACCCTTTACCTTCGGGAGGGCGTCTCGTTGCAAACGCATTTAAACACTCATCCAAAAGATCAGGTTATTGAAGCATTATTAAAGTACTGTGGCCCTGGAAGGGAAGGAAATGCTCAAAATGAAATGGACAGTATGCTGGCTGCTCAATACACTGGTGAGCAAAATGAACCAGCTCTTGGAGAATCAACAGAGTCTGGAACATCACAGCAGTACCCATCAAGTAGTAGTCACTTTACAGCTGCAGTAACATATCAACAGTTCATGAGTAGTAATGCCTCTGTTGGGGGTGCTGTGATGCCTCAGTGCTTCTCAGTTCCTGCTATTATTGCAGCTCCTGCAGGGGAAATGGGTACGGCAGCAGTAATGCCATTGCTGTATAATCCGTATATCCTCCAACAACAGCAACAACAACTTCAGTTTTATAATGCTTTTCGGACCGTACCGCAACAACCACTTACTCGTCAAATTCTTCCACCATCTGCCTTGTTTCCTATTTCACCGCAATTCAGCATTGCTGCTAGTGGTAATCCTGTATTTCAGAATAATATTCCAGTGTCTTCCAGCTCTGCTGCTGTTCTACAAAATGGAGATAATATTCAGTCAAATTCATCAATTTTTCTGTCATCTATTTCAAATGGATGTCAAGAAGCTAAGCGAAATGAAAAGGACCAGGCCATTGTACCTTCCACCCCTGAATTGCCGAAGTACAGGGATGTTGAAGACAAGCAGTGTTCTCCTAAGCATATAAGTCAGTGTAGTGATAGCCAAGAAACTCAAGAAGCAGACCAGGTACAGGATTTACCAAACAATAGTGCAAATGTAAGGGAAGAGTATGAAGAGAATATAAATAATCAGATTATTGTACCTTCTCCTACTGGTGCAAAAAATGATTGCAGCAACAGTGCATATGGTAGTGATAGAAATGAGAAAATGGTTTCAAATTCTTGTGACAAAGGATGTGCAAATGAAGATGGTAATGTGTGTATGGATGATATTACTGGGGCATCAGATGTACTGTTTAGTCCTGTGAGTCCTAATTTGAGAGTGAGAACAGACCTTAGCAAAGTTAGTTCTGAAGCAAAAGATGAACCTGCAGGAGGTAATAGCAGTGAATTAGAAAATGCTTGTGTTGATGTAATAGTACATGAAGAAAGGAATAGCATGTCTGCAGCTGGCGAGAAATGTAATGAAAATGAAGGTTGGGGATTTCTTTCCGAAACAGATAAAAACGGCTCAGTAGAAATTTGTCCTGTAGATAGTGCAGAGAAAGATTCAGCAGAATATATCACATCTGATATTTACACAGATGGGGCTGTTTGTGAAGTGGAAAGCCAACCATCTGAGGCTCAAGTGCCAACAACTGTGTGCAGAGATTCTGCAGCAAGTATGGAAGGAAGGCACTTCAAAGTTGTTGATATAGAAGGTATTCATGTTCTTGTACCAACTCACTTCCTGGCAACTGAAGGAGATCAGGCCCAAAGTGATAACCGTGAAGCAGTTCTAAAACCATCCAGTCAGCAAAGTAGATGCGGAGATCAGACTACAGATTGTGATACTGATGTGAGTGCAGTGGCTAATCAGGACATTCAGACTGACGAAGTGATGCCTCCCATGGGTGAACTTTCAGGACAAGAGAGTCTTGGAGAAAATGATATCAGCTCTTGGTCTCAGGTAATATGAAATTAATTTTGTGAGTGTGTTTGTGTAGTGTTGTTACCTTCTGTTATTTTTGTATTTGTCCCTTTGCCTCTTTCTAAATTGCATAATTAGTTTTTAATGTATATTGGGGGGGGGGGTCTAACCATTAAGTTCTGTTACAATTCATAACAGCATTGTATTACCGCCACCTACTGGCATTGAACATTTGGAGTAATCTTCCTTTAATCTAGTCAGTTAGCCTTTTACTCCTTCAGTCAGGAGCTCGGCGCTGTTAGATCACAGGGTTCCCTGTTTGTCAATTAACTAGGATCCTGCGCTGCCCTGAATTACATAACCTCTGTGGCTTCATGAAGTTAAGGAATTTGGGTAGCAACACAGGCATTAATTGGAGAGTAAAGTATTGGTCAAGTCAGAAATTTGATTCAAAGCTCGGCTTTTGATATTGATTAGAAACTTGCACAAAAAGCTGTGTGTAGTGTTTCTCCTTTTATTGTGTTGTTATTACATAATGTCACTGTTACTTGTAACCACACTGTTAACTATTAATATTCTTTGCACATGAGAATGAGATTCGTGAAAATTAGTTTTTCCTGCCCATTAAATGGTAGTATACTTTACAGCAAGATGTACAAAGTGTCACAATTTGAAATTTAGTATCATTTAGAGCTATTGTGGGTCTCCAAATGTTTCTTCTAGCTTGCCTGATCTAAACTCAAAGGACTTCTTTCCATGCAGGTACTGAAAATTTTAAATTAAGATTGTCCATCTAAAGCAGTCTCTTGCCTTACCACACATCTAAAATCTTAAGTTGTGTAATTTGTTTTGAGGCACTTAAACAAATGTCTCATCAGATCATCTAATGTTAGGTTTATAACATCTATATATTCAGTATATTCAGTCAGATATTGCACTAATAAATTGAAGGGCTTGGCTCTATATAGGTCTCTGCTACATATTTGTAGAAATTAAAATAATTTTTCTAACATAATCACCATATTACTTATTACATTTTGTGTAAATATAGAGATGCTTGTGTGACAATTGTCGCAATACTGCAAAACTGTGTGTTCTTCCTTCTCTGGTGTGGGTCATCAGATTGAAACCATCTTGTCTGTGGCATCTTCTCTTTTCTCAGTGGCATAGGACTGTCTCAAGCCAAATCCTTTAATTATCTAATTTTCAGTGATTCCAGAACCTTTTGAAAACATTATACAGGATTTGTTTTATGATGATTGAATTGAATGCAGCAAAAGGTTTAGTTTTTTAAAAATATTTTAGTGGGCACAAGGAATGCTATCTTTTAGTGATTGTAATTGTTTAAATTATTCTTTTCTGCATCTTGTATGTTAATTTTTTTTTGATGCACGGCTCCATATTCTTATCCTTAATTGATGTTTTGAGTGGTAATTGGCAAATACTCTAATCAAATGTTTTCAGCAGTAATACTGTTTTGTTTGTTTGTTTGATTTTTTAGTATAAGGCATTGTTTAATTTACTAATTTTAAGTTGATGATTTCCATACGACCTTCATGCCATAAGTTATCGCTTGGCAAAATTGAATTCCAGGTCCCTCCTCCATAAATAAATAAATAGAAAAAGTTTTCGTTGTATTAACCCTAGCAATACGAGTTCTTATATTCACTGAAGGGATATATATTCACTGAACACTTTATTTAGATTTAGATTTTAGATTTATTTAGTCAAAAAAACAGTAAAAACTGTTTGTGACGTATGGGGGAGAAGATTAACTGTGCACGTTTTCTTGAGTTCCAGAATCCCTTCTAGTTATTTTAACTATAAATAGTTGAGAGATGAGGAAAAGTTTGAAATAAATAAATAAAAATTTTAAAAAAGCATGAGATTAGCAATATTTTAAAAGAATAGACGTTCGTTTCTGAGTTATAGAAAACTTGTTTGCATCGGTAAATGAATTGCTAACAAAATAGTAACTCGCCCTTACATCTACTCCTACCATTACAGGCAAAAGGAGAGTTCATGTGTGCACAGTGAAGGTACATTTACGTCCAGAAGCTAAACAAGGGGGCATCTCAGCATTTGCTCAATGGATCAAGGAATCTGGACAAAAACCTGATCGAGATGGGGACTTAGAAATACAAAAGTCATTCAAGGAATCCTCTTGAATGATTTTGTATTTCTTTAATTCTCTCTCTTTCTATAATCTCAGTTTGATACATTATACTCTCCATCACAAGCATCCTTCTATTTCCCATTCATGCACCTTTCTGACATTTTCAGTGAATAACTGTAACAACTGAAAAATAGTCTTACTCTTATATCTAGTTCTGTTCAGGGGATTTTATGAAAAAGAATGAATGTTGAAAACATTGCCAAACAAACAAATAACATTTTTTGTATAGATGAAAGGGAAAAAATAATATGACTACTAAAAGCACTATTGAAAAACTATGCTCCTTGAGCATGCCCCCTCCCCCTCTCCCCCATTTCTAGGGTTAAAAAATTCATGTGTTTTATTTTTTACTAAATTCTGTGTAATTATTTTGCAATACAATATTAAATATTAATCAAAATAGTTGTTCTGCACGAAACCAAGTATTTAATGGTCAAAGTACATTCTTATTAATAGTGGTGTCTCATTGTACACTGACCTAAAAAAATATTTGAGCTTAGATATTTATTACTCAATATTTTACTTTTTGGAATGAATTAGTTTGTACTCTTAAAATCAATATATTTAAAATTCCATTTTTGTAAATATTACATGAAATTATAATTAAAGCACTGTCAAATGTATTAATACGATATATTTTTAATAAAAATATGATATAGTGACTACCAAATTCATGGTAGGACGTAAAATTGCAAATTTTGTACAATAGAAGTCTACTTTATCTTTATACAAAATTATTATAATTATTTTTCCATATTTGTATAATGTTTATTTTTTTGAAAGTATATCATTTTTTAGCGTCTGGCATAGATTTTCAGGGCCTGCGGTGATTGCCCCATCTGCCCAGGCCTAGTGGTGGCACTAATTAGAAGAAATTTAATTTTGGCATTTGAAAAACATTCACCTAAGAGTATGGATATATACAAGTTTCTATTAATTATAAAGTTGAGAGCAGAATTATTAAGGTCTTGGATATCTGAGCAAAATGTTATGAAATTATTTTAACCCATTTTCAATTTTAAAGAATCAAAAAAATTTTACTACAAACCGTAGAAAACAAATGTAACAATTGGATTAGAATATGCTATTATCACACCCATTCAAGCGTGTAATGATGATAATGATTACAATCTATTTGTTTTATAAATACAACACAAGGTGTGTTCAACATGTGAAGATAGTTTATATTACAGTTAATGTGAATTTGCTACTAAATACAATGCATTAATTTTGTAAGTGGCAGTGCAAAGAGTGCAATAAAAAATTATAATTTTAAGACGGAAAAGAAGAATTGTTCTGAAATGAGCTTGCAGCCTGGATTAGGTACATTGTTTCTGTCCAGGAATAATTTTTGGGGGCTTTTTTGAGAGTGCAGTTTCACTGTTAGGGACATGCAGATTTCTTTTTTGTCTAGTATAATAAATATGAACTTGAGCTATTAGAGTAACAGAATCATTGATTTATAAGGGTCTTCTTTTTGAAGATTACTACTTCAAAAATGTATACACAGAGTCCCACCAACTATGGGCCACCCCAAAACTTCTAAACCATTCATGATATTGAAATACTTTTTGATCAAAGATGCAGAATCATGGGGGCAAGTAATATGCTGTAGAGATATTGTTTAAAATATTTTTAGTTTTTGAGAATTTTAATCATCTTTAATTTTCTAAATGGAACCATATATTTTTCTCACTTGCAATAGATCATAAAAAGAAAAATACAATAATGTAATGTATGTTAATATAGCTGCCCTTGCAGTTGACGCTTTTGGGGAAGGTGGTCTTTCTGACCTTTCCCCTCTCTGCAACAGTGTCTGCTCCAAGAAAGCCACCTTCCTCTCAGGCAACAGTTGCAAGGGCTGCTATAGGAAATATTGTGATAAATTACTGAATTTAAAAACACACATTAGAAAGTTTGTTTTTAACTCAAATTACTTCCGAGATATTAATAAATGATATATCATTGTATTCCTCTTTATATGTTCTATCAATTGGTGTCGGAAAAAAATCCATTTAAAATATCAATGATAATTAAATTTCTTGAAAACTAAAAATATTTTAAACAATATCTTGACGGCATAGTATTTGTCCCATCATTCCGCATTGTTGAGCAAAAACTGCATTTCGATATCATAAACTATTTAGAAGTTATGGGGGTGGCCCATAGTCGGTGTGACACCCTGAATGCATTTGAGTGGTCAGAATTGTAATACTTCCGAAACATTCATTTCTGGTAATATAAATGTTAGCTTAAAAATATATTCTTAACACATTGACTGCCTCACGAGACCATAATTATAAATACTTTTCAATTATAATGTTATAATTTTAACATGTTATTTTCACATGTTGAATGGCCTTTTTTTGTGAAGATGCCAAATTTACTATGATTTTTCACTGTTGATGTATGTGTGCATTCTTCCAACATAAATTGAGAAAGTGTGAGAGTCGTTTCTTTTAATTTGCATATTTGATCATTTCCCCTTTAATACTATCACTTCCATTAGCTTTTCTGTTGTAAATTTTTCTAAAGGTATCTTCCTGTTCCTCATGTCATAGATTTCCTTTTGTGTTTTCATGGGTTGTTCTTGGTTTTCATATCCAGGTTCTATCCGTAAACATGTATAATATGAGAGGAATTGCTCATGTTGTACTTCAACTTGAAAATGTTCTAATCTTTCACTTCTCTATTCAAATGTTTCTTTAGTTTATAACTCATTGTCTGGTGCCCATGTAAACTGTCATCAAAAATATCCTTACACGTTGATGAAAATGACTTACCAGTCCGCGGCGCCCTCCATCGGTAATGCTGGAATTGGGTGTTGACTCACCCTTAGCCTTGATGACAGCTTCCACTCTCGCACACATACCTTCAATCAGGTGCTGGAAGGGTTCTTGGGGAATGCTGCACCGAGGAGAGGTATCGATGTAAGACGGTGAGGCCTGGCACCAAGTCGGCGTTCCAAACATCCCAAAGGTGTTCGATAGGGTTCAAGTCAGGCCTCTATGCAGGCCAGTCCATTGCAGGGATGTTATTGTCGTGGAACCACTCCGCCACAGGCCGGGCAATATGAACGTATGCTCGATCGTGTTGAAAGATGCAATCGCCATCTCCGAATTGCTCTTCAACAGTGGGAGGCAAGAAGTAGTTTAAAACATCAACGTAGGCCTGTGCTGTAATGGTGCCACACAAAACAAGGGGTGCAAGCCCCCTCCATGAAAAATACATCATAACACCATTTTAAACGTGTCCGGATACTTTTGATCACATAGTGTATATCATGCTCCAGATCGTTTTTAGAAAAGCTAATAAGACGCGTGTTTTAAACGGCTCCATGCGACATTGCGATGAAAATTTACAACTAGAACCAAGTTTTACTCTTCTATGATATTTTTGAAGTCAAATTTCTTGGCACAGTAGGACTTTCGTATTGAGAAAAAGTGGACCGGTAAACGTGTTTTTTATAGAAGACAATTTTCTCAATATAACTATTACGTAAAAGAAAACTCCATGGTGTCAACTGATAAGTTAATACAACATTTTTACCATTGTGTCAACTGTTATGCCATACATTTTTGTAAGTGGTAGTTATTTTTGAGAAAATTGTTCAGTACTGTGCGTGGATGAGATATTTTAATGCTAAAATAACTTTGCATTTTTGCTATGGGAAAGAATGGTGTAAAAGTCATTTAGATACATAAATTCAATGCTCTTGGATTGAGAGGTAATGTGTTCAATCTGTCTCTGTAGCGTTTAAACCATTCGTGTGATTTTTTTTTTTTTTCAAATTTAATATTCCCCAATAAATGTGGTCCAATTTGAAGCCTTGAAACGTTTCCAAAACATTCTCAAAAACGATGTAAATGTTTTAAAATTTAAATTTAGTGTAAGAATGGAGTAAAATAAACTTACGCAGATGGTACCTACAGGTCCGATTTTTACTATTCCCGGGATACTAAGGGTGTTTCAAAAACTGCAAAAGTTTCAAATGTTTCTCAGGCCATTAAAGGCCATTTATGCTTACAAAGATCCGTTTTAATTATATTATTATTTTATTACATTAATTATTATACATTATTAGAAGTGAGGAGACTTTCCTAGTTCCTTGTGTATTAATAATTTGTGTGTATCTGTAGCCTAATCCCTCTACAATTTGAGTCGAACGCGTGAGACGGGCTGGGGGGAAAGTGAGGACGCGGGTTCAAAATTCGTGTAAGGCATGAATGTTGGAAGTTGTGCTTGTGTGTGGATGGGGTAGGCAGTCCGACCCCCTTTAATATTACAATTCTATATGTTCTTGACCTTACAGGCAAACTGCATGTGTTGACCTGAATCTCTTAGTCCAAATTAACGGCTCAAGCACCGAAATGAGGTTCAGGGAAGCCAGGGGAGAGTATACGTTGACAGCTCTTTTCGTGGCAGCATTTTGCTAGAGGATCAAATGCCACATGCAGCCCCGTCACTCCTACCCAATAATTCAATAAGACCATGAGATGTAAAAAATGTTTGTTAAATGTCGATCAAGTTACACTTGGACTCTGTGAAACATGAGCAAACACATGGTTGAAATTACTTCTGCTTCCTAAACAGAACCATCTCACAGTTTCCAAGAAAGAGGGTGGGGAGTAAGTTTGACAATTCACGGCGAATGTCCGGTGGTCATACAAGCGTAGTATTACATTGCTTTGTAAGAAAGACGATTGCAGTAACAAAATATTAGCCAGCTGATGCAAGAAATATTTTTTTATCAAAAACTATTTAAAATGTGACGAAATACGTAATAAGTAAAATATTTAATTATATCAGAAAATATCTCGAAATGTGTAAAAAAACAACTGGTCCTACAGAATGGCACTTTCTCGTTCTGTTAGTTTTCTAATTTCTTTAGTCTGGACTAGCTTTTCGGTCTTTCTCCATTCTCTTCCCTGCCAATTCCCATTTATCGCCGCCCAAAATACATTTTGTATTAATTCCCAATTTTTGGGTTTCTCATTGGTAGAACCGAAATATTATTTTAAGACTAGTATAGAAGGGTAAAACAATATGGATATATGGAAATTTTTTTTGAAAAATTTTGAGCCATTTTTATGAAAATGTCTTTGTAAATGAGAAATTAGAAGCTCTTTTCTCAGAAAACTTAATTGGAAATCGTTTGAAGCACTTCTACTCACAAATGCACTAATGTATACAATTCACTGGAAATGTGCCAAACAGCATTAGAGGTATTATAAAACAATTTGCGAATTTTTTTAGAAACCAAAGAATACAACCAAAAGGCTTTTATTACATCTTAAACAGTGCATTTAGCACTATCTGTCAAATGGTTTGAAACAAATTTGAAGCAGTTTTTGACAAAATGGCGTTTGGGCGTTTCTGTAAATGCGGAATTTTGAGCCAATTTTCACAGACACCTTTCGAGTTTTCGTGAAACTTTCTAAGGCATTATTTGAAGCAAATATGCTCATAAATGCAATAATGTATACAAATTGCCCTTGTATATACAGCGATCACTCCCACAAAATTGAGATCTTCGGAATTTTTCATTTTGTAACAGAGCAATTGGAGATTGGAACAGTTTACCCTCAGCAACTTTCAAAGCCTTTCCTCTAAGTGTCTAAAGTTTCAGGAATAAGTTAGAACAAGCTCAGAGTAATAATGCTTTGCTTCACAGCACTAATAAGTGCTGTGAAGCAAAGCAAAACAGTATTCGAAGTGCAGTGAACGCGATCAATGCCATCATTTAAAAAAATAATTTAGCCAATATCTATGTAGCTTGTATTATTGATTTTTAGTATCACTAACATATAATTGTTGCTTATCATGATAGTTGAAATAATTGTTATAATAATATTAGAAAAGTAGAAATATCGTAGAAGAGTAAGAAGTAACCTGTAACAAGTATTGTACTTCAGCTTCTGGGCCAATGGCCCCATCTCGATCAGGTTTTCGTCCAGTTTCCCTGATCCTAGAGCAAATGCTGAGATGGCCCCTTGTTTTGCTTCTGGACATAAATGTAACTTCAAATTAACTTCTCCCCATAGTATGTCACATACAGTTTTTAAAGTAAATAAATAGAGTGGAAATACAGTACTGGCACGAAAGGACATTATTTACTTATAGTTCCAATTCTTTACCAATTGAATATGCGGTCCTGCAAGTTTCGATCTTATGTCCTAAACTCTTTGTATTATACGTAAACGATATGCCCTTCAAATATTCATATTCAAAACCCAAAAGCTGCAAATTAATTTCACTGTTGATTCTATGAAGTGTGGACTGAACTATTCTTTAACGAATCTTCGAATTTTAGCATAATTGAAAAACTATTGTTTTCATTCATTTCATTTATTCACCATCACATGATAAATCTGGCTTTATTGTATCATGTACAAAGGTGTCTGTCCTCAAAATGGGTTGGATGCCACACGTAAGCATTGGATAGAAGTTTATTAAAGTGAGAGATTAAGCTTCGCGAAAAAGAATTCAAAAAAGGAAGGATGCAGAATATTATAGCAAAAATTTACATATTTTCAGAACCAAATTTAATCCTTCTCGTTACAATACATGCAAAAAAATGTATGAATATAGAATTCACTGATATTCAACCCATATAAATATACCTAAAACGCACACAACTCACCAACTAAAATTCGTAAAAGCCACCAAAACACAACACACGGACGCCAGGTACCGCCAATAACCTCAAACAAAACAGCTGTAGCAGGGCGCAGAGCCGCCATGTAGCTTATTTGTTGAATCCATAAGCATCTGTAGACCCATTTCAGTCCTGTATCCTGTAAGTTATAGAAAGCCTTATAGGTTCCATAAGTCTTATTGGTTGTTCTAGAAGCACGTTTTGTCGCTATGGATTATTTTATAGAACCAATAAGCTTACGGGTTCCATATGGAACGTTTATGCACCTGGCCCTAGTAAGGCCGGGGCGCCGAGCGCGTCAGTCCCGGAAAGACGAAGGAGAGCGAGGCCAGGTCTCTGCTCAAGCTGTAGCGTGTTTGAATGGTAGGGTGAGCAGTACGGACTTCCCGACTAGCTGCGTTCATTGGGGTAGGGGCAGTAAATTTGCACCGAGACAGACGCGGGCATCGGCGACGAGAGAGACGCGGCGACTCGTGATAATTCAAATTGTGGCAGATACCAAGTGAATGTATTTCTATGAATGCTTGTCCATTTCGGAAGCTGTTATTGTTTTCAAAATTTGACAGTGTGTGAGATGGAATTGTGTGTATTTGCACCCTTCACTCGGTAGATATTCATAGTCCCTTTAGATTTATAAGTAGTTACTTGACTACAGATGAGTCCAAAATATCTATTCTATTGTACAACATTTTAAGTTTTAATTGATCTTTCCCTCGATTACGTTTTCCGCGTTATTCTGCCTTCTTACAACTATTGTATTGAAGTTTTTTTTAACTTTCTCACACTTCGTGGTGAGAAGAGAAGTAATCGCGCGCCGGATAACGACGAATTTTCACGATGAAAACTATAATTGATGTTGAAATGTGAAAAGTGAATAAATCCTATTCCTATATATTGTAAATTACTTCCTCTAACACGTTGTGCACCCAGAATCCATGTTTGTGGGTCCTTGATACCGAGATATCGATTGACGACAATTTTCTCCAAAATTGATATTCCTCGATGGATGTGAACGAACTCGAGGCTGAGAGTTTGATTCTTTGATTGATCTTGATTTTGATTCTTGATGGTACTTTACATGAAGCCTAAAAAACATTTTCAAAATTTTCTCAAAAATGGCTCCAAAATGTTTAATTAAACTTCGTCATCGGATAGAATAAAGAACGTTTGAGAGAAATGTTCATGTCTCGTGTTTGTTAAAATCCCAGATTTTTTGAAAATTGTAAAAGTACATTTTTTGTGCGTCTTCCTACATCTATAATAGGGAAAAAGAGATTTTTTCCCTTGATGAAATCGATTCCTTAAAGACAGCTCTTTAAATCAGGTCGTATTCAATTTCTTGAAAGAGTAATTTTCGAGTAATTTGACGCAAAATATAGGCAATTAAATTTTTTTGGGACATTTTTTCCTCAAAAACCGCGCCAAATGGTTTGTTTTCTCTCCATATGCATCAAGGAACGGTAAAAAGTTGGTTAGTTTTATTTTCGGGGAAGTCGACGCTTTTTGAAAATTGTTCTAAGTTAACATTTTAGAACTACAAAATTGAAGATATAATTTTTTACCCGAAAGTCTGTTATAAAAAATAAGCTCTTTAAAATGGTCATGTATAGTTTTTTGAAAAAACGAATCGTTTTCTCGTGATTTGTGCTTGATATTTATGCAAGTTCTAGAAACAATTCTCAAACACCACTCTTTTTCCCCACGGATAGAAGGGTTAACTAAAGAATCGCGTGGGTCTCATTTTCGTTTAACTCCCTGAAATATCGAAAATTGTACTTTCAGAAATAATGTGAGAAAGTAAGTGTTGTTGAAGCTCCATTAGTTCAGGAATGTACTCTCTTAAATCGCTAAAGGTTCGTATTTGAAAAATACTATTTGTCGTCGTCGGCGGCGGCGGCGGCAGCAGCAACACATACAATTAGTATCTCTCGAGATCATGTCCGTTCACGACGCGCGAGCTCGCGAAATGACTACTGGCCCCAAGTGAAAGAACTTTACTCTAAGGGCTCATCAAATGTGTTTGGTGAATTCAGAAACCTTAACATCAAATGAAAATAAATTCCCCAAACATCATCCATGATGCATTCAATCCCATCAAGAAGGGACTGAATTTGTGTACCTTCAATAACATGCGAATTTCATAGAATTAAGTTGCAGCTAATTTCAGACAAAAAATGAATATGGATATTCCCGTCGGAGTTCAACCTCGCGCTGGACCCCGCTGTGCGGTGCTCTACGCTCTGCTATCTAAGACGGCGGCTCTACTAAAGGTGCGGGGCGAAAATGCACGGTACCCTATGATGAGGTATTGGGATGCGCGGCCATAGAGTAAACGTAGTAAACTAGCTTAAGAGCATGGCATTTGTGCGGTGCTTGTAGCTCACGAGACGCCAGAGAGCGTTCAACAGGCACTCTGATTTCAAAATGATTCCATGCACATCGATATTGCTGCTATATCTCAAATATAATTCAATATCCATAATGAAGAGTGAATCGCGAATATGGAATTCAAATATTGAATACCTTTATACGCAAAATATATATTTCTAACATAGTCGATTTTTTTCGATTATCTGGCGATGTGCCAACGTGCAAGGCAAGCACAAACACCTTCTGGCGTACAGGAGTGTGAGCGAGTTTAAATGGTGTGCAATTTTGTTAGTAGTCCAGGCAAAATACAAACCCCAACGGTGGTACTAGAAAACAAACTTTAATACTTAAAATGTAGGCAATTTTATCGCCTTTCATTTCATGGCAGGTTAAGATTTTCGAAAAATGAGTGATTTTTAAGTTGAAATGGGATAATTCCTTTTTATCATGTTTTTTCTTTTATCACTTAATTTCGGAGTGCTGTCGGGGCAATAATGTTAATTGGCTCATAAAGTTTGACATTAAATGTAGGTCATTTTATACCGTAGAGGGCAATTATTAATGATTTTTTTTAATTTTTGGAAAATATTGAAATATTTACAAATCTTTCACTTAAAAACGTGTTTACTGGCACAATTCTTGTTGGTTCAAACTTCCGTGTTCAGCTACCCAAGAAACGTGTAATCTTAATAACAAAATTTCAAAACTACCCGTAAGCTTTGCTTTATTTTCTACTTTTTATTTTACTGGACTACATGAAATATTGGAAAGAGAATGTCCTTATTGGAAAAGCATGAACTTTATTGGTTTTATATGAATGTAAAATATCCGTTATTCATTTGTCTCAACTTTCCCTATGTTTCAGTTGTAGCCAGTGTTGTGATGCTGTACTCATATTAATGATTTAATCTCGTATTAAGCATTCGTAATGGAGAGAGATTGCTTATGTTCTATTCTGATCCTAGCTTGGCGCTTGAAGATAGTTAACGTCACGTCGACGATACAATTGTTCGCTCCGTTAACCAAAGACTTACATGAACATACGGGTGCATGATAGTTAAGTAATCGCTGTTAATCGTGTATGTAAACGTGCATTTTTCACATATTCATCAGTGATACGTGTTGTGTTTTTCCTCAATTTTAAGTGTGAAAATCCTTTGATTTCACATGATTGGGGCATAAGTAATTGTGTAACTAATGTTTATACTCATGTGGATGTTATTGTAACACATTCATCTTCTTTTATAGGGCCCGTTTATCACACTTCTGGGCTATCGATGAGCCGTTGCGTGTGCAAGAATGTTGAATAAAGTTTTGAGTGTTTCATCAGTAGAATCAAACGTCTGAGCTGTTCCCGTCAGAGGTCAGAAGTTAACTAAATTTGAATGTTGTGCTGTCTTTTGCTGCAACAACGCCCTCTCTATTATGTCTGTATTTTCATTGTGTTACATATGTTACATTTTTTGCGGACTTAAATGTAAAAATGTTACTTTTAAATGTCGTATTTTAACGCAAGAGATTAATGAGGATTTAGGTAAGATTCGTTTACTAACGCAAAATCCAAATTCATCAGAACAATATGTTACTTGCTGATGTTAACAATTGGAACAACAAGCAGAAGAAAACAAAAGTACTTCGTATTCTTTCGGCTTTGTACGGATATGCTTGCACCATATGTGAAAATAGTTTGGATTATCAGAGAAAATTCACATGCGAAAAACGCCAGCGATATTTAGTAATTCTATAAATTGTATTAATGTGAACGAGGTTTTATTCATTTTATTGTGAAAGAGTTGAGAAAGATCTGTAATCTTATTCAAATGAAACATTGTGTAGGCTTGTTAACGTCTATTTCTTTCACTCCAAAACTATGCAAATAACATTTGTTGGACGAACTCTGTGATCGTCGCTCGTTCTAGAAGCAGACTTGTAATTGTACTTGTATAACAGTCGTAGGTGTTACTCGTACATCGTAGGATTTTTAGTTGCGGCGGGTCTGCTAGTTCCAGAAGGAAAATCAAAATCATTTAAGAATATACACAACCCTGTCTCATGGTAATGTGACCACCGCCTATGACGTAAACGTGCAATAATTTAAGGGTGGCAACACGAATAGTGGAGGGTATATAAGCGTGTCAAGGGGAAGCGGAAAGCAAGGCAGTAGTTGTCACAATTCAGATACGGAGCGATTTATTTATCGGAGGTCTGAAAGAACCTGATCATTGGCTTTCGCGCCTCGGGCGGAAGCCTTTCCGAAACGGATGCGTTTGTGAAGTGTGCGCGTGCCGCCAGGGTTAAAGCATATCGTGCGTTGCAAATTGACGATATCCAAAACAGGCGCCGAAGCAACTGGTGAATCACGGGCCACGGATGACGGGGGAATGACGGCTGCGGAGATGTACGGGCGGATAGGCATGCTACCGTAGAGCATCTGATAAAACAAGGGGCTAGCAACAGGATGTCCCTCAACTCCATTCAGCGAACGTTGTTGCGTATGGGCCTCCGCAGCAGGCGCCTGGTTCATGCACCCATGCTGACTGCTGTTCATCGGCAAACGAAGGATGGAATTTGCAAGTCGCGACTGGGCGTCCGCTGAGAGGCGACAGGGGGCCTTTTCAGATGAATCACGTTTTCTGCTCCGTCGGTGAGATGTCGTTGTCGTATACGGCGTGAAACGGGTTCAGGCCGTAGGGAGCGTAATGGTGTGGGGAACGTTTCTTTTTGACATTACCTGGATAATCTCATTATTGTCGAAGGCACAATGGAGCAACAGAAGTATGCAGCTCTCCTTCGGGACCATGTTCACCCCTGTATGCAGATGTTTTCCCTCAGCAAGACGTTATCAGCATATCAATGAAACGTGTCATACAGCTCGCAGGGTACGTGCGTGATTCGAAGAGCACCAGGGTTAGTTTGTAGTTCTCCCCAAGCAACCATACTCCCCCGGTTTAAACCCAATTGAGAAACTTTGAGACCATCTCGATAGGGCTGTTCGCATCATGAGATTCGCAACCGAGGAACCTAGCGCAGCTGGCCACGGCAATACTAGGCATGGCTCCACATCCCTGTCGGGACAGACCAGAATTTAATTAACCCCCTTCCTACACGTCTTGTACCGGTCAGCGCTTCAAAAGGGGGTTATTCTGGATTTTGACGAGTGGTCACATTAATGAGGTTGGTCTGTGTGTATGTTGGTAATTGAGAATTAAAATGATTTTTACGCATTATTTCTGTGTTACTGAGCATCGAATTCACTATCATTAATATTTTTAATATAACTTCTTGGCTTCTTTAAAGAACACAAATGTTCTAATAATTAGCTCACTATTTTCAACAGTGATCAGTTTCTAAATTAAGCATTACTAAAAGAGAAATGTTCCGACAGTCCAGTTATCAGAGTGTATCAACTATATCAGTATCCAATCATCTTTAGCAGGATGAATTGTCAAATTTAAAAGAATATACGTTGAATATTTTACAAAGTGAATAAAAGTACCATATATCGTAACATCTTAATATGGTACTTGGTTGTCAAACTGTAACGGCCTTGTTTGATAATTCTCCAGTGTCGTATTGTAATGTCTTCCGATACGCCATAAATAACTATTAGGCATGTAGGGTGTCCGTCTTGCAAGGTCTCAAGGGCCACAACTAAAGCCTTTCATATGGTTGCGGGCCATATTTACATTACTCGGGCGATACACACGTGACCCCGTATTGTTGATCTCAGCAGTTTGCCCGGCTGCTCTGAAACGGGGGGTAGGGGGGTGAGCCATGCATGATATCAAGCTCTGCCATGCATGACGCAGTGAAACATAATGGATGATATTGGATTTCTGAATTTACTAAAAAAAAGTCCCTTCATCTAAATTTAACTTATTTCACATTAAGGAGATGTTAGCGCGTGCGGTAGGCGCAATATTCTCGTCCGACGTGGATAAAATGACATTCACGTTTGTCTATTAACCTTTAGTTGGCCACAATAAATGTCACCTGACAGTTGAAGAGCCCTGAAATACGGTATTTAATTGCGACTGGTAAATTTGAGTGACGTGCGATTGATAATTGATAAGGCATTCAAAATTTCAGTAAAGCTGTATCTCTACCATCAACATTTTGTGTAATCGTCGGAAAAATTGTCTTTTGCTATGAGGCTGATAATGTGGGGAATGGCGTGTTCGAACTCTGAGATCCAGAGTTCAATTTCCAGTACGAGAATAAAATTGTGATGGTTTTTAGATTTATTTAGTCAAAAAAACAGTAAACAATATATGTGATGTACCGGGAGAAGATAATGTGCGCATATTTTTTGAGTTCCAGAATCACTTCCAATTATTTTAACTACATGAAAAAAAGATCAGTTGCAGTATACCAGATACATTATACTGCAACTGTTCTTTTTTCGTGTATAAATAGTTAAAAGATGAGTAAAAGTTAACGATAAATACATAAAAATAAAATTTTAGAAAAGCACGAGATTAGCAACATTTAAAAAAACTAGTCATTTTCGTTCCCGAGTTATAGACAACGTTTTTGCTACGGTAAACGAACTGCAGATTTGATTTTCTACATTGCTAACAAAATAGTAACTCGCCCTTACCTCCTACTACTACAAGCAAAAGTAGAGTTCAACAAAACTTGCGCATAGTGAAGCTACATTTACGTCCAGAAGCAAAACAAGGGGCCATCTCAGCATTTGCTCAATGAATCTGGGTAACGACAAAAACCCGATCGAGATGGGGCTCATTGGCTCGGAAGCTGAAGTACATTATTTGTTACAAACATATTAAGTCTTGAAAAAAATATCCAATACAAATGTAAAGTAATTCAGTGTATCACTGTTTCGTTAAAATAAACATTTTTCTTTTTGATAATCAGTATAGTCTAATTGTATAGAAAAAATTATGCCGCAGAAAAGATTTTACGTTTAACTTAAGTTTGTGGCCCGAATTCAATTGTTTAATGTCATCTGGCAATGCCTTGTAAAGTAATGTAAATGTATTGTATGTGGATTTTTGGTAGTGAGCGGTTGATACTGACACTTGATGAAAGTGATTTCTACGACGTGTGTTGTAATCATAAATATCAGTATTGCATGAAAATAAGTTCCCACCGTTAACTAAGTCAGTTTTGACAAATATTACAGATTCGTAAATAAATAGGTAAATCAGTGGTAAGATTCCAAGCTCAATGAAGAGAGGCTTGCAAGAATCACGCGGGTGGCATTTTTTCATTATTCGAATAATTTTCTTTTGCAATCTAAAAGTTTGGATACTACATACTGCGCTTCCTCAGAATATTATATCATATCCCAGGCGGGAATGCACATTTGAAAATACACGCAACGAGCTGCATGATGGCTAACAGAATTTGAAAGAATTCTGAATGCGTAACGTAATGAACTTCAATTAGTGTTTAATTCTGTTATATGTACATTCCATTTGAAGTTTGAATTGAGAGACCTAGAAATTTTGTTGCCTTAACATCAGCTAAATGCATATTGTTCATTTTCAACGGAACATGCGATTGCTGATTTGAAATGCAAAAATACATTGAAACTATTTTCTTCGTTAACTATTAATTTGTTGTTACAAAACCAATTTGAAACTTCTAAAATCGTACTATTGTTTCATTGTTGCAAATAACATTCGTGTCATCGGCAAACAGAACCATTCCTCCGTTTTTAATAGACGAGGGCAGTTACGTATAACAGAAAGAGGATTGGGCCTAAGATTGAGCCTTGCGGGACCCCATATTCAGTTGGTAAAGAATTGGAAATAAAAGTAAATAATGACCTTTCGTTCCATTACGGTATTTCTACCCTTGAGATCGATGTTTAAGGTACGAGGTTATCCAATCTAGGGCGATACCATGAATTCCGTAAGAAGATAATTTTGATAGTAAGATGTTATGGTCAATAACGTCAAAAGCTTTCGAAAGAACTAAAAATATTCCAATGGGTGCTTCATTTTGGTTCATTGATGAAGTAATATCTTTAAGAAAAGAAAGAATTGCCGTTTCCGTAGATTTTGATTTTCTAAACCCGTGTTGTGAGTGAAAACGCTTCGTCTTTCCTGAGAATAGTTACTATTCGCGTATAAAAAAGCCTCTCTAAAATTTTTGAGAAAATTTACAAAAGAGAAATTAGCCGGTAATTTTGAATTTCATTTTTGTTCCCTCTTAAAAAGTGGCTTAATTTTTACTGTTTTGAAAATATCTAGCAATATTCCTGAGTTTGCAGGTTCATGTAATATTATATTGCGAAATAGTCACAAATAACGCAGGAAATTATATGCAGATGTACCGCTAGTTAAATGACATTCATAATTATGGTAAACTAAAGAAAATCTGCTTTGTAAACATGTGGCATCATTTTCAGTTGTTCGAATACGGTAAGGTTTTTCTTTAAACATCCTCCCCTATGTTATTTCAGTAGTATAGATGAATTTTGCGGCTCTCACGCGCTACTAGGCTTTATAAATGAGGTGTCTAAGGAACGAGAATTTCACGGAGACTTGACGAATTGCACTTTAACTTTTAAAATATGAAGTTCTTGTTAAAAAACGCATCTAAATAGCTGTCAAATCCAGCTCCCAACACTGAGGTAACATCTATATAGTTATATATTTCAAACACCATGCGTTCTAGGACCTTAATACCTGGAATTTTAAGGCCAGGGGCCTCAAAGAAAAGTTTCCCCCCACCGTAATCTACAGGATGAGATCTTCTGGAACATTCTATTACATTTTTGCTGGTTCGGCGCTTGATACTGAATTGCGTTGCAAATTTAATTGCAAACTTCGCGAAAAATGGGACTGATCCTGTATTTTCGCAAGGACAACTTTACTTAGGTTTCTGAGGAGTAAAAAGCTTCTCTTTTTTTTCTTCCTTTTTTTTCTTTTCTTTTCTTTTCTTTTCATATTTTTGTGACTATAACGGTGAGCGAACAGCAAATTCAAATATCGTTTTTAAGGATGTGTTGTGAATTGTTCCAGGAACATCTCTTTAAATCTATATATAAATAAAAGTGAATGTGCGTATGTGTGTCACACATTGACGCAAGAACTACTGGACCAATTCCGCTTAAATTTGCACATTTTGTTCTTGCTAGTAATGGGAATGTTTGAATTAAATCAGGCATGTGTGGACGTTGTTGCCGATGAATTCATTTATGTCGACCCAATCGCTCCTGAACTCTACGCAACCCGCCGCCCTGTCAAGGATTAAGTGCTTCTTTGCTGTATAAGAGTATTCTGGCCATGCCATGATGAAATATCGGCAGGAATTATTACTTGATCTCGGACAAGTTAATGAAATTTCTCAAAGATAGTATCATAGCGAACGCATGCCCAAATTTGATGGAAAACATTTTGACAATAGCTTGACATTTGACATTTAGACACTTGACAAACATGTCCAAAGCAGATCATATTACAAATTCATTCTTGCGACAAAGTCATCTATTAGAATTTTTGCACAGAGTTGTGTAGAATATGATTAACAATCACATGAAATCAATGTATGTGATATGTAATACAGTGCAACAGTCGGGTCCACTAGTACTGAATAAACCTTAATTGCAAATTTGTTTCAAGCATCAAATGCATCGTTTGTTACTATTATCTGATATTCTGCCAGAACATTTGAAGTTACTGTTATACATTTTTAAACAATAAACACGTTTCGTTATTGGCTTTCCCTCTTTATTTGGAAATGGAAGGATAGAGAAGAGTGTGTGGTTAAGTAACATGCAAGAGTTATCGCACGGTACACTAGTTAAAATTTACAAATGGTATAAATATCGTTTTTAAGTGTACTTGATATGGGTATCATATTGAATGCAGATGTGAAACGGGAAACTGTTGTGATAATTAGAGGCGGATTTTAATGGAATGTCATTTCCTTCCTTTCACTTTAGAGCAATGCCATTTAATATAGAAATTCATTTCATGGTATGAAAAAACCGAAATTACCCATTGGTGACCGTTCGGTCGTGCTTCTATCAGTATTATAATTATTCTTACATATATTACCTGATATTCCAAATCCCTGTTTAAATTTTAATATATTTTCGGCACACGTGGCATTGGCACTGGAATATTTATATTAAGATCGTGAGCTGAATACCCTCCTGTACAGGATAGGAAAATAATATTTATCACAATCTTTTGGTGATGGGAGGAGAAATTACCTTTCCTTTTCTACAAACAAAAACATACACATCATTCAAATACATACGGCACCGTGACCAATGGTTAATTTATTCTAATGAATATAAATATTCTCTTTTTCCTTTAATTTTTTTTCCAACTGTTATTATGATGATTACAAAATATGATGATGGCCATCGAAACTGCATAAGACTTAATTTTTTTTATAATCTTACTTTCCTTTTACTTATTAACTAAACATTCTTGACATTGAACAATTTACTTCTGTAAGGTGTCTTATTATATATATATATATATATATATATATATATATATATATATATATATATATATATATATATATATATACATACACGTATACACACACACACACACATGATTTCTAAACTTTCCTGGAGGTGAGGAAGCACTACAATCGTATCTGCACACGTTTTTGTGTACCGTCCGCGTCCTACTTCCATTAGTTGTCTACGTTTGCACCTCAAAATTCGCATCTGCAATCACGACATATCCTAACTTATTAATGTTTATTTACAATTCGCGGATGTGCATCTTGAGTCTACCAGATCACACGAAATCTTCCTCAAAACATTTTTATGCCAGTCACGGCGACACGTTTTCACGAAAATTGCCAGCACATGCTACACCATTTCGTCGGTTCGGCATCTATCATCCTTCTGTGTCTTCTCCAGTCATTATAGTCTTTCGATTGTTTTTTCAACAATTAAATATGTCAGATTTTTTATTGTGACGAGTCTGAATGGACTGTCATACATTTTTGTGAATTTTCCGTCGATTTCCACTATGAAGTCACATCTTTTTACGTCATTTTTAATGAATTTTTTGTTATTTTAATATAATCATAATGGTATTTGCTTCAAACAATATATACGAAGTGCAACAAATGTTCATCCCCAGAATTAGGTTTTTTCACTCATATATTGTCAGGAGTTGCGAGCACTGTGTAATCTTAGGTTCATGTGACGCCTATCGGCGCTATTGTCACTTCGGCCGATTTTGTGATAAAGGCAGAGATTTTTTTAAACAGTCCAAACCAAAAAATTGCAAGCTGATTTCACTTGAACACAACGAAGTAAGTAGCTTCGATTACATCAGTAACATATCCAATACCTTGAGTTCATCTGAAGTGCTTGAAATGTTTACGTCATTTTTCTTTGTTTTAAGGGATTTTAAAGCATTTAAAAGCATTTTTGAACTTATTGTCATTATTAAATGTTCTCTCATCAAAATACGCACCCTAGTGATAATAAATAAACATGGCTGGTTTTGAAAATCGAAAGTTCTTAAATGACGGTTCGAAGAGTTTATCTTTTCAAGCGTATTTTTTTAAAAAACAACTTTATGCCAAAGAGCACCTTTTACAGGAAGGAGAGTGCTATGAAATTCCAACATCTTCATTATAGATCGAATTATGGGAGAAGGCAAAAATAAGAAGATTATAACATGAAACGTTTATATTACATTTAACTTTTTGACATGAAATCTTGCGACAAAACTTTTCAGTACAGTCGGAAATCTTCGGAAATTAAATTTTTGCGATTACAGCTACACTTATCACAAATAAGAAAAAAGTTTCAGTCAAAACTTATGTATTTTTGTCCGTAGAATCCGAATAAAAAATGGGGTTTCCTATTTAAGATTTCGATGTTGCCCACTGCCCTACCCGCTGAGGGCAGGGGGGTGCTGATTTTGGCATAGAATGATTCCCCCTTCAAAACTGTTAAGATTTGGTCTCGGCTCAATTTTTCGTACATCGCATATTTTTTGAGTTATTTCAAGTTGTCAAGTTAAATGGGACACAAGGCATAATGTCATTTTTTTTTTAATTAAACTGATATAAGAAGCTAAACAACACGTTTTTTCCATTTGTGCGAAGTACTCTGGATAAATTAATTTAAATCCTGCGAAAAACTTTTTTTTTTTTCACTTCAAGTACAATTTTCAACATAATGTTATCCTCGGGGGGCACTTTTGCTCATCTTATTCCACTTCGCTCCTTACTAGAAAGCCGGGAGAAGTCTGAGAAATTTTTTCCAAAAAAAATTGTAGCCACCCTTTTTTCTTCAAATCATTACTGGACAGTTCAGTTTTTTTTTTTTTTTTTTTTTTTTTTTTTTTTTTTTTTTTTTTTGTATTCATTGCCATTTTGAAATGTATCAGTCAGGAAACAATTTCCGTACCATAGAACGCACCAGATCTTTAATATGTTGTCTCTTGGAATAGATCAGCCTTTACATGAAGGCCAATATAATTAGGTGTTAATGCAGTCCATACCAAATAGAAATATGCTTTTCTATAATAAATGAGCTGTTCACTACGTAAGCTCGTGGAGTAGATCGTATTACGTTTTCATATTTTGTCGTCAGCATAATTTTCATAACTGAAGCAGCAGTGCGAACTGACGGTTTTTGTGACATTCCTTAGTTAAACGCGTGCCAAAAGCCTAGCCGTCTTTGAATTTTATTTCGTGCAACTACCTTGAAATTCTCATTTCCATCGACGTACTGAATATATTTCCTTCGTGAGTTTAAAAATCGTGCATGAAAAAATTATTGTGGTTTTTGTACAGTCGGTCTGGAGGCTGGTTGGACTCTCAAAGCGCAGCCTGGAAGAGCACTCGCGAGGCGACTTTTTGTCAGCCAGAGGAAGTGCGCGAGTGCCTCTCTTTCTCTCCCAACCAGAGTGTGCCGAAGCTACCACCGGCTCTTTTCGCACCAAGAATGCCGTTATGTAGCCTTATCCGTACCCCCAGCATTTACTGTTATTCACTCCACTATTGTATGAAAAAGTAATTGTTGCTAGGAATGGTCGTTCAGTAATACCTCTCGCAAATAAAGTAACCAGTAACTCTTCACAGTAATATCATTATACTCGTAAAAATGGTCCATCCTTTGTATTCACGGTGTTCTACTGGGCGAAACTTCAGGACTGGATTTTGTGGCGTCTTTAATTAACCGGGGCAATAAATTACAGACGTGAAAGGTTTGTAAATATTAAGTATTTATTCGAATAAAAATACTCCAACACCATAATACTATATACAATATTTACAAATAACAAATTTGACCGTTACAAGAAGGAACGTTCCCTGGTTACCACCACTGCTGGCCCGATAATTAAATACCATATTCGGTATGATGCACCAGTAGCCTACGCGAGCCTACATCGAGTATGCCGCACCTCCCGTCTCGACGTAGCACGCCGGCTTCGGTTCCCTGCCTCGGTAGCCTATGCATTAAAATGCAGCGCCGCGCACAACCCACACGACGTCCTACCGACGCGCCCAAGAATCAGAAGAAAGATCTTAGGTCGGGGCCCGTTTATATACCTTCTGGGCAGGCTGGCGGAACTGCGTCACCCGCTGTGTCCGCCGACGCGTTTTCGCCGCCTCCGGGGTTTCCAAGTTTGCCACCCACGACACGGCACCCCTTCCCTTCCGCTCCCTAGCCTTTGTGCAGCCTAGCATCTCTTCCGCCAGCGCTGTCCATGTGGCTGATATTTGGTACGTTTGTACTGGCGACAGATATGACGCCACAAATTCTCATTACAGATTAAAGAAAAAGGTAATAATAAAAAAAATAAACGGGAATTTTGTCATTTAAGATTCCTTTTTGTCATGATCCGTAGTCTCTAATTCCTTACACGAGAAAATGTTTTTTTTTTTTTTTACAAGTTCCCAGGTTTCAAGGTCCATTCTTTTACACTCTTCGTACTCGTTCATTTAATCATGCTTGTAATCAAATGTTCTTGGATTTCTGCAGCTATCCGGACATTAAACCAGTTTGAAATTAACCATCAAATATTAAGGGACGACTGCTCAGTTAGTGCATAGATGGAACCTCTCGCATGCTTCGCATAGTTTTAACTGTTGTTAAATAATCAAGCAGGGAGACCTCTAAAAACGCCCCCAAGGACATTATTTTTGATTCCTCAGGTTACTATAAGTCGTACCACACAACAGCCGTCCTCGTAGCACTGTTGTTTCTCCATTATTAAACCCTCCTGTAACATTGTTTTTTTTCAAAACGTAAAGTTCACATTTTCTTCCATCGACGAAAGTATCCAGTTCATTCTTCCGTGTGCCAATCGTTGCTGCTTCTTGCGACGTTTTCAAAGTTCTTGATGAATCTGTAAAGGTCCAAAGCGTTTCAGGCGTTGGACGTTTGATCTTCTTGGCTGGTTGTTGACGCGCAATCGATCGGCTATCGAATTCTGAAATTCTGTCTTGTCAAAATTAGTTATGAGCTGAATTGTACCGAAAAAGCTGTCCCCACCGCCTAAAACTTCGATACTGTTCCTCATCCACTGGAAAACAATGACGAATTATCTCCGTTAAGACAGTTCAGTAACTTAGTGATTTTCCACCAAGAATATTTTAATGTACACATCTATAGAACGTTGCCAATTCTTTTGGTTCGACAATTAGGTTACAAATATGTATGCTTCCGCAAATTTTTGATTTAGTTCTTTTGTCATCTCCCTTGTTAAGTTCATTCTTCCGTGTGCCAATCTCAAGCAATTCGATACAGGGTGCTTCTGAAAGTATTTGCTTTAATTAGTGTGTATAAAGTAAATTTCTTGTTGTATATGGAGTCAAATTGAGCATCTTAATCGTGTGAGGATATGGTGATATTTTGTTTTTGGGAGACGATTAGGTCATTAAAGTTGTTACCAAATACCTAAATAACGCGGAATAGTTCGTTTTTGATGTTAGATTTTTTAAAGCAAATCCTCGATACAAACTGTAATACTCCTGTGTGTCGGTGCTGTTGTGATGAGGGGCAAACCCGTATGTTGCAGGAGAAGGACGACGTGACGACATCGTACGATCTACTGGCGCGGGAGAAGTGGGAGGCTTCGGACGGGTCGGATGCGGAGAACGACGGCGACCTGGGCGCAAGCCCGGTGCCAACGAAGCTGCTAAAGGTGGCGACGGGCTGCCCTCCGCTGCCGCTGACCATGCCTCTGGCGAGCCCCCCGCTCGCCAGCCCGCCCGCGACGAGCCCTGCCTCAGTGAGCCCGCTCCCGACCGCGCCGCCGCCGCCGCCGCCGCAGACGACGACTGCCACCGCCGATGACGCCAAGCCCAAGAAGAAACGGCGGGAGAAGCTGCGCTGCGTGTACAAGTGCTGGACGTGCGACGAGACGTTCACGTGCCCCAAGGAGCGGCGCGTGCACCAGAGCGAGAAGCACGCGGGGCCGCGCGTGGGCGGGCCCGGGGCCGAGGCCAAGGCGGAGCCGTGGCAGAGCGACACCGCGCACAGCCCCGCCCCGCGCGACTCCCCTGCGGACGCGGATCTCCTCGGCCGCGTCAAGGAGGAGCAGGGCGAGGACTGCAAGGCGGGCTTCAAGTCGGAGGCGTTGGCGTTGGCGCAGGCGGCCGCCGCCGACGAGGACGACGACCTCGACGAGCTGAAGCCCGGCGCCTTCGACGAGGAGCGCCTGAAGGGCGTCAAAGACTTGGAGGAGCAACCGGGTGCGGACGAGAACGCGTTTAAGTTTATTTGTTCGAGATGTGAAAACGTGTTTTCCAGTGCGAAAAGCCTACACCGTCACGTAAGAACCGTTCACGGGCAAAGCCAGTTTACGTGCCGCACGTGCGGAGAAAAGTTCCCGTCGGAGCCTACCTATTTGGCACATCTCAAAATTCACCCCTTGGAATGTTCGCGGTGCGGGAAATACTTTTATAGACATCAAAATTTGAATTTACATATTAGACGCCATCTTGGAATAAAGCCGTTTAAGTGTTCTATTTGCGACAAATCTTTCGTTACCAAACAGAAACTGGCGGAGCACACTAACACCCACACGGGCAATACTCCGATTAAGTGCAATCTCTGTAGCGAGACTTTTCGCCGCTACAGCAACCTGATTCAGCATAAAAACCGGCACCACCTGAAGCTGAAGAAAAAAGTGAAGGATTTCATCTGCCATTGCGGGGAGGTGTTCCACTCGCAGAAGAAGCTGCTGTGGCACAAGGAGATCCACGACGAGAAGCCCAAGACGTGCAGCTACTGCAGCGAGCGCTTCGTGCACGCTTCCAGCCTCACGCGGCACATCCGCAAGGCGCACGACCAGCGCTACTTCCCGTGCACAGGCCGCGAGGCCGAGAACGTGGAGTGCCCGGTGTGCGGGTGCGTGTTCCTCAAGTCGTCGCTGGCGGTGCACATGCGCCTGCACAGCGGGCAGCGGCCCTTCAGCTGCCACATCTGCGGCAAGAGCTTCAGCACCAAGTGGAACCTGCAGCTGCACCGCTGGACGCATGCGGCGCGCTCGCTCAAGCCCTTCAAGTGCTCGCTGTGCAAGAGCGCGTTCATCCGCCACAGCGAGTACACGGCGCACATGCACTCGCACCGCAACGTGCGGCCCTACACGTGCAACTACTGCGGCAGCCAGTTCATCCGCAAGTACAACTGCATCCGGCACGCGCGCGAGCACGAGGGCGAGAAGGCGTTCTCGTGCGACGTATGCCACAAGGCGTTCCACCGGCGCTACTACCTCAAGGAGCACATGCGCATCCACAGCGGCGCGCGCCCCTTCGCCTGCCACATCTGCGGCAAGACCTCCAGCACCAAGTCCAACCACAACAAGCACGTCAAGATCCATCACGCGCGCGAGGCGGTCAACACCGAGGGCTAAACATACACCGTGGCCCGGCCCGGCCCTCTTTCTTCCTCGCGGCACGCTCTCAGGCACAGCCCCAGCCACCGAACGACCGAATGAAAATATTGCAACCAGGCCTCTCTTGCAGTTTTGGAGCCACGAGGATACTTGTTCCCCATTTTTGAATGATCAATAACTGTTTTAAGTTTATGGCACAGCCGAGGCCATTGAAAATGTAATGAGTGTTCTGAAAATGTAATCAGTGTATATATATGCTTTAATATTTCTTTTCTGTGATAAATTATATCTGCATTGGTTTTAATATTTTTCTTTTCAAAATTTGTGATTGCTATGACTAGATAAACTATGTGCTTTATTTGCATTGTTTGGTTTTGCAAAAATTATGTTTCCTTGGACTCGAGAACCAATAAAATAATTTCACTCTATTGGTAGCACATACTTAAAATTATAGGGGTTCACTACATCATTAAATTACACCACAATCTTTGGGTTTGTTACTGTTACCTCTTTTATTTTCTTCTTCCTCAAAATATTGCTGTGTCAAATTAAATATTTAAAAATTTATTATACAATTAAAATACACCCTGATTATCATTGAGAAAAGAATTACTTTATTTGATGTGACTATTAATGCATTTTAAGCATAATCATAAATCTGTTGTTTTGTGCACAATCACTCCCAATATGTTAACTATAAAACCAATAAAATATACCTGAAACTAGTTTGCTGAAAAGCTAAGATAATTTATAAAAAACTTACCTTTATGATTGAGTGTTGTTGCATATCTCTACTGATTTCTGTTACCCTTTCGTAAGTCCAAACATGTGCGTCACTAACAGGAGCTAGGAGGGGGGAAAGGGGAAAATCCCCGTTATCTTTTGATATACAGAGTATATTAGGGGGGATTTCCTAGTAATCTGTTCCTATCTATTGAATCGTCTCCTCCAATAATTTGGTGCTGGTGATGCTCATGAGTCCAAGGGTATGCCATTGATTTGCAAATTTCTAGCACTATAAGCAAGCAGGAACTGATGGGGATTATGATTTAAAGGAACAGATCTGAATCAAGTGGCAGGAAGACAAACATTTTGAAATGCTAGTATCAATGGAATGATCAGTAAACTTAATGAAGGGAATTAGAATTGTAAATTTGTCAATTAAATGGTGCATGAATTGTATCATCCAGATTCTTTTTTGATCAGCTCCTCAGAAATTATTATTCTTATTAATTCCAAGTGTTTGTGATAAATGGAAATCCAAAATACCAAGTAGGATGTGTATTAAACAAAATTTTATAACAACTATCAGGTATGTTGATTACATACTTAGTATTTCATGATGAAATGCTAAATAACTATGGATGTTTTGATGGGTTGTGAATGATGGATAGCAGTAGCAAACATTACATTGGGAAGAGTTGGAATGCAGAGAGACGGCTGCAGAACATCATTTTCCAGATTCTTTTAATCGTTCATTATGGACTTGGAAATAAGTGTCAAAGTAGCCAGGATGCCAAATTGCAATTTTTTTTAACATTCTGACAATTCCATTGATATCGACTCCTTATCCATTAAATTTCATTACTTTGATTTTTAACTAATATTGACGTGCATCAATCTTTGGTTTGGTGAAATTAAATATTCTTAATTTTTCTTGCCTCTGCTATGATTAGTTCTTACAAAGAAAGTTTGCTGCCAAATAAAAGCATATCTGTTCTGCAATTTGTATAACCCCAAACTTGAAATAAGCTAGATCCAAAAAATATTAAGTGCCGCTCTTTTTTTTATTAAAAAATAAAGTTTCAAATGTGTATTAAAATATTTAGTATCCGTTGTAAAGTTGTTTTGTTAAGTATTTATTGAATTTTATTAAATTTATCCAATAAAATGTTTCAGAAAGGCTTAAGTAAATTATTTACATTAGTATTTGGAATTGTTCTTTTGTTTTTACCCTAATAAATCTGGCAACCTCTCAATTAATCCCTTTTGCTTTGCAGCACATCATCTTTCTTCATGTGCATATATTTTATCTCCAAAATTGAAGTGATGTAGTGAACCCAAAAATTTATCATAATTCATTAAAAAATGGAAAGTTAGTCATGTTATAGATTCATGTTCAAAATTGCTAATCTACAAGGAAAATATTTGATTCCTCAAGGGATTTATTGTACTGTTTAATAACAAGTATGTACCATCTTGATTTTATATATTAGTTGCAGTTATAATTGAAAAGAATGAAATCAGTGTTCTGATCAAGGAATTAATTTTTGAGGGTAGATTTCACATCACCCTTTTTTTTATTATTAATCCTGAATATTGAGAGTCTCCCTCGTCTTTGCATTCTGTAATTGAATCTAGACCAAGTTATTGGTGTAATGGAGCTACCCTAAAAATCTTGAACTACATTTATATGCATTTTTGGTGACACAATATTCAGGAAATAGTTAATTTTACCCCCAAGTGAGAAGTAGATATGAGTCATTTCAATATTTTCAAGATACTGGAGGACTTGTGCCCCTCTAAGGTTATAGCAGGGTGTTTTTCATGCATTAGATGAATGCAGTAAGTTGATTGAAAAGAGGTATCTTTGTAAAGCAGCTTCTCTCTTTTTTTACCTCTTTTAAAGTAGCAATTCTGTATTGTTTATTAGCTGTGATGTCAAGCAATTTCAACATTGAAACATTGTGTTTTTATCTTCAAGAGTGCCCCAACTACTGTGATATAAATGATTTTTCATGTCATAAAAACCAAGTGTTACTGAAGGAAATATTTAAAAATACAGTAACTGTAGAAGTACGCGTTTTGTTTGTTTTATTTGTTGTTATTGTTATTGGATTTTGTTGAGACAAAAAGGATTGTAGTGCCTTCCTCCATTCTTAAATAACTCTCTGGAGATGCTTTAAACTCCTGCAAAATTTATGTCTCTGCTTTACATGGATTTAATTCCTGTTTGCAGATGGTTAGGTGGCTTCTTTTCTTTTTAAAGAGAACATCTAAGCATTGTGATGTTCCACATATCATTTTTGACCTATTGTCTAAATAGTTATATTTCTAATAAGTTTTTGCACTTTACTTTGACATTGTATACATTATTTGCTAATTCTTATAACTTCAAGATCTCTGCACAAAATGAAAAACGCATTTTTCAGCTCTTCTGCATGTGTTGAGGATTGGTGTTTCATTGTAATATAAACATTTTCAAATGATGTAATTATGTTTGAGGAATTTTGTTTGTTGTGTGTGTGTGTGTTTTTTGTTGTTGTTTTTCCCCCTCCATTTAGTGGGTGGACAAATGTTAGTTGAGTGCAGCTTGTCACAGAAGAATAAGAATGGTTGACTGGGCCATATACTGTAACCTATCTTTATTTGTCAAGCAAGGTTTCCTAGTACGTAGTACTGATTAAGCAAATAACAACAAGGTGTCTAGTCTGCAGGAAAAATGAGAATTGTACAAATATGAAAGCAAAAAGGATAGTAAATTTAACAAAAATAAATTCATACATGTATGTCAGATTTAGAGACTTAATTTTACCCTTTTTAAAATTTGTTTAATAAGTCTGTGTATTCATTCATTTAACCTTTTTCTAACATAATCAACTGTCCGTCCATAACAAGCCTTTATGTGAAAAACAATTCAGGACCCCAGCTTCTGTTGTGGCAGGTTGATCATGAGAATGAGGCTTTATATATAATATCTAGATGTAAATTGTTGGGAATGTATGGTTGGTTGTTCAGGGACATAAACACTTTACAGAATGGATTATCATACATTTTAAAGTTATACATTTTAACATGTAATTTATGATAATGTATTAAATACATGTAACATGTGATTTAATACATTTTAACTGTAAAGATTTCTTCAAGTGAAAAAAAAAACACAATTGTAGTAATAGTGCAATATGCTGTTACATGACTAGAAATTAAGTATAGATGGATAGCATTACTTGCATTTACAGCTGTAGCTCTGACTTGTCTTATTATTTAAAATTCTGAAGACTATAAATAATTTTTATAACTAATTCATTATTGCTGATGGGTCAGCAAATGACAGGCCTTTATGATTATTTGTTTTATGAATTAGCTAATTACTTGAACAAAAATACCCCCCCCCCAAAAAAAAAGTACATTATTTTCTGTTAGTAGTCATGAAATTCAAAAAGTCTTCGGTTTCCTTTTTTTTTTTTTTTCCTTTTTTTTCTTCTTTTCTTTTTTCTTCTCTGTGTAAGAAACCTTTTTGTGTACTGATTTTTAATAGAAATTGCCACAGCTACTGTTTTAGCGTTGCTAATGCAAAGAGGTCTTTTACTTAATTTTCCTTAAAACTGGACACCTTGATAAATCATTTAATTTATATTTTTTCACATTTATTATTTATTTGTGTTCATTAATTTTTTAAATTTTATTTGAAGGGCATCATAATAAAATATCAAGTGCTCAACACACCAAAATATATTGTTTTGTTTTTGGTTTTTCAGTGTAATGTATTTGTTCTTGAACTACCACTGCAAATCAGGTTGATAGGAACATGATGTGATTGGAGAACCTTTCTGAAAGAAAGTGAATGTGCCAACTGCACTAAACTGCAAATGTTAATATTCTTCATTGTTCTCATGAAATGATTACTGTACATAGTTTATCTACTCAAAAGTGGAAAAGAAAGAAAGAAAAAGAAAAAAGGGGGGAAAAAAGTTTTTTGAAGTAGCAAATTCTGATTCTTAAGGAGTATTGCACCCAAACCACCAACAGAATCCGACCCTATAATCACAAAAAAATTTGAGTTGAATGGGGTTCAATAAAATGTGTGTGTACATTTTGTTTAATTCAGTTTATTGCCCAGAAATCTTTGTAAGTTTAGTTTTGTTGTAAAAACTTTTGTATTTCATTGCACTTACTGTTTTCAGAAATAGTCTGAAATCTTAATACCCTTGGAAGGCCATCAGACATTTGTGATTAAAATATATAAGTCCATGATTTATATTTTAATTTTTTATGTATTTAAGTAGAGCAAAAATTGCTTACATCTGTTTTGTTTTTTTGGTCCAGGTTCCCATTCATATCTGTGAGGTTCTGTTTCAGAGTAAATTGGCAGACTGCCAAGTTTCTTCTATAAAAAAAATGTTCTCTATATGCTTAAACATAAGTATTCAGGGGAAATTGATCAAACTTTGTGACAGGTTTGTTTTTTGGTTGAGATCAGTCTCGTGTACAGTGTACTACTGCAAAATGTTTATGATAATTGTTTAGCGGTTTTATGGGTTTTGAGTAACTCCAGTGTATCATCTTCTCTACTATTTATGGCAGAAGTGCATAATCTGCCAAGAACATAAACGAGTGCCATCAGATAACATGTAATGTTCTCACCACATTCCATGGATCGAAACGTTTAGACAGCAGAGATGCAAAAAAACTATGTGCATTTAATGACAATGTATCACTGTTATAATGTTTGTAATGACTTCTGAACTGTTTTATGTGGGTCTCCAGAAAAGTGAGACTAATATACTGCTTTTCATTTACAACATTCCATATATAACTACAGAAATGCTTTGTATACGTCCGTTCGAAGTGTAAATGTAATGGCAGAGTTTTTGTAGGGGTCAGTTACATAAATTAATGTGCAATGTATTGTTTTGAAGGCATTAAATATAGAATTCCTGAGTTTCTAAAATAAGTATTCACACAAATGAACTCACCATGTGGTAAATTATCACACCAGTAATATCCTCAACCCCCTTTGTAATGAAATTGTATATGCACCATTTTGTGTGTGTCATGGAACTAAAATATTTTTTTTTTAAACAACTACTACTACTGTGGCAAGATTAGTGAAGTCTATTGTGTGTTTGCAGTCATTTCTTAATGTAAGCACTTCAAGTTGAGTTGCTTTTTCAAATGTTGTATTCTACAATCAGAACCACAATGCATTGTTGAACTTCTGGTGAACATTCATTTCCGTTCCAATTTAGGCTCTCAAAGCATCATAGCCTCATGTGAATTCCAAATCCACTTAGGAACAAAATTTTTATTGTAGTGTGTGTATGAAAGAAATTTTTTGTTGGTGATACAAAGATGTATGAGAAGAAAGTATTGTAATTGTGTTTTCAAAAAACTATTTACCAAACTGCTGCATACATTTGTGCCAAATTATCAAAAAACTCTCTCTAAAAAAAATAGTTGGAAAAAGGAGTGAAGTAATGGAGATGACTGAATGTTGACCTAATAGTGGTGAAATTTAATTTCTCCCAAGTGTATTAATATAATTTATGCCTGTTCCTTTTGAAGGTTGAGGGTGTGTTGAAAAGATTGATAATTTAATTTGAACATTTTCACAGGCAATAGGGAGTCCCCCAAAACATTTGCTTTTGTATGAAATATTATGGATGGAACATATCTGGGGGAATTTTGTGAAATACTAGTGAAAGATGAGTGTGTAAGTAATTCAACATATTATTCTTCAGAATTTAATTCATTTTTGCCGACCTGGATGGCTGTGGCCAGAGCGTGGCTGACTCAGCACCTCGGTCTGAAAGGATGTGAGTTGGAGTCCCGCCATGGGCATGTCTTGTCCTATATCTTTCATGTATGTGTGTTGTCACGGAAGGCCTTGTGAGACTGATGTCCACAGATAGAGGAGCCTGCTAGTGTATGTCTAGTGTAAAAAGTTAATATGTGTCTCCATGAGAGAGTCAGTGGGTGCCCAGCACAAATAATGAAAATTAATATCCCCTAAGGCTGGAAAAAGACCCAGGAAAAAGAAAAGAGAAAAAAATATCCTTACATTTACTGCATCATAATAAAAGTTTACCCAGCTAGAAAAAAACGTGAGAGAATATTGTGCACATATCTGAAAAACTGTAATACTTAACATTTTGTTTGCTACAAAGGTTTCCAGTCACCTATTATTTTGATAATGTTGAATTAAAGGTCGTGTTATCACATTGAAAAACAATACTTGAGCATGAAAATATTTACTAAATAAATATGGTAGCAAAAGTTATTAACTTTAACGGAACAACCAGTTTTCACAAAAAAATCTGAAGTGATCTAGGCAGGGAAAATTAACTGAGTAATACATGTTAGGCAATGGATTCATAGCCACTACCATATATTGGATCTTTATGATCTGGCCGTAACGCACCCATCGGGCAATTCAGCTCCGAAACTGCCAGAAATCAAGATTCTTCAGCAAAGGTAGGTGTTAAAATAAATAAGGAACCACTCTCAAATGTTAAAAGTAGTAGTGAAGCTTTGTGTCACAGACCCTTAGTAGTTAGTTTCCTAATCTCTTCGGAGCTAAAACGTTACCAGGGCCTCTTGCAGGCGACCTGCCGCTGCTCTGGGGTGAAGAGCGCCTTCGTATATCCCGATCATCGCTTAGAATTACCCTCATCTTGAACCGCGATACACGGAGTTCCCAATTTCAGACAAAAGTTCCGACACCTCCCCCCCTTTAGTCACTAAGCAGAATTAATTTGCTATAAAAATAACTTATGGTGGTTAATTTGAATTGGATTTTTTTTTATGAAACAATTTCGGGTTTCTAGTGAAGATTGGACCAGGAGAAGATCCCCCTTTCTGGTCGTCCTTGCGTATACGTGCGTGATACATCCTGGTCCCACCTCGGTGCTTGTACCATTGGTCGGGGTGTGAGTTCCAGTGTTTCGATTAAACAGTACAGTTGCCTGTCTTGCGAAGACAACAGACTTTACAATGCACTGCCAGATGACATTAAACAAATGAAGTCGGTTCACAAATTTAAGTTAAAAGTAAAATGTTTTCTGCTTCATAACTGTTTCTATACAATTAGAGACTATACTGATTATCAAAAAGAAAAATAATGTTTATTTTAACAAAACAGTGATACATTGAATTACTTTACATTTGAATTGGATATTTTTTTAAAGACTTTATATGTTTGTAACAAATAATGTACTTCAGCTTCCGAGTCAATGACCGATCAGGTTTTGTCCAGTATCCCTGATCCATTGAGCAAATGCTGAGATGACCCCTTGTTTTGCTTCTGGACATAAATGTAGCTTCACTACGTGCACGTTTTGTTGAACTCTCCTTTTGCTTGTAATGGTAAGAGTAGAGGTAGGGGCGAGTTGCTATTTTGTTAGTAAGGCAGAAAATTCATACTTGCAATTCGTGTACCGATGCAAATAAGTTTTCTATAACTCCGAAACGAAAATGACTATTTTTGAAATATTGCAATGCATATTATTGAAATATTTATTTATGTTAAACTTTTACTCATCTTTCAACAATTTATAGTTAAAACGACGGGAAGGGAGTCTGGAACTCAAGAAAAAGTGCGCAGATAATTTTTTCCTCTCTTCGTCACATAGGTTTTTTTTTTTCTTTCTTCTTCTTCTTTTTTTATTTTTTTACTGAATAAATCGAAATCTAGAAGAGGTTAAGGTACAGGCATATGTGTAATGTACCAGAGACTCTGAATGCCTCAAACACAAATGAACAATGCCCCCCTCCCCTTGCTTAAAACCAATGAAAACTCACATTACGTGGGTTTGAAACCTTCGGCCTTAGTGTCCATTTACATTCGCTCACGTTTGCCAATATCCACGGCCCACGAGGCCACACCATTTGATCGTAATCATTACGGTTATGTAATTAAACGTGATATGACATTGTAATGTGATAAAATAAATAACTAAAAACGACTTTTTATGCACACGCAGCCTCAAATGTGCATTATAACATTGAATCTACGCGAATAACGTCGATACTACCATTCGTTTTCACCAAACAGTATAGTGTACTTTGAATAGAGTATAGTATTTGGGTTTCACAGCAACAATCAGGAGCGCCCAGAGAAAGCAATAGGCCTGAGGCAGTAGATAAACAGTGCCACTTGTTTCAAGAGAAAGTCCTCCTCTCCCAATAAATAAACAGAATTAATTAGAGAGAAATAACTTTTCGACGTTAATTTGAATTGGAACACATATATATTTTGTTTTGAATGAATAAGTTCGGGGCCTATGGCCAGTTGCACCTGCCGATGCCCCCCCCCCCCTCTTTTGGGTGTTTCTAGCGAAGAAACAAATTTACTTTCGTAATCAAAATCTTTCAACATCTCACTCAATAATTACGTGAAATACAAATAGAAAGGTGGACACATAATACAGGAAGGTCGAGGATATTGAAGGACACTCCGGAGAGAGATAAAAAAGAAATTGAAGCCCATTCCCTTCCCCTCCCCTATCTTTTTTTGTTATTGTGCCATTGCTGGTGTCAAACTACTATTTTCCGTTGCCTGATCCTTCTCGTGGAACTAGGATCCTATCTCGTTGAAAATGGTCTCAAAATATCATCAATTCTGCACTCACTGGAAGATATACTACACAGAATTATTCCTGTTACTCGTTTGACAAAGTATTTTACTACACTGCCTACAAATCCTCACGAAATTACTAATAAACACAACACGCCACGAACACTACAATGGATCACCACTGCGTAACGCACTGCTCTGACACTCATATTGATTCTCTAAGAAGAATACGCTGTGCTATTCTCAAATCCGAAGATTCTAGGGATGTGATCACATGTGAGTGAGAACTTACCCAGAAAAATTAATAAAACCTCTCCCGAACATTCTGATTCACTCTCATTACATTGAGAGAGATATATATGCTCCACAATAATTCTTTTAAAACGTTATAAACTTCCCGACAAACGGTACGTTAATTTAAAATAAAACATTCCATTTGAAATAATTTTGCATTGTTGTAGCATTGGCTTATAAGTAATCACATTCGCAGACAGGACGAGCCAGGCGAGGCCTGGCCTTGATGCAGCGGCACGTGGAGAAACGCCATCCATCTCCAGCTAGCGAGGGTTCAGTATATTGTCGGCTGCGGCTTCTTCCCGATCGCCACTTGCCTCTGGCCCAGTGAAGTAGAAGCGCGCGCAACACTTCCTGGCCCCTATATACTCTCTGCCTGGCCCAGCGAAGGTGTCAGGGGTGAGCTTAGAATGACTACAGTTGTCCCCCCTACAGAGCTTTGCAGAAGCAGTGGGCCGCCGCATAGATCGCAGTAGAGTGTACAGTGGGTGCAATATATTTGATCATGTTCATTGTAATTTTTATTCACAAAATTCATCACATTCTCATGTTTGCTTAACTCAGAAGTGCTGGGGTTGAATGCCATCACTGAAGAAATAAATGGAAACTGACTCAAACTCTCTATTTTAAATATACCTTCACAAAACAGAATTCCTTGCCCTCACGCACCTGTAATAGCCCACCTACAAAACATATGCCCATGTCACGAACAACTAGACAGCAGATCCTGAACAAATCATGCAGGAATCATTTTCTAAATTTGAAAGTATTCTTAAACAATAAGTGGAACAGATAAGTTCTCAACTTACTTATAATTGTTCTTTCTAAATTCGAGCTTATTCAAGATATCGTTGTTTTACAAAATAGCACTGTGGAATGGAAACGACATTATACAAAGTCGCGGAGAACTAATTTTATTTCTACAAACTCTTGAGATTTGGCATTATATTAATCAGGGCACTCATTTCACCGAGAAATCTTACCCACCCATTCCAAGATATTTTTCTCAATATCCTGATGGCATGGCTCAAGGAGAAACGTTTATTAATTCTTTATTACACTGAATCGATTTTAAAATACTGTAACGAATATTGCATCACCTGCCGGAATTCGCTGCGCGCGGATTGCGTCATCTGCCGGCGCCCCCTTCCCCCCGAACTGGATGGTTCCGGGCTATTCGCGAGTAGCGTGGTAAGGTGGGTTGTGTCGAGACGAGCGCCGGTCAGGTATAAATTCGCCGCTGCCGGCGGCCGCTAGCAGTCAGTCAGGAAGTAAGCGGCCGCGAGTGAGTCAGTATGTAGTCAAGTGGTAGAAGTAGTAAGCAGTCAGTCCCGTCATTGTGTCTGAAGTGGAAGCTGTGCTGTAAAGGTGCATTGCGGTGAACTGTGGTGCAGTGGGTGAATAGCAGTCAGCAGTTTGAAGTCTGCAATGGAAGCTGATCTGTGAAGTGCGGTCTGCGCAGGGAATTGTGGTCTGCGCAGCGAATTGTGGTCTGCGCAGGGAATTGTGGTCGGCGCAGTGGACCGTGGACAGTGCTTCGGACTGCGATAGTGTAGAAGAAATGAACAGTGTAAATAAATAATCAGATTGCAGTGAACAGTGTAAATAAATAATCAAGAGAACGGAGTCGTGAGTAAGAAAAATAATTAAGTGAAGAACACAAGGACCGTGTAAAATATCTGTAAATAGATCAAGTAGTTTTAGGGTATAATTGTTTACGAATAAACGTTTGTTTAAATATTACTTCTGCGTGTGTTTTAATTCACCACCGAGAAACGTTACAATATCAATATTTAATAGGATCAGAAACACGCTGGCCGTAGCCGATTTGAAACGACTGCAATCTAACTTGTATTTTGCTAATTAAAAAGCCTTAATTTTAATGAAAAAGATTGGTTTTGACCTTTTTTGCAAAGAATCTTTTTCTACCATATATACTCGTACAAGTCGTTTTTTCGTGGCGCTTCCAGTTTATAAAAGTGATGTTCTTGTAGCCCGCATTGTCGACGCCAAGGATCTTTCGCGAAGATTCCCGTTTACCACCTGTAATCGTCTGTCTTGATGTTGAAGTCCCGTTCACATTAATGTCTTAAATCTGATGTTAAACAACTTACAATGTTCATATAAATAATTATTTACGAATGCCTCAGGTAGCATTCCCTACTCACGTCGTTTTCATTCACAACAGCTACACTTTCTAGCTACAGCGCGTCCGGGGTTAAGAATGACGTGTGAAACTTGTGAAAGGTGTGTACAGGACCTTATGGACTTTTCCGGTAAAGAAACATTCCTACCGCTTTAAGATTTCAAACCTGTTTTAAATCCTCATTAACATAATTTTTCATAACAACAATTACACTAGTAAAATTCTACATCAAATAAATATATTTACAACAAATCGTGGTAAATGTGTTTAGAATTTATTAATTTTTGTATGAAGGGATACGTTCGGCTGTTGGATCAGCCACAGGTACGATGCCACATGCTTCGGTTGACGAATCATACTCTTCTCAGAAAGTACGCGTTCCGGTGGTTTAGCTGTGTTCGACGCCTGTGTTTCGTTGAAGTTAGTTTTAGGTTGTTTTTTTTCAGAATTTAGTTTCAGATTTATGGGTTTAATCACGTCCTATTTAAATGTAATTTCGTTTACTTTTCTTCATTTTGGTTTTTAGATCGTGATAAATTTATTAATTTACAAATTTATAAATTTCTTTTGTTTTTCAAAATTAATTTAGAATGTGTGATCCACTATCCATAAAACGAAAGCATGGTAAAGTGCTTAATAGTGCAATCCTCAATAAAGTGCATTCAGTTTTTATGAAGAATGTTCTGCCAGCATTAGAAAGTATTCTTACGGCAGTGAACAGTGACAATAATCTCCCCAATTCCAAGAAATCCAATTTTCATCTTTTACTAAAAGAAATTAGATTTACGTAATAGTAAGCGAGGCAATCGGGCATTGTTCATTGAACGAGATGATATTATTTAATGGAGACAGGTTTTTGTACCAAATTTTAAAAAATAGAAATGAAAACGTAACATTGTGTTCAATGAAGAATCATGGATTAACGATAGAACTTCTGTTAACAAGTAATGGCAAGACACCAGTGTAAAAAGATCTAGGCAAGCATTTCTGTCAGGATTGTCATGTAATTTGAAGACTCCAACTTCTCGAGGTCCGCGACTCACTCTTGTACACGCGGGCAATGAACATGATTTCCTGTCAGAAGCCAAAGACGTGTTCCTTTGCAGCTAAAAACAACAACAACAAACAAACAAACACGGCGGATGCACATGAAATGGGTGCTGACAGATACGAATACGAGAAGTTCTTCGCCGAACAGCTGCTTCCAAATCTCCCTCCGAACTCATTATTATTGCAGATAATGCATCGTATCACAGTCGCAAAAAGGAAAAAATCCTCAATATGTCATGGAAGAAAAATCATATTAACATTGGCTTCAATCACATGATATTGGTTTTGAAAATCATTTTCTAAATAGTTATTTGATAGAAATGGTGATAACTGTTAAATGTAGGATAAATATGAAGATAACTAATAAATATGACGGGTACGTAATCGATGATTTAGCTATCGCTGCAGGACACTATACTCCGATTGCCTCCCTACCATTGTAAACTCAATGCGATTGAGAAAGTTTGGGCTGAAGTTAAACAGTATGTTAGAACGAACAATACTGATTTTAAAATTTAAAAAAATGTTGAACGTATCGTTCAGGATAAATTCGAATATGTGAGCGTAGAGCACTGGAAAAATTGTGTTGAGTGTGTATAATAACTGGAAACTAAAATGTGGAGAGTGGATGAACTGCAGGATGAAACCAGTGATATTGAAATTAATCTGGATGAAGAAAGCAGCGGGGACTCCGACGATCTGGAGGGGATTGAGCCATTGCAGACGGAAGAGAACCAACATTAAGGTGTATATTTCACAACCACTTTACTGGTGAATGAATGTTTTGATATAAATATTTTCGATCGGGATTCGTACTCAATGCCTACTGGGAGCTAACTGGCCGCTCTCTCGGCGCGAGGCAGCTCTGTTTTCCATAAATCAGACGAGTTCCTTTCCGTGGGCCCGACTTATTTTGTCGCCAGAGGAATTTTAAGTAATTTGTTCAGTTATCAAAACTTATTATTTCTTTGCTGTTAAAAAGGGAACAAGAGTTTTGACCTTTTTGCCACTGCATGTAGTTGGCGTCAATTTCAGATATTGTATTGAAATAGTGACGCACTTTAAAATTATTATTTCTTTGTGGTTTCGTAAGTGGGGGAGGATTTTGGTGACCTAAAACATTGCCAAAATGATCAATAAAAAAAACTCTTAAAATGTGTTAAAATCCCCTAAAAAGAAACAAAAAAGACGATTATTTTTCAAATCTTAACTTCACATGTACAACTGAAGCAGTTGGGTATGTTACTGAAGTAATGAAGGCTTCTTCATAGTAAGAACAATAGTGTTCAAGTCAACTCAGCTTGCAAACTTTTGGTTTGAACTGTTAATAAAAGAAAATTTCTGCCTTTACCGCGAAATCGGCCGAACTATCAATGACGCCGATAGGCGTCACAGGAACCTTAGATAACATAGTAGGTACTCACATTACAATTTACGAGCGAAGAAATCGAATATGCTTCTCAGGAATTCTGCGGTAAACATTTTTTGCACCTCGTGTACCGTTACAATGGTATTAATATCGATGAAATAGCAAAAATGCATTATAATGACGTAAAGGTAAAAAAATGTATTAATCGAAATCGACGAAAAATGCAAAAAATGACGTAAAAATGGGGTCATTTCGTTTTGTCTTAACGTACAATGATCAAATTGGAAAGAAAAATGACATTTCATTAAAATCCGCCCCCTACTTATGAAACATTTCGAAACAGTAAGGCGAGAAGCTCAACAGAAACCCTTTTAGGAGACAACACCTTCAGTAAAAAAACATAAAAACAAAAGCAACAAAAGAAGCGTCGACTACCACAAATTCGGATGCGCATTAATCACCAAGATAAAACCAATTTTAAGGGCATCTCGTCTCCTAAAAGATAGTCTTTCCACCAATATTTCAATCTTTAACAGCAACAACAATTTTTTCAGATTGGAAAGCTAGCAAAAAATCCAAAAATCTAAACGTGCTATTACCACCTATTCGGGAAACAAAATGTACCTGGGCAAGAAGTCCAGAAAGCAAAAGCGAACTTTTTTCAATACGCCTGCGGCCAGTCTAGCCAAGCCATTGAAAATCTCCTGCTATGACTAACGGACCTTCTCTAGTCTTATTCCACCAATTCGAATTTAGATAAAATCGTTCAAATGTTGAGCAAGCTCATCGAGGCATTGACATCATTACTCAACATTTCGAACGAAAACGCTTCTGTTCAGCTATTGTTTCTAGACATACAGGAATATTTGACAAATTATGGCACAATGGACTTCTATATAAAATTAAATCTTTTTTACCACATGAATTTTATCTTCTATTGAAATCATATATCTCTGACAGCTACTTCCAAGTCAAATACCAAAACGAATATTTCTCATTTTATCCTATTAAATCTGGTCTCCCTCAAGTAAGAGTTCTTGCTCCTCTTCTGTACTCAATATATACCAGTGATCTACCAAACTATGGTTTCATCACTGTAGCAAGAATCGCAAACGATACTGCAATCAATATTGGCTTCACATGAAGACGCAAACCAGGCATCAACAAATCGACAAAAAATCTAGACCTACTCCATCAGTGTTTAAGATGGTGGCGCATACAAGCAAACGGCTCAAAATCCAAACACATTACTTTCACGCTTCGCAAAAAACAATGTCCTAAAATGAAACTGAACCTTCTCTTCCTATAAAGTCCTTCAAGTAACATCGGAAAAATACTTGGGATTTCACCTTGGTCAAGTCTAACGTTTTTTATTGTTTTTTTTTTTTTTTCATTTATTTCTGCTTGGCCCGCAGCAGCCGAGTACGATACTAGAGTACAATTATCCTTGTTTAAGGAACATTATTCACAGATGAATACATTGAGTACATGTGGATTGAATGTGTGATGTCACATCGGGTACTACACGATGATCAGGGCGGATCTTTCTGAGTATGCGTCCCGGCGTGCCCTCCGCCCCCTGCTTCGGCCATCAGCGACGAATTGTCGCCAAGAACAAGGCCAGTCCGCTCCCCGAGGGCATATAGTATTTCGCCAGGCGCCAGCAGACCATGTTGACAGCAGTCTGTGCCCGCGGTGCCTTCCGGGCGCCCGCGTGCTCGCCCGCGGGTAGCAGAGTAGGAATAGCTTGTTCTAGATAATAGTGAACACCTTTAAAGACGAAAAACATACCATACCTCGACTTGTCATTCCGATGAAACTAATTATGTAAGAAATACACTATACAATGTTTAATGTCCTTACGTTCATCAAGCACCAATTTACTGAATCTTTAATTTAAAACAATAGATTGTAAATAAACATCAAACAAAACGTCAAAAAAGTCTGAGGCGTCACCTTCACATCGATTTGTAAGGAGGATAAGATATTCTTCAACTTTCGAATGGCTTTAAGAAAGCAGGCGTGGATCCACGGAGGAGGAGGGGGATATATACAGTGGCTCACATTAATATTCGGACAGCCACAAATAATGAAGGCGTTGCTTGTTTGATTGTTAATTTTTCGCACATGCGCGGAAGTTACATATAAGAAAATGCAAAGGAACTGTGTCTTTACTATTAACAGAATAAAACAAAGAAAATGTTTCTGATGCACAACATAGTTTCAAAAACACGGATTTATGTGTGAATATGCAATAATACGAAGTCACATTAATATTCGAACACGTAATGAAAAATGTCCTGTTACCCCCTCGCCACTCCCCTAGATAGTGCGATAACCGCACCATCCCCCCATCCTCTACCCAGGACAAACGAAACTATGCAGTCAGTCGCTGTAAATATTTCCGCCTGGAAACAACTATTGCAATGGGGTGCAAGGGAAGGAACTGGACGTTCGAGCACAGGCAGCTGGTGGTTTTCCACCACGCAAAGGTAGATGCGGACCTGCGGGAGATTTCAAATCTTTTACTCATGAGCCAGAGCACAGTGCACGACATCGTTAAGAAATTTGAGAAAGAAGACAGAATTTAATCTAAACCGCAACAAGAACAACGTCAGAAGATCCGCGAAAGAGAGCAACGTGTAATTGTGAGGAGAGTACGAGAAAATCCGAAGGTGAGAGCCGTCCAGCTGGCAGCGGAATTGCGCGAAGCGTCAGGGACATCTGTGCACCCCGACCCCCCGGGCACCCCATCTGTGCCCATTTCACGCCAGAGCGTCCAGGAAGAAGCCCTTCATTGGTGCTGGGAATAGAGCTAAACCACTTCAGTTTGCAAAAGAATATGTCGACATAATATACGACGATATACACATAATATATCTAATATGACGAAATCAGAGGAGAGGTGGGGTGAGGTAATTTTTGTGGATGAGAAAAAGTTTAATATTTGTGTAGAAAGTGTCGATAGGAAAATGGCGCAAACCAAATACAAAATTTCACTTTAAAAACGTAGTGCCAACTGTGAAACACGAGGTGGATACTTATGGTGTGGGGCTGCTTATCAGCTGCTGGCGTGGGAGAACTGGTATTTATTAAAGACACAATGGACAAACATCAGTATCTCAACGTACTGAAAGAGAATTTACACACATCTGTTGACACACTGGGCATCAGGAGTTCGTTTAAATTTTATCAGGATAACGACCCGAACCACAAATCATATTTACTGTGGGACTGGTAGTTGTACAATTGTTCAGTTGTGCTGAAAATGCCGTCTCAGTCTCCTGACTTCAATCCAATCGAGAATTTATGGCATGAATTGGAATGTACAATCAGGAGAATACCAATTACATCAAAGTCCCATCTGAAGGCGATAATCAAGGAAGAATGGGCACAAATTGAACAACAGTTCCTGAACAGGATTATTGGTTCAATGCCAAAGCAATTGCAGCAAGTCATTGACAGCAATGGTTATATTACAAATTATTAATTTTCTTTTCGTGTATTATTTATTTATTTATTTATTTATTTATTTATTTATTTATTTATTTATTTATTTATTTATTTATTTATTTATTTATTTATTTATTTATTTATTTATTTATTTATTTATTTATTTATTTATTTATTCATTCATTCATTCATTCATTCATTCATTCATTCATTTATATTATTTTTCATTTCACGTGTCCGAATATTACTGTGGCTAATGAATGCGTCAACTACATTTGGCATTTTTATTTTGTTTATACTGTTATCCGTTAATAAAGGAACAATTCTGTTCCACTTTCTTGCTTATATTCCTTTCCTACAACCGTCAAAATATTGCAGAACTTACGATTTCTGGAGTGTGTGTGTGTGTGTGTGTATTCCCATTAAGGGCAAGGGCAATTCCTGCTCGCACAGGGAATTATTAATCCTCCTTTAATGAAATGGTAGTATGATGATGAATGGTGAAGGGTCGATCACAAATACATCCATGCGCGAGGCGGGATTCGAAGTCGCGAGCCTTCCTTCCACGACACTACTGCCCTAGCAATCTCGGATCGACGCCATATATATTACGGTTCCTTATTACTTATGTAGAGAAATTTTAAAGAAAAATATTGGAGCGGTTTTTGAGAAAAAAAAGGTTTTTTGTAAATTTCAATCGCAAAAAAAAAAACATTTTGTTTCTTTCAAAAAATTGTACCTAACCTTTTTTGAAGAGAATTTTGTACAAGAGACTTTGACTCAGACAAAAATATCCAATTTTGAAGTTTTAATATTTTACCTCAATTTTCGAAAAATCGGGGATGTCAACGAAAATGAGACCTGCAACATTCTCTTAAACGTCTTTTGCAGTATTCAACAACAAAATTTAATCAAACATTTGGACCCATTTTTGGGAAATTTTGAAAATGTTCCAGGGCTTTCATGTAAAGTAGCCCCAAAAATTAAAATATCGGTTTCAAATTCCAGGTGCCGCGACATCAGCTAGAACGATTCGGGAATATCAGTTTTGGAGAAAATCGGTTGAACGGTTTATGCGCTAGCGTTGTGCTCAGACGGTCAGACAGACGTTTTGCCGTCAATCGATTTTTCGGTATCAAGGACCCACAAAACATGGATTCTGGCTACACCACGTGTTAGAGAATTCCCCACCCTAAATAAAGTATTTGGATTTATCCACTTTTACATTACCAGAGCACGGCAATGTGTGTTGAAAATTCGCCGATTACCGGTGCACGATAACAAAACTTTCTCTTGTAAGTGTGAGAAAGTAAACAAAAATTAATTATATTAAGTAATTAAAAAAAGTAAATTGCTTGAACAAAATTAAAAATTGCCAATATTTCTCGCCAATTACGCGGAAATACACAATTTTTCGAAAAATTGTAAATGACATTTTCAAAATCTATCTTTAAGGAATATATTTCATTAAGGGAAAACATCTCTATCTTTGATATTTTAGTGGTAGGTGGAACTTTTGCAATATGATTTGATAGGTTGGAGAATATGAATTTTGGAGAAAATCGGCTGAACGGTTTAGCTTCTACCGTTGTTCAAAGGTGGCCAGACAGACGTTTTACCCTCATTCGATTTTTCGGTGTCAAAGACATATAAAACATTAATTCTGGCTACAGCAAGCGTTAGACGATTTTTTTCGAAATTTAGCACTATCATTGGATTTATCCACTCTGTCTGTTGCCATAGCACTATAATGAGAATCCTTCGTCGTTTTGCAGCTTTGAATTCTATTAATTTAGGAACAAACTATGACTATTTTTAATTTCAATCTATAAAGTATATCATTTCAAAATATAAAGTAGTCATTAATTATTAATATTTTATGATATTATTTAATTTTAATTAATATTTGAATTTTGTTAAAAGCATTTCATGATAAATATACTATATTTGTGCTTTTATATATATTCTGACGAATGCCCCCAGCTAGTAATTCCCAAAATCGCCTGATGGGGACCTCGCAGATACCGTGCTCTTGCGAGCTTGTATTACCTCAGGGCAGTGGAATCTTTTGGGGTGTTGAAAGCAAATCCAATAACAATAACAAATAAATAAGTTAAACAGTGTTTAATAATCTTAGAACCCCTTTTGTTGCTTTTTAAAATCCCACCAAAAGCAAAATGGAACACAATAGCAAAATCATTGAAACCCTTTCTCAATGAGGCAGGAATTAGTTGGTAAAATATACCCACAAATGATCACTGGATATTACCTTTGTTAGTCTTACTAATTAAATTTGCTACAATTTTTATTTACATTAACCAATGATATAATATACAATTTAACACTCCATTCAAATCACTTTACTACAAAACAAACCTGTGCAGATGCACCACACTCTACAACAATTTCACTGTGGCTGCGAACAACATAAATTAATATTGATCTATTTACAATTTCGTAGGCAATAGTGCTTTTAAACGGGCAAGAATCTCTGAATGATACTCAGATGCCTCCCGTATGCTTATTTTCCCCGAAGTTGTTGCTGGATCGGCGGTCAAGAACAGAAGAGAGTGCTACTGGCTCGAAGATCAGGAACGAAAGAGAGTGACTGACCGTGGGCTCGCCTATTTATGCACGCGCCCTCCGTGCAGGGGAAGTGCGCGTCGTTTAGGGGGAAACGTCCCAGTCTGACTGCTTCGACGTTATATTGCTGCGTCGTGCCGGACATAGCGCGCAGCAGTATTGTAGGCTGCGGGCGCGCCCTCTTCAAACCGCGCCGCACTCGCTCTCCACAGGTGTTTTCTCGATGAGTGAGCGTGTGGGACGAACATAGGCACTCGCGTTCGTCACAATATGCATACATACATACATACATACATACAAAGACATACAAATCCCCCCCCCCAAAAAAAAAAAAATTTCGTCTCTGGATCCGCCCCTGAGAAGGATGCGAAGCATCAGTGGAGGAGATACAATCCTTCTAAAACCAATCCAGGGAAAAGTAGCATATTATTTTCTGTATCTTTTTCAGAATTTTTATTCCTTAACGAAATAAAATGAGTTCTTATTGAAATTCCTTAATGAGATATTTTCCTTAATGAAATATGTTCTTTAAAAACAGATAAGGTCATGTACATTTTTTTTAAAAAATTGAGTGGTTTTCACGTATTTTACGTGAAATAAAGGCAATTTTTATTATGTTCAAAACTTTTTTCTCAAAGACGGGTCCAAATTTTTACTTTCTCGCACTAACACTTGGTATAACCAGAATCTACGTTTTGGGAGCTCTTCATATCGCAAAATCGATTGACAGCAAAACATGTCTGTCTGTCTGTCCACCCGTCCGTCTATGCACAATGCTAGTGCATAAACCGTTCTGCCGATTTTCGCCAAAATTTATATTCCCTAGTCGTTCTAACTGATGGGGCAGACCCTGGAATTTGAAATCGAAGTTTTAATTTTGCTTCACATAAACAATATTTTACATAAACTTACTACAATACTTTACATAAATCCTCTGGGACATTTTTATATTTTCAAAAAAGGAGCTCAAAATTTTTTGATTAAATTTTGTTGTTGAATAGTGCAAAAGACGTTTAAGAAAATGGTGCAGGTCCCATTGTATTTGACATCCACAATTTTTCGAAAATTGGAAAAATAATTTAAACTTTAAAATCGGAGATAGAGAATTTTGTCTCGGACAAAAGATTAGTAGTTTTTATTTAATATCTAGTTGTGAATTTGTTAATTATAATTTGATCTATTGCTTTTTGTGATGTAAATGTTTTCCGTGTAGGTGCATTTACTGTAATATCTGAATTAAAAGAATGCAATAAATTGAGAAACTTTTTCGTGGGTTTCTCTCAGAAAATCAATATTGAAATCTCCACATAGAACAATGGATTTAAAAGATATATTACTAATTTGCTTCTGAGTTATCTCTAGATTTTTTAAGAAAATGAAATCATCTAAAGCTCGCTTTGTTGGAGGTCTGTAGATGCAAAGTAAGATAGTTTTGAGCGTAGTAAGATGTACGACTGTTATTTCAAAATCTTTTTCAACTGCATATAAATTGAATTCTGACAAGAAGATAAAATCAATATAATTTCTTACGTAAAAACACGAACCTCCGTAAGCAGGGCCCTTATTTGATTTCCTCGCTCTACAATACGATCCTGCAAGGTAAAAACGAGGATTTTGGAATGTGTTTAGATTATTATGAGACAACCAATGTTCGGTAAAGCAAAAAACATCTATTTGACCTGGAACACACTGTAATGCTGCTCGGTAAATTTAATTTTATTTATTGCACATTATGATGCATTATTTGAATTTTTGCATGTACCTACACGGATATTTCTCTGTCTGCATTTAACTGTAGTTGCTATTTATTTATCTCATTTTTACATCGAGTGCGTGGTCGAAGGAAGTATGGAGCTTCAGCAGTGAGAGGAGTTGATGAAGGAGGGGTGACAAATGTAGATAAAAGAATAACGGGAGAGGTAGTACAAGGATTTGGTTAAGAGATAAGGTAATTGGGTCCAAAGAGGTCCCGGAGGATGGAAGAGAACTAGGAGACATGGGTAGGGCTGGGTGTTGGGCAGGATACAGCCGAGGTTGTGAAAGGATGTGTTTTGCAAGCTCGCTACTGAGTGCATGATTTCCGACAAGATTCAGGTGAAGACCATGCCGAGTGAAGTGTTTTTCTGAAAAAAAATTAGCCCAAATAATTGAACATGTGTGTCTCTTAGATGCAGTTTCAATTGGTTATTTGCGTGTTTAATATCTTTGCACAGTGTTGGTTTGTTGTACCAGAAAGGCCGAGTCGAGATTATAATGTTCGTGTTTATGGCGGACGTTGTAGTGTGTCAACGTGTTGTTCAGGTATAAAGTGACCACCCAAATTAATTCTGCCATCCTATGATGATGTCTGTATCCCGTTTGGTGACACGTCCGCAAACTTCCTGTTAGGTTCAAACAGACCCGTGATAGAGAAATTGGATGGGAGTTTCCCACTGAACAGGGAGGAGATTTGTCGCACATGGCTATCTGCTAAAATCAGTACCTTTTTGATGGGCTCAGTGGGAATGTCCTTGTTTACATGTGGGCCAGGTTGCGCAACTCTACTTGCCTTTGTTTCTTTGCGCTTGCTAGCCTGTTTGCGTTGGTTTGTGGGTGGATGTGTCGATGCTGGGAGAGGGTAGTGAGGATTGGGAAAGATCATTGTCATAATCTAAAGCAGAAAATCTGTGCTCAGTCGTGATTGGTAGTGGTGATTGTTTTTTTTTTGCTTTCGCGGATGGACGGTTGGATGTTCCTGCGGTGTTGCCTATTGGTGTCAAACCGTCTGTATTTTGAACCAACTCTTCGAGCCTTCGGATGGGCTTATCTAAATTATTGTTTATTAGTGAAGGATTTAAGAAGGTCGGCTTTGAGAGTGTGTAGAGTAGAATGTGTAAAAAGTGCAAGAAGGCACAATCCTTGTTACAGGTTAACAGATTTAGAATAATTCAGTCCAAATGATAATTAATGCTGTATATATCATTGTTAATATTAATATTACTTTCCTTTGTGAAGCTCGATATCTCTGTTTAGAATGATTTATGAAGCAGAAAATATTTTACTTGGTACAAACTTGTGTATCTATTTTAAACGTTTAATTTCTTCTGTTATTGTTTAGGAAAATAAACTACACGTATTGTTGTTTATCTCCCTCTATGTGAGCTGGTGAAACTAACAATCGTATGGTTATTAAGTCAATTTTAATGGTAAGACATTGACATGCCCTGAAAACATGTTCCCTCCAATGGGTAAATATTTTTGACAAACCATTAATTCGTAAATCAAGAGATAAAGTAATGGTAACATTTCTAGATAATAAATAAAAATATACTTACAAGAATCACGTTGGTGAGATTTGATTATTATTCATACATCTACACATTATTTCTTTTCGTAAACTGAAAGTCTGGGAGCTTACAGGATGTGTTCCCCCATATAATACCATATCTCAGGTGAGAATGAACATTTGCGAAATATACACAACGAGCAGTATGAAGGCTAACAGAATTTGAAAGAATTCTCAACGCATAGTATAATGAACTTAATTTTATGTTCACTTCATTCACATTCAATTTGAGGTTTAACTGAATTGAGATACCCAATGTTGGTACCAATGTGGGCCGCTAAATTAATTCAAATATGGCGCTACGCTTCGAACAGTTGTATCGCTGCTCCTTGAAGGTTTTTTGGAAGAAAAAATCATACATTTCAAACTTCTCACCGCGGAGATCTTTCTCCAAAAACCGCGAGAATTCTTTCCCAATTACCAAATACTCATTTTTTGTCAAAGTTCTTTGAACTCGATTGTCAACTGCTTTTACTGATTCTAAATGTCACCAATAGATCGCACCACCTCCTGGGCGGCCGCGACGAAAGATTTACTCATTGTCAGTTGTCCCGAAATCCAATTTTTTTCCACATCAGATATGATGAGCTTGCATTGTATGAAAATCAGAGAAGCCGCGAGCAGTTTCGTAGCAATCGTGCAGAGAAGCTTAGTGAATCGGGTATTGGGAGCATGGAACGTTTCGGTTCGTTGGCAAGCAATTCCTAGCAAATTGCTGCAGTCTCCAAAACGCGGCAGGAAAGAGGCGTGCATAAGCACCAAGCGTGAAATTCGTAAGAAAAACGTTTATTTTCGTCTAAAGGGAGGTAATAATGACAATGTTGTCAATATTAATTTATTCTTTCGGCAAAGTAATAATATTTGTCAATTATGGGCCGCTTTTTTTCAGAACTCTCTCGTCTGATGAGCACACAGAAGGCGATGCTCGTTGCAGTTTCAACTAATGCTTTCTCAATTTATCTAAGCAATATTTCGCAGCCTCAACACCCAACAATGTTACCTTAACATCAATCAATTACACTTCGTTCATTTTCAACGGAATTTGCGAGTAACTTCATAGAAAATGATATGAAGCACTTGTATATAAATTATTATGAATTGTGAACAAATAAACGTTTTATACTTTTACATTTCCGAATGAATTATTTATCATCCCCAAGAACATACCAGTGATGTCAGAAGTGGGATAGATAAATAATATTCGATCTGGGTGAAAAAGTGTGAAACGTGACCACGTGTAATTCATAACCTCAACTCTACCACGCGTCAATAATAACCTCAACTCGACCACGTGTTGTTCATAACCTGTATGTGACCACGTTTCGTATCAGTTACGACCCGAACGGCACCACGTGGCGTTCATAGCCTCAACTCGATCACGTGTCGATCAGTACCTCAACGTGCCGTACCGCTTACGACCCTAACGCGACCACACGCGCTACTCGAGAACACAGACTAACACCACGCGGATTAGAGAAGCAGCACACCGCCCCTCCTAGAAACCTCCTCAAAACGTATCGCCCGACCGTCTACAAACGCTATCTGAGATGATCGCCAGTGCGTAGCGTGCTACCAACTGTTGAGCGCTAAATCACCAATAGCAAAACAGGAATAAATTTAGGGTGCATATATAAAATATTTCCTCCCCCTTTTACTGATTGTGTGATTATGTGTCTGGGTGCAATCTGGGTCGAGGTGAGAATCGTGATGGTGGGACTCTAATGCGAAATGATCTACGTGGGTTCTGAGGAGTGTACAATACGTGGTGCTGGCAGTCTCAGCTGTCTCAGGGCTAATGGAGTTGTTAGTGTCGATGGCGTCACTGGTGTAGCTGGTATGGTGGGTGCGGCTGGTGTGCCTGGTATTGCTCGGAGTTCTATGGTGTCATGATAACGAAGTCGTTTTAACGTTGGCGCATTATCAACTTGTACAGGTTCAGCCTCAGGTTCGTTTTGCAGTTTATTATCTGGAAAGGATCTGATCTGGTCGATATGTCTTGTAACCTTTTTGTCTCCAAACTGTATCGAGTAATGAAGATCTCCAAGGTGGCCGACGACAGTGCCTGGAACCCGTTTATCCAGGCTAGGATTGCAGGACAATAAGAAATCTTGTTTTCCTATTTCCAGTGTACGGAAAGTAGAGTTCATTTCGGTCCGTTGTTTTTCGCTGACCCTGGTGTGAACATCGTCAAGTCTCACCAGATTGAGCCGTGTGCGAAGTTCTCGTCCCAAGAACAGTTGAGCTGGAGTCTGACCAGTGGAGGAGTGTGGTGCTTTTCGGAAGTGGCGAAGGAAATCGTTCAGGTTAGTTCGCAGGGATCCCTTGGTAGTCTTCATTGCATTAAGTGCGTCCTTCACAGTTTGAACATAACGTTCTGCTTGGCCATTAATTGATGGGTTTTACGGTGCTGTTAGCTTGTGATACTTCATATCACTGCTCTTCAGAAATTCTTTGAATTCTTCGGCAATGATCTGTCTGCCGTTGTCTGAGACGACAGTTACGGGGCTTCCATGGGCTGTGAATAGATCGTCCATCAGGGCAATTGTTTCAGCCGCAGTTGTTGAAGTTGTAGGCTTAACTTCGAGACACTTGCTGTAGGCATCAACAATTAGTAGCATGGTGTCAGTCACGGGACCGGCGTAGTCGATGTGTATTCGTTCCCACGGTGCCTTTGGATACTCCCAATGGTGGTCACAAAACTTCGGTGGTGCGTGTGCATGAGATGCACATGAGTGCAAGATTTTGCGAGGTTTTCAATGTCCGAGTCGATGCCAGGCCAAAACACGAAGAAACGCGCCATTCATTTTAATTTCACAATACCCAAGTGAGCTGTGTGTAGATCTTTGAGAATAGCATTTCGTGGAGTTGGTGGGACCACGACTCTGTGCTCGAACATCAACCAATTAGCGGCGAGCGTGTATTTCACTTCTGGAGCCTTGAAGTCGTGCGGGCGAGATCTTGATCTGTTTCCAAGAGTTTGACGATCGTGCCGAGATGAAGGGCTCGTCTGGTCTCACGTGAAATGGCTTCTGACCTAACAGGTAGTTGCTGCGTCTGATAAATTGCAAAAAAATCAAAATCATCGAAATCCTCCGCCTCTTCCCTCTGAAGCGGAATTGAGTTCCTAATGGCATGGATGGTGGATGGAAGCGGTGCTCGAGAGCAGTAGTCGGCATTTGCATTGGCTTTTGACTTCTTGAAGAGAACGTCATAGTCAAAGTGTGCTAAATAGTCCGCATAATTGGCCATGCGACTGATGCACAGCACTGGTAAAGTCTTTTGTGGATGAAGGATCTGTGTCAGCGGTTTATGGTCGGTGATCAGTGTGAAGTGGCGGACGTACAGATATTTGAACTTTTGTGCTGCCCATACAATTGCAAGTGCTTCTTTGTCAATTTGAGGGTACCTCTGTTACGTTGCTGATATTGTTCGACTAGCATAATCGATGGGGCGTTCTCGACCGTTGCTGAGTCGGTGTGACAGTACAGCGCCCAGTCCAGTTTTGCTGGCGTCGGTTGCCAATAAGAGTGGCAGTGACGGGTCATACTGCATGAGTACCTGGAGCGACGTCAGCGCATCCTTAAGATCCTTATAAGCCCTTTCGCTCGCTGGGGTCCACACGAGGAGGTCATTCAGCAGCATGTCTCTAAGTGGTCGATCTCTGGTTGATAAATCTGGAATGAATGCGCTATAATAGGTTGCTTTCTCCTGAAACAGCTGCAGTTCCTCCGGAGTTGTTGGTTTCGGCGCATCTCGGACGGCTCGGATGTGCATATCCAATTTATGGATGCCCGTCGCATCGATCTTGTGGCCAAGGGATTCCAGGACAGGTTCTGCGAATTTGCACTTGGCTCGGTTCATTTTGAGACCATGTTGGCGAAGAGGATCCAGTGTTGCATTGAGGGCCTCAATGAGTTTTCAAAATTGGCTGCAAAAACAATAGTCATCGAAGAAACTTACTACATTTTAGAGACGTATGACGGTGTCCATACGCCACTGCCAGATAGCAGGAATATTAGCTGCACCATAGACAGCACGGGTTGCGCGGATCAAGCCATGAGTTGGAGTGTTGAGAGTGAGCGCTGGCTGAATTCGTCGTCAACTTCCAGGTGGGTTTATGCGTCAGTGACATCTAGGTGGCGAAAGAGGGTGGCGCCTCGCATGCGGTTAAACAAGTTTTCTACCTTTGGGATTGGATGTTCGTCGATGATAATTCGTGGATTGAGAGTGGGTTTGTAGTTTCCCGTAATTCTCAATTTTCCGTTCTTCTTGGCGACGACATGCGTCGTAAATGCCCATTCTGAGTACTATACTCTCTTGTAAAAGCCGGATGCGATCTTGGCGTTGATTTCTTTGGCGTAAGCGTCACGCAGGGCCACGGGGACGTCTCGAGCTCGAGCAAAGATGGGCGTGGCACCCGGCTTGAGATGCATCTTTGCTTGTGGGCCTGATAACTTTCCGGGAAGATCGCTGAAAGCATCCTGGCAACAATCGATGGTGGCGTCGAGTTCCTGTTTCTGATCCTGCGATAGGAATGGCTCGGTGGAGAGGTCGTGGATTGATTCTGGTTTGGGAAAGATGCGTTCAAAATTTATCTCCCGCAAAAACTCAGAAATCCATTCTCTACCAGTAGCGTTTCAAATTCAGCGTCGACGACATATAGGTTAAGGTTCCTGGATGTGGTCCTGATGATGGCGGTGACTAACGTCTTACCGATGCAGTTGATTCGGTGGCCGGTGTAACTGGCGAAGAGGCGATCAGTTTTTTGCAGCATAAAGTTTGGTGTAATTAGACTGAACTTCGATTTGCTCATGAACGAACAGGAGGCGCCGGTGTCAAGTTCTATCTTATCGGTGGTTCCCTCTATACTGACGTCGATCAATTGCCGTCCTGAGGACTGAACTTTTCCAATAATTTCAATCTTACCGACGTATACGGTGTCGCTGCGGTCGGCTGGTAATTCTTCTGCGGCCTCTTCAGTTACCTGATTAGTCCTCCGTTGTCTCGGTTTGTATCGGCAAACTTTGGCAATGTGGCCTTTCTTACCACATTTCCATCATTCAGCAACAAAAAACCGGCATTGACTGCGGAAGTGATCTCCACCACATCCCGCGCACGTTGGCTGATTCTCTGATGTCTGATTTGGTTGATGAAACCCTTGTTATGGCCGTGATTGGTTGCCGCTCTGTCGCTGGCTTGTTGACCAACTCGGAGGCCGTTGGTTGTTGCTCCGTAACGGTGGCTTCTCATAACCTATCCAATGAGTCGAATCGGGTTTTAAGGTTATGTCGTCAGCTTTGACTTCGTTAGCGGTGTTGCGCGTGGCTTCGAGTGCGTGGGCAATCTCGCACGCAGCGGTGAAGCTCTCTGGTTTCTTAGCGATACATAATAGGTAATAACGCGCGACAACTTAATAACGGTCACTCGGGAACACGTCGGGGAGAACGTTCGTCCACTACGATTGACGGCGACAGACTGAGGCATGCTCGTTGCAGCAAGAGAATGGCAGACTGCGCCAGTGCATCGCGTGCTGCCAACTGTTGAGCGTCAAATCACCAACAAGAAAAGATAAATAAATTTAGGGTGCATATACAACATAAATATTAACAACGTGATAGATATTTTAAAAAATGCATTCGCATATTGTTTTTTAAATCCATAGAATACAGCAAAATGCCCTTTATGATATTTTATTCATTGCCTTTAGCATTATCTGCACAAAGAGCAGTTTTTGAGAAAATCTTCTTTTTAATATTTTATTTTGCCCCATTTCACTCAAACTTGCGCGGAAAATACTAGTATTTTCGAAACAGATATGCATGACTTTAATAAAAGAACTAATTGACGACATCAAATTTCATTTGAAGAATAAATCTTCAATAATCTAGTTGTAAGAAATGGTTCAAAACAAGTCAAACATTTGAACTTTTCGAAAATTCAGGGATAACAAAGGAAATAAAAAAAAGGAATTAAAAAATATATGTGCCATTTTTAAAAACATTTTGAAAATTGCCCTGGTGCTTCATGTGAAGCATCCATAAAATTTAAATAATTATTTCCAAATCGCAGGGCAAGTCGGGTCAAATCGGGCGAGGAATATTGATTATACATGAATAGTTACGGCGCGCTCTAGTATTGTTCGCATAGGGACGGGCGGACATTTGAATAAATATAAAATGTTCGGTATTAAGGAAGTACAAAACTTGTAATACTCAATACTTGGATTTTGTCTAGATTATGTACTAGAGAAAGTAATTTAGTTCATATAAGAGCAAGAAAAATCCTCTCTTATTGTATCAGGGAGCCATAAATATAGTTTTTGCTGTCGAAAAATCGGTACTTTTCGCCGCATCATTACTGAAACTGTATACTATGCATATTACTCCGTATACGAAAGTATACGACAAAAAATGACTATGTTAATGATTATGACTGTGAAAATGTTCATACTTTGTTAGCCTAATTTATATTAACATAAATTCACGGCGGCGATGGCGTAACGGTTAGCGTATCGGACTGGTATATCCAAGGTGGCAGGTTCAAACTCGATTGACGCCGTGGATTTTTAAGGGCGAAAAAACGTACTTCCACGTAAAACTTCGTAAGCCGGCTGTCCCATTTTAGTAGATACATGTAAAAGATCCTCAAGCCTAAATGACGCCTCTGAGCTAAATTCAAATTGCCTGTTTCTCGCCCAAGAAATACCTCCTTTCTCCACTAGTTGGTGAAAGGAGCGTAGCGAAATTTGTGTGGTCGGACGGAAGAGCGGGCCTGATGGCCCGAGTCATCACGTAAGGCTACGTAAAATAATGCATTAATTCAATTCCGCTCTAGTTATAAAAAACAATTTATTACCTGACGGTGGAGTTGCCATCTTTAGAGTTGTAAAATTAGGGACATTTTACCAAAAAAAATTGGGACATAATGAGAAATAATTTAAAAACTATAATTAGCTATTATTATGAGTGTGGTACAATTTTAATACTAATATAATATTAGTAAACTAATATTATACGGATGTTTGTATTTCGGGGGATAATTTACAAGATACCTTAACAACATTTTCAAAATTGTCTTAAAATGGCTCCAAATTCATGAATTTTTCACCTTCGGATATAGTAAACGATGTTTAAAAATGGCGTAAGCCTCTTTTTTGTTGAACTCACTAAATTTTAGAAAATTACAAACGTTATTAATAAAGCAAGAAAGTACCGTACTCGGTTGTATCCCCAATAGTTTCGATATCAGGGCCTCACATTTCTCTGACGAAAAATCGCTCCTTTCCGTTGCAGCACAATATCGAACTTTAACTTTTCTATGTAAGCAGTACATAGTATGCCGAAAAAGTAAAAACAAACGAATTATACAAAGAAAAATTGTGTACAATGGTTGCAAGTAACATATTTTCTTAATAGCGCTTATTGTATTTTTGTCAATGAAGTTTTCACATATCAAGAATGATGTTTGAATAGCATGTTGAACGTCATTGAGAAGATATGAAACACAAATGACGCGCTGACACAAGTCCATCCTGAGATCAATTCAACATGTGTGGTAATTTGCTCTGCTATGAGTAATGATTGAGTCATAGATTTATCGACGAAACAACTTTATAAATCTTTCTCTTACATCTCCCAACGTAAACTTAAATTTCATGATACATAAGGAACCATTTAGTTGTTTATTTTGGTAAAGAAAATTTGTAGTTTCTTTGCAGTTGAAGAACTTGAAGTATACGTACATAAATTGAGTAGTATACATACATCACATTCAGTAGAAGAGATCCGCGAATTACGACACGCGGACGGTAACTACGCAGCCATTACAAAAGGCTGTTAGGCTGTTTCGTTGCGAAGGAGTTCAGAAGGAAGACAAGCAGCGCCGTGAGAGCGGAGGGTTCAAGGCTGCTTCCGAACCGCCGCCGCCGCCGACGTGCCGCTTCCCACCTGGAGCACTGCTCCGTCTCTAAAACACTTGAGCATCGCCAAAGATTGCATCACTGCGAAATGCCAACCAAATTAGCCGAAGCCAACCACCAGCCACATTAGCCGATTAACAGTTTGTTCGAAAGCCATTATATATAATGTAAGCGAAGTCATTATGTATATTTTTGTAAGAATTGATAATAACCATATCGAAAATAATACAACAATATTAATGCGAATTCTTTGATATAGAAATTTAATGCGATTCTACGAATACTGAAGAATAGACCACATTCTTCGTATATCATCTTTTTACGCTTTTCACTAAATACAGACGCTTAATAAAAGAATAATGCATGTAAGAAATATTTCTTGAAATAGGTTTGAAGTATCCTTTTCATGAGTTCTAACACGAATAAAAGTCTCGACGCATTTCTTCTTGAAACAGAATTTCATCTGTTGCGGAAATAACTTTACGTGGAAGTCCGACGCCTTCTGGGAGCTTTCGGCCGTCCTGGGGCAATGGGGCGCACACACGACTTAGTGCTATATGGCAGCTGATTCAGCGCCACTCAATGTTCCAGCTTAAACAGGGCACAAGTCTGACTAGTAAATAAATAAATACATTTTAGAATACGTTTTGGTACCTACAATAAATCGTTACGTATATAGGGATAGTTTCACATAATACGACTTATTTTTCCTTACATTACAAGATTTCAGAAAACAATTCTGACATATTTTGCTGTTAATAAGTATAATTGAAAGCACGATATTAGCGAGATACCAGGATTTAATACGCGAATCAAAAATCTTTCGCATGATATTTCCATACTTTCTCACCGGCTGAGTTACGTCAGAGTAACAATTGCTGCCACTGCTTTGGCTGGAAGGACCGAATCAAACCCAGTCAAGTTTGAGTTCCGACAATGGCGAATTGTCGACACTAGCTACGAGCCTAGGTCAAATTCAGCTGCTGTCAGAGAGTTCTAGCGGCCAGCAGTTCTCGTCGGTAGTTTTTCGTGGTTTCCCATTCCAATCCCATGGGAATGCCGGAGCAGATCCCTAACAAACGGGTCACGGACCGCGCGCGATCTTTACTTCCTCGACCTTGTCCACTCCTTTCTTCCTTCACACACACATTTACATGCATTACACTATCACGTGTAATATGCAGAGATATCAGATGGGACCTTAGAGCATGTTCCAGCTTGGACAACTTCCTGTCGGAGAAGATACCTGGATAGGAAAACCCGGCAATCGGACGTGAAGGTCGGCGCTGGATCTCACTTTCTAGCCGAGGAGAAACACTGCCGCCGCCCTGGTTATAACATGCACAACATATGGGACTACGGACCATTGCGGTTGACGCTCCCACATTCACCAATCAATTAATCGTACGTCCTCAAATGTAAAGTACTTTTTTGTTCTCAGAAATCAGTCAAAATCGCGGGATGGTTGTGGATCGTGTGTTTTCGATCTATTTTTAGTTGCTCGGGCTTGATAATCAACAATAATTCGTCCCCTACGTTTTCTGTAACATCATTACGATCGCTCACAGTCACCATTCAAATTTCCCGAACTGCGAGACGAAAAATAAGTAATAAGTCATATCCCTTCTTGCGCGCACTACTGAAGCGAGTTAGATTCCATTCCAATGACGCCGACCGCAGGTGAATTAGCCGAGGGGCCCCAACTGTATGATGTTTCAAGGTGAGTGAATGGGTTCAAGCCCAAGTGAGTGTGCCTTTCGCTTGAAGTCACGCACCTCCAACACTCGCAGAAAACGCAATGTTGTCCAAACCGAACGCAATTCTCCTGCCACGAATACGCGGAGTCCATCTAAAGGTTGGCCGGCGCGCACCGTTGGCAACTCTGCCGCCGCGGCTCGCGGGGGCGGCCGAGCAGAGGCAGCGGCGGCGGGGCGAGGCGCGGCGCGAGGGGGGGGGGGGGGGGGGGCAGGGCGGAGCCGGCGCGCGGTCGAAGCACAGATATAGTGCCGCAGTCGTCCGCAAGCTCCGGAGTCTGGTCGTCGCCACTGCCGCCGCTGCGTCTGTCAGCCTCTGGTGAGTACCGACACCAATGAGGAATACTAGAGCCCGTTGCTTTACAGTTCTACACCCAAGAACTATTTTCTAGTCGAGCCGGTGTCGGGTGGTTGAGAAAAGGGCAATTAATCGGTCGAATGAAAAGAAACATGTAGAAATGTGGTCGGAAAGGCGAATGTTTTACCTATGTAACTGTTCAGTCCATCACATACGTATCAACGAGTGTTCATTTGCAAATCGGACCATTCCGGAAATAGGTTTCAATTAAATTCCATGCTATCCCTCATATATTTAAATAATGGGTAATATTCTGAAGTGACGTTCCCCATTCTTCTCTCGTTCTTAACTTTGGTCGTAATAGAACGCCTGTTTACTTTAATTTACGTGGCAATCGTTTACAAACATGGAGTACTCTTCTGTGTATTGAATGTCTGGATCCTTTGCGTGGGACGTGAGAGTGGATCGATCCTTGCCGGCGTTGCCTCTTTGGGACGAACTCGTATACCATGCAACGCGGGGAGATAAAATAGTCCATCGAGTGAACAAGTCAGACAGACGATGGTTGGAAAAGGGTAGTACGCACATATCTTCGTGCAACGTACAAATTCTCATTAACGCAAATTGTTCGAGAGTTCTTGTTAAGATACCGTTCAACAATGTTCGCTCAAACTGCGTGGCATCCCCTAATACATTCGGCTCTCCTGTGACAAAATGAACGTCACTGAACGATAATGAAGTGGCTATATTACAAACGAATTGTGCATTAGGCGTGCTTCTTAATTTTCAGTTTGGTTATTTGAGCATCGGGCGAATCGCTCTCTGTCCTCTTATTTCTCTACAGCTTCAGTGAGGGCGCACGTTTTTCTTCATTCATTAGCGATATTATAGTGAGGAGAATAGGGCGTGAATGCAAATGTCAAGATAAATTCGGGGAGAGGGATTGGAGTGCGGGAAGACGGATGGGCGTTGGCCGAGGAGGTGCCCTTTCACACAAGGCACCAGAGGTGCAGCCCCTTCTGGCTGTTCAACCGTCGTCACCATTTCTCGCGAGCCGCCATCATAGTGCGAACTGGAAATTTTCTCCAGGAGGGGGAAGTAACAAAGTAAAAATTCAGAGCTGTCATGACGAAAATTGCATTTTTCTCTCTTTTACTATTGATGTGATGAATAATTGACACCAGTAACAGTTACCTTGAAGCCCAATGCAACTGGGTACATGACATTCCCATGTTCCCTACCCAAGTTTATTTTACTCGTATTATTTCCTTTGTTTGGAGTCTTTGATTTGGTTTAAAGAGTGAAAATCATAATGGGGTACCTAATGCGAAGAAACAATATCTCCGGCCAGAACAAATTATTACTTTACCAGCAGAAAACGTCCAATTCCCTGAGAAGGCGATTCCGGCATCCGCCCCGCCCTCCCCTTGGCCACGCCCATTCGCTGCAGGTCCGAGGAATTGGTCGCAAAGGCGAATTAAAATTATTTATACTTAATCTTGAGCGTTTTTAAAGTCAAATGCGATTTGGATGTCCCCTATCGGAAGGTTGTCAGCCCCATGAACGGCAAAGTGAGTTAAAATAAAACATATTTGATTGATTTGTTTTTTGGATAAAATATAGCTTAGATATATTTATATATACCAGCGTGCTCCTTCCATATAAGTTACCGAAACTATTAATTATTACTTTTAAAAACAAATTTTCGTTTACGTAGGTTCATCTTTCTACATCTAGGCAGTTTGTCGTAGTAAGGTTTAGTCCAATTTCCTAACTCGCGCAAATTTTACTGTATCACGCTTTCACATGTTTTTTTTTCTCGGCGGTATAATTTGCGCCTGCAGCTTATTACGAGTGAACAAATGTCATAAATTAAAGACATGTTGAAGGAAAAAATGTAAAGAAATGTTGTAGGAGTTAAATTACCATAATCGCGATACGGAAGATCGCGTTTCGTAGAAGCTCGAAAATCTACTCTCAATATTGAGGTGCGCGCTAAAAGAGTATACTGCACCGGGAAATGTATCTTATTTAGACGCAAGGCGGCATTTTGATGCGCAAAAATGCATCCAAAGTGTAGGTGCGCGTTGTTGCAAAAAGAGTGAAAATGATCTTTAGAGGAGGTGGCCAGAACTCTTCTTGTAGATAAATAGCATGGCGTGTCTTTAAAACGGCCTCTGCCCGGCTCTGTCCGTATGTCCGTGGTAGCTGACGTTCCTGTTTAGTTAGTATTAACTTGTTAGGAAGATGTTGTAAATTATTCGTCTACGTTCAAAGAAACGTAGTGGGCAAACATCGCGGAAGCCATTAAGGATAGTGGGGATGGAGTGCGGAAGATTACTTAGAGTAGGGGATGGAGTGCGGAAGATTACTTAGAGTAGCAACGATTTCCCGCATCATCCTACAATTACTAAATCAACTTCAGCCCCGAACCAACCCGGAGTGAAACCGCAAAACACATCATTATAGGTCGTTCAGTTTCTCGAATTTCGAAAATCCTCTGTAGAATAAAAATAGAATCATCGAAGGTGACGACTCACAGGAAGTCGTAAAGAAAGTGTGAAAGGTCGGCCTCCAGAATCGTCATGTAGACATGGGTGACCCGTCTTCGCCAGGGCAGCTCCCCAGCCACGCCCCCCGCCGCAGTGCAGCAGCGGCGCGGTGGCCTGGAAGTGACGAACCTCGTGACGGCGTCATCGGGGTGTTCCGAGTGTTACGTCGTCTGCCTGAGTCACAGCGGCGCCGCGCTGGTGGTCGAGGGGGGGGGGGGTGCATGACGTGGCGTCAGTGACCGCGTCGGCGCGGCGCGGCCTCGGGCGCCGATGACGTCAGCCGGCGGACGTGGCCGCATCCGCCCCGGCCGCCAAGCTGCGCCGCTCGCGCTCCGCCAGCCGGATCGAGCCGCCCCGCACCCGCACCCGCACCCGCATTCGAGAGGAACGCCGCGCCGGCGATAACGGCCGTCGAAAGTCCTGCGGACGCTGAACCCTCTTTCCATAAAGGCCAACATTCCGTTGGCTCCCCATCTCCGTACTTATCTTGAGGTTCTTAGTTTGGAGTTCGACTTATTTATTGTAGAATTTGCATTTTACCCGCCGAGGCCAGCGACTTTTTACACCTAAGGAGCGTTTTGTGAATCTTTTCAGAATAGATCAAGCATCAGTTACAAGCCACTTTGGATGTATAACCTGGGGAACGCAAGCTAACAGAGAGGCAAATATTATCGAAGTGTAAGGTACCTTCAAGCCTGAACCATCTTGCCTTCTAGTTTGTTCCCAGTACTTCTCAGACGACGTACCTAAAAAAATTGATTTATAATATTATTACTACTATTTTTAAACATTAATCAATGTAGTAGAATTATTAAAAAATAAAATTAATTGAAGAATAGTAATACAAGCATGTCATTCTTGTGATAAAGAATTCAAATAAACCTATAAGAAACCCTGTGTTATCTACAAGTATAGACAAAACAAGTGTACTTGTACATTTGAATAAGGTGATTGCAATAAGAGTAAGTCGAGAAGTTGAGCAACCTTAGGATGTACAGGTGTTTAACCATTTCCTTAATTCTCTGGTTACTAAATATAATTTTACATTGTTTTTACTTTCTCTCCATACTACATATTTACGTAGTGAAGAGAAAATATTGCATTGTTGCGACAGAAATCGATACAAAAACGGTGGCAACTAAAAATGCATAAATCTGTCCTGTATGTAGTAAACGACTTCCTCTAACGCGTCGAATGGTCAGATTTCAGCTTTTGTGGGTCATTGAAACCGAAAAATTGATTGACGGCAAAACATCTGTCCGTCTGATGTCTATCCATCTGATATCTATCCGTCTATGGTTAACGCTAGTACCTAATCCATTCAGAAGATTTTCTCCAAAATTGATATTTCACGAATAATCTAAAAGATTTGAAGATCCTGCGAGTTTGAAACGGATATTTTGATTTTTGAGGTTACCATACAAGAAGCCTCGTTTTCAAAATTTTCTCAAAAATGGTTCCATAAAGTTAACTTTGACCCCATAAATCATAAAGAATAATTAAAAATGTGTCATTTTCATTTATATCTCTAAATTTTCGAATATTCAAAAAGTTTTAAAAATTTTCGGCATCTTCCTACAACTACAGTATTGAAGATTCTGTTGTTCAATGATAGGTCTTAAAAAAGGTCATTGACAAATTTTCGAAAATACGAGTAGTTTTCGCCTAATTTTGCGTGAAAGTATAACGTTTTTACTTTAATTTTAGGACAATAAAGAAATTGTAGTGGTCCCATTTTCATGGAACTCAATGTATTGTTAAAAATTACTAAAAATTAACATTGCATAAATACAGAATTTATAATAGATATTTTTTAACTAAAATCAATTCTAAAAAATAGATTTTATGGTCATGAACATTTTTTAACACGAATAGTTTTCGTAATATTACTGTTTGTAGTTACCGCAATTTATGACTTTTAATATTTATGCTTTTTCTCAAAAACGCTCCAAAATATTTCTTTACTTTTGTCAGGCAGATCTCATTTTTGTTGATCTCTGTGAATTTTCGAAAATTGCAAACGTATGCGAGAAAGTATGTTCTGTTCTGCTTTATCCATGGGACCAGACGCCCTTGCAAGGGAACTTTCTAATGATATTATATTGAATCACAAGACCGTGACCGCCCTTCCACGTTGTATGTCTATATCATCCCTTTCCAAGATGGAGGAGAAGCCAAACTCTGGAACCCCACATTACGGAGTACCCGACAGCAGGTATTTCCAATCATAGAGAGACCCCAAAAACAATGTAACCCCTGAAACGCATGTTGTAGTATTCTCTCTTTTTTCTACAATCGGTACTCAAGCATGTGCTGCGTTATCACGATTGCAATGTATATGCTTTGGAACCTTTTTAAAACTCGTTTGAGTATTCCGAGAATTCGTTGTACCTAGCTATTGGTCAACTTCAGTAGTAACTGTGAGAAAAGATGAAAACATTTAGCATTAAGAGCTAAAACGTTTCAAGACCTTATATTCTACTCTAAACATGTTTTTTGAAGGATTTTCGAATTGTTTAGATCAAGCACATCACCCGGGAAAAATGTAGTTCACAATTTTAAATTAAAAGAAGCAAAACTCTATTTGACAATGGATATAAACTGAAACTAATCTATGACTTTTTTTATGAATCATTGCGAAATGTGACAGGCTCGGTAATACATGTAATTTCCATTTTAAATCGAATGATAACTCACCCCCCGACTGTTCGTCCGACCTATTACACGAACGTTTTTTGAGGCGCCCTACCGCGTTGGCGCGCTCAGAGAGTGCAGCTCCGCCGAGAAGTACGATCACCATTCAGATCTAGAGACCACAGATTCGGTAGTAGCCATATAACCAAAGAATTCTTGTGATTCTTGTTTCAAGAATATGCACATGTCGTACGCGACGAAAAAGATTTTGAGATGAGCTACATGACGCTAATTCAACTGAACGGGTAGTATTTCTACTTTTACTATACGAGTAATGATTATATTTTTTTATGTTTTAAAGTTTTTGGTAGTGGTTCGGATTATTTAGGCCATTAAGAATCTTCTGTTCTCCCCCATTTAGAAAGCAAGCTCCCCGCAAACGAAAGGTTAAATTTCCAAGCATGCGTGTTTTATGTTTGCTAACAGCATTCTAAATGAGCCAGCTTGCATGGTAACTACATTATAAACGGGCTAGTATGTTTTCTGAAAGAAAAAAAAAACTTTCTGAAAAAAGGCCAACAATATCCTGAAAGGAATGTGTTCCTGTTTGAACTTTTTTTTTCTGGAAGTCAATTGAAAGGAGATGTAAACGAAGATAAGGTTCGCTTGTGAAGGTTATACAACTTATCATATACGTATGATAATTTCCAGAGAATTTGCATATACATCATCACGTGGTCACAGCAGAGACACTCCCATCAAGATAACGATTCAGATTACAACCCACTCACAGGGAAAGCAATATCAACATTTCATTACAGTGCAAGTTAATTATGAGAAAACAGTGACTCATGCATATTTATTTGTTGTTCATATGGCCACATTCATAGACGATTTTCTTGAAGTGATATTCAATAGAGTATTGTAAATGACATTCTTTCAGAATACATGCTTGCCACTAATAACAAACCAAACTTCCTTTCTTTTATTCTCAATCCTTCTCGGATTTAAAAATTATTTGTCAAGATCTAGCGACAAAGATAAGCTTTAGATTATAAGATTTAAAAATAAAAAGAAATTTCTTAAAAGAGATAACTTTTTGAAGGTGATGATATTGAAATAATTCAGTTATCTCACCGGCTAGCGGCGATTGACTCAGACACTAACAGGACATGTGCAGGAATTCTTCAAACTGTTTATAATATTAATGTGTTTACTATGAAGGTCGTTATTTTGCGAGGCATATAATGTGAAAAAATGAAAGGTACAATTTTCAGAGTTAGTATTAAACAAAATTTCTGAGTAGTGTTTAGACTCGAGGAAATTACTCAAAGAAATGAGTAGAGAAAGTAGTGTTTAGACTCGAAGAAATGAGGAATCGTATAAAAGACTCTCCTCCGACAACCATTGAGAGTTTTTCACGCATAAATAAAATTAGTAAAGTTTCGATTTCAGGGATGCAGGACGTCGGTAATTGGTGCACGGCAAACGTCCGAGTATCAACGCTGTTTACTGTATGGTAATCAATGCTCGTTTCAAATTACGAATTTCTAAGTTGGATACCTTCTTTCCAAAGGCATGTTTTAAGCCAAAGTACGAACTAAATTATATTTATTTCTATCACTTGTTTTGAAAACATGATATTATTAACGTAACTTTATTAACAAATTTAATAAAGCGTCATTAATATATATATATATATATATATATATATATATATATATATATATATATATATATATATATATATATATATATATATATATATATATATATGTTTGTAGAATAATGGTTTTTTAGTACATTTTATTTTTATTATTTTTGTATTATAATGCCACTGTCTGATCTGAGGTAGTTGCGGGAACGTCTGTATGTTCGTTCAAGCACTTCAAAGAAATTTTCCTCAATTAATTTCCTATCTCCAGTAAAAATATGTCAATTTTCTTTTCATATCGCATTTTGTATTTATTCCCAGTGAATTACCTCTTACCTCACTGCTTCATCGGATTTCTTCAAAATTACATTAGACGCATCTCATTAATGCAAATTACCATCAGTCGTACGATTCCCCTGTTCTTTTAGTCAGTACACTGTTAATTTCTTTACATTTTCATGTGAAACACGACAAAGAAGAAATAAAATGCAGTACGGAACACGGACAAGAAGTATTTATTGCCGGTCACATTTCGAAATTCCAATGTTCAAAATGTGGAAAAAATTAAGGGTACGATTTCTACGTGCCTCTAGTACGTCTCCCGGTTACTATCACTGTTTATTGTGTGACATCCGAATAACTTACGAGGACAGCTCTATTCGAGATCGATAATGAGGCATCATCAAAGTGTCTTGTCGATTTTTATTCCTGAATCAAAGTGCTCCCAGTTTCTCACGTAACTCTAAAACTAAGATGAAAATTGTTCCGGATAACCAAGGTATAGTTCCTCCAGTTCTTTCCACCTGGACCTCTCTATATAGTTGGCCAGACGTATTGGTCACTATTGCTACATTTAAAATGTGGACTGCTCCCTATTTTCTTCGCTAAATTATTTCAAATTCATAATCTTCATATGTACACTCTTGGCAACATTAAGTTTTGCGTCGAAAATGCCCGAGAGGTTGATGGCGCTGGACATCCGTTTACCAACAGCGCTATCTAACGTTTATTTTCGAAACGTTTTGTAGATCTGTACGTTCTGTAGATCGAACTATGAAGATTAAATGTATTTTATTGGAGAGCGTATAAAATACTTTAACGTCCATTGAGAGCTAAATAGTAGAAGTAAAGAGGAAAAAGACGTCTCTAATTCCTACCCATGAAACTGAATTGACATTAACCTTTGTGAACGTAATGTTGCTTCCAAGTTTCGTTAATATACAATGTGTTGTTATAGGAGGAGTGTTAGAAGAACGAAAGAATATATAATTTGTCGAAAAATAATTTTGAAGGCGAAAATGTTCCTAGACTTTGATTATGCTATTGGAGTTCATTACAATGTCGTGCATACAAACATCTATTTCAGATGCATGTAGAAATCTATTATGTGTATTGCACGCTTTTTATGCACAAAAATATAATGCAGATTGTAAATAAAAAATAATGGCATTAAATAGCGATTTTTTTTATTTCAAAAAACCATTTCTACCAAAAATGAACGCAAAATATGACTGCTTCTAGTAAAACATAAGACTACTAATTAGTCATATTAGTGATGACGCTTTGCTTGCTACAATATTTTAGTTCATAAGATAGTCGAATAAACTAATTTCTTTTGTTGACAGAGATTATCTATTCTCTCTCCTAAACCTCACGGTACTACCGATTTGAATCTGTCCCTCGCAGTATTTCCGTGTTATTCGACTCCAAGTCGAAAGGAGATAGGGAGCTCGGCAGCAATGCCACGTGGCAAGAAAAGAAAAATTGCGAAGCAAATTGACCACTCCGTATTCATTATTCGACATGGCTCACAATAGCGAGGGCGAGTTATCGCATTAGTAGAAGAGGACCTCTCTGCTTCAGAGGCGGCGAGTCGGTATGGCGTTGGGGGCAAGGACCGCGCAATTCTGGCTTAAACGTTATTGAGAGACGTAAGAATCGGGAGAAAACTAGGTACTAGGTTGGCAGATGCTCCCCAAGATGGAGTTTTGATAGAAGCAGCGGTGGAAAACGCTTTTCAAGCTTCTTCACAACTGCGATGAGCCACCAGATTTCCTGGATGTTCCAGAACCGTACGCAGCAGACTTTCGGAGGCTGGTCTGCGATCCAGAAGTGAAGCTCAAAAATCGAAGCTGTCAGAAGAATACCAGCTGTATAGACTGGCATTTGCGGTGGAAAATTTACATTGACACTGGGCTGATGTCATTTTCTCTGATGAGAGTATATTCTCCTCCGCAAATGTTGGATCCGTTCGCGTTTTCAGGCCCCAAGGAAACCGCTATAATTCTCAGTACTTAAAGCAAGTACCCAGGTCAGGTCGTTTCTCAGTAGCATTTTGGGGCTGAATGTCATCTCGTGGCATTGGAATAATCCATAGAATCGAGAGACACTTACATTCTGCTCAGTACGTTCACATACTGAGAGATAGACGATTACATCAATAAGACAATTGCATCCTGAGGGTATAATTCATTTCTAACAGGACCAGCCTCCTATTCACAAGTCGGTTTCGATTCAATCGTGATTTGCGAAGAAACAAGATATTCAGGTTGTTAACTGGCCACCATGCGCACCAGACCTGAATCCTAGTGAATCTCTTTGGGCAGAGACAAGACGCATCATGGCCGAAAACTGGCCTGATCCGGAACCTGACAACGCCGATGCGTTCTGGCATCTAATCCAAGAAGCCTGGGAGGAGGTCGCTTACAGTAAAAACTGTGCGGCGAGACCTGTGGGTTCTCTCCCGCGTATGATGAGAATGGTCGTAGAATCTGAGGGTTTTTGAATTCCTTATTAATGTATTCTTTTAAAAAAATCTAGAATGGAATTAAAAAATATATAATTTTGAGAATTAAAAACAAATATTCATTGAAAGATAAAGTCCTTTTCAGAGTTATTTTCTTTTAAAATAAAAATAATTTATTTACATTAGAGGGAGAGAGAGTACACTTATACAGTTAATTTAACAAAACATAACGGATTAAAAAAGCGGCCCAGCATTGAATTCGATCCAGCTTCCTAGATTTCTGGAAGAACCGATTCTACCGCTGAGCCATTACAGGGAGCCCCACAAGCTATGGGCCACTTCATAATTTCTAAACGGTTCCTGATATCCAATTACAGTTTTCGCTCAACAATGCGGAATCATGAGGCAAGTGATATGGTGTGGAGATATTGTTAAATGTTTTTTCCAACAAATTAAATCATATTTGATTTTTTCAATGGAACAATATAGTTTTTTTACCAGCAATATATAGATCATAAAAATAGGAATGCAATGATGTAACATATGTTAATATTTTGTGTCCTGAAAACTAGGGATGGCGGGCGGACGTTCTTTCGATTGAAATGAAAGTTTTAGAAATGAGATTAAAATAAAGTTTAATGATTCAAGCAAATAATAATAATAATAATAATAATAATAATAATAATAATAATAATAATCCCAATCCCTAAAATGACACTTCGGGCACTGGAGTGTCTTCACTTGGATGCCAGGAATGTATATAATATGCAAAAGAGTGTAATTTTGAATACATGCCGTATTGTCAGAAGCCATCTGAACCTTCAGTAAAGCAACCACACACCTGGTCATCATTCCTGTGTGTGGTTGACATACCGACCAGTAGATACTGTGAATAATGTATAATAATAATAATAATAATAATAATAATAATAATAATAATAATAATAATAATAATAATAATAAACTTACTATGAGCTCGTTCGATTTTCCCCACAATAAAATACAAAAAAAAAACTCAGCAAATTCTTATATTTAAAATTACACGATTTTCCACAGATTCATTCTTAGGAGGCAAGCGCGGCTATGAATCTTTCCTTTATTTAAAAGAACAAAAAATAGATAAGTTAATACTTGAATTCTAAAGTCCATTTATGTAGATGCCTGAGGGGCAGTTGAGGGCTTATAGCCAAGCTCCCATGTCAGCAAACATGTGACCGTGGTATCAGCTGAATGGTCGCTCCCAGGCCGCGGGGTCGAAGAGTCTTCGCAGGCGCAGGTAGGCCGGGCAACGCCCCCAGGCAATGCTAACCTGGTATTGAGGACAATAAGCGGCGGTCATTGCGCTTCCCTGAGTCGCTTTCGCGTGATGAAGTCAAGCACTGGGAGTATATTTTGTTGCTAGCAGTGATTGTAATTCATAAATCCGTCGGACTTATGCGAACGGAATGCGACGGAATGCGTCGGAACTGCGACGAATTTAGTAAATTATTGCTCTTTTTTACTAAATTAAGGTCAAGCACTGCATATAAATTTATCTGGACTGGGAACACTGCGGTTCAACAAAATGTCTAAGTTCGAAATCAGAAATAAATTCAAGTGACTGCGCGCTGGGGGTCGGTGGAAAACCTCTCTCTCTCTCTCTCTCTCTCTCTCTCTCTCTCTCTCTCTGCTCGTCTGAATCATTTTGTTTGTGTCCGTTCGCGCATGCATCCACGAAAGCCTCTACCCTCTCGGAATCCCAAAGTTCTGGAAAGTTCTTCTAATTTTACAAATCTAGTTGGCGATAGGTTGAAACTAAGTGCGCAGTAAGAATTTTTTAATCCAATCGCTGAAGGCGTTTTAAAGGGAATTCAGATGGAAAATTTCCTGGATTCTCTATCTCTTGTTCCTTCGTCTCGCACCGTGTTTACAAAAAATGTGCGGGTCTTTCTGCGTCGCAGAAGTAGGCCCGAACGTACATAATTCTCGCTAATGGCTACTGGATGACGTCGCAGAGGCTCGAGGGTGAGGGCTACGTCGTTTCTAAAAGGGTGTTTCGTAAAAGATAAATAAACAGAGCAGTGGCCGATCCCGAAGTAGGCCGCGGAGGGCTGGAGGTTCTCCTACACAAAGGAAGGGTCGCAGCTGCGCGTAGCAAATCAGGAGGGGGATCTCGTGCGGGCCCAAGGGTACCAGTGCCGCAGGGAGGCGCCTGAGAGAGAGTTTCTTGTGGCAGGCAACTATTGGAAAACTATTGAAATTAATATTTTTAATATAATATATTCGGTAACGCCATACTATACTAAACGTGAAACATGAAAAGAAAAAAATGACATTTTCATTAAAATCCTCCCCTACACATCAGCTAGTCCTTATTTTTCAAATTTCGTGTGTGGAGTGTACTTTCGTTCAATAGTACAGGAGCAACTTGCAGGATCCGTCTTAACCCTGCCGCGCGCCTTTTTAACACTGCCAGCACAAAACAACGTAGGCATTTTTCTTGAATCTTATAGTACACCGACATTTCTTTTATTTCCTCAAATGTATTCATTATTATTATTATTATTATTATTATTATTATTATTATTATTATTATTATTATTGTTCGGTGTACATTTATCTAAGAACTTGGCTTTGCATTATTGTAGGTCTCAAAGCATTCAGAAGAATACTGAGACTGTATCATGGTACTTGACGATGTTATCTATGATACCTGCCAGCGAATTGTGTGCGGAAAACATATTAAGATTGTTTCTTTTCGCAGCCCTGAGAGGTTGACGAGCGGATGCCAGAGCATTATCTCCGAATGTATCAAATGCCAATGCTACTGAAATAAATACAAAATTGTTCTAACATTAAGAGAATCGGCTAATTGAGGGGATTGGTTTCAAAACGCGATTTTCCACCTTTGGTGAAAAATGAGATATTGTTTTCAATCGGGGGTCCGTTTCGAAAATTAACTTTAGATAGCTCTGTCGGCAAGTAGGAATGTCCAGTGCCATTACCTCTCGGGTCAAGGCATTTTTGACGCGAAACTTAATTTTCCAAGAGTGTACGTTCTTTTGGGGGACGTACATTTCGCAGGGACAACGCAACCCTTTATGAAAAACTCATTTGTGTCAAGTGTGTTGCCTACCCCACCACGCGGAATTACTTTGAAACGTTTTTCGGGTTAGCAAAATGAAGGCCAACCTGGATGGTTTGAGAACGTTTACCGATTCAGCCCCTCTGTCGGAAGGGTCTGTAATGGTAAATGCACCTACGTACATGTGAAGTACGCATTGCTTGAGAAGAGCAATGAATATTTCTTTCAAACTGTACGTGAAAGAAATATTACCCCTTCATGCTTAAATTAGGGTCGCGCCGGGAGCAGGCGCTCAGGCTACGGTCAAGGGTGATTAAGCTACCCGAACCGCTGTCAACGCTAACACGATCCAGGCGTGGAGACAGGGACGTTTGGGAACTCGTGAGTTTTCAAAAGAGCAAAAGTCCTCTGACAGTTATGTCGATTTATGGCGTCTAGGGCGTGCCGAGTTCTGGCGGGGGGGGGGGGGCGGCGTAATGGCCTCGTTAAACTCCTTGTCTCCCATATAAGGATCCGCTAGCGTTGAGAGGCAGGAGAGACAGCCTACAGACTTTGCTGTGTACACATCACGCTGCTCTGCAGCTCTATTCTTATATTAAAATTTCATACTTCATCGGACTTGGTCTCTGTAATTGAAACCTCGCTCAACACCACGCTCCTCCAGGGAACTTAGCTTCCCTGCGAACCCAACTTTTATTGCATCCTGTACTGGAAGCAATTGTAATTGCCTGCAATCGCTGCTAGGAGCACTACACCTGCAGCGAAAGGCATTACAGGTCGCGGGATCGAGTCCCGCCGTGTGGATGTTATTTGCTCCTTACTTTTCATGTATGTGTGTTGTCGCGGAACGCTTTGTGAGTCTGCTGATCACAGGCCGAGGAGGGGCCTGCCGGTGTGTCTAGTGTAAAGGTTAATTTGTGTCCCCGTTAGGGACATAGTAGGTACGCGCCGCGGATAGCTGAAATCGGCATCCCCTGAAAGTTGGAAAAAGCCTCAGAAGAAAAAATTGAGAAAGGCTAATAAGCAATGTTACATATTAAACTGTAATGTTACCTTTTTCAGGACACACAATATTCCTGTGGTACGTTGAACTGTGAAGATATAATATTATTATACAAATATGGAAGTGTCATTCAACAATTCATCCTTAGTTATATTTTCATACATCATAATACGTTTTACTAATTGACACACAAATCTTGATACATTGACATTGAAGTAACTGTAAATCGAGATTTTGTAGATCATTAAACAAACTATAATGAAAAAATCTAAACGTAATATTGCTTTTCTTGGTACTTTTCTATATCATATCATGAAATCAATATTGTTGTGAAGTAATTTCTTATTACCTTTTCAATGTTTTGAAACACACCATTTTCATGATTATCTTTCTTTCCAGGTTCCAACTACGTACATTTTTAAAAATGAGTTCTCGAAAGTATTATCCAACGCAGGTAAGTTACAAATTAGTTTGTTACAAAAATGTTTGGACATTTTTATCATATATTACGCTAATTTCAAGTAGAAAAGTATTAATAAATTACTCAAACAAAATTATACGTTTTCAAGTCCCCGTACTCTCCACACTATTATTTTTCATCTATGTTTTTTCCAACTTAGTTGCTTAATAATTATATTATGTTAACCTTTTTAATAGTTAAAACTCATTCCGTCTGGATTATGTAAAGAAATATTAATGAAAAAATAAATAAGTGGTGCTGTAGGTAGCACAAACTTTCTCTTACTAATTAGACCCTTAGGTCTGGATTAGCTTTCGGATTTTACCCACCTTCTTCCCAGCTGCAAACTATTTGCGCAGAGAAGACCTTTTTTAAAAACATTTTCTCAATTTCTAGGTCTCCTAATAGTAGAATTGAAATACGACTTTAATTGTAAAAGCTGGTTCTACATGCAACTTTTCATTGAAAAATTTTGATCCAATGTTGTAAATATGTCGTTTGACATATCTGCAAATGTGCAATTCTGAGCTGACTTAATTATTAACAATGTGAGAGATATTCCAGAAAAAAATCGGATAATTTTTGAAAACTTAAAAGAATACCTGAATAAAAATAGAGTTTATGTCATGCTATTTCTGTATTTAGCATTGGCCTTACAAGAAGGTTAAAAAAATTTTGTACGTTTTTTAGAAAAACTTGTTTGTATTTCTTTAAAGATTACGTGAAAACAGCTAACATAAAGAAGTATATGACATTAATTAATGAAGTAATGGTGGAAAACAAATTTCAAGAAAAAGTTTTTTAGCTCCATTAATTTAGTTGTACGGCAACATCAGAAATTTTTGCAATTTTTGCAATTTTCGACAATTCAGAGTGAAAATCGGACCCATTCCACCTTTATATATTTCCACATTATTCTTACAGGAAATTTAAAGAAAATTTGGAGTCTTTTTGACAAAAAATTGATATACGTCGCAGGTTTTCATACAAGTAATTCCCAAATTTAAAGAAATCCTTTCAAAATCGAAGGGATTCGAGTCGAGCCAGACAGATCGGAGAATATTCACTTTGACAAAAATCCTACAAATAGCTAAGGCATTAGTGTGTTTACAGACGGACAGACGTCTTGGAAATAAAAAAAGGGAAAAAAACACCCTTTTCGGAATTGATGACCCCATGTGTTTCCGTTGAAATCTCGAAATCGATTTGCTGCAGCATTGCTTAATTTTCTCTTTGCTACACATGTTACTCCGTATGTACGTACGTATACGAGAGAGTAAAATTACTAATTTATTTGCAGTCAGATATTCCAAATGAGTACAGTATTAGAGAGGATGATTCGAACCCAACAGAAAATTCACTCGTATGCACCTACCTTCAGAAGGGAAATATAGCCGATTGTTCCAAGTTGCAGACTTGGGACATTAAATGAATCTCAAGCCAAAATGGCGCTTCTGGGACCAAAAACAATGTGTATATCGCCCTAGTAATGAGGATCGTTCGCTTCTAGATGACAGGGCCTGATACTTGTCGCGTGGTCTGTACGAGTAGTACTGTGAAAGTTGAAATCAAATTCAAACATGAAAAAGAAATCATTATATTACGCTAAAAACTCAAAACGGAACCACTAAGTAGGTTTTGTATCAATGTTCCCCATCTCGTCCAATTTCCCATTATCTGTTTAGCCTGTCAACGGCTAAGGTAATTAGTCCCGTAAGTACAGTGCATGTTTTTTTTAAATCGGGAGATGGCGTTGGTCTTCCCCGCTGGATGGTGAGACCCGGCACCGTGCTGCCTGTCGGCTAGAGGGGTTTTCCTCAACCTGGTATCTCCCTCCAGCGGAGCACCGCTCCAGCCGGGTCAGGCTCTAAGCTCCCGACCGGTCTCCTGGCATGTAGAGTAGCCCCTCATTTGTGATATTCAGTTTTTTGAAGATAGATACATAAATACATGTGAAAGAAAACACGGCTTCAGCTTCGCACCAACAAAAGCAATGCTGAATTCTCTTCCAGTGCCGTGCCACAGTGCTGCCGGCAGACCCTTTCGATGCCAACGCTGATGCCGAGACTCTGCGAGCAGCCATGAAGGGCTTGGGCACGGATGAACAGGTCATCATCGACATCTTGGCCAAACGAGGGGTCGTCCAAAGACTCGAAATCGCCGAAACATTCAAAACCCTGTACGGAAAAGTAAGTCGCTACATGTAAACGCAAAATTTTTAATATAATAGTCACAATTCTTAGTTCATAAGTGATCTTCGTGACAATTTCAGTACTTTCATGTTTAATAATAGAAAATATCCATTATGTTTTATTGTCAATAACTTATACATTAGACTTCATGATATAAATATTTATACGATTTTCATGTCAATATGCGAAAAAGGTAAATAATGGTAATTTTTCTATTGCACCCAGGAATTGGTCAAAGAACTTAAGAGTGAATTGACAGGACACTTCGAAGAAGCAATAGTGTCATTGATGACCTCTCTGCCAGAACTTTACGCCAAAGAATTACACGATGCCATTAGCGGCATCGGTACCGATGAGGAGGCAATAGTGGAGATTCTCTGCACTCTGAGTAATTATGGAATCCGCACCGTTTCCCAAGTTTATCAGAATGGTAAGCTTTGGATTTTTAGTGAACCATTGTGCATTTAAACAATGTGATGTTATTCTTTTCTTCTAATGCTTAATGTTCCAGAGTACGGAAACGCATTGGAAGATGATTTAAAAGGTGATACATCTGGTCACTTCAAGAGATTGCTGGTATCCCTCACAATGGTAAGAAATTTGTAGGGTTTAAGTACTTTAGTTTGGTCTAAATTACATCGCTTGAAAACATGATTAACAATTCATTGCTTAGATATCTTCTGTTTTGATGCCTGATATATCATCCATTCACTATGAATGAATGCAGTAGTATGGAGATTAATTTGTCATTAACACTCTCCAATTATAGGGCTAAAAACAACATTTCAGTTAGAAACTTTTAATATGTAAGGAAAATTGTACATCCTTGATAGTTTTAACTTCTTCTTCCCCTGATGTCTCTCAGCGTCCTTTCACATACTTCTTTTGGCCTTGTGCTCACCTAATGTAGCTCCGTTCCTTTGGCATATATCCTGTATAATAATAATAATAATAATAATAATAATAATAATAATAATAATAATAATAATAATATTTATTGAGTCATATATATAATTACAAGCGTGTATGATGAGTCAATATGATGGTAGGCGAGAGTGAAGTTACATTACTGTACAGAAACGAAACAAAGCTTAAGCATTTGCTCAAGAGATCAGCGAAACTGAACAAAAACCTGAACAGATGGGATCATTGGCCAAGGAATTATCCTACAATACTTGTTACAGATAGATTAGGATATTATACAATAGATAATTATTTTTAGTAGTAAATAATTAAACATTTCGAGATTTGTACAGTTTCATGTTTAAAGTAAGAGTAAAATTTAGTTGTTCTTGTCATTTTACTGCTACTTCTAATAATAATAATAATTACACGTGTGGTGTCAGGGATTTTAGTAGAATAGCACCACGGGACCTCCCCCTGTCGTAGAAGGCGACTAATCGGAGCAGCTGTCCGCTGTCACTCCCCTAAACATCCCGTCATTCCCACTAACTCTGTGTGTCATTGCTTCCACTTACTTGTGGCACACATCTGTTTTCTGTCCTGTAGGCCAATCTTTTATCGGCCAACTCTTGTGTTTCCGCCCCGACGCTATTAGGTTGCGAGGGCTAGGGAGTCGTTTCCATTCTACCCTTCTATACTAACTCTGTCTTCTCTGTCCCCCTTGTTCCTTCCGTTTCCTTAAGCTGGCAGTAGCTCAAAAACGCTAGGGGAAGGTGACCCTGAAGAAAAACCCCAAGATGTAGGATCTGTCAGGATCGACAGTTACGGTGCAGGGGATCGGAGCCCCAGTACCGGCGGTCGGTGGTGCGCAAGCAGGCCACCGGGCGTCGTCACCCAGCGACTGCAATGCCAGGGGTGCGGATCACTCGGCACCGCTGGCAGATACTGCTACGAGTGGTAGCAAGCTTCGCGGGACTCGTATGAAAGTCTTCGAACCTAGGGTTGAGGGATCCCTTAAAAACCCTCGTCCAGAAAAAAGCCCGGAGTTCAATGCAAAAAGATGGAGAAAATTGGAAAATCAATAAACTATGATGACCTGTTCAAGAACACAGCAGCGGTTCTAAAGTACCTTACAGTAAAAAGAATTGAAGGGAATTTTGATAAAGTGAGCCCGTTTCTAATAGAAAAGAGTATTAGCACCTGTGCTGGATCTGCCGGAAAAGACATAGATGTTGAAGTAAGTGCTCACGGTACGCTGAATACCTGCAAGAGTGTTGTAGTTTGTAGTGACTTACTAAACTGCAGTGAAGAGGAAATAGTTCAAAAACTAGCTTCTCAAGGAGTCATTGCCTGTCGTAGGCTAACAGTAAGTCGGGATGGGCAGATATTTCCTTCAGCGTCCCATGTCCTGACGTTCAAACGTTGTACGTTACCAGAAAAGATTAAAGCAGGCATTCATCGTCTAACCGTACGAATGTTCATTCCTCAAGCAATGCATTGTTTTCAATACTTACGATTTGAACACCCAGCGTCTAGATGAACGAGAATCAAAGTTTGTCATTGTGGTAGGCCATTTCATAGTGATGATTCATACATAGATCCTATCAAATGCATTAATTGCAGTGGACAACATTCATCAAGGCCAAGAGACTGTCCAATATATAAGCAGGAGGCAAAAATACAACAAGTAAAAGCCAGACAAAAGATCAGCTATCCTGAAACAAAAAAAAAAACTTGTGTGTCCTGAAAATAAAGGAAATATTACATACGTGGAAGCTGTTACTACGAGGGTTGCCTTTTATATTTTAGGATTAGAGAACAAAAAAAATATTAATAATCGAAAATCACTTTATTGTTTTTCAAAATATTCCCCATGAAGATCTATACACTTTTGCATGCGTTTGAACCAATTGTCGAAGCACTTTTGCCATTCTGATTGAGGTATCTCCAAAACATGCATTCTGAATGCAGCAACCGCCTCTTCAGGTGTCGAAAAACGTTGACCTCTCAGTTTGTTTTTTACGTACGGGAATAAAAAGAAGTCATTCGGTGCCAAGTCAGGACTATACGGTGGATGACTCATCAAATCGATGTTTTGGGTGCTCAAAAATGCAGTTGTTTGAGCCGATGTGTGAGAGCTCGCATTGTCGTGAAGAGTGATCCGTCTTCGGCGGTTGGTTTTCCTGATTTCTTGGAAGACAGCTGGCAAACAAATCGTTGTGTACCACTCAGAATTGACTGTTCTGCGTTGCTGTGGTTGCAACATGTCCAGTGTTTCCGAAAACACAAGCGACCATCTGTTTGGAAGTGCTTCGTGCGCGAACAACTTTTGTTGGATTTTGCTCACCTTGAAACACCCATACAGTCGACTGCTGTTTACTTTAGGGCTCATACGCGTAAATCAACGATTCATCACCAGTCACGATGTCATAGAAGTGTTTCGAAGCACCGCGATCGTATTTTTTTAGCATTTCATTCGACCAATCGACACGAGCCTTTTTTTGAGCGATTGACAAATGGTGTGGGATCCAACGCGAACAATTTTTTTGATAGTCAAATGTTCATGCAATATTGAATGTATGCTGGTCCCACTAATGCCTAAGGTTGTCTCAATCTCACGATAGGTCACATGACGATCTTGCAATATCAGTTCACGCACAGCATCAATGGTTTTCGGAACAACAACTGATTTTGGACGACCTTCGCGAAATTCGTCTTGGAGTGAACTACGACCACGATTGAATTCACCATACCATCGATAAACACTGGTCCTTGATGGAGCTTCATCGCCAAAAATTGAATTAAGTTCATCCATGCACTGTTGCTGAGTTAAACCACGTCGAAAGTTGTAAAAAATAATCGCACGAAAATGTTCACGATTTAATTCCATTTTTGGGCCAAGATGAATCTTTTAAGTTACTGTAAACAACACAAATAGAGCTCGTATGTCAAAACGTTCTGAGTACGTATAACCTCAAAACATCCAACTTTACGACAGAGCTGTCAGTTGCCAGATTGCAACACCAGGGTTGCCAAATCGCGAAACATTAAAGGCAACCTTCGTAAAAGCACAAAGTTGCCTTCTTTAGTAGTGAAAGAACTAATGCCTGCAATAAATCGGTGCATAGAAAAGTATTTCAATGAAATTCACAACAACAAAATCAACACAGAAGACAACCACAAACACTCAAAGTGAAATAATAAATGAAAAACAATCTTCAAGACCCCTACCAAATGAGACAGAAAGAAATCAAGTAGCTGCGCTGGCAGCCACACCCAGCCAAGAAGTATCAGCAACAGGCTATTGAAGTCGATCGCCTTGTTCTCCTAAGCAAACCAAAGACAACTTCCTCAAACAAAAAATGTAATCATCAATTACGTACCAATGATCAAGACACGACCACTGGCTCTAAGACAAGTTCGATGGTAAGTGCGGAAAATAATGATTACCAGTCCATCGATCTAAGCAAAACCCCGCATGAGAAGAAAAAGAAGAAAGGATGGCCAAAAGGAAAACCAAGAAAATAAGCAGATCTACGCATCATATAGCAAAAGAATTCCATTCCAAACATGGAAAATATTATTCAGTGGAACATTAACGGCTTTATCTATCATTATTGTGAGCTGAAATTGCTACTGGCCAATCACCCTCCAATGTGTGTGTGCCTACATGAAACCCATTTTAAACCAGAAGACCGTGTCAATTTTAAAGGTTATAAAACCTTTTACAGTGACGTAGAATCTGGTAGACGAGCTAGAGGTGGTGTTGCCATATTAATCAGCAATACACATCCTGCTATTCGTCTCGATCTTAACACACCTCTACATGCAGTAGCTGTAACCTTATAAAAGCCATTGAAGATGACTGTATGCTGCATATATTTACCCGATGCCTCATAGCGAAATGAAGATCTACAAGACCTGATCGATCAACTACAGCTTCCATTTCTAATTCCAGGCGACTTCAGTGCTCACAGTACCACATGGGGCTGTTCTAGAACAAATGAATCCGGTCGCAGAACCGATGACCTGCTACTTAACAATGAATAAGTACTTTTAAACACAGGAGCAAGCACTCATTTTAACGGTAGAAATGGCTCATTATCGGCCATAGATCTCTCAATATGGAGTCCAAATCTTGCAACACGGCTGACATGGAAACCACTGCCAGATCTTCATCAGGGTGATCACTTTCCTCTGTTGATATCATCAAACATGCCAAAGAACACAGTACATTTACCGAAACGTTGGCGTATCAACCGTGCAGACTGGTCCAGCTTCATCAGACATATACCACCAATAAATGTCAGTGGAAACACAGAGAAAGACGTTACTTATTTCACCAACACTGTAATATCTTCTGCTGTAAAATACATTCCACATATTGCACAGTGGCCGCTCATCTAGGATTCCAGTAGAATTCCATGGTGGAATGCGGATACTAAAGAAGCAATAAGGGAGAAAAGAGAAGCCCTCAATAGATATAGGCGTGTACCAACCCAAGACAATCTTATTGCTTTCAAGCGTCTGCGTGCACTCCCTCGCAGAAAAATACTAACAGCAAAACGATCAATCTGAGAAACGTACGTAACAACCATAACTAGGACGACCAAAGTCACGGAAATATGGCAGAAAATCCGGTCAATAGCTGGGGAAAATGTTTTCAATCCATCCGCATGCATAGAACACGAAGGACAACTAATATGCAGCCCTGACGAAATACCCAACGCATTAACGACCCAATTCTCCAGAGCCATAACATAAACAGCTATCCTAAAGACTTTCTCGAAAGAAAAAAGAAGAAGAACAAGCACTTGACAACCGATACAGATAAGCTATATAACGTTATTTTCACATGGAGAGAATTGCAAGATGCCATAAATGCAGTTGGAGACACCACAGTAGAATCAGACAATATCCCTTACAGCATACTACGTCGGTTACCGAAGGAAATACTGTCCACTTTGCTAAACATATACAATAACACTTGGACACAAAGTAATTACCCCAAAGTCTGGAAAGAAGCGATAATAATTCCACTTTTAAAGGCAGGCAAGGATCCATTGAAACCTGAAAATTATCGCCGGTTTCTCTGACATATAAAAATCTTGGAAAAATGGTCAACACTCGGCGAACATGGTGTCTCGAAAAAAACAACCTCCTGAACATTCATCAGTGCGAATACAGACATCTTTCTACAATCAACCAGCTAAGATATCTGGAAAACTTCAGAATTCCTTCATCAAAAGAATACATATGGTTACCGTATTATTTGACCTGGAAAAAGCTTTCGATAAGACCTGGCGACATAACATTCTGAGACAGCTATATAACTGGCAAATAAGAGGATATCTACCAAAATTCATATCCAGCTTCCTTAGTACCAGATCTTTCAAAGTTCGCGTTGGGCAGTCTATCTCAGAAAGCTACGTACTAGAGAACGATGTACCGCAAGGCTCTCCATTGAGTGGCACGCTCTTTATCATAGCGATTAACGGGATGTTTGACGGCATAGAAGCGTCAATAGGAAAATGCATGTATGTAGATGACATTGCTATATTTTACTCAGCCAAATCACCGGGAATGATCAATTTCAAAATGCAAAATGCCATCAATAAATTAGTACAGAACGCGAAAAACATTGGTTTCTCATTTACAGCAGCCAAAATCAAATGCGTTCACTTCTGTAGGAAAAGAAAAAGTTACAGAGATCCAGAGCTGGCGCTGAATGGTGTTCAACTGGCATACAATAAAACGGCAAAATTCCTTGGTTTGATTTTTGATAGGCACTTAACATGGAAACAACATCTAGAATATACCTTGCGTAGATGCAAAACAGCTTTGAACGTAATAAGATGCATTTCCCGTATAAATTGGGGAGCAGATAGAGACATCTTACTCCGCCAGTACAAATCCATGGTCTACACACACGCGTGCGATGATAGAGAGAGAGAGAGAGAGAGAGAGAGAGAGAGAGAGAGAGGGAAAGAGATGGACAGAGAGGGGGAGAGAGAGAGGAACAGAGAGGGAGAGAGAAAGGGAAAGAGGGAGAGGGACAGAGAGAGGGTGTGGGAGAGGGAGAGGGAAACTTGTTACTTGCTCCATGTTTTCCTCTCACCACTTCATGTTCATTTCCTTCTTTTCTTTGCCTATACACATAACCGTGCTCTTATTCTTCATACCCCTATCCCCCATTGCATATTCCTACTCACTAGCAAGTTACCGAAAGGATGGACCTTAGATTTTAATGAACAAAACTAAAATTTAGGCACATGAGTTGATGTTATGAAGCTACAATTATTTTGTTGGACTGAAAATTATTAATGGTGTAATGTTTATGTTAGCTATTTCTAAAGCAGTTATCACATCACGAAATTCCATTTTGCATAATTATATCTGCAATAATTTAATAATTATATTCAGACTTCTTACATCTTCTTTTTCTTTCTTTTTCTTACATTTCTTTAAAATATGCTTTAACTTTCTCATCCAAGTATTCATCTAAGAAAGATGTTCCTTGTTCAGGCAAACAGAGATGAAGAAGAGGACTCTGACCCACAAGCTTCAGCCAAGGCCGATGCCGAGGCTCTGTTGTCAGCAGGTACAATATCTACTATTCACATTTTAAAGCACAATAATGCACTGCAAAAATATATTGTTCAATAGAAGATATCTTTGTTATTTATTAATGACACAAGAGAAAGAGAATAAGATTAATGTTCGATAAAGACTAAAAACAATTGCTCTTAAGGACATTTCTACATGACATAACAGAGAGGTGTATGAGAAAGAAACAAATAGATGTTGTATTTTACATTGTGTCAAATACATAAAAGTATGTCACCAGATTGACATTAATGATTAGGGTAAAGAATAAACTGGTACACAAAATTGCATATTATTGTTGTGTTATAAAAAATCTATCTAATTTACTTTCAAAATTAATTAGTTATTTGAATCATGTTGATATGAAAAAAATATTTTTGGAAAGTAAGAAATTTAAGGTTAAATACATATTTTAATTACACTATTTTCATGGAACAAGTTTCCATACATGATGGAGGAATACATTCAATGAGCCTTTATAATTGGAAAAAAATGCCTAATTTAACTTTCATAGTATTGCCTAGAGAGAATATTTCACTTTCAGAATAAAGGAATCACACTTGAGTTTCACAAATCAGCAAATAGTAACAAAATATTATAAACCGCAAAATGGGATAATAACCTGATACAATTAATTCATTTTTATCCTCATTTAATTAATATTATTCACAAAAATGCAGTGAATAATCCAAAAATCCATTTGAATGCTAAATGAGCCAAGTTAGTTTTTTCCCAATAGGGTCAGAATAAGTTAAAAGAAAATATTTTCATAATATAACATAAAAAACCAGAGAAATGTTTACATTTTTTTAAATAATAATTTAAAAAAATAATAAAACAGTCTCCTTCTCTTACTTTTACTTGCTTACTTCTGTATTTTTTAATTAATTATTATCTTAAAAATGTATGAGTTGCAAAATCTAATACTTGACTTTTCTTTCAGGTGAAATGCTATGGGGAACTGATGAATCAGCATTCAATGCTATTCTGGTTACAAAAAGTTACCAGCAACTAAAACATATTTTCCGAGAGTATAATAAACTTGCTGGTCATGATATTGAAGATGCTATTAAGAGAGAATTTTCTGGAAGTTTAGAGGGAGGCTACCTTGCCATAAGTAAATAAAAAAAAATTAGTTCTCTCTCTTTTTGGACTACATTTAATATTAAGAGGTATAGCTTCATATTAAGAAGTCAAATTAGTTCACATTTATAACATGTATTTCTCAATTTTCAGTTAAATCCGTTAAAAATAAAACACAGTATTTTGCCGAACGTTTGCATGATGCAATGGCTGGTATGGGTACAAAGGACAGGACCTTAATTAGAATTATCGTAGCTAGATCTGAGATTGATTTGGGCGATATTAAAGAAGAATATGAGAAAATTTATGAAAAACCGTTGGCCACTAGGATTGAGGTAAGCATTGATGAAATTTATATGATTTTGATGATGTTGTGATTAAAAGAAAACAAAAAGCATTTATTTAACTTTCATATTAATTATTCTATTTGCAGGAGGACTGTGCTGGGGACTACAAAAGACTGCTTATTGCTTTGTTAGGTTGAGCAAAAAATTTTTCCTTCACATTCCATGTGTAAGAAGTCTTTGAAAATGTAACCTGTTGCAGTGTTAGAATTTTTGGTATCGAAGGAGCAAGAAAAAATGCTTTATTTTTGTTATTTTCTTAAAGATTTGGATGTCAATAAAATATAATTACTTGTATTCAAGAAAAAAGTAAATAAAAAATAAAATATTGGTAATTATGTATTTCCTGTGGCATGTTAGATTTTAATGAAACCTTGGTTGTGTGTTGAATTATTGGTATAAATTGCCAGTGTGAAAATTATAGAATCTCCACTAAACCTTTCATCTACACATTGTATTTTAATTTGGTTTGCAGTAATATCAAACCATGGTGAGGGAGAACTGGGGTTATTTCCATGGAAGAAAAAACATTTCGGGAGACTTCTTATATTTCTGTAAACAAACTAATGAGGAGTTGTGTGCTTAACCTCAAAACACAGTTACAATAAAAAGACATTGAAAGTTTTCACAAGAGATTTTTTATATTTCCTTATTAGTAGGTAATCTTACATGCAGTCAGTTTATTTTGTTAATTTCATTAGGACGTGATGCAACCAGTAGATTCAATAAAAGTGAATTCCTAATTTAAATATAATAATTAGTTATTATATTTTTTATTATATATAATAATTATTCTATTCATGCCTACATGTTTCTTTCCATATTTTCATTTAAGGTGTTGTTCTGGAGATAAACTTTTAAATTCATTACATGATGTATATATTCAGGATAGACTTAGGTATCGCAAATAAAAATGAGGCATATTTTATGTAAGAAAATTATAGTAAATTGAATAGAAAAAATGAGTTTTCAGAAAATACTTTTTCATCAACATTCATACTGGCAAAGATGGATCACCAACTGTTGTCACTGCAGTCCTCTGACCAGGAGGTTGTATGGTGGCAGAAGTTCAACACTACCTTGGCAGGACGAATTAAGCCACTGTCTAGAGGAACTAGCAACTGACTACTCAGATTGGTAGTTTTCTGTAATTTTTGCAATCAACACCACGTGAATGGCGGAGCAGTTCCCTAACAAATGGGCCATGAATGTGCATGATCTTTCCTTCCTCTTCTTTGTTCTTCTCTTCCGCCATACACACACTTAAACTCGCAAGTACTACACTATCATTAATTTAGGCCAGTGCCGGATCTCACCAGCTAGGGGTTGGAAGTTCACTGCCACCACCACCTCCCACGATAAACACATGTACTACATTTATGGGACTAATGATCTTGGACGTTATCATGCTCAGAACCACTAATCAATCAATTCGTTATCAGTTGGCCCAATTACAGTAATTATCACTACATTATAAGCAACACAGGACAAATCAAACCTCAAACTCTTGAATTAATGCAAGCCTAAGAGATTAAATAACTGACTGAAATAATGAATACAACTAGGTCAATGTATTGGCACAAGAGGAGTTCTTGCCAAACATTACAAGTACTTCAATGGACTGAGCATTATCTTGTTCATTGCATTTTCCTGTATTCTAGTATCATTTTAACTTCTAGTAAGTTATTCATATGCAGTATATGGAAATCTAAAGATCACTAGCCAAGAAATGGGAAATTGGCTTAAATCTGGGTTAAGCTGTACTACTATCTACCTCATTAATTTTAACTAATGTTGTGAAAGTACATCATTAAGGAGAGCCACATAGATGGCAGCAACAGATCCGTAGCAGCTCTCTTTGGTTCTAAATAGAGTTTGACTTTTAAATGCAGTTGGACATTATAGCTTTTACTGGACATCATGCTACACTGCTTTCAAGAAATAAATCAACTTTTATTATTATTTGTGATTTTGTGTTTTTATTTTAAATAATATTTATCACCTTGGGACAATCCTTTCAAAGAAATTTTTGGGAAGCCTGCCCTCATGTTCTTTCCTTGATATCCCACCACAAGGGGTGTAAGAGAGATGCTCTGTCTCCATCATACCTTTATATATCAGCACATGTCGAACCAGCAGAAACAATCTCTTAGCTGTCCTGCCTTGCTTTCTAGCTTCAGAATGGATGCAAAATTAAATGAATGAATTTAACATTTACTAAAAGTAATTATTAAGAAGAATTAATTGTGATGACATATATTTTGAAGCTATATAAGGAGGAAGAAAGTAAGAAAAAATAGATGTAAATTGATAATAATTAAGGAAGGAGATTGTAGTTTTTCAATGTGTAAAATTAGACAATTTTGAAAGTTTCATTACCAAAGGGACATTACACTAGAGTATTTCTTTTAAATATCTTTTGTGTCTTTAATATGCAATTTCCAGCAATTTGTATTCATTACTGCATTTGTGAGTGGAAGTGCTTCAAATTACTTTCTATAAAGTTTTGCAGAAACTGAAGTTTTCTGTGAAAAAGAACTTCAAATCTGCATTTACAGTAATGGTTATTTTAATAAAAACGGCTCTAGAGTTTTGAACGAAACTTTCCATACAGGACGAGGTTTTACTCTTCTTTAATATTCTTAGCACCACTAGTTTAAATAATAGTGTGCAAAAATGCTTCAAAACTATCATAAACAATTAGTCTTTATCTGTAATTTCAGTGTGGGGGCATGACAACTTAGGTAAATATTTGTAGGTTAAAAAATAAAAAAAAAAACAGCCTTGGTAACTGCAAATCTACCTTGGAAACAGGGCCACTTCCCAACTATATTAAAACCAATGGAAATAACTAAAAAGCACGGGGAAACTACAATAGCACAAATTGGTAACAGTTGTGTAATTTTATAATATTGCAACTTCTATTCTAGCAAGCCATCTACTTCACCAATCCCTTGTAAAACTCAAACATGGATGAAAACTACTAATGTACTTGGAAAACTTACCCAAAATGATTTATAGATCTAATTTTGTGGAATGGATTCATTAAGAAAGAAAAAAAAATGAACTTTGTCACAATACAACTCCATATTACACGTAATTTGTGCTAATATTTTCAAAAAAGGTGATCAAGAAATTTTAAGATGTCATTTTTACTAAGTTTCCTGGTACAATGTTATTATTATTATTAAATCTAAATGCAACCTAAATAAATTTAATAATATCAAATCCAATTATTTTATATTGACAATGACCTTATTGTTTCTAATTAGCTACATATTGTAATGTTTCGGAGATGTACTTTCTCCATCTTCCGATATTAATACATTCCTATTTACAGCTAATAAGCAGACATGCCAGGCGGTAGTCTACATCGTCTCAGGATGGAGCCCAGCGAGGAAACCTTTCCCTTCCGACGGTTGCATTCTTGACAGCATGCTGCAGGTAGTCCGAGGTTCCAGGGCAGAAACCGGACTGTGCAGGTTGATGAGGTCTCCAATAGTAATGATACAATTTCAATTAATATGAAACTTCCTAACAATAATATTCTTTACATTAAGCCACCTAGTGGACCATGTGGCAATGATGGAACTGTTGTGTAATTTATTAAAGTACAGATTGTCAAGGAATAATTCAATAGTTACAAAACAGTATGGTTGATGTGTAAAAAATGTGTGAAGCAGGGAGGAAACAAATCAAAACTATAGGGCTCTTGGGGAGGTTTTGCTCTTGTAGTATTATCGTACAGCCTCATATTTCTTTCATCTGCAACTTGGAATGTTGTTGGTGAAGAAATCTCTCACTTCTTGCTTTGGTTTTGTAGGAATGTGTAATGGTTGTGGTCTATCCTTCTAAATCAAACTTACTATTTCTCTTCTTGTCAATGGAGGTACATTATTGCTGTTGGCAATCCATGAAAATTGTCTTCATATATGAAATGTGAAAACTCCTGCTACACATTACACAACGTTGGGACATTCAAATTAAAATATTATCGTTATGTTTGGCTCAGTTTTCCAGATTTACACCTAAATAACAAATTATACTTGTCAATCTCAACTTTTTGATATTCTATAATACTCTCATCCCACTTTAAATGCATACCTTTTTGTACATTTCCTTGAAACACATAATTAATAAAACTATTTTTCAACAAACCAGCACAATTTTTTAATTGTTTGTTTGGAAATTCAGAAGGAAAGGAATATTAACAATGAATTATAGGATTTTATTTGGAGACATGGGGCTAAGGAGTAGGGAATCTTGATTGTCCATACCAGTTAACAAAAATGTTTGGGAAACTGATAAGAATTAGTTATCTAGAAATAAAGGCAGTTATTAGGAAAATTATTCACAATTTCAATATTGTATCTTTAGGCCACGAAGGCACACTGCTTGAAATATATTGTAATATAGCGAGACAAAACAATATTAGTATCCCCGAACACAAGTCTGTGTCCATTGATTTTCTCCTTTATCTACGTGGTAATTGAGAAAAGGAAACTGTTATATTATTGGAAAGGAGGTAATCTGAAAAATTTCAAATCAATTAAACTTTGGACAAAAGTGATTCTAAATAAACCAGTGTTCAATCATAAAATTGCAACCAAATACATTAGTAAAATAATTTTAATATTATTAGTTCATCTTCTTAATCAAATGAACTTTGAATCTATTATCAGAATAAACTTTCGGCTGATTTCACAACTTACAGGTCTATGAAGATATGCTTGTCGAAAGGAAATTTTTGTACATTGGTGAAAGTTATGGTTTAAAGAAAATAGGAATAGCAGAGAGAAAATTGAAAGGTAGGTAATTGGGCGAAAGAAGCTCAAACCAAATGTACATGGTAGTAAAAATTGAGAATAACCAGGTTTGAAACCCGAAGAGAGACGTTGAACCCGCCGGCCACCACACCTGACCAGCACCATGCCAGCATCTGACTCACCGTCTTCATGGTCTTTGTGAATCAATCGCAGATAGATCGGGAGCTACTGCCGGAGATCAGAGAATGGTTGCAGCCGAGTAAAGAGAATATTTTATAGGGTTGTTGATCGGGACCAGTCGGGTTAGAAACTTGCAAGAATCCATAACATTCTCTCAACCAAAACCAACCGATTTTAACCAGAACAATACATGATAGCCAACTCTATAGCCACAGTATCTTAACAAGCGTGAAGATTACATAGGTTTTACATATTCAGATACATTCTGTAAATATTCAAGAATACGCAAAAAACGGATTCGATGTTAGAACTCTTTAGGCTTTCTGGGTCCAAATCTAGCATCTATTCTGAAATATGGTGTTGGTTAGTATCATGGAATTTTTTCCATGGATACAGTAGCATACTATTTCAGGAACTTGTGCAATATTTGGAAATCAACTATTACTATTATTCAAATAAACTCTTTGTTCAGTGGGTAGTCAATTGAACTGTCAACTAAAATTATCGATTGGGAGACGAACGAACTAGAATATATCCCAAGAAACTAAATGAATGATTATTGATCACCTATTAATTACATTATTGGACACTGAACGACAATATCGTACACATCGTTAACACATTTATTACTCTTAGCACTATTCCCAAATCAATAAAATTCTCGTTTTCAAAGAAAGGTCATTCGAAACTTTACTTGTAGGCTATTGCGTTTTTCTTGTATTTTAGTGGGTTTTATTGCACTAGTTTTTGTAATATCATTAGATTCATTACACATGACGCTGCCTTAATAACTACCAAATACAATTTATTTTTGCATATTCTTGAACCCCAAAATGGCAGGCCATGGTGCTTTAAGAGAGAAAATATTCAAATAAAAAATAGAATACCAATATATCGAAATGAGTAGTTTCTCAGAAGATTCCGTAGGGACGATTGAGACTTCCAGCGATATACTATAGGAGTATTCTCCCCTTTAACAAAGAAGAATGGTAAAGCTGTTAAAGGGAGAAATACTCCAATAGTATCTAATTCATGAAACAAATAATACGCGTGAATCACTTGCACAATGTTTTCCCATGTTGCAGTATGCTAGGTGTCTAGAACATTAGTCATCGAAACGCTATTTGAGAAATGTGTCATAATCGGTAATAATTCGTTACATCCAAAATCCAAAGAAATAGTTCAAACTGCCATCCATTTCTCCATCACCTATTCATGCTCTCATGACCTATTTCATACTTCACCTACTCAGTAAAATGACAATCACGACATACAGATACACTGTTTAGATACTTTATCACAAAAACATTTGCCTTGAGACATACTGTATTTTTTGTTTGTATTGCCTGGAAAAACAAGCATTTAACCAAGCTCGAAATACTGATTGTTGATATTAATAAGACAACAGCAATGTAAAATTAAGGCACATTGACAATTTGTTTATATGAAGGTATGCTATATTTCATTTGACATAAGCCTAAAATTATAATTATATGCTTCTAAAATATTTTTCGTTCTTTGGACATACTCAAACCAGCTCAGAAAACAATTATCTTTGTTATTCGGTTGTTCGCAAATAATAGAAATAAGTATCGGGAGCGTTTCGCTCCAGAAACGACGATTGTGTATTGACCGTTATATTCCCAAATTTCTACTTTCAATTAAAAGCTGAGCAAAGGTGGTCGACCAGTACTACAGGTAACGATTGTTCTCAGAATACATTTATTATTTGTTCATTAGGATTGTTTTAAGAATTAGCATTGTATCACATTTACGTTGATTATATTCCTCAGGATTTATTAATATGTTCTTCGCAGAAAGTCATTGGAATGCAAATAGCTTTTACGTGGAACAGTGCATTCTGCAGTATTGTATTGAATATGCGCACGTTTTGTGCAATTCTAATACAATTAAGTTACAGCAATATTGATTTATAAAGAACAACAGATAGGTTAGTAGCCTATACAATACAAAAAAGACATCACAAGCGACTACTGATAAAAATAAATTTAATCTTCTTTGTTGCGAGAAAGCGGAAATGTAAAATTTTATTATTACTCGGTCTTGGCAAGGAAAAGCCTGCACCAGGGTTCCAGAAAGTTCGATCGTTCAGCCAATCAGAGACAACTGCGCAGTTTCTGTTCAGCCTTGCCATGTCATGCAAGATGTGGTTGCCAACGTAAAAGATTTTGTTGGGACGGAATTCTCTGTTGTTTCAGTCCATTCATTCCTTAAAGTTCGTTACGTTTAGTTGCCGATCTTGTGTGTGACGTTCGGTTACACAAGTTAACCAATAATAGTCAAGTGACGTGTTTCGAGACCAGCCAATCACAATCATCTGGTCTGATCTATAGAAACGAATAGCAGACAGCTTACCGTAGCATTCGGTGCTTTTGCTTGGAACGGTGTGTTTCGTTGAACGGTCGTTGCTTGGAAAATTTTATTCTCGTCTTTTTTTTTCTTCTAAGAGAGAAGGTAAGTGATGGTTTTGTGGTGTTTGCTTGATTTACCCTAGAATTATTGTAACAATGTTATGTTGTGGGAGTTACTAACTTTGGTGTACGCATGTAATGGAAAATTTCTTCACGGCTGTAATTTTAAGTCCGCTTGTTGCGGACTTTCGTGGGATCTTAAAAATTCGGCTTTTTTAACTAGTATGTAGAAGTTTAATCTAAAATACGCTTTTGTATATTGGGAGCAATTTGGCTCCATTTTACCTGTTTCAAAATGTAGGATGAATCGCCATCTTGAAGGCTTTTAAAGCGTTTAACTGAGACGTAGGATTTCCGTTCAGTAAAAGTGAAATGAACTAATAAAATTGTGTAGGTCGAAAGATTGTCGATTGAGTTTTGAATGTCTGCATTATATTCGTTAGACAGTATTTGTCTAATTTATTGTGATAATAAAATTCAGTGCAGTAGCATTTTTTAAAATGGAATTTGATACTGTTACTGACATTTTAGTGTGTTTAAAGTTCATAGATTGATTTTTCTTTCAGAATTATGCAGATTTTCGTGAAAACTTTGACTGGGAAGACCATCACTTTAGAGGTGGAAGCTTCAGATACTATTGAAAATGTGAAGGCAAAAATTCAAGATAAGGAAGGAATTCCTCCTGATCAACAGAGATTGATCTTTGCTGGAAAGCAATTGGAAGATGGTCGCACGTTATCAGATTACAATATACAAAAGGGTGAGTTTATTTGAATTTGGATGTGGGATGTTTAGTTCACAGATCAATCCCTTCATAAATAAACTCTTGCTTTTGATCATGCTAAGTATTATGACATGGTTTGCAATGCCTCAGGTTGGTTTGAAATATTAGTAAAAGATTAGTTCTGTATATTGCACCAAATTTTTGTGCTTAAGTTTTTTTTTTTTTGTCACCTGTTTTCCAGTTAGTAGCAATCGGAACTTCTTCAAATATGTAATATAACCTTAGTGCCACGAACTTGGATTGAAATGAAGTGGATGTTGCTTCTTACCGGCAGTGTGCTTCTGCCACATTTGACATTTGAAATCATAGTTTCGCCTCAAGTATCCATTTCCTGTTCAGTGAAAGTATTAGGCTGGAATGTGCTGGATTTACATTGCTTGCCAGATTGTGCAGAATGCATGAGGTGTTGTTGCCTCTACTGCAGCCAAACTATTAAGCTGATAGAATGTTAATAGAGGATATTTCAAATGCCCTGCCCTTTGGAAATGAGTATCAATGGACATTACTGTTTTGATGGAAGTATAACATGAAATTCTTTGGCAGATGTCAGTCCTTACATGTTCTAATGTGATGGAACTCTGGAACATTTGATTGTTCTCTTGGGATATATACAAACTTATATTAAAATGATTGACCTTTGTGATGAACTTATATTTTGTTGTTGGGATCTGTCAAAAAATATTTAAACATATGTTCAGATTGTGCTTTCTGTCAGTGTAGTTATATTTTTCCTTCTGCTGAAAAAGGTTTTTGTTTTAATAACATCCCTTAGATTACCCTTGCTTTCATATTAACCTGCTTAAAACTTTCTAGCTTGCATAGGTGCGATTGTATTTCTAGTTTTTTATATAGTATTTCTAAAGTTTAATTATAGTAGCATTTTTAAGTTTCTCTACTTCTGAGCTTCAAATGGTTTCATGACTAGATATTATTTTACCTTTCTGCTAATTCTCTAATTATGCTGATAACAGTACTCTTCACATAGTAACTAACAGACTGCAGGTTAGCCCACTGTAGCAGATTGGGTTATATCACTGGTACATGAAGTTATACCCATTAACTAGATTATATTACAGTCAATTTAGAGCTATATTTCTTGAAGTTTCTTTTTTCAGTACTATAAAAATAAACATTTAAAGGCTTGCGTCGGCATGAGAGAATTTTTTGTGAATTTTCTGGCAGTTGACCTGAAAACAAGGTAGAACGCATTTATGCTTATATTTTACAAAAGTAATGCATTTAATTTCAATTACATTGATATGACTGAAGGATTTTATTAGAGCAACGAATATTTTCTTTACTTTGCCTTCCCTGTCTGGCAAAACACTGTATAAATACAGTAGATGTGTTTTAAAGTGTTAATGCTTGTTAATTCTATAAACTTAATTTCTAAGGTGCGTAATCCCTTCTCTTGTAAACTCAATGTTAAATAACTTGTATTTATTTTGCAGAATCCACACTTCATCTTGTTTTGAGACTTCGAGGAGGTATGCAGATTTTTGTTAAGACTCTGACTGGCAAAACAATCACCTTGGAAGTTGAAGCTTCAGATACAATAGAAAATGTGAAGGCCAAAATCCAGGACAAAGAAGGCATTCCCCCTGACCAACAACGTCTCATCTTTGCTGGCAAACAATTGGAAGATGGTCGTACTTTGTCAGACTACAATATCCAAAAAGAATCAACCCTTCACTTGGTTCTGCGCCTTAGAGGTGGCATGCAGATCTTTGTGAAGACTTTGACTGGGAAAACCATTACCTTGGAAGTTGAAGCTTCAGACACCATTGAAAATGTTAAAGCGAAAATTCAAGACAAAGAGGGCATCCCACCTGATCAACAGCGTTTGATTTTTGCTGGTAAGCAGTTAGAAGATGGACGCACACTGTCAGACTACAATATTCAGAAGGAATCTACACTCCATTTGGTTCTCCGCTTAAGAGGTGGAATGCAAATCTTCGTGAAAACTCTGACAGGAAAAACAATCACTCTAGAGGTTGAAGCGTCTGACACTATTGAGAATGTGAAGGCCAAGATTCAGGACAAAGAAGGTATTCCCCCAGATCAACAGCGTCTCATCTTTGCTGGCAAACAATTGGAAGATGGGCGTACTTTATCAGACTACAATATCCAGAAAGAATCGACCCTTCATTTGGTGCTGAGACTTCGTGGAGGTATGCAGATCTTTGTGAAGACTCTGACCGGCAAGACTATCACCCTGGAAGTTGAGGCATCTGACACCATTGAGAATGTGAAGGCAAAGATCCAGGACAAAGAAGGCATTCCCCCAGACCAACAACGTCTCATCTTTGCTGGCAAACAATTGGAAGATGGTCGTACTTTATCAGACTACAATATCCAGAAAGAATCAACCCTTCATTTGGTTCTGCGCCTTCGTGGTGGCATGCAGATCTTTGTGAAGACTTTGACTGGGAAAACCATTACCTTGGAAGTTGAAGCTTCAGACACTATTGAAAATGTTAAGGCTAAGATCCAAGACAAAGAAGGAATTCCTCCTGACCAACAGCGTCTGATTTTTGCTGGTAAGCAGTTGGAAGATGGTCGCACTCTCTCAGACTACAATATCCAAAAAGAATCGACCCTTCATTTGGTACTGCGACTTCGAGGTGGTATGCAAATCTTCGTGAAAACTTTAACTGGAAAGACCATTACACTGGAAGTAGAAGCGTCGGACACCATTGAAAATGTGAAAGCTAAGATCCAGGACAAAGAAGGAATTCCTCCAGATCAACAGCGACTAATCTTTGCTGGAAAGCAACTTGAAGACGGTCGCACATTGTCAGACTACAATATTCAGAAAGAGTCGACTCTTCATTTGGTGTTAAGACTTCGTGGTGGTATGCAGATTTTTGTCAAAACTCTGACTGGTAAGACAATTACCCTGGAGGTTGAAGCATCTGATACAATTGAGAATGTGAAAGCTAAAATTCAAGACAAAGAAGGAATTCCCCCAGACCAACAGCGTCTCATCTTTGCTGGAAAGCAGCTGGAGGATGGTCGCACATTGTCAGATTACAATATCCAGAAAGAATCTACATTGCATTTGGTTTTGAGGTTGCGAGGTGGTATGCAAATTTTTGTGAAGACTCTTACAGGCAAGACTATTACCTTGGAAGTCGAGGCATCAGATACCATTGAAAATGTGAAGGCTAAAATCCAGGACAAAGAAGGAATTCCTCCTGATCAGCAACGTCTCATTTTTGCTGGTAAGCAATTGGAGGATGGCCGGACTCTCTCTGACTACAATATCCAAAAAGAATCTACACTTCATTTGGTACTCAGACTGAGAGGTGGAATGCAAATTTTTGTGAAAACTTTAACTGGAAAAACAATCACTCTTGAGGTTGAAGCATCTGACACCATTGAAAATGTGAAAGCTAAGATCCAGGACAAAGAAGGCATCCCACCAGATCAACAGAGACTCATCTTTGCTGGTAAACAATTGGAAGATGGTCGAACATTGTCAGACTACAACATCCAGAAGGAATCTACTCTTCATTTAGTTCTGCGGCTGCGTGGTGGTATGCAGATCTTTGTGAAGACTTTGACGGGGAAAACCATTACCTTGGAAGTTGAAGCTTCAGACACTATTGAAAATGTTAAGGCGAAGATCCAAGACAAAGAAGGAATTCCTCCTGACCAACAGCGTTTGATTTTTGCTGGTAAACAGTTGGAAGATGGTCGCACTCTGTCTGACTATAACATTCAGAAGGAATCTACTCTTCATTTAGTGCTAAGGTTGCGTGGTGGTATGCAAATCTTCGTAAAAACATTGACTGGAAAAACCATTACGTTGGAAGTTGAAGCTTCAGACACGATTGAAAATGTTAAGGCTAAAATCCAGGATAAGGAAGGTATCCCTCCTGATCAGCAGCGCCTGATTTTTGCTGGCAAGCAGCTAGAAGATGGTCGCACCTTGTCTGATTATAATATCCAGAAAGAATCTACCCTTCATTTAGTACTAAGACTTCGTGGAGGAATGCAGATTTTTGTGAAGACTCTTACTGGAAAGACCATTACCTTGGAGGTTGAAGCTTCAGACACCATTGAAAATGTTAAAGCTAAAATTCAGGACAAAGAAGGCATTCCTCCAGATCAACAGCGTTTGATTTTTGCTGGTAAACAGTTGGAAGATGGACGTACCTTGTCAGACTATAACATTCAGAAAGAATCAACACTTCATCTTGTTTTGCGTCTACGTGGTGGATGTTTGTTGTGATGTAACTTTTGTAGTGAGGAATTGAATATATTGCAAACTTGTTAATGCATTTTTTTTTTAAAGTGTATGTATGTTGTATTGTGTAATAAACAATTTCTCGTGTTCTCGTCTATAGGACTTTCACTACCCCTAATACATGAACCATTTTGCAATATTTAATTGTTAATTTATCAAGTCTAGGCAGGATAAGTTGTTTTCTTTCAATTTTAATTTAAATTTTCTTTTTGAATTTGTTTAACAAAATTTGGTTTTTTACAGCTGGGTTTCATGGGAATAAATTCAAATAATCCTTTTTAATAGTTGTGATTAGATGAGTTTATATTACTTATTCTGCAAGTTTCTTCCAGTAGTATCAAAGTTAAACATTGTTTAAAATTCATAGGTTTTTTTTATAGATATATTTTTCACAGATATATTTTTCTCTTCACAATGTTTCTATGCTGGCAATAAATGCAATAGAGTTTCTCTGCAAGAGTTAAATGCTTTTTTCCCCGTGGTAATTGTTTGCACAGGAGAATGTGCCAAAGTCTAGAGGTTATCTCCTGGGCATACTTGGGAGCTATTAAAGAAGTTGACTGCTATGAATGACAGAAGTTATAGCTGAGTACAATTTAAGATAGTGAACTGATAATTTTGAAGGGTGCTTAGCTGTGGAATGCGAAATAAAACCTCATCTTGAAAGTAGTAGTGGTGAAGGATTTAATAGCATTAAAGTAATGTTATTTTTGCAAGACAGGAAAGTTGGAACTCGTGAGCCAATTAGGCTAGTGATGATAAATAACATATTTGAAGTTTGCTAATTCCAAAATTAAATGCGTTATACAATTGTGAAACAGTGATAATGTAGGTGCTAGGCCTTTCAAAGTTTTCATGAGTATGTATGATGCCAAATAATTTATTCAAACCTTTTGGATTACATCGGATCTGAGCATTTGTCAGGCCGTAGAGAACTCTTAACAATACTAGAAACTGGGCTCCTATGGACAGTTAGGCAAAATAAGATATCTGCTGAAGGTAGCAGCAGCATCAGCATTGAAACGTTACGTGGGCAACATTCTGAAGATGCATCCATTCTTGAGAAGATTTAGAGTCACACTTTTCTCAACAACATAACTTTTTCGGAAGTTAGGAGTTTAGTCAATAAACTTTCCACATTTGTGTGCATATGATTTAACTTGTATTATTTTTCGTACAGAAACTTGGTTGAAACCAGATATTTTTGCTGGTGAATTTATTGTGATAAATATATTAAGACAAGTATAATGTGTCGTTGCTGGTGCTGTAATCGGTTTTAAATAAGTTTCATAAGTTAAATTGTTTTTGTGCCCAGCTTTGTTCAATTTTTTTTCTTTCAGTATGAAGCATTGGACTTGCCAATGTATCGTAGTAGCTGATAATGTTATGCTCCTGTACAAAAGTTCCCAACACCCAATGGCATTCTGTGTTACCTCCATATGGCATATGAACTGGTCTTATTGCAATTTCAAATTTATAATCGCCTTAACAAATACTTGCAGGTTGTGATGCTAATAGTTGAATTTTAGTACAGCTACATTTTTTGCTAATATGTACATAGCACAAATGCTAAATGCAGATGATTCCCAATTACTCATGAAAATTCTGTTGCAACATCTTTCACAGATATATTGACTAATATCCGGATTTCCTTATTAATAACTCTTCCATGTTTTCCTCTCCTAATTTTTGAAGAGTTTGAAACTTCACAAATTTATTTGTGTTCACTTCTACTCCTGCAATTTTGTATGCGAATCTAGTGCTGCATGCAAATTAACAATAAAGGGGACTGTTTTGTATATTAATGTGAAGTGTTAAGTTAAATACACATAAGTTGTGGGTCACATTCATTTTTTTAAAAATCGTTATTAACACTTATGTAAGAACAAAAAGTGCAAATTTGAACATAGTGTTCATTCTCTAGCATTACTCTCAGTAATGTAATATCTACATGATATTCCCCAAGTTTAATAAGTTCCAAGGTAATTCTGCGTGTAGATTTTCGCAAATTAATTTTAAAAAATATGTCAATTCCAATCTAAATTCAAATCGATCTGCAGCACGATTTACTTGGTAATTCAATTGTGTGTGAAAAATTTATTTTATATATATATATATATATATATATATATATATATATATATATATATATATATATATATATATATATATATATATATATATATATATATATATATATATATATATATTTTTTTTTCATTGGGAATTTAGGACTGATCATAAATTGAAATATCAAGATGATATCATTGACTTGATTACATATTTTGTTTTCATTGTATTTTCATACAAAATTGATTACAATAATGTTAAATATGTTAATATGCCAAAGCCCTGTACAATTTTTTTTCAACTGAACCTACTGAGCAATGAAAATATTTGTAATATTTAATGCAATATTTCACTTTTAATCCAATTGCAGTAGATAAAATGTAATTCATGGAAAGTCACCAATAGTGAAATTACTTAATTAAATTAAATAGTTAAAATGCATACAAATTATTATTTATAGTTTGCCCTAGTTACATAAATACTACCAAAGCCACAGAAATCTTTATTTTTTTAGTGTTTCATTAGTTTGCAAAAATGTATTACCTAAAAATGTTTTCCTCAGAAAATTTTATAATAAAATATTGCACTGACTACTTATTACAGTATAGGATTAATGCTAGGATACACATAATATTTTGCTCTGAGATTTTTGATGTTTCTAGATGAAAGTTCTGCTATAATATAAATGAAAATACACAAAAGTTATTGCCAAATGGAATTGTTTGCTGTAATACTTTCAATATCATTAAAAATTTGAAATTTCATCAGTTCATTGTTCAGCTCTGTATCATCTTCAAATCCAGTTTTGCCATCTGCAACCTCCTTTAACTGCTTCGTGAATGACATCTCATGGTTAACACCCTTGCTGGCAGTAGAATACAGCCGAGTAACTTCAGAATCATCTCTTTTACGTTTACGGTTGTTTTCACTTGTCGAAGAGGAATATGACAGCCAGCAATCAGATTCTCCACAAGAAGCCAATAAGTCATCCACAGCCTGATCTGTTTCTAAATCCTCCCCTATATTTATTTTTTGCTGAGCCACTTTCTCTGAATTAATTATACTCTCGGCAGAGAGTCCTTTCATGCCATCTAGTTGAGGGTTTATCATGAGATTCCCTGCTTGCAGTCCAAATCTCCCTAAAACCTAAAAATTAAAGAATATTTCATTATACCTTGGCAACAAATACGTAAAAGCTCTTTGTAAATAATCGTACACATACGTTTAAGAATTCGCACACTTTTTACTTGACACTTCACTGTACTTCTCGACACTGAGCGTTCACAAGCTAGGAATCTGATTGTACCTTGTGATTCAGACAAATTAGGCTCAAAAAACTGAGACTTGTCTTGACGTTTAATAAAAAGGGTGAAACGTTGGGACTGTTTTGATATTTTCGAATATCAGACTTGCGTTAAAAATATTATATCATGAAAAATTTGGTTTTGCAAATATTCCGCTTCCAATGCATTTTATGTTGAAAAAACTTGATTCAAGATTTCAGGAGAATAAATTTGTACGAAACCAAACGTGCAAGACATCACTCGAATAATGCAAACGATGTACTCGTATCCGAAAATTACGAGAAAACTACTCATATATCGAAAAAAAAGCTTCATGACAGAAACTGAAGAATTTAGAGTAGCAAATTTCATTAAGAAACTAGGGTATATCCGGAGTTCATGGTGCCACCGGTTCCTTTGGTTCATTGATTCGGTTCACTATTTCTCGTGATTCACAAAACATAGTTGCGCGGTTCACTTCAGTCACTTTGTCCCCGCCGCATTGTAATGCAAATTTAGTTTCAAAGGCAAGTTTTCTCGCTTCGCTCGCCCGGATCCAAGTCACGGCGAGGCTCGGGCCTTCGGCCCTCGCGTTCACTATATACAACCTATCCAACGCATAATTACCAATTCACTTTTATAAGAAAGCACTTTTCAAGAAAGCCTCCACAATTCAAACTGCGCAGTTGCCGCCGGAGCGGCGTGAAGTGCCAGCAAAATTATTCTTTTTTTGAATCACGAGAAACAGTGAACCGAATCAGTGAACCAAAGGAACCGGTGGCACCATGAACTCCGGATCAACCGAAACTAGTGCTGCTACAACCGCACTTTATCTTCTCATAAGTAATGGTTTCCTAAACGTATATACCGCAATTTCTGACAGTGGCTTAACTACCGCTGGCCCGGCAGGTGCCAGGAGCCCCCAAAATCAATTCTTTTTGGTTAAACTGAACGCACTTTAAATGTCCCTTCTGGAAACGATTTATTACTATAAATCGACTAGTGTAAAGTTTGAATTACGGGTTTTATTATCAGGACACGAAGATGTTTTCCAAATTTGTAATTTCACAACCCAGAGCCATTGTTTGTTTACTGATTCGTTTAAAGTTGAACAGACCTACAACTCTAGAGTGTGTCCTACTAGGTGGTCCAGCAGAAATGATTTGGCGATTCGGATCGTTTATGCTTATGTTTTGCTTTATAAAAAATAATTTTAACAAGCAAAAGTACATCTCAAAGAGCTGATGAGTGTAACTGGCAAAAAGAAATAGAGACGTTCGAGTTTGTATTTCAAGTTGTATTACTCTCAGACATTTTGATCGCGACTAATGCTGTGTCTCGAAATCTGCAAAAATCTTGTTATGATCATCAGCCTTAGCGAAATCGGTTATCCGGGACGGCTTTTTATAACTGAGGCAGCTTTTTAAAATTTGGAAACATATATTAATGTTACAATTTTTGAAATTACTACTGATTGTAATGCGGTTTGAAGCCATAACAGTTAACTTCGTTAGTTTTACACAAATCGTTTCTGAAATTTTTTTGTTCCTTTTGTCGCCGTTGTCTGTTTGTCCCCATTGTCCCATTTTGTTCCTTTGTCTTCCTTTCCACTCTTGTTCCATTTTGTCCCTTTGTGTCCTTTTCCTACATTGTCCTCAATGTTCCATTTTGTTAATTTGTCCCATTTTGTCATTTTGGCTTTTATCCCCATCTGCCCTCTGGCCCCAGTGTCCCAATACCCCTTGTCCTATTTTGTGCGCTTGTCTCATTTTATCACTTTGTTCCATTTGCTTATTGTTCCCATTGTCTCATTGGTCTCTTTTGCCCTCTTGTCCCATTTTGACCTTTCTCACCATTGTCCCATTTGTCTCCGTCTTATATATCCTCTTGACCCTTTACTCCATTTCTTTGCATTGCCCTATTTTGTCGTTTCCCCGCTTTTATTCCACCTGTCCCCATTTTGTCCTCATTTGCCATTTTGGGCCTTCCGCGACCTGCCATTGTTATTTACAAACGGTATCTAGTCCCTCTACCAACAACCCTGCTGTGTACTCATTCCCCAAAGGCGTAGATTTTTTGACACATCTAAAAATTTGTGGAGTGCAACTCTGACACCCACAGGCCGCTATAATTGCGTTTCCTTATTCTTCATAACACCAACTTCTCAAAACGTTTTCGCTTTGAGCTCATCATATGTTGTTTTTCGTGCTGGCTCTCGGCCTCGTTAAAAGCGAACCTAGGCGACGTTACAGATAAGTTGGTCAAAGCGAAAGTCCGCAGGGCTCAATTCTGAATTTTGTGATTGATTATGATTAATACAATTTCTATCAATTAGATTTTAGCACGTGTTTTTTAGTTGGTCAAAAAAGTTTGAGAGGGGCTCCAATTTTAGTTTTTGAACCGAGTCCCGAAACAGGCTAGTTACGCCAATGATTTCTGATCATCTTAGCCATCACTTGTAAAACTCATTACCAATCGCAGTGGCGTCTTCCTACAACTACAGAATTAAAGATAAATATGTTTCCTTGAAATGAAATTTGTTTCTCATAAATCAGTTGTTTCAGTAAGGTCATGTACATTAAAAAAAAATGGTTTTCGCGCAATATTGCGTGCAATTTAAAAAAATATCAAACAATGTATCTCCAAAATGACTCTAATTTTTTTCTTTAAATTTTTCGTAGGGGTAGTGCTAAATGTACTCATAAGATGACATTAACACATTGGTAGTAATACATTGCTCTATCGTTTTGTTCTTTTAAAAAATAAAAAAAATAAAAAAAATTGACTTGTCTCTCACGGCGATAATATTTGCATCACCGGCAATCACATTTTTGCATTTACGAGTAAATGTGCATTAAATGTCGTATAACATTTTTTTTCTAAAACTCAAAAGTTTTCGAAGTGAAAACGAACTCAAAATTCCGCATTTTCAGAAATGCTCAAACGCCATTCTCTTTAAAACGGCTTCAATTTTTTCTAAACTTTTCGTATGGATAGTGCTAATTGCACTATTAAGATGACAAATTTATTTTTGCTGTATTTTTTGTTTTTTCAAAAATTAAACAAATGTAATTTTTTGAAATATCTCTCACACCATTTATATGCAAATTTCTAGCAATTTATATACATTATTGTACTTGTGAGTGAAAAAGGTTCGAATGACTTTCAATGAAGTTTTTTGGAAACTCAAAAGATTTCTATGCAAGAGATTTTCAATTTTCACATTTACAGTAATGCTTGAACTCCATTTTCTTTCTAAAACGTTTTCAACAAATATGTCCATATAGGGCACTTGTTTTACTCTTGTTTTCTTAAATTCTTAAAGTAATATTTCGGTTCTACCATTAGTCAACCGAAATATTCAGAAAATTTCAAAATACTATACTTTGGGCGGCGCTACGAGATGGCAGCTGGCAAGAGAATTGGGCAAAATTGAAAAGTTGGCTCTGACTAAAGAAATAATAAAACTATTTCGAGAAAGTCTATACCTTTCTGTAGCACCAATAGTTTGAAAATTGAAATAGTGCATTTTTTTGGGTGTCTTCTTACAACTATATTATTAAAGATATATTTTTTTCTTTAATGAAATCTATTCCAGACGGATCTTAAAATAAGTTCATGTTCAATTATTTGAAAATATGAGTTTTCATGAAATTTTGTACAAAATATAGTCAATTTTTGTTCTCAAAAACCACTCTATTTTTTTTCTTTAAATTTTCTCCTCATATGTAACAAGTGAAGTTAAAATAAATAGCGCTAGTCCCACTTTCAGCTATTGTTCTGTTTGTTTTTTTGTTTTTTTTATTGCATAAAGTGAGGTGTTTAAATGATGTATACGGGTTCAGCGCTTCAGATCAAAACGTCGCGGGTTCGAAACACGCGCGGGATTTTAATTTAATGAACGTGTTACTGCAGAAAACTATTGAGGATTCGAGAAACTTTATTGAAAATCATTTGAAGCACTTCTAGTCACAAATACAATCAACGCAGATAAATAATCCGTAAGTGTCTGTAAGTGATTTTCGAATTTGCAACTTTTAAACAATATTTCAAGTCTTATTCGATTTATAAAACGTATGTCACGTCAAATTAATTGTTGTCTGTCTATCCATCTGTACGAACCGATTTAACTGATCTTAATTAAATTACTTAATCTAATTAAATTACTTAATCTAATAACATGAAATTTAAATATATTATAGATACTACCCATGGGACCAACTTCGTTTTTCCTTTACGTTTTTACTTTCCTTAACAGTTCCAAATATTATTACTTTGTTATCACACGGCGCTACTGTGACGTACTGGTATGGGTGTCGACAAGTTAACTCCTTTACAACACCTTGCCGGATGACATTAAATTATTAAATTCGATACAAAAGTTTAAGTCCCAAGTAAAATCTTTTCTGCGGCGCAAATGTTTCTATACAATTAGAGACTATACCGAGCATCCAAAAGGAAAGTAATATTAATTTTAACAATGACATTTAATTTATTATATATCATTTGGATTGTATAATTGTGAAGAACCTGTAACAAGTATTGTACTTCAGCTTCTGGGTCAATGACCCTCATCTCGATCAGGTTTTCGTCCAGTTTCCCTGATTCTCGAGCAAATGCTGAGATGGCCCCTTGTTTAGCTTCTGGGCATAAATGTAACTTCAAATTAACTTCTCCCCACAGCACGTCACACACAGTTTTTAACTGTTTTTGACGTAAATAAATAAAATAAACTCTGAGGATCTGAGTTGGGGTTGGGAGTGGAAATAAATTGTTGCTGGTTAAAATTTTATTTATTAGCATTATATATCGGAGCAGGAAGAAATAATGCTAAAAGTATGTGCTTTTGTGACACCACTAGTTTTTACTAAAAATACCTATTTGCCTTGCAATACTTCACTACTTTTGGTACACTAGGTACGTTATAGAAGAGAAAGCAAAAGTAACTTATTTCTTAGCCCATTTTCCATATTGTGAATTTCTACAATACCTTGTTTAGTGGAGCACAATTGTTTTGATAACCTGCAAATACCTGTGACATGTAGAAGTGCTTCTCATTTTCTGGGAGAGTATCCCAGGCGGTGGTGACTGTAGCCTTGAGTTTTGTTTTCGATGTATCGGGATATAACCAATGATATAAAGTTCTAGTGCGTTTACTGAAGAGCGATTTCGCAGCTTTAACTACTTCTTCTTGGACTCCAGGACCCTGAAAATAATTTTTGAAAATGACAATATGATAACAGCTAGCAGTGGTCTAATTGAACTGGTATTAAGAGTCCGGAAGTAAAATTGTGATAGAAAGTATGTACAGAAGATAGTAAAATCTTAGGAGACCGCTATTTAGTAAAGCAAAATCTATTAGGCATTTCTTCATTTCTTCTTGTTAGCATGTAGTTACGTCCTTCGCACAGGATAAATATGTTTATAAAATTCTCAAAGTAGTGGCATACAAGTCCGAGCATGTCGGCTGTTCATTTTTTTAAAATTTGAACTATACGATAGAATTCTAAGTAGAATAGTTTATTATTATTATTATTATTATTATTATTATTATTATTATTATTATTATTATTATTATACATTATTCACAGTATCTACTGGTCGGTATGTGAACCACACACAGGAATGATGACTAGGTGTGTGGTTGCTTTACTGAAGGTTCAGATGGCTTCTGACAATACGGCATGTATTCAAAATTACACACTTTTGCATATTATATACATTCCTGGCAGCCAAGTGAAGACACTCCAGTGCCCGAAGTGTCATTTTTGGGATCACTCCTGCAGCTGATATTATTATAGGCACAGTTGTCACTTTACTGAAGTTCCACTGAGATGAGACTTCATGGGCGAGATCGGTATACTTCTGGATCTTCTCTTGATATTTTCCCGATATGTTGTGGGTATTGGGAATTGATATATCGATAAGGAAAACCTGCTGATGGTTTCTATCAATGTACGTTATATCGGGTCTATTGCCGCCGACATGTCTGTCAGTGATAATGGAGCGATCCCAGTAGAGTGTGTGCTCACTACTTTCAAGCACATTCTGAGGCACATATTTATAATACGGCACGGAAGTGGCGAGTAAGCCTATTCTCAATGCCAATAATTGGTGGACCTGCTTTGACACTTCATCATGCCTCTTTTTGTATTCCAACTGTGCGTGGATGTTACATCCACTTGTCACGTGTTGGATAGTTTCGCTTGCAGCCTCACATCTTCTACACGAGTCGGAATGAATGGTAGAATCTCTCAGAATGTGTTTTATGTAGTTCAATGTTCGTACCACTTGGTCCTGGATAGCTATCATGAAGGCTTCTGTCTCCGGAAAGAGATACCCTTGCTGGAGCCATGCGTGCGACGCAGAGATGTCGACTTCTGGTTTACTCAGCTCGTGAGGGTACCTTCCATGCAGTGCCTTCGCTTTCCATAAGGATATCTTCTCTTCCGTTTCAATGATTGTTTGAACAAGCGGATCAAGCATTTTCAAGTTCAGAGGACTATAGTTATTATCAACTGCGCTCACTGCTTGCTGAACTCTCCCACAATGTTCCAAGAAGTATCTTCTGAGTGAAGCAATTTGAGATCTGTGTAGATTTATGAGATCTACAATACCTCGCCCTCCTTGCGACCTTGGAAGGGTGAAACGCTCAGTACTTGAATGGGGATGATATTTTCGGTGTTGAGTCATAGGGGTTCGAATTGTCCTCTGGAGGTTGTCGAGGTCGGTATTGCTCCATTTAATAACGCCAAAGGAGTATGTCAGCACTGGAATAACAAATGAATTGATGGCCTGCACAAGGTTTCTAGCAGAGAGTTGAGTTTTTAAGAGTCCATGCAATCGTTTACACACTTCAGTTGTTAGTATGTTCTTAGTAACAGTGTGTTTGATTCGGAGTGACTGTTGGAAACCCAAGTATTTGTAAGTTTCATGGGTTTCCTTGAAGGTAATCTTTGGTTTATTATCAGTTTCCAAATTTATAACTTGCATATGACCCCGAATGATATTCACTCTCCTGCACTTATCCAAACCGAATTTCATCTTGATGTCGTCAGTGAACTTCTCCGCCACGTTTATTAGTTGCCGCATATGACTCTCAGTGTCTGAATAGAGCTTCAGGTCATCCATGTAAAGAATATGTGAGACACGGAGAAGAGTTGAGTTCCCCTTTTTAAGAGCGATTCCATAATTAGATGAATTAAGTAGAGTAGACAGGGCATTCAAGGCTAAGCAGAACAATAAAGGGCTTAAAGAGTCACCCTGAAAAATCCCTCGGCGGATGTGTATAGTACCTGTGTGGACGTATTGTTTTCCATTAGAGAGATACAGTTTTGTATTCCATCCACTCATCGCGGTTTTCAGGAAGTTTTGGATAAACGAGTGGACCTTGTATACATCCAAACATTGAAGGAGCCAAGAATGGGGCACGGTGTCGAATGCTTTAGCGTAATCTATGTAGCATGCGTACAAGTTTCTTTGTTTTGCAAGAACTTGCCCCATAATTACAGAATCTATAATGAGTTGCTCCTTGCATCCCTGAGATCCAGGTCTACATCCTTTCTGTTCATTTACTAAGATGTTCTGTTCGTCAATGTGTGTCATCATCATTTGTGAAACACAAGATGTTATGAGTTTGTAGAAAGTTTGAAGGCAGGTTATAGGCCTGTACATCGAGGGGTCTTTAGTGTCACCCTCCTTTGGTAACATGAATGTTCTACCTTCAGTGAGGAAGTAAGGTAGATTTTCTGGATTGTGAAGAAAATATTGAATTATATTAGCTATATGATGGTGAGTGCTGGTAAATTTTTTCACCCAATAATCGTGCAAGCCATCACTGCCTGGTGCCTTCCAGTTATGTGCTTTGTTCAAAGCTGCTTGGACAATTTCCACGGTGATGATTGGTTCACCCATTAGAGGAATATCTCGGTGTCTGTCATATTCCATTTCAACCCACGTCATATCTGGGTAGTGGGACACAGCAGATGACCAGATAGGCTTCCAAAAGTCCTCTATTTGTGCCTTTGAGGGAAGCTTTGACTCTTTCATATCATTTACAAGCCTTTTACCCTTTGACATATTCCTGTAGAATGCTTTCTGGTTTCTGTTAAAAAGAGAATTCTGTTGCTTCCTCGTAGTGCAATTCCTGTAGCGTCGAAGGCGTTTTGTTAACGCCAAAAGCTTTTGTCGTAGGGTGTCAAGATGTTCTGTTATTGTTGAATTCAAGGGCTCGTGCTTCGTATGTATTTTTGTATTGATAAGGATGTTATTCACCTTTCTTCTCAGTTTTTCTGAGGTATTTCCTTTTTTAAATTGCGTGAGTCTCCCAATATCTCTTCTAGTGCTTTCTATACGATTCACCAACCGTCTTTCCCAAGGTGGTTCTTTTTTCACTTCGATCATTGTGGGCAGTTGCTACGCGGCTGAAAAGCTTGGAACCGTTACATCTTGAAGCCACAATCGCAGCACAATAAATTGCTGTGTGTACTTCTTCGAAAGATGGTCTTTGTTGTAGATGTTGTGGCAGTACTTTCTCATTCAAGACGCTGATTGCTCTTGCTAATTTCTTCGAGCAATTTTGTCTGGGAGTGAGAGAGCGGTTCAGTGGGTCAGTTCCCTCAAATTCTGCAAGTGCGACTGCAAATTCATTGCGAATTTGCACCTCTTCAATATTCTTATCATCCATACTTTCTGACATGCTTGTCCCATTGTCATCCTGAGTTTGCACAGCTGATATCTCCATTGCCCTCAGATTACTAGGTTCTGAGGAGTTAAGCATTTTCTCACTTCTTCCTTGATTGCTTCCAAAACTCGTGCAGAGAGAAGATTTTTCTGAACAATTGCTCGACGCTGGTCCGCTATTCTTTGCTCACTAACTTCAGAATCATGGAAACGGCGAAGAAATCTCTATATAACTTTTGTCGGTAGGTCGTAGTGTCAGTCTCCATTTTGGTAGTGTAGTATTCACGCATGATGAAGGTATTTATTTCTGTAGTCCACTTCATCCTTCTGCGTTGCATGCCTGCGGCAGTGGTCTCTGGAAGCAATAGATTGCTTCTCTGGGAAGCACTTGCGGCAGGTGCAGCTGTAAGTGGAGATGGATGAGTGCTGCTATGTTCGGCTGTAGTATATTCGGGGTTATCCCCGATCAGGGTCCGCCTGTTCAGCTCCTGATCACCACCGGCTCGCATGCTGTCACCTCCAGCGGTGGCTCCGAAGGTGCCCCGGCGCTCCCCAGGCAGCGGCTGCTTTTCCGAGGCCTTACGACGCATATTCCGTGTCTCCATATCTAAATGGGTGTGCCATCGCCCTGTTTGCCGCCAAATTTTCTGACGTTGCCCGTCTCCCACGTGGCTAAGTTCTTAATTGCTCAGACGTAGGGCTGGACTTTGGGAGACTTATTATTATTATTATTATTATTATTATTATTATTATTATTATTATTATTATTATTATTATTATTATTATTATTATTATTATTATTATTATTATTATTATTATTATTATACCTCTACATCACGTCTACAGATGTTATGAGTCAGCTGAATATAAAATGTACTCCAGGTTGCAACCAGCTATCTAAGAAGCAGATCTAGGTGCCTCTACAATACTTTGAGCAAAATGTGGCCTGTTCCAAATAAAGCAATTTCTTGCACTTCCCAGTCTTTCGATAGACCTGGGAGTTAAGTCAAGTTCTTGCGCAAATTTTGTGGAACAAATCCACGAGCTCCTATGGTTATCGGTACCACCTGTGCTTTTACGCCCCACATTCGGCTGATCTCGATTTCCAAACTCTTGTATTTAGGACGTTTCTCTGCCTCCTCGGTTTCGACGTTTTGATCGCAAGGCGCAGCAACATCAACAAGTAGACACGATTTTTCTCATAATCCCGGAAAACAATATCCGGTTTGTTGGCTGCTTCATACTATCCGTTTGAATTTGTTGATCGTACAATATTGTGTAGAGTCCAACAGATGTCACCGGGTTTTGTGAGTATTCGTTCCACTTAGGGCATGTATTTGGAACATCAAGGGCGGTACAGATCTGCCAGTGGAGGTAACTACACACCCTGTCTTGTCTTTTCAAGTATTCGGTCTTTGCTAAAATTGAAGAAGCTGACACGATATGATCAATGATTTCCACTTGTTTCTGGCGGATGCGGCATTTATCATCTTCGGAAATTTTGAGAACCGCTTTATCATAATGCCGCCCGTGTTGCGTTATTCTGCATGTCTTACGTAGTTTTCGCTGCAATGATTCTTGCTACACTAACAATGCCTCTGTTTCCCATTCTCCAGTTATTCTTCGGTTATTATTATTATTATTATTATTATTATTATTATTATTATTATTATTATTATTATTATTATTATTATTATTATTATTATAGGCAATGCTAAAATAGTTACCATTATACAGAGAGGAAGTTTGGCAAAATGCCTATACTTCATTGCCAGATGCTAATAAATCATTAAAATAACTTAATATATGTTCGTATCATCGTATTAGTGTTGTATATTTTCTTGAGCAATGCATATTTACCTTTACTGCCCCTTGAACTTATTTCTACTACATGGGCACATTGAATTTCGGGCTCATTAGATTACCATCGCCAAAGAGCTTTCAGTAAATCAACTACTGTCCCAGCACGAGCGTTTTAGTTTACAGTTCAGGATGTAAATAACAGCGAAAAAAGGTGTGTGGTTAAAAGATAGAGGAAGGCTAGAAGCGAATTTAGATACTGTGATAGGGAGATCACCCTCTTTGACTCAGCGTTGGCATTTTAAGCAGAGACTTTTATACAAAAAATATATATTTTTGTTAACGGAGAACATTGCTTAATGCCAATGTACATTAGATAAGTCGCGGTTTCTCTCGTAGTACTCTGGTCGCAAACCCTTATTCTAATATAGGTGAAAATTAATTTCCCTTCAATAGTATCGCTTTCATAACATGTTTTTTTTTTGGGAAGGGGGCGTGAATCCTGGAACCGTCACAGAGAGTCCCGCGCATAGCCGATGAATGCGAGAAGGTTAGTCTGATGCAGTGTTGTCAGTCGTTAAAGGTGGATATTATTCCGGACCATGTCTAGTCGCAAATTTGTTTAAGGCCGAAATTATCAAATTCTATTGATTTTGTACATCTTTAAATTACATTCAGTGTTTTCGTTTAAAACCACAGAAAAAGTTTTTCATTAGGCACTAAAGGTAGTAATACTTTTACTTTATAATACTTTTCTAATTAGAATAATAATTCATAAAGAATTAATATTATAAATTAAATTACATATTTACATAATTACTGATTAATAATTGCATTATATATTGACTTAAAATGTTATTCTTATGTATATTCCGACGTACATTAGAAACCTCCGTATATCGAACTTCTAAACATTAAAATTCTCTCCAAATCGAATATTTTTCTGCCCTTGAAAATTCCGTTTAAAAACGTTTCTGAATATCGAACTCACTTTCTGACTTGACTATTTTTTCTGTAAAATAAAAATGTAAAGTACATATGAGTTCTATAAATTACGTTTCTAAAACAATAGTATTGTTTGGAATTGAAATATTCCTTCTGTAGAAAATATAACTTTCTTCCGAATATTTGGAAATTGAATAAAAGTTTATACACTTTCTACGTCCCAGCTTTTTCATGATGGTAGTAACACTCCTGCTATCCCTTCCCGTGGGAACTTCTCAGTCGGGGGAATGCGTTCGCCAAACCGACCTGAAGGTCAATCTCATGCCCCTTTGTTCGTCATTGCAACGCAGGTTCAGTTCGCTGTTACGCGCTTAAGATGAGTGTTCGAAATGTCTAAAAAAGTCCCTTAAACTTACAGAAAAACCCATATGAATTTCATGTTTCAATTCTTAAATACGTGGTTTGAATGATTAAAACATTTGTTTATTATTGATTGTTTGAATTTTCCATTTTACCCAATTTTTCCAAAATTATTTCAATAAGAATTGCTAAAATTTCATAATAACTTAATATTTATGAATATCCAAGTTTCTATGTATCGAATATTATTGAAAGAAACGTCTGATTCGATGTATGGAGTTCCGACTGTATTGCTTGGTTGGGAAATAACATTTGTCTTTCTGATTAGAAACTTTTGAGGTCCAACTCGCTACACGCTTCGGAAGTAAAGTCTGTTAGAACCGTTTCAAAAATGTTAGAAACTGGTATAATGGAGAAGGAATGCAGTATTGTAAAAAAGCGCAAAAATCATAAAAATATCCACTTCATTCTAAAGCGTATGTATAAACACACAAACACACACACTTGTACGTCCCCGAGTCCATTATTCTCACAATTGAAGGTAAGCAACATCATAAATATGTTGAGTTTTACGTAACTACTGTTCGTGAATACTAAGAACATGCATCTGTTTATGAACAGCCTGTTATGTCATAGAAATGTATGGAACCTTTGAATTAATTTGTAACTAAATTGTTACGGTTTCTCCAAATCATTATAATATACAAACTTTGGATTCCCCAAGGCTAAGACAATGGGAAGTATTGGTATGCCCCGCTTCCTTCAATGAAGAAAGTTCCCTTGGTTTATTCATATATTACATACAGAAACACTAATCTATAACTAGGTAGGTAAGTGACAGAAACATGTAAGCTTCTCAGAATTTTCGGCGGAAACGTTTGAAATAATTTTTATTTCAGAAGTGTAATTTATTGAAAATTAATTTAGTTAAGTTATTGAATAAATCCATCTCATCATGTGTTGAATATATAAGTGTTTGAAAGATGATATGTATCGAATAATCGTGTAAGTACTTTAATTACCCTACGTCTCACAAGTCCTCAGAGCGAAGTTTCATCGCTGATTAAACATCGCAGTTTTTAAATAATTGATCTGCACTTTTGAACTGAAATAATGTTCAAAAACTTACCATTTTTATATTCAACCTTGAATTTTCTCCAGATAATTCAAAAGGTAAGGAATATTCTTGACTTTGTTTTGATTCATCAATTGCAGTTAAGACTTCTTCTATAGTATTGAACGTAATTTTATCGGCTTCATCGCTCTCTTCGGAGTAGTTTTCACTTAGAACTTCATGCAGTAAATCTTGTTCAATGTTAGTTTCAACCTTATAAAAACAAAAAATAATTAAATACATTTATGCTGTCTCTTCTGATTCGTAACACACTAGTCCCCACTGGTGAGAGTGTCCTGCGGGCGTGGGCATGCCCTCCCTCCCATGCGATCCTCCTTTATAAGAGTACTGGAATCATTCTGGCGCTTACAGGCACAAGTCAAGCCTTCTAAATCAAATGCTTCGCCTGACAGAACGCTCCCGAATGTCCTGCCCCCAGGGTTGCACACAGAAAATTCGCACCCGGTACAAAAATTATGTGTGGGCCCCTATTAAAAAATTCTGTTAGTATATTATTGAATTATTATTTTACTACAATTGATATATAGTGACATACATATTGATATAGATAAAATTTAATACATTCTTTAGTGTACGACTGTTCACAACGGTTCCTATGTCGCTTTCCACGATACGCGGTGTCTCGGAACGCATTATAACACCGCGTGTGACACTGTGACCCACGCGCGATTTTTAACTTCCTAAAGAAATTAACTTACAAATTTGAAAACAACAAGGTATGGTAAACATGAAATGTATTCAATAAATGTTCAAATGTTAATACAAATTAGGGACAAATTGGGCTTTATTCGCTCCCTTGAGCTGCATGGGCCCGGATCATTCATGAATCGGCTGCAAACCATTATTTTCGGACATGCCTCCCGCACAGCAGCTCCACAATGCCCAGGTGTATTGCGAATTTCATAACCTTAAACACACTTCCAAGCGACAATCATGAGCCGCCGCCTTCTTATGGGTTTTCCTGCCGCTCAAAAGTATTCGTGCAATGTTTGATGGAAATTGATCCACGCGTTCCGCGGTCATAATGAACTTAGATACATTCAAACATACATTAATTCATATACACCGGTTGAGTTTAGTTCAGAGCTAGAATTACTGCTGACTCTGCAGCGACTCAGACCGGATGTCCTAGGCTTCGAGTCTCGAAGAAAGCGGATTTTCTATAGTAGCTGGAGAGCTAGTTCGAATTCAGCGGGCCCCGGACCGTGTGCAATATTTCCATTCTCTTCCTTGACCTACTCTCACACCTTACACACGCTTACATTTACTTGCAATTCACTATCCCACATGACGAGGGACCACTCGGGAGCGTAAGAGCTAGTCCTGCTTGGCATTTCCCTCCGGAAGAGAAACCTGGAGGGGGAATCCCCACAAGCCGACGTGTAGGTCGGCACTGGATCTCACCCTCCACTGCTGACCATTGGCTGGCGGGTTATAGGTCTGCATGAACTAAGGTTGGCCGCGATTACAGGGTCACTCATGGTAGTGAACTGTCGTAATATGCACCACAATTCTGTCAATTAACTAATTATCGGTTTGCGTCGTTTGTGTTTGAAAAAAAAATTTTTTTCTCCGGTAATACTTCGAAATAACCTCACCACCTCGACCTGCTTTGAAGCAGAACCTTCTGGGCGTTATAAGAAAAGAGAAACTGCTGTACAGAAAGAACGCGTTTCTTAGCACATTAACGTAAGAAACGAGAGAGAGAGAGAGAGAGAGAGAGAGAGAGAGAGAGAGAGAGAGAGAGAGAGAGGGGAGAGAAAGAAGAGAGAGAAGATAGAGAAGAGAGAGAAGATAGAGAAGAGAGAGAAGAGAGGAGAGAGGAGAGAGGAGAGAGAGGAGAGAGGAGAGAGGAGGGAGAGGAGAGTGAGGAGAGAGAGGAGAGAGGGGGGAGAGAGGAGAGACATGAGAGAGAGGGGGAGAGAGATGAGAGAGAGGAGAGAGAGAGAAGAGAGAGGAGAAAGAGAGAGGAGAGAGGAAAGAGGAGAAAGAGAGGGGGAGAGGGGAGAGAGAGGAGAGAGGAGAGAGAGAGAGAGAGAAGTTTAAAATTAAAACTGTCAAAAAAAATATATAGCTATGTCATGACTTTGTGTTTTTTTCCGAGTTCGATGCCTGAACGTTCATTCAAGTGATGTAGTGTAGTTTAGTATCAAAACAGATTATTTAAGATAATATTATTATTAAGATGAAAATTGAAAAGAGATCTTAAATATTGTTTTTATGAGGCAAATATTTAACAACCAGAACTTTACTTTTTATTATGGCGTTTCATTAGCTTACTCTATTTCAAACTTACCTCTATTTCATAAGCAATGTCATTCAGTGAACAAGGCATATTTTCTGACGTGTTTTCATCAAAAGATGGTGTGCAATTCATTTGAATATCAATGTCCTTCTCATTAGTATCTTGATACTCTTTTGTTAATTCATTTAGTAGATCTTCAGTGCTAGAATCTTTGTTTGTTTCATCAAATAAATCGCTCACTGAGAAAATATCATTTTGGTTATGTGTTTTGTCATTTGGACATTCTACACTTGCTTTAATAGTTTCCAAAGATTCTTCATTGCTTGGAAAGGGGCTTTTGTTTTCTGAAGGGGAATGTAATTCATTTGTAGAGTTTATCGGTAGTTCAGTTTTTTGAGTTATAATAGGTGTTCCCATTAATTGATTATATGATGAAACAGGTATCATTTCATGGATTGCTTGATAGTTTGTTTGATTGAAGAGCTGAGGATTTATAAATCTAGGCCGTAAGTACTGGGAAAAATGTGGCCAGTGAACCAGTCTAACAGGAATATGATTTGATGGCAATAAAACCGAACTGGGTGGCAAGGAACAGGGCATTCTATTAGAAGGAGCATTTTCACTGCTACACGTATTTGTTTTCATTGCCCAAGGCTTCATTAGTAATGGAGATTCTGCCTCACACAGTTGCTGAAATGTCAAGCAAAAAAACTAATTTTAGTAACTGTAAGTAAATGTTTACTTACATTTTTATTTATGCAGGGATGTTTCACTTAATAAAAGTGATCATCATATTGTGCAGAATATATTTAACATTGAACATTAGGTTTGAATATGCTTTGAAGTGTTAATTAGGGTGACACTACAAAAATAAATTAAATACAAATATGAGGGCATTTAGCAATGTGAGATCATTCAATCTCCAGTTCACAAAACTCATAATTAAGGTTGCTCATTATAACACAGATTTTAGAACCGAGTATTTTGTTATGACAGGATGTAGTACGTTCATTTAAAGAAGGAATAGCCACTGGCAAAGTTACAACGATGGCAGCGTATGCAAATATAAAGTCAAAGTCTGACTCTTATTACAAAGATTCGGATTTGTCCCGTTTCTGTCCTATCACGCAAATTCTGGACGACCCCACTGAACGCACCTATGTTGGTGTCAAGGTCTAGTGTTGTGGATCGAGCACACTATTTATGTAGTGTTACGGGTAATTGTCATCACTTGGAAGAACTCTTTGTCCTGGGAAGACTAACCGACACTACTTAACGAATAATATTTAAAATTATTCAACGCAATACAACTACGCAACACATGACAAGCAGTGTGCGTAAATAATGCAATGACGTCGCAAAGAAATTTGAACAAATCCTACATTTAATATGAACGATATATTTTGTATATGACACGTATAATATTACTAAAGATGCAGATTTTAAACACATGAGACTACTAGATCCGATAGACCGAGGCGCAATATATAAATTGAGGATTGTGCCTTAGCATTTTACTCCGCCTTAGATTATCATCTTGCTCAGGAATCGATATGAATTATACAAATTAGGAGCGAATTTCATGCAGGATGTTTTCTCATGGCAAATTACCAATGCAAAATGTTACCATTTTTCAAAACGGGATGCACAGTGACATGCTTATTGTGACTTATGTACACTTCTTACATGACTTGTATTGATTCAAGTGACAGAAGACGATCAATATAGTGAAAAGCCGAAGATATGAGTTGACTTAAATGAATAGAATTACAAAGGAGAATATTGTATACTTTGTTATTAACATTGTATACTCTAACTACTAATAACTTTTAGGTTACTTCTCTACATTTATTTACAAAGAAGATAAAGATGACAATGGTGTCGAATTTTTTATGCAGCTGACTGGGCTCAACAGTTCTAACTTAAGAATGATGCACTATTTAATAAATCACATTTACCGTCGTGGACACATCAACAAATCGCGAAAGTAACTGCGAAAGTAAAATTACTCGTGGTCGTTACCTGAACGTTTTCCATTATAGTGAAGAAGTCTGACTGATGCTGATATAATATAGAAGTTGTAGTCAGTCGTTACAGTGCAATAGTGAAATAATAATAGATGAAGTAAAAGCAATCTTCATTCACAGAAATGAAAACGCCATTACTGAACCGTGAGAAGTATGTCACATATACACAACAATATTTTGATCGTAATTTGTTTTGAATAAGAAATATACGGTGTTGAGGGAAATGAGGTATATGGGATTCCTTCATTAAAATTTAACTCTTCCAAGATAATATCGTGGACAAATTTTATTATTCAACTTTAGGTATTTAGATACGATTGATTTTATTATTTATACTGTCTCGCTCACCACTTATATAGTATAGAGAAAGTATTATAATGCTGCAGCAAAACTGCTGTTTTAAACAGAAAAACACGCTTTGTAGGTCCATGAAACCAAAAAAAGTGTATAATTCTTGATTCTATATTACGCAGTAAATAACTTCCTCTAACACGTTGTAGAGGCAGAATCCCCGTTTTGCGGGTTCTTTGATACCGAAAAATTGGTTTACGGCAAAACATGCCTGTCTGCAAACAAGCAAGTGCTTAAACACTACTTAATATTTGACCAAAATTGATAATCCTTGATCGATCTAGCTGATGTCGCAGCCTCTGGAATTTGAAAAATATATTTTATTTTTTACCTAAACTTCAAAAACATTTTCAAAATTTTATCGAAAATGTACCCAAATGTTTCCTTTAATTTTTCTGAAAGTGCTAAAAATACGCTTATAAAAGTGGCACTGATTTGATATTCGTTCAATTTTTGAGTTTCCGAAAATTGCAAAAGTTTAAGTTTTTCGATGTCTTCATTAAATCGCTATATTGAAAGTATAGGTATCAAAATTAACTCTTTATGTGAGGCCATGAATAATATGTTCAAAATATGGATAATATTCGCGTAATTTAGCATAAAATGAAGTCAATTAAAAAAATCACATAAATGATTCCAAATATTTTCTTTTTTTCGTGGATAGTCTCATTTCCTTTTAACTCTGTGAATTTTCGAAAATTGCAAAGGTTACAAATAATTCCAAAAAACTATTCGTTATTAGAGTGCCACTAGTTTATTCACATGTCATTGCACAAATCGTGGAGGTAACTTATTTTATCGTATAATGAATATATCAGGCACTTACATATCGCAAAGTTCCAAAGTGAACTATAATGATCATATTATACTTTATTATGGTGTTAATCGTTTTTTAATGTCGTTAAGATTGCATTTATTTGTACTGAAGTCAACCAGATATCTAGATTATCTTGTTCATTATAGATAGATCATATCATTTTCATAATTTTTAAGAAAATACCGTTAAATGCTAAATTTGAAGCTCTTTTCCACATAACACGTTTGACTATTCGAGACATTGCATTGAAAATCATTAGAAGCACTTCTACTAAATGAAATAATGGGTAAAAATCGCTGGAAATGTACATATTAACGGCGAGAGATATATTAAAAAAAATACATTTCCACGTCCACTTCCCCTGCACCAACCGAGATATACGAGGTGTCATTCGACTCTTTTGGTCTCTTGGTTGGGAACTGATAATTTGTTTTCGGATCCGGTAAGAATATGCAATGAAATTTATAAAAACTTGTTTTTGCGTGTTTAGAGCTGGGATTTTAGTGAGTGTGCCGGGAATTAAACCAACGCCACATAACTAGATCTATGTAGGTAGCATTGATTAAACTCCATGCCCAAAGCCATTTTTTGCTCAATAAGCTATATTTTTTTCGCGACGTCAACACTGATGTTAACATCTTCAAGTGAACAAGTGAAGTTCATTTGAGCAAGTTAATATTATCGCGCGGCATATTATACAAACAGACGGACAGTCGGACATACAGATGTACATACAGATGGACGGACAGACAACGGAAAGACAGACAGCCAGAGGGCCGGACAGCAGACGGACAGAGCGACGAACAAATTGACGGACGTTTTGAAGAAAAAATAAAAAACACATTTTCGGTATTCGTGGACCCCATAACGTGTATTTACGTTGAAATCGTCGCTGTAGAAGCTCTTAAAAAGGGACATGAAGAATACGTCCAGAGGCTTCAGTTGCTTGAGATGCTAGGCAGACAAGCGCTTTTCAAAAAAATTTCCATCTCAATATATTCATATTATTTTCTCCATTGATGTTTTCTCCAAAACTGATTGACATCTTGTCTGGTTGTTCGTCTGTGGTCAACACTAGCACCTAAACCGTTCAGCCGTTCCAAAATTGTATTCCTCGATCGATCTAAACGAACTCGAGGCTTTGTTACTTTAAAGAGGATATTTTGATTTTTGAGGGTAATTTACATAATTCCCCCAAAACATTTTCAAACATTTCTCGAAAATGGGTCCCTTTGTTAAAAGTTTTCCTCGCATAGCGTAAAAGACGCCTGGCTCCGCGTGAGTACAAACATATAGCGCGGGACCGAGTCCGCAGAGGCGCCCTCCTCCACCCCGTGCCACAGGTAGCTAGCTGCGGAACAACAGAAAAGAATGGCACGGCTGTGATTCTCGTTGAACTCTGAATTTTTGAAAATATAAAATTTAGGAACAATACGAGAAAGTATGTGCTGTTGTGCATCAGTAGTTTATGCAAAATTGTTAGCACGTCTTTGGTGCGAGAGCACCCGCACAATCTTCCTCGAAGCCGACGCTGAGGACTCAGAGGCTGGAATGCGTGCGGAAGGAGGGAGATCCCGGGGGTAGGCCCGATAACAGATTCATTAGTTAATTGCAGATTCATATTTACAATTGAAATGCCTTTTCGTCCTTTTTTCAGATCACCGAGGTTCTTCTTGTAGATGATGATACACCAGTCAATATAGCAGATGATATACAGCAGACGCAATTTTCTTCACAGACAAATACGAGATAGTGTGAATGAGACAATATGTATCACTGTGAATAAAAATTATTATTCAGGATTACTTTGTCTCTTTCTATCCATGATGGAGATTCAAGTCAGAGGAAAACTTGAGAGAAAAAAACAATGTGAAAAAAACAACAAATTCTTGTGAACTTGAGGTGGCTAATGACAAAAATCCTAGATTAAATCATATCCAAGATCTTTTGAAGCTATATTACTTATTGCACAAACATGCAGGGCGAGGACGTAAGAAAATAGAATAAATAATTCAGTATTCAAAAGTTTTTTAATATTTCAATTTTCATTTAATTCACTACCGACATTCAACAGGAAATCCATATATTTTTCAAAAGTTTGTTTGTGTTGTATTTTTCATCCTCTATTTCAATTCCATTAAAAAATGTTTTTGTTACCCATACTTTTTCTTATATTATTGTGTGTTCTTAAACATTTAATTTTTATCGACTAATCTTTATTTTATATGCAACAAATGTGTGGTATAAATAATATGTATTGTACAAAATTACATGGATATTTGTTGGAAAGAACTCAGATAAATGATGCAATGTAATAAACCATTATTCCTTTTTATCTGTTGATTCTGACCTCATGGTATGCATTGAGATTTTATCATTTTCGTGTGAAGCAGTGAATTTTCAGTTCAAGAAATTGTGAATTTTCAGTTCATTCGGAATTTTCGGTTTATTTCTCTTCATTTTAAACATTTTCTAAAAAATTACTTCAAATTTTTGGATATGATTGCGTAGCTTCCGCCGCCGGAGTTTGTATCGTGTAGATGATATGGGGTGAGCTGTGTCAGTGTCGTGATGCCTGACGTTTTGGTCAACATATGGCCGTTCTCAGAGCGTACAGCAGTATGCTCTGAGGAAGACCACCACATGGGGGCCAAAACATCAGTCACCGCAACAGAAGCAGCGGGTAGCCTAGATAATTCAAATTTTTGGATTAAACTTTGTCCTTGAATAGTGTAAAGGATGCTTAAAAAATGGTGCAAGTAATGGTTTCGTTGAAATATGGATTTCGGGAAATTGCAAAAGTTCAAAATTAGTATGATATCTTCCTCCCAGCTACAATTTTGATGAAAAATATTTTTCCTTAATGAAATATGTTGTCCATAGATCTTGATATAAGGTCCTGTACAATTTTCCAAAAATATGACTAGGTTTTGTGTAAAATATAAGCGAGTTTTAGAAGTATTTTCTCTAAAACTACTCCAATTTTTTCCTTTAATATTTTCCAGGTAAGCTAAGGACGATAAAAATGTGGTTTTGGTCCTGTATTTGGAGAACTGTATTTTCGAAAATTGCAACACAAAAAACATTTTGCAATTTGTGCTTTCTAATTGAATTATTATGTATTAAAAATCTCCAAAATAATGTGAGAAATAAAAATAATGTGTAAAGGAATAAAATAAAATAAAACACATGAAGTCTTTTATTTTATTTTTTTGAATAACCTTTGACAAACATTTTATTGTATTGCTATTGCAAAGCCGCATGAAAACGTATTATCCACTGCTTGTCACGAGCCAGTCGTGTGGAGCGAGGACGATGGTGATGGGGGCGATGACGTCTACGATAGAAAATGTTCTTCGAACGAGGTCTGTGTTCGTTGGGCAGCCTAACGCGAGATATCCAAGACCCCCGCGCTGCGAGTAACGGTTCCTGGGCTTTCTAATGACTTCCAGAGTATGGCTTAGAGCGCGAAGGAACTTGAATTGACGGTTGAAGGAGGAGGTGCCGGTATGCAAGAGACACACGGCCACATGGTTCCCCTCCGCATGCCACAAAACAATGCTCATAGACCAGTGCTGAGTATTTTCGTGAGGTGTGTGCGCGATGTTTAAGTGCAGACAACGTCGTGTTGTATGAAAACGTAGAGCGTTGTGCCGTCAAGTACCATAATTTCTTACCGTGTATGAAAGGGTTCAATGCTTTCACCATACGTTAGCCGCGCTGCATGATGCGCCCTTACGTACTCCGCAAACACATGTGCTATATCTCCTTTTGCAAAATCCACTTGAAAGGATTGTGCGGGATACTCTTCTTCATTGACACACGCTTTAAAATTCCGTACGTAGCCATGATCAACCCCAAGACTTTTCTTCGTGTTTTTTCGATTCGTTTGGAACGCGAGAGTAATAAGTCGAGCCGTCCCAAGCTGTGTCCAGATTTTAGTTTCGTACCTTTACACATTTCAAGTGAGTCTCGCGAGCGTCATGTCAATCTCCTCCTAGTAAACGTCAGTGAGAATTGTTATCACTATGCACTTGTATCGAACTTGAAAATTAGTTATAGGAGTCAGGGTGTTGCTTTAAGCGTTAAATTTCCAGTTTTTTATTTCATCACTTTCGAAGGAAATTAGAAGGTGTATTGGCCCTGACAAGAGTATTTTGTAGTTTCAATCATCTAACTCCAAAAAATTTATCATAGTATTTGTACTTTGCGGGAACAAAGACATTTCGTACATAAACTCGCAAGTCTTTATTCATAGCATTGAAATTCAAAAAGTCAACAGGATTCACAACTTTTTCATTTTCTTCTCCCTCATATATATTCCCTCCCTCTCTTCTTCGTCTTCTTCTTCTTTTTCTTCTTCTTCTTCTTCTTCTTCTTCTTCTTCTTCTTCTCTTTTCCGTTTCTTCTCTTTTCCGTTTCTTCACTTTTCTTGTTTTCCTCCTTACAATCGTTTCCTGCTTTAAGACAGAGTAAACGCACATAACTCAGCGTCACCGCGTCGTTTGCGTCTTGCGGAGCCGCCACAGCGGTGATACGCCGCTCCCGCGCGTTCAACACGTGTTGGTAATCGTCGCGAAAGAAACATCCCACCTTCTCTCTTGCATTCAGAAGCGCTCTCGTGACGCCGGAGCAGGCGCCGTCGCCTCGCGTAGGCTTCGTCGCGGAGGAGCGCAAAGCCGTCTCCAAGAAGCCCCTGGGAGCACACGTCGCCCGGCAGCTCAGGATCCTCCACGTTGCGTAACAAGGGCCCATTCAAGCCGACGTTGCCGTGGGCATCACGATTCAAGTTTCTAGAGGTGCTCAGAGCGCTATCCGAGTGTGCCTTTGGGATCGTTTGCCGCATTGGGTTCCGACACCACAGTTATCTTCACGTTGGAGTTCCCGGAATCACCGAGTGAGCGTTAGTGAGACATGAACTCTCTCGCTCTTCTTCCACACTTCTCGCTCTTTATACTTCCACAAACATCTCTGTATCGATCATTCTGAACAGGTCGCGTATCGTCAATCGCCAAGAAGCCGTGTGAATCTTCACTCCACGCATACCTGCACAACTCGCCGAAACGTGTAAATGTCACATCGGTGCCCACGTGATCCCGATGGATATTTTTTAATTTTTTTTTCATCCTGTCGAAACACCACAAGAGAGTTGCTGTTATTGCGAATCAAATACTTTGGAATACTATCACAGTTTTGACACAACAAAAACGCATCTCCCCAATGTCTGCCCATACTGAAAAAGTCCTTCACACGTTCGTAATTTTCACAGGCAATATCATTGAATACGAACACCGCGTTCGGCAACACCTCGCGTGGGTGCATCACTTCCTCATGGTTCGAAAACGTAAAAAATCCGAATTCCTTCACGCGTCTCTCAATATGCTCCAACGCTCTGTATTTGCTCTGATCCGTAGTAGGAGCATACGCATATAGTGCGATATGCCAATGTACCAAAAGTTGACGCAGAACGAATGGGGGCAACAAACGAAGTATAAATTGACAATTACTCACCTGGAAAGATGTCTCAATGCGACGTTCGTACATTTGTAGAGCAGTTGCTCCGTGTCGTTGCCGTTGCCGCTATTGCTCCATGATAGTCTCCAGCTCCTCCATGCTGAAAATTGGGAGCGCTGAAGATGGTGAAGGATGATTGTATATGTGTTTTCCTCTTTTAAATCGTCTCCTCCATACACTACTGCCGCGTCTCCGCCTGGTGTCTCCCACGTTGGGCACGTCCACCCGTCGCTGCATGAGCTCACTCTTGCTGGGGATGTGCCTCCTACAGACTTCCCGATTACGTCAGCGTTTGCCCTGATGGTAGCGGTAAACTAGGGGCCGACGCCAGCTGAGGAGTAGGCGATGGCCATGACCACTGTATCCGCAGTGTCATCGCCTCGTCGAAAGCGGAGGTGTCTGATAGGCAGTTGCCGGCGGAAACGATGATGACGCTGCCAACTCATCTCGTTGGTCCCAGACGCTGGCGGAGGTGAGACGTTGCCTGAGGAGATATGTAAGCGGAGATGAGTCGGGGTGCTGAGGTTCTGAGGAGAGCTGCGGTTGACTGGGATACATCAACGTCACAAGTCTACCGCGTATGCGAGACTCCCAACCAAATTAGCAATATTTGCTTTAGTCTTGGGTGGGGAGCTGTTGTTCCTGTTGATGACCGCACATTGATGAGGTCGGCAGTCGGCAGTCCAACGTTGTTTCTCATCTTATAATAGCCCCGGGGTTGAGAAGGAACTCAACCACCTCAGCCGAGTCGTTCGCCACGGCCACTTTGTGTCGTGTCGTCCAAATATTGGGCATCGAGGGAGCCGCCTGTGCCCACCAGACGAGCGTCGTCTGGCTGACGGTTGTGTTTCGCGGCATTATGTGTGGGCCGCTGACCGTTGCGCATGATTAATTTAGAAAGGGGGATTATGTCAAAGAAGGACAATGACTCAGTGGTCGAGCTATGCGTTAGCGCTCGCGTCGAACACAAGCGACTTCCTGCACACTACTGCAGTCCCTTTATTAGCGAGAGGAAGTCTCCAAGCGCGTGCGGCCGAATGCAACTTCCGCCATACCACTCGCTGCCCTCGCGCTTGTCTCAACCCGAAATACCATTGATATTTCATACATTCATTCATACATTAATTTTGAATTGTTTATAATGATTACATTACTATATTTATTCTTAAATCATGCTGAAAATATTGATTAATGATGAATTATTTATTGCAAACACGAATAGAGTCGTCTACTTCTTGTTTTTCTTCTTTTGCTGTTGATGATCAATACTCGGGGACACGGTTGCCGTCATGAAGTGTAGAAGCAGCACCAACACCTTCAGTAGCGTAAATTGAATCTGTACGGAACTTGAAGGAACGTCATTTGTACGGCGCGCATTCGCCAGTTTACGGCATGCTCAGCGCAATGTTGAACGTTTATCCCATAACATAAATGCGAAGCGTCAGTGCATGTTGTCGTTGACTGTGAAGAAGAAATAGTCTTCCGGAGTCTTCGGGAATGCACGCACTTCGCTTCCGGTGTTGGCTTTCATGCTCTTGTTTTTTGTTTGAATTTTTCTTTGTCTTATGAGATGGCTTAGGATGTCTCGTACTAGGATGGGAACATTCATCCGCTTTTTTTAATTTCTTTCGTACTATTTGCTCTTCCACCATCATCTTTGTTTCCTCCACTGAATTAGAGACATCTTCACTGCGTGATGGAGAAGATTCTCTCTCAATACTATACTCTACCAATGTGATACTGATTGTATTAAGCTCGACAATGAATGCCTACGTACATTTCTCATGATTTTTGTACTTTGCGAACGAGATCTGTTATTGGATGACATCCATGTGAAGTTCATAAGAAATGAGAAAAGGGAGACGTGTTAACGGGCACCTTCGAATCGCATTCGAAAAAGATTTTGATATCTGATGAAGCGATCGTCGGCTCTTTATCTTATGACATATCGAAAATGACAAACGAACATATATTTTCACACCCCAATGTGTTATGACTGAAATAGGATAGCGATCCAAATAAGATTTTTCGAAACTCTGGAACAATTCAAAAAATTCCGGTATATGTGTTCCATTGTTTCAATATATAAATAAAAGAATAAACTCGTTGTTGATGTCGAGCTTAATGGTTTTTAAATCCCATAGAATCAACTCACTAAGATTCTTTTTCAAATCGTTTCAACGGTTGGTTTAAATACCGAAGATAAGATATAAGGGTAGCTCCACTCCACTACTTGTTTTTACTGTCCACTCGAGGCGTATTTCATGCGGCAAATTTGCTGATTTGTGAAGTTCGCATCTTGTTAATGTAATAGGTTTATTTACTTTACTGTTGAGAACGTTATACACGTGCATTTTCCTTCGTCGCTGTGATTGGCGTGCAGAATTCTCCAACGATGCCTTGTATCTCTTTGCTCGACGGTGTCGCATCACCTTCTCTTTTGATAAAAGACACTCGGAGTCTGTTCGAGTGTGAGTAAGAATAAGCTCATGCTTCACGCCAGACTCATGCAATAATCTTCGTTCTTCGGCGTTGGGGAGTGGCATATTCCTCATGGTAGTGAGGACGCACACTGTCGACGATGACCTCGTTGATCTCATAACGAATTTACGCATGTGGCGGCAGGTGCACCACGTTTTGTTTTCTGAACAGTGTCTCCTGTGTTTCGTGCGACGCAAACGTAAAAGGGCACCGCCGGTTTTTCTCCTCCGTTGCCTTCGTCTTCCCACGCCTCTCCCCGCCATCACTTCCATCGTGGCGTTATGTCGCAACACTTCGTCAAGCTGACACTGTTGAGCGTTCTTCTTATTGACTGCGTTTGCGATGACCGATGCTGTAGTTCTGTTCCGTCGCACTGGAGGGCGAATGGATGTGCACATAAGCGTTGATGAGACGTGATACTCTGTGCAAGTAGGAACCATGTGTGGGAGGTGGTGAAGATGAACTAATGGATTGATATGTGACGTCATGATCATCATCGACTGCCAGGATAGACCTCTTGATCGGTCCCGACTCGAAATTGTTCATGCCATATCTTCAAGGGACGTCCTACACTTATTTTTCCTTTAAGTGCGTATTGAAGAATAATTTTACTTATCCTAGTTCTGGCATTCTCAAGATATGAACTTTCCAGTTTTCTCGATATTTCTCTACGATATCTATTAAAGGCTCATTATTTAATTGTTCTCTGATATCTGCATTTTGTGGTCTATTAGTAAATATCCGGCCTCAAAATGATATCTCATTTCTGCAGATTCAATTCGACGTAGCTGATCTGCTGTTAATGTCCTGCTCTCACTTCCTTATAACAGTAATGGCAAGGCAGTAAGTTTGTAATATCTGAGAAGAGTATCTTCTTGCACATTATGCTTTAGAGTTCGTTGTACCGTTCCAAGAAGTATGAGAAATTGTTCAGTTTTATTTCCATATCTTTTGATGTAATATAATTAAAATAATATCAAAGATATTTAAATTCATTAATTTGTTCACTTATTTGGTCATTTATAACTATCTTTTCTCTTAAAGGTTCAAGTCCTTTAAATGCCATCACTTTTGTTTCATTCCGAGAGATTTTCCTACTATTAGCATTATTTGAGTTTCATGTTCAGATCTTCCTATTAAAAGCTGGTCATCGGCATATATATATATATTGTGGCGAGTTGGGATTGTACAACCCCATAACACCACCGTTCCGTCGGCATGAACGTTCACAGGCAGCGAGAAGAGCAGCCGAAAACCAGAGTAGCAAAACGCGCAGCCTGGTATCCGTTGCTCGTACTAGTCACCACGAACTATCAAGCCACGTTTTTACTGGTGAAGGGTTGAAGGAGGAGAAGTTACCCCCGCCACGGAGAATTGCTCCAGGCAACGCCAATAAATAGGCGGGCGCGCAAGCAGAAGATCTCTTTTCCGAACCATCACGCCTGGAGTCAACATCTCTCTTCTGCTAGCACGCGTCGGGTCAGCAGTTCTTCTAGTAAGTCACCGCTCGGCAAGTAAGCAGATTTTATCAGCGCTCGTCAGATTAGGTAGTAATTGCCGTCGCAACGACTGTTTAGATAGGAGTTTACGGCGTTGCAAAGACGTCTAGCTAGTCGTCCGCGAAGTAGTGAGGAATTAGTGAAATATTCTTCTATTAACTAATGCGGGAAGTAAAAAGTTGCCCATTGCGAGGAAAGCTCTGAAAGTTCTTGGTTAACTGAGTAAAAGTTAGGAACGAGCGAGGTACTTGCACTGGCAGTCAGGGAAGTGCAAGGGACATTTTTCTACAAATTGGGCGTAATCGAAGGCGGTAGCAGCCGTGGGAGGAGAAGAAGCCGATTAGTGGAGACGGAAGAATACGCGAGTCGACCGGGGAGAAGACGCCGTTCAGGAAGATAGAAGAAAACGCAAGAGGACAGCGCAGGCAACGCAGAACGTCGGAATCGAGCAACGCGGTGCGGAACGCAGCACGCGACTTCAAGGTTGGGAAGTGGACAGTTTCGAGGTAACCTGTAGAACTGTGAAATTAGGTCAAGTTCACGTCGGCAGGGAAAAGACTAGATCCAGATGTGTTAGAAAACTGAGGACTCGGGTGGTAATAATTTGCAGCTTGGTAGTGGGAGATTTAAATCGTTATTGCTTGCCTTAAACCATTCTATTGGAGCAGTCATTATTCTGTTATTAGCAGTTATAATTAAAAGATAAATTGAGAGTAGTGCGCTTGCCCACATATTATTTATTGTATGTAATATTTTTAAAAAAGGCAAGAGATTGTAAATTAAGTTTAATTTCACGTGCAATTGTAACTAGAATAATTTAACTTTAGGCGCATTGAATTTTCAAAGGGAATTCCCAGTACTGGTTAGAGAAATTGCTTCAGAAAATTAGTTCTGAACAAAATTAAGTGTTCATTCATTAAATAGGCTGTAAAGGTTGCTTATTTGTATTTATTTGATCATTTTTGAAAGTGTAATTCTACTTTTGATTTGTTTTTCGTTGTTATCAACTCATGCCACAGAATTTTGAGTGAATTATATGCTCGTTTATGTGTGATTTGTGTGACTTTTATTGTGTCAAGGGTTCAGACCTTTCTCGTACCCCAAAGATCCTGCTTCCTGAGATTCTAAGCTCGCTTCACGAGCATAATATCTTAACAACCCGCTTACAGTGCATGCGGCTGTGTGTGCAGAAGGTATACAGTCTGTGTGTGGTAAAAGGGGGTGTTAGAATATATATATATATATATATATATATATATATATATATATATATATATATATATATATATGCGGGCGCGGCCGGGCGGTCGTTAGGGTTCTTCGCAACAAAAGCCCAGTCCCGCGACGTACTTAACTTCCTGTGATGGAAGCTATTTCGATATAAATATATTATAATAATATTTGGTAATTTTTATAATATATATTGTGGCGTCACCAAATATTATAATATATTTATATCGAAATAGCTTCCATCACAGGAAGTTAAGTACGTCGCGGGACTGGGCTTTCGTTGCGAAGAACCCTAACGACCGCCCGGCCGCGCCCGCACATTCACAGCTGCCCAACCGACCGCTGAGTAGGAAGTCGCTTAGTAGCGGACACATATATGGCCCTTCATATACACCTTGCACTGCCACCCTTCGAGGAGCCACCGGGCACTCAAGACAAACAATACGCGCCCGTGCGCCCTTTTGCTACGCGCCCGCGCAAGGAATCCAAATTTCCAAAGGGGTTATTTACAACTCGACAGTCGCCGGCTGCCGATCAGCCTGAGCTGACAAACTTATGGCCCAGAAAAAACGCAACCGCTCGAACAAGTGTTCGGACAGCTGTGAGAGAAGCTTCTGGAATCGCACAGAGAGAGAGAGAGAGAGAGAGAGAGAGAGAGGGCCCGGGGGAGAAAGAGATCTCCCTGGAAAATTCCGTAAACGGTGCATCCCGATTGGAGAACTTGAAAATTAAATCGCACTTAGTTTAGGCCCATGATAGTCTCATCGTGAGGGAAGGGGCAGACCTGCAGGTTCGAAAACGTTTTGGGAGGGGAAAACGGAGGTAACTTGGACGCGAGATGTGCAGAGAAACTTCACTTTTAATTCATTCTCTCGAATAAGCACTCTACTTCAGACTCTCGAATAGACACTAATTCTCTCTAATCCACGTCTCAGATCACGACTACTGAGAGAACATCATTACGCCTAAAGTCACTACTGAGAGAACATCATTCACATTAGAATTACCGCGGAGGAAACTTGGGCGGGAGATGACGAGATCCCGCGTAACTTTCGCATAGTTAATCTGCGTCCGCCGCCTAGTGCCATATCGGGCCCATTCAAGCCCGCGCTAAACCATGGCCAGCACCCGTGCGTCCTCAACTGAGTCCGCCCGATGTGACGACTCCGTCGCCACCAGCTGAGGAGGAACACCCAGTGGGAGGTCGGTGACCTGAGACCGCCCGCCGTCTCCGAATGAGGACCGCCATCCGGCCGGTCTGCTGAATCACCGCCCTGCATAGACGTGGTGATTAATCCGGTATTTAACCGGAGTCGAACTATCTCCCTTAGTTATGACGCGGATCTCCCTCGCAGGACATTTTGGCGAGAGACTAAGAGTGACCGTGCTCAGGACTTTTGTATTATAGTTAAATATGCATGAATTGTTAGCAATAAGATATTAACGTTAGAGTTTAGAAATTTTTTCATTAACTGTTAAGATCATTAGCTCGTAACGTAAGGTTAGCAAGTAATCTGTGTCGCTATCTTGTGATCTGTAACTTCCCTGGCAGCTCATGTTCCCAGGAATAAATTCAATTTTGTTAGAAACGATTCAATGGACTGATTTATGACCTCCCTTCACTTCCATCTATTCGTTACAGGAAGTGAACCTGGCGCCCGACATATCCCGATCGAGCGATCACATTACACACACACACACACACACACACACACACATATATATATATATATATATATATATATATATATATATATATATATATATATAAGAGCGTTTGCGAGAGCGGGTATCCCTGTCTTACTCCCTGGTTCATTTAAGCTGATTCTTCTCTTTCGGTTTTTATTTTATTATTTCTGAATGATTGAATTACTGTTATAACATGAGAAGGGATCACAATATTTTTCAGTGTTTCCAATGTCTTCTATTAAGGCTACCTATTATCCTTTGTTTTTTAGTAAGTGTCAATACAAAAATTGTCATTGTGTCAATACAAAAATACAATCTGAATATGATCTACCTTTTCTAAATTTATGTTTTGTTTCTATTTCAGTTTCAACAATAGGCACTAATCTTTGATTTATAATTTTGGCATAGATTTTATAACAAGAATTTAGTAGACTTATACCTCTGAAATTTGAACATTCAGATTTGTCGCTTTTTTATATAGTGGGTAAATTTGGGCCTCGTTTTTAATTTTCGTTTTAAATTTTTTGACACATATCCACCGAACTAGCAGATATTAATTAAATTGAGAAGCCTCTGCATAAATTGATTTGATGCATATTTGAGAAATTCCATGTTCATATTATCAGTACCAGGTGATTTTATTTTTTGTTGTGTTAAGGGCTGATTTCAACTCACCCAGAGAGATTAGATCTTTAGAATTTCGTATATCAATTTTAATTCCTATCTTGTCTTCTTCTCCTTCAGATATCCATAGAGATTTAAAGTAATTTACCTATTTAGTTTCTGAAGTTACAATTAGTTGCACTATATCGTTTTCTTGATTATTTACATTTCTTTAATTTTTTAAGCTTTACTGTGGATTCTACGTAAGTCATATTCAATTTCGCTACCATATCTTTTTTCCAACTTTCTCGTTTAAATTAACGGACTTCTATTTTCACTAAAGCTGATTTTCTTTTATATTCCATTTTATGTTTTATATTCCCAGAAGGTGAAAGAGTTTTTAAATACGCTTCTTTTTTATATTATATGTGACGTACCATTATATTATCGTACTAGAATGTGCTAGACTCTTCTCTATTCACGAAAGAAAATTTCGTGAACGTGAGCAGCTTGTTTAATAATATTCAAAACGGAGATCGTGGGAGTCGACATGGGGATCTCTTGCCCGTCAGTGTTCGACGTCTCGTCGGACCGTCAGGATGTGGCAAGACGAATGTCGTCATGACACTTCTCACCAGTCCAAATTGTCTCAAATTCGAAAACGTATATTCGACCACTGAAGTACAACCCATGTACATACTTTTAAAATATGAGCTAAAAGGTATTATTCCGTTTCATTCCTTTACACAACGCGATAGTATCGTTCCTCCCTCCGAAGCGAAGTCCAGTAGTCGTACGAGGGTTGCCTTTATATTTCAGGATTAGAGTACAAAACAAATATTAATCATCGAAAATCACTTTGTTTTTCAAAATATTCTTCATGAAGATCTATACACTTTTGCAAGCGTTTGAACCAATTGTCAAAGCACTTTTGCGATTCCGATTGAGGTACCTCGAAAACACGCATTCTGAATGCAGCAACCGCTTCTTCAGGTGTCGAGAAACGTTGACCTCTCTGTTTGTTTTTTACGTATGGGAATAAAAAGAAGTCATTCGGTGCCAAGTCAGGACTATACGGTGGATGACTCATCAAATCGATGTTTTGGGTGCTCAAAAATGCAGTTGTTTGAGCCGATGTGTGAGAGTTCGCATTGTCGTGGTGAAGAGTGATCCGTCTTCGGCGGTTGGTTTTCCTGATTTCTTGGAAGACAGCTGGCTAACAAATCGTTGTGTACCACTCAGAATTGACTGTTCTGCGTCGCTGTGGTTGCGACATGTCCAGTGTTTCCGAAAACACAAGCGACCATCTGTTTGGAAGTGCTTCGTGCGCGAACAACTTTTGTTGGATTTTGCTCACCTTGAAACACCCATACAGTCGACTGCTGTTTACTTTAGGGCTCATACGCGTAAATCAACGATTCATCACCAGTCACGATGTCATAGACGTGTTTCGAAGCACCGCGATCGTATTTTTTTAGCATTTCATTCGACCAATCGACACGAGCCTTTTTTTGAGCGATTGACAAATGGTGTGGGATCCAACGCGAACAATTTTTTTGATAGTCAAATGTTCATGCAATATTGAATGTATGCTGGTCCCACTAATGCCTAAGGTTGTCTCAATCTCACGATAGGTCACATGACGATCTTGCAATATCAGTTCACGCACAGCATCTATGGTTTTCGGAACAATAACTGATTTTGGACGACCTTCGCGAAATTCGTCTTGGAGTGAACTACGACCACGATTGAATTCACCATACCATCGATAAACACTGGTCCTTGATGGAGCTTCATCGCCAAAAATTGAATTAAGTTCATCCATGCACTGTTGCTGAGTTAAACCACGTCGAAAGTTGTAAAAAATAATCGCACGAAAATGTTCACGATTTAATTCCATTTTTGGGCCAAGATGAATCTTTTAAGTTACTGTAAACAACACAAATAGAGCTCGTATGTCAAAACGTTCTGAGTACGTATAACCTCAAAACATCCAACTTTACGATAGAGCTGTCAGTTTCCAAATCCCGATACATAAAAGGCAACCTTCGCATTCAACTATATTGCGCATTCACAGAAGGATCGAAAAGCAAAATGAATTACCCATCTTGGGGAAAAAGGTTGTGATAGAGCAGTGAACATGGAGTATGAGGATCAGGAAGATGTTGTAAATAACTCTTTCTCCTCCGCCGATCCAATCATTTTTAACTTTAATGATTCTCACCTGGAAGAAGCAAATGAAAGTTTGTAAGATTGAAATTGTTCGCCTAGAAGCTGCAAAGATTCTGCTTTCAGATCCGCAGGCCCGTCGTGAATCCAATATCTATGCCTGCTCTCGCGACAGGAAGACGCTCATATAGCTTTAGGTCTTCATTTTCATTCTTATTCCAGTTGTGTTTAGAGTACGCTTTACGTTGGTCATTCTAAGATGCCAATACGTCACAACAAACTAATGTAGCTGGTAAACACAATTACAAAGCGCGCATTGGCCTTCTAAAATTGATTTCCAAAAAAACATCTGAATTTGGAAATTATGTAAGATAGAGACTGGAATTATTAGTAGAAACGGCGGCACTCTTCCACGCACAGGGAAGGATATAAAAAGATCGGTGATATAATAGCCTTCGACGCATTGGAACGCAATAATGTATTTGAAACACTATTTCCTGCTTCTCCTCCTCGTCCCTTAAGCCCAATCACAACAAATCAGCGAAAAGCGACAACGCGAAATCAGAAAATATCGGTAAAAAGTTTTCTTTTCGCGACCTCTTCAGACTATAAATACTGGCGTGACCCCAATAATTAGTACCAAGGCTCCGAGTGTTCGTCGCGTTGAAAGAAAGGTGTACATTCTGGGGATATAATAGAGAAAGAACTGCGCGATGCTGTTATTATTGTTTAGTCATCTGTCAGATCATACTGCCTTGATCGTGCGAGAAGGGTTAGCGACAGAATTACACGCACCAGCTTGATGTCATTACACTAGACGACGTGTGATTACGACTCGATGACCTATAGCAGACTGATTTGGTCGAAATGAAACCATATGCAAAATCGAATCAGGTCATGCAATACATTTTAACGGTATCTACTTCAAGTACACTTGGACGGAAGTGCTTAAGAAAAAGACGGGAGAAGAAATCGGGAAGGACTTTACTCGCATTCTCCACGTACGCGACCTTCGCTCTTACAAACAGACGCTGGTACGGAGTTTTGCAATGCCACCGTGAAGTGGTTCCGCTCGCTTGCCATTTATCATTATTGTACGTATTCCAGTATGAAAGCATCCGTCGTAGAACGCTTCAATCACACTCTCAAAAAGCGCATGTGGAAACGTTTCTCCGCTGAGGGCACACGTCGTTGGAAACTCGTGCATCCATCCCTATTGAAGACTACAATAACACAAAACAGAACGATTGGAATGAAGCCGAAAGACGTGAAGGACAACAGATTGATGAAGACGATTAACGACAATGTGAAAACGGTAATTTGAAACATTTCTTGTCGTAGACCTCGTCCGCGTGAGCATGAATACGAGCTCCTCGTTCCAGAAGGGTTATGAAGCGAGGTGGCGTACAGAACTCGTTTTCGCTAGTATATTTTCACGATATATTGATTACGAGTCGTTTCTACTTTCAAGAACTTCAACGCACGCGATTTCTACACTACTATTTCGCAGAGAGCGTCGTGCGCTTCGAAGATCGTCACAATTCGTTGGATATACAATACATGTCATAATTACATAAAGGAGGTGAAAGCAGTGACTTTGTCCCTTTACACAGCAAGTGGTAAAAAACTACTAAAAGGTGAGTCGGAAACAGGAAATGCTGACATGGAGGAAACGATATGTAGTGGTCTTCATTTGTTTAATTAATCACGACAGACATTTTGTGTTTTTGTATGTCTTGTGATCTGTTTGCTGTTTGGTGTTGAGTTTCTTGGATACTTTTTGTTCTCGGAGTAAATATTGTCGCACTCTAAACGTGTCAAAAATTCAGAAAGAGGAGCATCGGTGGACCGAGGACGATCACATCTCAACCGTCGACTTTGGCACAAATGCTAACGAAACGCGGGCGTGGGACGAGGAGGAACACAACTCACCCGTCGATAACGGTAGCAATACTGAGACGCGAGCGTGGGACGTGGTCGACAGCATATCAATCACCACCATCACCACCACACCATTGATCCACTAATGTCATCAACGATAAAGAACAATACTTCTTTTTCATTACCAAGGATAAATAATGGTTCTCCTTTTTCTCACGTACCACCACCGACACTTCCACCGTGCCTCTTTGAGTGGGAAATGAACAAGTAGCCATCTCTGACTTCTTTGAGGCTTTTGGAGACAGTTCATCTTAAAACGCTGTACTACGCATACCGAACGTCATTCATAACGACGAAATAAATATAAATCCTGTACGTTCACATTTCAACAGCCCTTCGAATTGGAAGAACTTGACGCGCGCGATCGAGGCTCAAAAATGGGATTCTACACTACCACCACAATACGCCATGGCACTCTGGAAACATTACCATGGCATTACATACAGTTGTAGACAAGAAGCGATTCGCAGAGCTGTGGACGGGATATATAAAATTTATATTAAAGGGGAATCGAAGTCAGAACTTGAGTACGTTCATTGTTATGTGGTGTCTTAGAAGTGTTCCTATTTTCACTTGTGTGAGGATATATTGTAACCGTTGCCTATCTGTGATAAAGATGGCAACACTACATTTGAATGGCGCGAGCAACAAGTAGTAAACCTTATAGATAGACGTTCTGAGACGTTTTGAATTGGAGTGTCAGTGCCGACCGAAGCGTGAGAGAGGTGGTGGGAACGAGTGGAGAAGGCAGTTAAACGACGTACGCCAGACGAGATGGTACGTGTAGAAGATTAGCGAGAGCTAGGCGTGGACGCGCACGCAGGATCTAAAATATTTTATGGGGATTGAATTGTGGCACAAGCAGTGCGTCACAGCTCCGGCTTTCAACGGCCACTTTGCGACGCACCGGACAGGAAGCCGCCAACACGTGGGCTGCGGAGGCCACGATTCTACCCGACATCATGGAGAAGGACGCATCCGATCCACAAGATCACGATCATTACTCCCTCGAACAGTTATTTAGTAATAACATTACCCGAGTGGATTGAATAGGGCGTAAATGAAATGCTGAAAATACGGAACTACTAAAAAGTGTGAATAGATATTTGGAGGGAGTTGAACTTCATTTACTGCTTGTGGGTGGAGGAAATAGAATTTAAATCAAAATTTTTATGGAAATTGTTTACGAATAGAACTATAATTGGGTGTGAAACAATATTCAGCTCAGGAATGTTAAGGAACATGCTAGAGAGAATAAATTTGCACTTTCTTAGTGCTGTAAAGTTCACGTTGTTTTCAAGAGAGAGATTGTACTGATTTAAGTATTTTTGTTGTGTAATATATTTGAGTATTTTGATGGGGAGTATTGTGTAATATTACATGAAATACTAATGTCAAATTATGTAAGAGGGAAAATTTATTTTATCTTCTATTAATTCTATTCAAATTAATGTTTGTAACCTTGGCAAGAACTTCGCAAACTGTGCTTGCTTAACACTCTATCATGGTCAGTGTTACAAAATCAGTTTAATTGTAAATGAATGTGTTAAATTGTCTCGTTTTCATCTAGAAGAGAGAAGAGACATGTGTGATGTGATTTTTGTTATTGTACAAAGGGCCATTTTTGTTTGTTTTTGTTACAATAAATGTATTTAACTTTGGAAATTTTCTGGGTAAATAATTACCTTTCTAATAAGCCAAAAAGATCCACAAACCTTAAAGAAAAATATATTTTCCAAAATTATTTTCTTACTGATGATTAAAAACATATCACAGTTATGAACCCTCCTAGCAATAATTAAAATTAAGGAGAAGGTTTCAATACAGTGAACGATACAAGACCGGCATGACGTGGTACATTGCTTTATGAATGCTCGAAAAAAAATCTACACTCCACTTTCTCGCTTTAATGCATTGGCTTTCCAAATACCGCCCAGACTTGATTGACAACAGTGAAGCAAATCCCGAACGAAATACGACACGCACGGTGCCACTTAGCCTCCGTTCACTAAGCTTGTGAGACAGGATATTGTGTATCATTTCCTGTTCTTACTTCCTTTCATCGCATTACGTTTTGCATAAATCACGACACATTTTTTGTCTATTATCGAAGTGTCCATGCAACGAAGCGAGAGAAGCAGCAAGGAAAACTTAAATGAGAACGAACACCTCGAACTTATCATCAAATTAACTAAAAGACAACAATTTCAAGACAACAATGAAGCCATCAAACAATACTATTCAATGCAGCCGCGCTTTCTCAGAACACTCGATGACGAGTTTACATCATCTGCCCCTTCGCACTTCTCTACCATTCACCATCAGCGAGAGACGTGGGTGCAGTTTTCAAACGACTGCCCGATAACTTTCAAAAGCTCTCCTGCATTCCTTCGCTTCTGCCCTGAACAAACGTGCGCACGCACATTGATGGGCCGGCGCCATCGGTTTGGGACATTGGGGCTTATCGCCATGGGATGAATGAACGTGTTTAATATATCTCAATTACCATCATTGATTGGGTATACTATAATGATTGTGGGAAATATCATTTAATTGTTCATGATGATCGCCGCTTTCGTTTTCTTTCTTTCGAGAACTTTTTATTTGTATGACGTGTGATTATCTCCATCATGAAGTCAAATGCAACAACAGTTTATACCACATCTTTTACCAGAAAAGACTAGTTATAACATTTGAGATGGCACTATTTGTGCCATCTGTCATAATGATTTTTTTCACTATTAGGTTAAAACACACTGTTATCGTATATTTTTCAAAGATTGCAATGAAATTTGGTTGAAAAAACAAGTTGAGTCGCGGCTAGACCCAACATGTCTAATGTGTCATTTCGTCTTGGTACCCAAACCACCATCCAGCGATGTAATTTTAACAAATGATGCATCAACATTATATGATGAGGAAGGAGAAGTGGAAAGAGACGAAAATTTTGAGGATTATATTGAATATGATAACTTCCATTCACTCGTCTTTTTTTCGATATGTACATTGTATGTGCATTGGGAGAGCGATTAAACAAGCCTCTAAGATTACGGAATCCCTCGTATTCACCCCTTGACAATTTACAGAGGCGATTAAGACTAGAAATTGTTGTGGCACATATGGAAGACTTTCACATGCACAATCTCTCTGGTCGCAACCTTCTCTCCGTCTGGTTGCAAGCTTCTCTTCTTAGATGGTGATTGTGTTGGGGGAAAGGAAAATTGATGTGGGGTGGGGGTCTCCGGCATAAAAGACAAAGTGACAGCAGCGTCAACATTTCACAGACATCAACTGGTCTAGTCATGTGTGACGTTGAATCTTCCACGGAGGAGGAAGGTACGATGAGATACAGGACGAAGAAGAAGACAACAGCGGAACCGCAAACGATATCAATCCCGCCGACGGACAACTTGCTGCCACCAAGACTGTGGACCCATGATTAGACCAAGCGTGAGAACTACCATGGAGCGAGGATATATGCACAGATCTACATGAGTTGTTTGCCAATCATTCCAAATGGTGTCTCAATGGGAAAACAATGGGCCCTTCAATGCTAATCTTTTTCGAATTGTAAACATTGCTAACCCTGCGCAGCCACGTAACGCCGCGCCAAAAACGTATGCCGATCGTCGCGTGAATGACATTCAAAAGCAACTCGAAAAAAAAAAACATGAATTTCGACTCAGCAAACATGGCAACATAAACGTGCAGAAGACACGCATCGTGATCTTGGCGGCGCCTACTCACAAAGATGACGCGGTCACAAAACGCTACGTCGACGAATTGTTTTAGAGTGAACTGGATTTCATTTAACGCAATACCCTTTGTCGCATCGATGACATCGCCGAAGGCTATCATTTACAAGGAAAGCAACTCGCCGTCGTCGCCTGTCCCGTTGAGGACGACGACGCTGTCAATCTCTAAACATTACGTAGTCTTCTCAACGAAACAAGGTAATTCTCACTCTGTACATCTTTGTAAATATAAGACCCACAAGACTCTCTGTATATCTTTGTAAATATATTTTAAATAGAAAAAAATAAATGCTTTATAAGTAAACCGATGTTCTTCTCGCATTTAATGTACGTTTTTCACTTTTATCCTGCAGATTAGTTTTTTAGTTGAGTAAAAACAGTTTTAGCAAACTGTTCCAAATTTTGCAGGTTTAGCAAACGGCTCCAAATTTTTTCTTAAAATTTTCTCATTGTATGTATCCACAAACGGTATAAAAATTTGTGCCGGTTCCATTTGTGGCGAACAGTGTATTTTCCAAAATTGCAAAAAGTTAACATTGCAAAAGTACAATATTGAATTCAAAGATTTTTTTGTAAATGAAATATGATCTAAAAACCAGATCTTTAAAAATACCGTGTATAATGTTTTTAAAAACTAGTGGCTTTTGCGGAATTTCTGCTTAAATTTCATGCAAATGATCAATAAAATATTCAAAACCACAACAAATCTTTGCATTATTTTTTCCACGGATAGAACAAGAGACACTGAAAAGAATGACGCAGGTCTAGTTTTCGTTGAACTCTTTGAATTTTTTAAACATGCAAATTTTGAAATTTATTTTTAGTTATAATGCAAGAAAATGTGTGCTGTTGTAACACCACTAATTACAACATTTATGTTATGCATAGCGATCGTACAATATTTTCACTTATATTTAAATTAAATGTGAGAGTATCAGCTAGCATTTAATGAAAATCAAAAAGGTAGCTATTGCGATTCATCCTTTTTTGTCAAAATTACCCAACAATGAAAGGAAGGATTTCTTTGAGAATTTGTCTGGCCAATGATGAAAGCGAACATTTCATGAAGGTAATTATATTATGTTTCCTTCAGAGACTTTCTACACAAGAACGTACATAAGGAGAAGAAACATAAATAATTAGAAAAATAAATAAGTATTTTTAAATGCATATTTTAAGTTTTTAAATGCGTATTTTAACGTTTTAATATTCCCATTTTGTATAAATTTCTAGAGCTTTTCGTGCCTATAAATCTGCAGCTTACTTATAATTAGGGGCAGATTTAGATGACCTAAAACGTTGCCAAAAATGATCAATAAAATGCTCTTAAAAGGCTTTAAAAATCCTCTAAAAACAATGAAAAATGACGTAAAAAAACTCAAGCTGTTGGATATGTTACTGATGTAATTAAAACTTCTTCCTTCCATTTAAGTAAACTCAGCTTGCAAACTTTGGGTTTGTTTGTTTTTTTAAATAATTTTCGTGCCGATCAAAATAGTAGAGCGTTTGTTAAAAGCCTGTGCTGATATTAAGACTGCGCCGCTTGTAAAAAAAGCTGTGAACGTTTGGTATACCTATCATCCATAGTTTTGGAAAAAATGTTGCTTGTTTATGAAAATATATAACTAACGGTAAATGGCTTCTAAAGTATCATACAAAATAAAATAAAAAAGTAGCCAGCTGTTGGCGCTTTGTAGCGCTCTAATGGTTCAAATTAGCATTTCAACAATGTATTAGCACTAAAAGTTACACGAGCATGTAACCAGAGAGTTCCAACAATTGCTGCGCGCAAAGATTCGACAACAATGCGCGAGCTCTTGGTTGGAATTTCATATGCCACGTCGAAGAATAGAACCTATACTGTTCTATTCGTCTGCAGCAGTGACAGTATTTTGTCTTATGACATGCCTTACCATAAGGCTTCGGCAACCTATCGATTGTTTCATTAGTGAATTGACCTGTTCCCCCATACATTTCCCCTCTTTTCCCATCATTTCGTTTTGTACTACCAAGTGTTGGTTTCAATTTTCTCAATCTCACCTTCATTTTCTTTTAAATGTCACTTACGCATTCAACTTATTGTATACTAACACTTGTACATTATGGTTTCAATTCCCGCATACACTTGAACACTTCAGAGTCACCATTATTAAGACAATACGCATATCGAACACCGTAACTTGGAAGTCAAAATATCGAACCAAGCCCACATTCGGTGCATGTATTTATAAAACTAACGATATCTCAACTTCTAGAGTGCGTAAACAAAAAAAAAAAAATAATTGCATTTTTAAGAGCAAGAATGAAATTATTTTCTAAACCACAAAAATTAAAATCGACATTTTGAAGGGGTGGGTCCGTCTTTAAAAGAATTAGAAGCATTAAAAGAAAACATCTGCCTTTATTTAACGCGAAATTGACCGAACTGACAATGACGCCGATAAACGTCACAGGAACCTTAGATTAGGTAGTATTCATAACGGCTGACATTACAATATATGAGCGAAGAAATCGAAATAGCTACTCAGGTATTCTGTGGAGAACATTTGTTGCACCTCGTATTGTATTTAACCAAGTACCATTACAATGATATTAAAATCGATGAATTCAGCGACAAATGCAGTAAAATGACTTTAAAAGGTAAAAAGTGACTTATTAGTCCAAAATCGACAAAAAATGCTAAATAATCGACGTATTAAATGGGCCATTTCGTTTTGTCATTACATAAAATGAATACGGCTAATGAAATTAAACGACATTGTTCTAAAGGCAAAAGAAAAAAATACATTCATTAAAATCCGCCCCCTACTCATAACATACCCATATTAATTGCTACCATTGGTAGCCTACCAACTGTCTACTCGAAGGAACGCTTCAGCTTCGCCACCTATTAATATACTTTTACCGTACCTAGTTGATTTTTGTACTGCTCTACGGCAAAGTATTAATGGGTCACTAATTTATCAATTTTTATAGATCTCTGAGTGAAGATAATTATCGGTTCATTCCTTGAATTTTTTTCGCCTGTAGTATTTTATTCTGAGGACACCGATCTTACCCTAGTGTCCAGTGTTACCATTTGGCAACGTAAATTCCGGCGGCATTATTTCAATGTCTGTGCAATAATTTGTGAATTTTATTTCTTCAATAGACGTAGACATCCTGAAAGAAACATATAAGCAAGTTTTTCATTCCCGAATTCCCGATGTCGATTTAACCATGATCGCTAAGGCATGCCCAGATAAATAGGAATTAGCCTGACATATCGGAATTTTATTTCGATGAGATGGTAACTTTCGGTATAACCGCTCTGGAATTCACGGTTGGGGATTCCCCTTATTTTAGATATTTTAAAATTATGTCGTTCTATCAATGCCTCACCATTTTCATTGGTGTAAATACAAGAACTTCGTCTGAGCGTCTGGGCACTTGCGTTTGCGTCAGTGTTAATTTTTTTATGTTATCATACCTATATTCTGCATACTATATAGTTATATTTATATATTTTAGCATTTATATTTAGTTAGTATTTATAATATTTTGTTGGAAACGACAAATAATTTTGAGTTTACTCAGTTGTTCCATCTCTGAGATTCTGACCACGGTTCCGCACCGTTCTGAATTCTATGTTAAATGGGAAGTTGCGTGGTTCATCCGCTAGAGTCGTAGTCAGTCGTAGTGTTCGCTGTCAGTTTAAGCGGGGATCGTGTGTTCCGCGTTCGGGGTTACCACGTTTCTTGTGGTTGGCAGATTGTTGATAGCAATTCCAGATTGTTATCTCGTATCACTTGATAAAAATAAAATAACACTGAGTGATATATAGATTGATTTTGTGAACGTTAAAAACAGCTAGATGTTAATTTGTTCTTTTGGGTCATTTCGCTTTTGAATTGAATTTCCTATTGTGACAGACACAGTGTTTCCTCCAATTTTATGTCAACACTACGTAAGTTGTATCGGCAGCTGATATATTAATAACATTTAATAGAAGTTTGTAATAAAATACATGGTTAAACATCTATCGTACTGTAGAAACCTGTTGCAGGCTTGATAAATCCTCACCGAATGTGGGGGAAAATATAATAAAGTAGTTATATATTTCAGGTACAAAATAATATAAGAGAAAAATGGGTAAAGCCGAAGAATTAAAGGATGCTGGGAACAAACATTTTAAAAATGAAGAATACTTCAAAGCCATAAAGTGTTATAAAGAAGGTATGTTGTTTTCTTTCAGAAGTATCATTATACATTTTGACAAAAATTTCTGTAATGGCCTGTAAATTATTTAATTTTATTTTTTAACTAAATCCTGTTTGGGTTATGCATGGATTCTCTTCTCAATGTAGGAATTATTGTCTTGTTTTCACCCTTGCATCATTATTATTATGCTAAGAAATAATATTTTAAAAGTTATATAAATGTGTTTTTTCAGCATTTCTTACAATACACTAAGAAAACATTTCTACATTAAGTCTTCAGAAAAACCCTAAGGGAAGAACTGTTACTAGTAGAGCAAATCACTGATTTTTATGCCTTATTTGCACAAAGAGATTTACAAATTGTCTTCAGTGCAGCAGACTGTAGTTCATGCCTTGTTGAAAATGTTCATTGTTGAATTCTGTTGTAGACCTTGCCTTGAAAGAACTTTCATTATTGTTACTTTTTGTTTGCATCATTTATTAGCAGATTACCCCTCCCTTTAGGAGCTCTTTTAGAATTTGGTGCTGTTAATATTGTGAGCTAAGTATTTGTGAACATCATGCACAGACAAAACCTGGGAAAAATTATTTCAGTATTGCAAAGTACTTAAGGAATTCCTGGGAGAGTAACAAGTTACACGTTCCAAACTTTTCAAAACCAGTATTGTAACGCTTTTGAAAAAAACACTGACTCTACATAGTAACGATATCTATTTGCCTTACCTGGATAATAGAGGAAATCCAATTATTTTAAACGCTTGAGAGGTGTTGGGTAGAAGGCCACATCATCAGCAGCAGCTGCATGGGTTAGGCCAATCTAGTCTGTTCGGCTAAGTTGGCTGGAGAAGATCATCCTTTGGTCTTCGTTCTTCTCTTTTTCCTTTTAGGAGATAGGCCAAATTGGGCAATCTCTCATCATTCATTCTTTGTAGGTCGTCTAATTAGTTATATCTACAGGTATGTACTTTTTTGTATGCTGGTAATTCCAAATTCTTCTCTTATCCGCATTTCTGATATGGTCCATTAATGTACAGCCCTTCATATACCTCGGGAATCAAATTTTTGTGTGTTAAGTCTCCCCCCCCCCCCTCTTTTCCCAGATACAACCCATGTTTTGCATCTGTGCAGGAGAGTAGGAATGTCCATTGTTGTGTGTAATTTTAGTTTGGCTTCTTTTCATGCTTTCTTACATAGGGTTCTTTTGATAGTGTTGCGGATAGTCTGAAATTTAGATATATTTTGCTGTACATCAATGTCATTAAGATATATTATGTTGTTTCCTATATATTGGAAGTTGGATACTTCTTCAATAGTAATGTAGTTTATTATTGTTTTTATGAGATGTTTAATTCTGAAAGCCATAGCCTCAGTTTTGTTGATTGATATTTTACAAATATATTCCATTGTCCTCTTTTATAATTTAAATGTTTACTTCTGGAGGTCATCTTTACTATTAGTGACCAAGACAATATTATTTGCAAACCAAAGAGTGTTGATTTTAGCGTTATTTCCTATTAAAATTCCTTCTTTGCCTAAATGGTTCTTGTTTCTTGTCTAACCCATTATAATATTCTTCTTTCTCTTTGCATTAGGAAGAATCACATGTATAAGAGTTTCATCATAGATACATTTTATTACCTCTGTTTGTTTTCTGGGTGTTCCTTTCTTTTCCATGCTTGTCTAGAGTGTATTCCTTATTACTAGGGAGAGGATTTTTATGCCTTAAAAATATTGAAACATGCTTTTCAAAAATGCATTTATGACCTAAAAGTTTGGAAATATGCTATTTAATATGTAAAAAATCTTGACAATATTTCATTTCCTATATAAATCTTTCTTGATAAAATTCAGGAGAGGCATGCTTGGAATGAAAGATAAATTTTTGTGCAAACATAATATAATCTATCTTACTTGGTGAAGAATATTTAAAGTTAATATTCACCTTAGTGAAGTACATTGTATTTTTTGTTGCATTTCTTCTGCCTGGTTAAAAAAATATACCAAGAAATATCGTACATTTACACAAGTATTTTATCATTTATAGAAAAGAAAAAAACACAAACTCTGACACTCTTTTTGCAATCAATGAACGCTCACTAATAAATAGATTTTATGAAAAGATGAAATGTTTAATTGATAAGTCTATTTAATGCATTATGCAAAAAAAACACACCTATGATTACAGGAATATTGACCAACAGGAAAAATCCCACCAAATATGCACTAACATAGCACCTCTAATCAACATCATCACCTACATAGCACCTCTAATCAAATGTCAAGAAATGTCACTTAGCTGTACTGTGAAGCAATGGATAAAAATATGCAAAATCATAGAAATCTGCACCCTACTTATTACTCTGAAATTCCTTTTCCAACTCTGAATAAAAGGTGTGTTTCTAGGTTCATTTCTCAGCATTTTTCACTTTTTTGAGGGTGAATACTCTATCTGTACAGGACCTTCCCCTCTAGAAACTATTCTGTTATTCTAGAAGTATTGATTTGACAGTTGCTTGGTTTCAGTTATTATCTTTGCATATATTTTGTAGCTAGTATTATTTAACAAGCTAATGCCTCTCTAGTGAGAGCAGTTATATCTGTCTCTTTTCCCATAGATAGGTCTAACCATTCCTTGGTTCCACTCTAATGGTAGAAGATGTTTTGACCAGCACATACATAAAAGGTGTAGGAATCGAAATTTAGCATGGTCACCACCATATTTAAATAACTCTAAATTTATTTCATACTCTGCAAACTTTTCTATATTTCATTGTTGCAATTGCTACCCCTAGCTCATCCTTTATTATCAGGTCAGTTGAAATGTTCTCATCTGATGATTTTTCTTTTTGGTCATTATTATCGTGCCATACATTTTGGAATTGTTCTTTCCATTCTTCCTCTTTTATACTAGTTGGGATGTTGCTTCCTCTACTCTTGTTTATTAAAAAATTTAAAAATTTTGCTTGCTGACCACCGTCTTGCATGTGTGTCATGTCTGAAGTCAGAGATTGTTGTTTAGATGATGTTGAAAATATTTTAAAATAAAATGTTGGTAGACCATGAGAATGTATTTGATTAAAATGTAGTTTTTTTTTTATATCATTGTTAGGATTTTAATTGGTGAATGACATTATTAAGGTGTGCTAATTTCAATATTTAATTAATGATTACATGAAAAAATGCATTGTTTATGTTTATGCTATGTTTATGTATAAAACAAGATATTCAAAAGTAAATATTGCCAAATAATGCAGTGCAAATCACATGCTTAATTTCTCTACTAAAACGTTAAAGACTCGTAGTTCCTATGTATGACAGGTCAACGTTAAAAATTAAGTAGGTAAATATTGTTTTAGTTTTAGTTTAATGATCTTTTGGTATTCAAAATGCCTGAAGATGGGGGAAAATTCTTGTACTCAAAACATCACTCAACAAACTATGTGTAACGAAAAATAAGACTTTAAAGTTAACAATAATGGATATATTCCAGATTCCCTAGCATAATTTTTCTAATACTGAATTGTTTGATGAAAGTTAAGTCCATATTCATCAAAAACTGCACCACAATTTTGTGGCAAAATATGCAAATGGAAGTGATCAAAGTGAAATTTGAAGAATTGTTGCAGCCTACTTAATAAAAGGCCATTAACATTAATTTTTTTTCTTTCTTTTTGTTTTGTGTGTGTGTATTTTAGTGAATGGGTTTCTTAGAAAATTGAGTGTAATGATTCCTATGCAATTTTCTTCTTACCTGATATAAGTTCATCAAACTGCTAAACTGCTTGCTGTTTGGACAGAAGTCATCGTTTTGATATATTTTTTTTATTGTTGTTTATTTGATTGTTTTATTATTTAGTATACAGTATAATCTGACTAGTACAAACCCTGTAAATTCAAAATTTTGGATTATCTGAACAAAATTCGGGATGGAGGAAAAGTAAACAACTTAATCAAAATGTTTATTTGTAGTGTAAAGAATGGATTTTGTAATTACTGTAGAACTGAACAAATTATTATTGAATCACAAGTTGTAAAACTGAAACGTTTATTGCACTGGTAACTACGGTGTACATCATATGTTTATGTAGCAGTAATTTTCACTTAGAGCAACTTGCAAAATCAGTAATGTTATTTTACCATAAGGAACTGAATCTGCTTGATGATGCGATATGATAATGCAATCACTATGCTACGTTGCCATGTTCTCAAATCGCACCCTATGTTGCATTGTCTGGTAATCCTTTAGATGCATTTGTATATGTATTGTATATGTATGATTCATTCACCTGAGCAGACTACACCTCCAATTAGTTTGAATTTCCGGGATTCTACTATATTTTGTTTTATTGCTACACTTGGCCTTGGAGATTTTGTGAGAATATATTTCAAATCATTATCTAGTGTTTTTTGTTGTTGTAAATCTTAATTTGATATGTTGTAAAGGAGGAAGCAAAATTGTATTAGCTTCAAACAATGACTGCTGTACTTCATTTTTCTCCCTTACTTTCAAATTCTTTGAAAGAGGCAAGTCCTTCCTTTTGAAGTGTGGAATCTTATCTAGACTCTCCACTATCACAAAGGAAGCAGTTGTGTTTTGTGAATCCTTGTTGGAAGTCCAAGCAGGGTTGCAACCATTTCTAAATTGCTACATATTTGGTAATTAAATGAAAAGTAATTGATAAGATTTTGAAGGTACTTTATATTTTGTATGACTCTTAACTTTACTTAACTAACTAGTCTATTGGAATTTTTACTTAACGGATTGGTCTGTAGGCCCAACAGTTCTATTGTGGAGTAAACTGTTTTTGAGGCTCAGAATCTTAAAATGGTCTGCATTCTTCATGACGTGTTTAAGGATTCTGGTAATCCTTCTAGGTTTTTACTGAACATAATATCCTTACATCAAAATATTGTTCTAATGGCTTTTATCATCTCTGTACATTTAACTAGACAATTTTAATTTTCAATAAGCTATTCCCACAGATGAAGTAGGGAAATTCGTTCTAATTTAGTATTAGAAAGTTCTAAATTTCTCACAAGGTGATCCAACACACTTTGAGTTACCGTATGTGGTTGAGGTGATGATGAATGTGTAAAATAGATGCTCTAGAAAAATTTCCGGGTGAAGAGACTAAAAGGTTTTTCACTTTTATTTGGAAAATGAGACAACCGAAACAACTTATAATATGATATTCATAATTAGGAGCATAAAATTAATCAGAAAACATTTATTTCATGCAGGAAACAATTTGGCTAATGAGTGTGTAATCTGGGAATGGAAAGTCCATATTATTTATGTGAAATGTCTGAGGAATCTGGAGAATCAGATATGATGTCTTTATCATGAATGAAGATATCAAAGAGCCAAAGCCTCCTACTACAACATAGTTGAGGGAAATTTATAATGAATGGAGGAAAAAGTGTCAATGGCCTATATAATTCGGGGCAAGACACATTGGAAGAACAAAAGAAAGAACTTAGGAATAAGATGATGGTGAAGCATGTTCAGAAAGTTTGAACTTTCATATAGTGCTGCTGCTAACAATAAAGATGTAGGATATTGAGGTGAAAATAATTTTTTTAAGTAGAAATTAACTGGAGAGTGAAAGTGAAATTTTCTACAGGATTATGTAACCTGCAATAATTATTCTGTATGGATCATTTACAGCAACCAATTTGTCAATTGTTCACTGTAAAGACTAATTTTTTTATTGTGTCTTATCAGTCACTTCCTAATTATTTAATTGTCTAATAATTTTTATGGCTATAGCTTGTTCAATAACCAATGGGTAATGTTGGCAGTTTGACAATTTACTTCATGTTATTGTTGCCATTTGGCTTATAATTTCTATTCGTTCCTTTGAAAAAAAGTAGAAGTGATTCACACAGCATACACTAACTAGCAAACGGTACAGATAATCGAGTGAACCATAGTCAACAACAGTAATACGCACAAACAAAAGTACAAACACACCACTCTCTGACAAGTAAAAGTACTTGGAGAGGGTTTGGAGTGTACTGAATAAAACAAATTTAATAAGAAAGGTATATTCGCTAGAAGGTTAAACATGATGTAATGTAGACAAGCAAAATTAGTGCACTTTCTGCTTGTTTTGTTGTTTTTATGGTGATGGTTGTTGTTAAAAATTTTTTTACGTAAATAGTAACATCTGATTTACACTGTTATTATGTAATTATTTGAAATATAAAAAAAATATTTTTACTATCATTATCACTATTATCGTGATTATCATTATCATCGTGATTATCATTATCATCGTTATTATCATTATCATCGTTATTATCCTTATCGTTATTATCATTATTGAAGATGGAGTAGAGTGGTGCCGTTGCCAAATTAAAGTAGTTTCAAAATTTAGTGAAGTAGTAGTTCTTTGGTGTAGAAGCGAAGTAGAAATGGTGTAGTTATTAGGAACCAAAAAAAGTAAGAACTGTTAAAAAAAGTGAAAAATAATATATTGTGTCGGTGATCTACAAACGCACGGTGCCACGTACAGAGCTGTTCCGGAACAAGCAGTGAGTTGAAAATGTGACATTATTCTCCAACTCTCGTGTGGAAAAAATAAATAGAAAAAACAAATATCAAGATCGAACAGCCTGCATTATCCTGTGGAAAGTGTGATGGTGACATGAATGAATTCTAAATGTAGAGAAAGTAATACAGGGAATAGAGGTTACTCAATTTACTCCCCCAACCCTTCAGAAAGCTTCCTAGAAGAAATAAACAATAATATAGATACTCTAAAAGACAATGTTCATGAAATTAAAAAAAAAACAACTATAGACTTTTTAAGTAATAAGTATGATGATGTAATAGAAGAAATAAGACTTGAAAACAGTGAAAGAAGAAATAAAAAAATGAGAACAATGGACAATACAATTTCCAAAGTAAATGAACTTGAGCAGCAACTTCTAGACAGAAATACAGAAATTGTGAGAATTAATTGTGATAATTGGGATCTTGTTAAAAAAAATGTACCAAAACTGTCGAGTGTGGTATGTGAGGGAAAAAATAGGTGATAGTGAAATAGAAGATATTTTTGCAGTAAAATATATAAGTCAAAAATCAAAAGTTATAAAATTCAGTTAAAAAAAGTAAGAGAGAAAATTATAAATAATAAAAGGAAGAAATTACAAAATAGGGACTTGTTGAACAATGCAGACAATAAATTCATATACAGTAATGAAAAGCAAAATTCTCTATTTACAAAAACTAGACAAAATTTTAAATTCAGAGAAAAATGTGAACAGATTACTAATCGGACACTGTAACATAGACATCAGTAATGAAGAAAAAACATCAATTGATTACCTGGATAACTTACTAGATCACAAATTGATGCACTGCATTAAAAAGGATATGAAGGTTGAAATAACAAAGGGCAAAGTAGTAGGTCATGTATCGACCTTTTAGCTGTAAGTGGAAAATCCAAAAATATAATCCCATTCATATTAGAAAGTAAGATCACTAGCTAATTGGAATCTCAAGAAATTTCACAAGTAAAAAGTCTTTTCTTGACAGCGTAAGAAATAAATTTGAATTTATAAATAAAAATAAACTACAGAAAGAACTAATTAATATAAATGAGACTAGTCTTCAAAACCTTACAGCTAATGATCTGAAGTATGTAATAAAAAAATCATTAATAATTCCTTAGTCTCTAAAGAAACAAACAAAATTGAAGAAATGTAATTTCTAAACTCTGGATCAACTGTGAAATAAATGAATTGATAAAACGAAGAGATCCCATTTTTAGAAAAAGGAAGAGATCTTTAGTTAAAAACAAGGAACTGAAAGAAACACTAAGAATTAATTATAAAAAAGCTAGAAAAGATGTCACAAAAAGAACTCAGAGGCTAAAGAAAGAATATTTTAATCATTTATTTGAAAATGGCAGAAATGACATCAAAATAGCTTGGAAAACAACAACTCAACTACTTGGAGTACCAGAGAAAAAATCTTTAAATGAAGTCATGATGAAAAATTTCGGAAAAAGTAACTCAATTGATTATGTATCAGAAAAAATTGCTACCACTTTTCAAAACCTAATCGAAAAGATTGTACATAAGTGTAGTCTAAGTCTTGCCAAAAAATAGAATAACCAGAGTAACTTTTTTTCCTGCCTGAAATTACATTAGAGGAAAGTAATTTTCTAATTAAAGGGATGGACAGTAATAAAGCTCCAGGAATTGAAAAATAGCTCTAAAAGATATAAATATGATCAGTAACTCAATAGTACCAGTTATAATGAAAATTATCAACTTAAGCATAAATGAGGGAACTTTACCAGATAAATAAAGAGAATCAATAATCAGACCTATTCATGAAGGGGAAAGGTTTTCAATCGATGAAAATGAGTTTTTTACGGTTTTCTCTTTCTAATGAGTTTTTTACGGTTTTTAAGATACCGGAGTGGCCGGCCAGGTTTTTATTGTGGCACATTTCTAGTATTTAAGGAATCATGCCATGTGGTGCGCAGAGGACGGGTGTTTTTCCGTGCGCACTGAACAGATATTTACATAAGATACCATATTTGTCATAAAAGTAGAGGCAGAGGAAATGGGGTTTCGTCGTCATCATTGTCTTCGGCGTCAACGGTTATGATGTACTCATGGCGTTCAGCCGCTGAGGCAACGGAGTCTCCCTTACAGCTAGAATTAATTGGTAGGACATGAGCGTCCTCGACGCTGGCTCTCTTATTAGCCAAATGCTGCTTTTCGGACTATGAAAACACAGCATTATTCTTATAATTAGACTTAAAAATTAATTCATCAGCGTCACCGACGCTGGTATCCCTGAAACTTAAAATTAAAGCGTCAGTGTTCCCGACACTGGCTCCTTTATTAGCTAAGTGCTGCTTTTCGGACTCAGAAACCACAGCATTACTCTTATCGTATCATTATCGTCTGAGCTGCTGACTCCTGTAGTAGTGTGGATAGTAGGCCTAGGATGTCGACGGAGACCATTGCTGTCATGCAGTTGTCTGTCACTGAAAAGATCTGGTGTTTGTAACTAATTACACTTTAATGGGTTTCCAAAAAGTCTTCACCAAGAACGCCTTCGTGAGGGGTATTAATTAGGTCGGTAACAAGCATGTCATGGGAGAAAGCCACTCGTGAATAGTAAATGGGACATGCACCAACCATGAATCTTGTACATGCCCAGTTGCACTTTGGTTTTGTTTATTGTACGGCCTTATGTCCAAGCAGTTATAGGGAATATGTATCAGGCTTACTCCTGCACCGGTGTTCAGAAAAAATCGCATACGTGTGTCTAGGATGGCTACTAGAATGAATTTCCCGTAGGTAGGGGCTACCTTCGCCACTACGGGCTCTGGTTCGTCCCTACCAGCGCGACCCCGTTTTTTTGGCCGGGTGCACTCTGCCTGCACGTGTCCTACCGCTGAGCAGAGAGCACAGGTGCGAGTAGGACATTCTCGGAAATGGTGCCCATCCTCATCGCAATTGAAATATTTCCCTGAGAAAGGTTTTCCTCTTCGGCGACACTTTGAGGGTGAGTGAACCTGAGTTTGCTTTATATTTGCTAACTCTGGAGGTGACTGTCCTAATGGCGGAGACGCGTCGCGTTGGCAGTGTGCTGACGGCTGAGAAACACACGAAGTAAGCCGCGCTGCGCAATGGCTGAAGTAAGCGGGGTGAACTGATGCGGGCGGAGGGCGAGCGTGTTGATTAGCGATTAGAGGAGAGGAATTCAAGTTTTGGAAATTGTGAACGACTTGTGTTGGTGTGTGCAATTGACTGTATCTGTGTTGAGGTGGTGCGTACTGTGAATGTTGAGCTAATGGGTATGTCTGATTTGCGTATGCCTGTTGAGATTGTGCCAGATAATGTGCTACAGTAAACTCGTCCCGTATGTACTGTTCCTCATCTTTGGCCACCTTCACGGTCTCGGCAAATTAATTTGGTTTTGCCCTCCTGACTAACGTTTTCAGCTCTTGCTTAAGCCCTAGGATTAAAACATCCCTCGAACATATCGAACCGCGAACCCGTGGGTCCCTCGCCATAACTCTGGACCAGTTCGCGCATTTGACCCGTGACGTGATGTACGCGTTCCACGTAGACGTTCTCAGCGACTCGTGCGCTGCCTGAGCACAGTTCGCGCTCGAGCGATGCAATGGAGGATTTCGTGAAGAATTAGCGAAGGAACGCCTCCAAGATTGCGCGTCTGCCAGATGATCGTGTAAAAGACGTTTAGCGGTTCCTGAAATGCGGATACACGCTGCTCGCAGACAGCGTCAGACCATCCTGCCGAAACTGCTGCAGAATTCATTATCGTAATGAAGTCCTGAAGGACTTCCTGGGGTGATTCTTTGTCAGCCCCAAACTGGGGAATTAATAACACGTACTGCAACACGGGGCAGGTTATGGGGAACCTTCCGCCCGTTTGCCCTACGTGTAGTGCGTGAGAAGACTGTTGGCAGGGGGATTTCGTTTCCTCTGTAGCGCCCATCATATTAACAGCCGGGGCATAAGGGAAGGGGCCGGGTACTGCACTGGTTGTGATACCCAAGAACCTTGGTGCAATTGCATCACGGGAGCAGGAGCCGCCGATTCGCAATTGCAGCAAGTCCGTCTCTCGCTATCTCAGCAGCCCTTATTAATTGCTACATAAGTGTCCCGCTGCATGTTGAAAATATTTTTTTAAAATAGATCTAACGAGGGGAAGAGAAAAACTAATTTTGCTGCACCAGTGACGGAGAAATGAAAAGAAAGAGGGGAAAATATAGGGGGTTCTTTAACACCCCACCTGACACTAATGTCGCGAGTTAGGGGGAGAGGGAGTACCCCTAGCAACTCGTGCAGGGAGAAATAGAGAGTATTCTGAAAAGATGTTTAATCTACTTACCCGCGTAGTGGACCCTTGGTCCTGGGAGTGAGTGGCGAGACGTCGGCTGGCTCCGGCAGGTTGCAATTAGTTGAAGAGGGGGGCGCGGTGTGAATCCCTCGCCATTTTATAGCCTCGGAACGCTGACTTGGGCAAGAAACAGGGTGACTCACCGGCGGCAGCGGGTCGCGAGGAGCCGGAATGCCATATCGCGACAAGAGATTCAGTTAATTTCGAAATCGTGCTAAGGACAGATTGGTCTGTAATTCGAAATGTCTTTATGTCCTACTATAAGTATTGGGATTATGGACGATGATTTCCATTCTGCTGGAAAGGTACACCGAGAAAGAGAGTTATCAAAAATGTATTGAAGTGTCTGTGAGAATATGAATTTGCAGTTCTTTAGAGAAATGGCTGATATACCTGGCTTCTTATCGCAACTGAGACCTTCGATCGCTTTGAGTATATCTGAAACAGAAATGTCCATTGTTTTCAGTAAACGCGGGGATTGTTCGGGTTCGTTATACACTTTATCAGTGGGTGGTCTATAAAAGTTTGGAAAGTATATAGCAAATGCGTTAGCTGTAGTGTCTGGATTATAATGTATCTAATCCAACTACATAGAATTCGGAAGGCTTTTATTAGATGTTTTAGAATTATTATATTTCCAGAAGTTTGTGGTACTTAGAGCGATGAATTGCTGTAGACGAATACTGTATACAGCAAAATCTCTCGCGGCCAGAATTTTACAAATCCAAGGTCGGAGAAAATGTCATAAAAATGTTCTCAGTCGGAAGTCTTATAATTTAAGTGAGCTCTCTTCTTCGATAGCAGCCTCAGCTTGCTGCTATACCAAATAGGTAACGTAGATTGATAAATATATTTCTTCGGAACATAGGCCTCAATACAATTGTAAAAATAGAAATAAAAATATGATACAAGTTTCATTTTGGGCCATTAGTAAGTTATAAAGGTCACACAAATAACAAATAGCATTGTAATTCCCCGATTCAAAATCGTATCTCCAATTCTCATTTGGGGTAGGTGTGAAGTCACTATTCACGAATGACTCAATAGGTGAGGGCGAGTGATGTGCGTCAACATTTACTATGGACTCTATTAAAGGTAACAAATCCAACTCCGAAGCGTTAGAGAAAATCAAGTCCAACATTTTAACGTTATGTATAGTATTGGGCTGAGATAAATTAAAAGAAAACTATACATACCCGCAATTACCCTAGCACATTCTCTCTCAGCGTAATTCCATTTTTAAAAGAGGGTGGGTCACTGTTGCTTCTGATTAGACCATCTGATATTTGGGACATTGCAATCGCTGAGGACGAATCAATTAGTTTCAGGGAATTCGAAATCAAGTGTTTTAGTGGTTCAGAGTGTGATGAGACAATATTAGCAGGTGTTAGGGGAGGAAAGTATTCCGCATTAATAATAGCATGAATTTTATAACAATAAACACTGACAAATATTCAATATCATTTCAACTGTCTAATAACATGCTACGCACATTTTTTAAATAACAAATTTATATTATAATATAATTATATATAAATAATATATATATATATATATATATATATATATATATATATATATATAACAAATTTAACTAACATAAACTCAGAACGCAATGTCAGGACACAAAGTTTCCGAGGAAACAATTATATCAAAATCATCTAAAATATAACTAAATGTTTTCACTGTTTTGATTTTGGTTCTAAGCCTTTATCACATCGTGATAAAAGATTTTTAATTTGACTAGGTTTTTTATATTGCTGTTGTGGCAAGTCTACTGTTCTTGGTTGTCCCCCCACAGACCCAATAGTTTTAGTAACATATACCGCATTGAGTGAATCTAGTTCCAGACGAAGTTTTTGAGGTCCTGGCGACAATGGGAGCAGAAAAGCTGGACTTGTCGATTTTCTTTCAGTCTCATGCACCGTATCTCTGTTGTCGTCAAGTACATAAAGAAGCGTCGTGCCACGCTGAAAACAGACAACCACGTGGAAATCGGCGAAGCATCGCCGGATGGTAAAAAAAGGGCGGAGTGTTGACGCACTAGGTCTTTCCGTGGACGTAGCGGGCCCAGAGAGGCTTTGGGGAGGAGGCAATGGGGGCGGCGGGTAGAGCCAAAAGGGCCTATATAAGGCCAGGAGAACAATGCCCTAGTCTTCTTGTTCTAGCGGCGTTGGCGACAGGTGAAGCGCGTGCCTGTGCGTGTAGGTGCACTAGGGCGAGGGGCCGGCAATTTATTGTGATTTGCGAGTCGCGTAGATGGTCTCAAAATAGAGCGGCTTAATACAGGGAACATCGGTAGTATGTTGCGGTGTTGTAGCCGTTCTTAAATTATCTCGCCTTGTATCTATCTATCGCCTTGTATCTGTCTATTCATTTAGTTCATTGTGAGTAGGGTAATTGTTAAATTGAGACTACGGTCAAGATTGTTAATAAATCTACTGTTTTACCCTCTCGTCTGTGTTCGATCACACCCGTATGACGCCACACTATTTGAATAATTTATTTCAGAAGTTAGTCTAGTTTGCCCATTCCGGAAAAATAAAATAAAACAAAAAAAAAATGTTTTGCCTCAGAGTAGGTTTTTTGATAGTTTTTTTAATTTTTTTGTGTGAGAAGTAGTACACACATCAATAATTGTATTAAAGAAAAAGTTTTACATATACCCTTTCAGAATAATAATTTCCATTTAACTCGTTTCTGCTTCTCTTCATCCTCTTCTCTTCTTTACTTCTCGACTGCTCGTCTTCTCTTCTTCCTTATTCTTGTCCTCTTCCGCCTTCTTCCTCTCCTCATGTCTTCTCTTCTTTTTTCTCCCACTTATCTTCTCCGTCACTTATTGTCTTCCTTCTCCTCCTTGTCCTCTTCATCTTTTTCTCATCCTCTCATTATTATTACTAGCGGAACTCGGCAGACGTTCTGCCCTTCATCTCCCTCTTTCTCCTTTCCTCTCCCTTTCTCTCTCCGTCTCTACCTCTATCTCCGTCTGTTTTTCCTATCTCAGTCTCTCCCTCTCAGTTTGTCACCCCCATCAACGTCTCCGTCTCCCTCTTTCTCTCCGTCTCCCCTCACCGTCTCCGTCTCTCCCTTTTTTCGCTCTGTCCCTTTTTCGCTCTGTCCTTTGTCGCTTTGTCCCTCTTTGTCGCTCTGTTTTCCCATCTCTCTCTCTCCCTCTCTCTCCGTCTCTGCGTCCCTCTTTGTCTTTGTGTCCCTCTTTGTCTCTGTGTCCCTCTGTCTGCGTCCCTCTTATGTCCCTCTGTCTGCGTCCCTCTTTGTCTCTGTGTCCCTCTTTGTGTCTGTGTCCCTCTTTGTCTCTGTGTCCCTCTTTGTCTCTGTGTCCCTCTTTGTCTCTGTCTCCGAATGAAAATGAAAATACTAGTATTTTAGAAGAATTTTACTAAAAAATAGACGGACTATTCAGTGAATGTGGGCTAAATAGATAACATATTATTGGCCGATTTTAATGCTAGAGGGGGAAATCTGAGTAATCAAAAGTCATTGGACAACATGGAGAAGGGGTGGAAAATTTAAATGGAAAAAGATTGGTTCAACTATGTGAACGGCATGAACTAATAAATAGAAACGGCCACTTCCAGCATACAGTTAAGCATATATTTACTTGGGAAGATAAGGTAAGAGGAAGGAGATCAGTAATCGACTGCGTAATCACTAGACAGTATTTAACGGGTAAAGTAATAGACGTCAGGGCACACAGAGGCCCAGAATGTAGATCCAACCATTACCAATTGAAGGCCAAAATTATGTTTCCACCCATAAAACAAAAAGAAACGGAGATCAGAGAACGAAAGGAAGACAAAAATGAAAATAGCGAAGGTAGGAAATATAATATAGTGGGTCTATCACAACCAAGTATAAGATATTTATTTCAAAACAGATTGGATAATTTACTGTATGAAAACTTAGTTGGATCAAATGAGACATATGAACACTTCTAAGATTGTCTACATCAAGCCGCTAAAGAAGCGCTTGGTGAAATATCTTTAAATAAGAAAGGGAGAGGGAAGAGCTACTGGATTACTCAAGACCTGGAGCGGGAAATAGAGGAGAAGAAGAGACTGTATGAAAAATGGTTGAGTACCAAGAAAGAAGGAAATACAGAAGAATATAAAATCCAACGAAGTAGAGTTAGAAACATCATAAAAGAAAAACAACAACAATGGGAGCTAAATGTCAAGACGTAGCAATGTACATAGGTGGAACAAAACCAAGAGAGGTTTGGAAGTTCATAAAAGAGGTAAAAATCTCCCCAAACGGAAAACGTCCGCATATAAAGTATATCTGTAAGCAAATGGGAAGAGTACTTTAGAAATTATTAAATGAAGGAAGATCAGGGATCAGATTTCTTAGAACTTCAAGAACGCGTGCTACAAACGCAAGAACCAGAAGATATTGAATATATGACTAGGAAGATAAAAGAAGATTATGAGAAATGGGGACTAAGCCTCAACCTAGAAAAAACAGCATACTGGACTCTAGGCATTACACATGACGTATTGACTATGGAAACTGGATAAATAATAAGAACAATAGAGGACATAAAGTACTTGGGAAGAACAATACGAAAACAGGGTTTTTATGGAAAGGAATGTGAAACCCGATTCATTACAAGAAAAAAAAAATAGGAGCTCTGATTTCAGTTATCTGGGATCCAAGTATAAGCAAGAAACAAAAATTAGAATATATAAATGTATGATTGAAAGTGTTACATTTTATGGAGCACAAATATGGCAGCTTCCAGAACAACAGAAAAGAAAATTGCGAGCTTTGGAAATGGATTTCCTCAGAAGAGCTGCAGCAATATCTAGAAGGCAAAGAATAAGGAGTGAATAGGTTGAGGAAATAATGAATCTGCAACATGATATTATAGAGGAAATTGAAAAGAAACAACTCACTTGGTTTGGACATGTACAGCGAATGGACGAGAGAAGACTCCCCAGAAGATCCTCAGAATGGCAACCAAGTGAACGGAGAAAACGTGGCAGACCAAGACCAGGATGGAACGACCCGATCAGAAAGATAATCGAGAAGTGGAAATTAACTCCTGATTCCTGAAAAAACAGGGAAGACTGGAGAAGATCAGGCACCGGAAGACCGAAATAGCCGTCAAGAAAACGGCATGAAGAAGATTTAATATCATTAAGTTTTTTACCGTCCCATTAACGGTTTAGCCGTGCGAGCACGTAGAAAATTGGTGAAATAAGCAAAACAGATTAAAAACGGAAATCGTCCCATTGTTATCTCAATAACTATCGATTTTTCGTACATATTGAACCAATATAAAATGAAAAAGGATAAAAATGCGTATATTTTATATGTTAAGGGTCAATGGTCTAGCCGTGTGCAAAATGTGCCTGGATGTAATGGCACCCACTTAACCTCGCTCACTCCCTAACTGTTATATGTAATTTACATCCAATAAAACTGTGCCCGAGTAAGTATATCGCTTTTTGAATCAGTTTACATTTTAATTGGGGAAAATATTAGGTTATTAATAATGTGAAGAAGAAAATTAATATTTTGGAGGACGACGAAAAAAAATCTTCGGTTACACAGAACATATCGTTCGTACACAAGAAACTATACAGTTAGTTCATCTTTTAGTAATGTAAACTGTGTATTAAAAAAATGTGATTTTTTACTGGTACAAATTTCAAAAAATAGTTCACCAGGTAACCGAGTTATAGCTTTGCCTTTGGCCTTGACTACTTTTTGGCCGCGAAATATAGTATGCTTTGGTGAAATCAATTCTCCCGCAAAATGACATTTTTATGTCACTTTGGTTCTGCACTGACGATATCCGTGCTATGCGCTTTCATTTTGGAACCTGCAGACCATATGTTACTTTCATAACTGAATCCTTGACAAGAGGGTGCGCGCCACCCCTCACGAATCGGTTCGTTCGACAGCGGAAGAAAGGATCAGGGCATAGCGAAAGTTATGGCGCAGCTTCTTTCTACGGAGATCTATTGCACAGACACGTTAGGCTCATAACAGTTTTATGAAATGTACCACCCTATTCAAATACCAACTCGAAAAGTTGCCTCAAGAACTTCAAACCCAATGTCGAAAGCGATCTCGCGTTTACATTTCTTAGGGGAAAAATTTTGAATGTGTTTAAAAATCCCAATATGTGTTCTTAGAATAAAAGTTCCCCAATAAGATTTGTTTATTGATTCCAAATAACAAGAAATACATTAGTCTTTTTTATGCTTATCATTATGTCTTAGCTGTTTGGTTGACCCTGACGTGGATCGTACGACGCCTAACTTCGTCCACTCTTTTCTTTTGTTCCAAGACCCAGGAGGTATCTGCCATCCAGCCAGTCTTCTCTGTCTCTCCAACCAGGTCGCGGTCGTCCTTTTTCCGGTCTTTCTTGCTGTTGTCAATCCAAAAGCTTCTTCAGAAGTCTATTGCTCTGCATCCTTTGCTCGTGTCCATCCCACAACAGTTGTTTCCTTTTAATTTCGTGCAGTATATCCTGCTTCAAACCCATAATCTCCTTAATTCGTTTTTTTCGTATTTTCTCTCTTCTTGAGATGCCGCATCTTCTAAGAAAGCCCATTTCCATGACCCTCAACTTTGCACTCATTTGTTTGGAGAGTTGCCATATCTCAGCATCATACAGTTCAACACTTTAGATCATTACTCTTTGTATCATTCATTTAGTTTTTACTTTTCCGGATACATACGTATATACGGAAAGTTATGTAATGCTACGGAAAATCGATTTCTATATTTCAACGGAAATACATGTTTTGGGGTCCCCTGATACCGAAAAAGTGTTCTTTTTCAAATTGCCCGTCCGTTCGTCTGTGCGTCCGTCTGTCTGGTGTTTGTGAAACTTGTGCCCAAACCATGCGTAGGATTTTTTCCAAATTGAAGGAACCCCTGTCCATTTGTCCCCACTGGAAGCTCTGCCATTTTGAAAATTATTAGTTTTTGTGGGTACTTTACTTGAAGACCCTGGAACATTTTCAAAATTTTCTCAAAAATTGCCCCATATTTTTTCTTTAAATTTCTTTGAAGAATAGATTACAATGCACCTATGAAGGTGGCATAGGTCTGTTTTTCAATGCTAACTTTGAATTTTCGAAAATTTCGAAAGTTTGAATTTTTTCGGGGTTTTCCTACTACTGCAAAATTAAAAGCAGTTTTCCCTCACAAATGAAATTTGTTTTCCATAGTGAGTTTTTTCATGAAGGTCATGTACAGTTTTTTTAAATAGTAGTTTCCACTCAATATTGCGAGAAATATGTGCAATTAAAAAAAAATAATTACAAAAACAAGATTTTCTCTAAAAGGCTCCATTTTTTTCTTTGAACTTTTGGTAGGGATTGTATTAAATGCACTCTGTAAGATGACATAAAAGCCATATTTCTCTATCCTTTTGTTTTTCCAATTACAAAAATGTAATTTTATTGACTTGTCTCTCACGTCGTTAATATTTACATTAGCGGTAATTTTTTCACATTATTGTATTTATGTGTACATATGATTTAAGAAATGTCTTATAAAGCTTTCGAAAACTCATCCGTTTTCTGTCAAAACTAGCTCAAATGTTCGCAATTTCGGAAACGCCCAAACGTCATTTTCTCAAAAATTGATCCATTTTTTTACTCCAAACTTTTCATCAGGGTAGTGTTAATTGCACTCTTTAACATGACATAAAGTTTGTTTCGTTTTTTTTTCTTTCTAAAATTACACAAATGTAAATATTTTGGAAGAATTCTCACGCCGGTAATATGCACATTTTTAGCAAGTTGTAAATACTATTTTATTTGGGTATTAAAGTGCTTCAAATGAAGTCATTCAGTTCAAAAGTGCTTCAAATTTCGAACTCACTGTAGTGCTTAAGCGCTATTTTCTTAAAAGCTGCTCCAAATTTTTCAAAGAAAATAGCCCTTTAAAACGAAGTTTTACTGTTCTTTAATATTCATAATATTCATAAACCGAAAAATTAAGAAAATGTAAAAAAATGTACTTTGGGCGGCGATAGATGGTAGCTGGCAAGAGTATGTGGCAAGTTCGAATAGCTAGCCGAGACCAAAGGACATAAACAACTATAGACAAAGAAATAGACAACTATACGGGAAAGTCTGTGCCATTCAGTAGCACCACTAGTTTTACTTATATTCTTGTCCCATTGGATAGAACTCAAGGAACCAATGAGTTTTTTGCCTTATTTAATTCGTTCCAAAACGGGTCTCATAAAGTCCGTGCTTCATATTTTTTTCCCTGAACATTTAATTTCATCTGTATTATTAATTTTGTTTCCTGTGTCCATAGTTATGTATTCATTATTACTATTTAATGCAGAGTACATGCATATCATGTTTAAAGAAAAAAGGCGCAGATATGCAAAATATCCAGCCTAGTCATTATTATTGTTGTTATTATTATTATTATTATTATTATTATTATTATTATTATAGTGTTAATAATAATTATTACAGTAAAAAATAAGATGGGATCGATCGGGACAAAAATGTTCCTATTTTGGGAGGTTACCATTTTATTCAAGGTGTCTATTTAACGACACTAGTATTGATATTTCGGAAACTAGTAAATTAATGTAAGTAAAGAAGTACAAAATATTTAATTGTGGTAGCAAATTAGTACATAATTAGTACAAAATTATAGGCTAGTTCATTTTGGATTTCGTACAAGTGAGGGGTTGCAGCTTGACGGAGGTCTGCTTCTTGCCAGCCACCTCGCTATGGGTGCCGTGTATCACCCGGATACCACCCGCCTTACCGCCAAGTTGTGCGTGATGTCGATATTTGAAAAAATATTTTTTTCATGTTTTTTTTTATAACTTAAGCAAGATGTAACCTACCCCAAATAGGGAAATGCAAAGAAATTGACAGAAGTAGATATATGTTAGGCAATGATATGAGAGCATATAAATGTTAGCTGAGTAGTGAGTAGGATTTGTGAGAGGGAAGAAGAAGATTGGCAACATATTTTAGAGAGATATCTGGTTTGTGAAGAAGGAAGAATATGGAAAAGGAATGAATTCTGTCTATCGTGTGCCCCCGGTCTAAATTGCCCTCCTTTCGCCGGTCGACCCAAATCCACTCTGCTCCTTTCCACACTCGCCCTACGCTGCCTCGCCTGACCCCGCTCCAGCTCGCATTACCCGGCCATCTTCACTTCGCTCACCATTGCTATCCTCAAAATTACATACCCATACCGAAGTGCAGTGGAAACATTTAAAAACGCAAACTTCACGCCCTTTAAACTGCTCGGAACTGCACAATCTAACTATGCGCACAAAAGATGCGCCGCGACTTCGCTTCCATGGCACCGACAGAACTGGTTACTTACGTCTCCGCTAAATTGTGCTCGACGTGGACATAAAAATATTAATATTTATATAGCATATACAAACATGTAAGATACACGTGCAGTCATCGGGGATTTCCAGATTTCAAGCAACACCTTATTTGCTGAGATAAATTGATTTCACATGAAAAAGGGATGTTTACATAACACGTTTTAGAAATAACATTTTTTTAAAAACTAGTGAACCCAGCAATGCTACGCTGTTACAACGCATTACACTTCACACGCTACTGGTTACGTGCTTGTTAAACATGTTTTACGCTACACTCTGCAAAAATTGTAATAAATCAGAGTCTCGCGACTATGTCTTGGTTTGGATATGGCTGTAAAATATCCTATTATTTATAGCGTTCTCCCTCAAGTTATGGCATGCATTGGCAACGGTTACGGGTCAATATGTCTACAAAATTAATGTCTACGTAGTAATGTCTAATATTCGAGATCTCACGACACTTGGTCTACTCTCAACAGTCTACATAATAAATATTCGTCTACACGATAAATTTTCACATCGCGCTAGTCTACATAAAAAAAGTCTAATACAAGTTTGTCTACATGTAGTGTGGCGTCTTTGCCGGGGCAAGAATTCACTGACGTGAATGGTTTGTAACATATAGAGTATTAATTTGATATATGCTCCAACACCGGAATACTATTTACAATAATTACAATGAACAATACTGACCCGTTACCAGAAGGTATGTTTCTGGTCACCACAACCGCTGGCCTGATATTTTGATGACTTGTTAGGTGTGATGCACCAGTTGCCCTACGTGCGCATACAAGCGAGTATGCTGCACCTCCCATCTCGAGGTGGCACACCGGCTTCAGTTCCCTGCCTCCGTAGCCAATGCATCGAAATGCCGCGCCGCGCACAACCCACACGACTTCTGCGGACGAGCCCAATAATCAGAAGGAGGAGTTTAGGTCCGGGATCCGCTTATATTACCTTCTGGGCCGGCTGACGGAACTGCCTCATCTCGCTGTTTCCGCCGACGCGCCGCATGTCTAAGGGGTTTACAGGTTTGCTCCAAGTGGCAACCGAGAGTTCACGCACGTCATGGCACCCCTTCCCTTCAGCTCCTCTGGGTTTGTCTTTGTTCAGCCCGGCGTTCCTTTCAGCCAGCACTGCCTGCAGTCGCAAACTGTTTCCTTGTGCATTTCATGTACATGAAATGCACTTGGCTAATATTTTGTCACGTTTGTACAAGGCGACGTTGTGACGCCACAGTAGAAATGTCTATTGCCGAAATGTCTAGAGGCAAAGGTGTCTTAGACATTAGTAAGTGCAATTATATATGCATGTGAGAGCGTAGGCTTCCTCATTACGCCCTGAGGAAGGTCGCAGAATGGCGACCGATACGTCGGCACCTTCGCCATGCATCACCCGGATAGCCAAGTAAATAATTATATATGCATGTTTAACTCGCAAAAATATTTGTAAAATATATGTACAAGAATAGGACAGTTTTATAAAAATCATTCAACAGATTCTACTTCATCTGGTTGGAATTTCTGGCGATAACTTAATCCTTTCAAGTAGGCGAGTGTTTCATTTCGCTGTCTAATTCTTCATAGCGCGGTACCTTTATTTCAACTTGCTCCATATTGACAGAATATCTTAACAGAATACTCGTTAGACCTTTTGTTAGCGACATTTAGCTGATACTGTTTTGAAGTTAGGCATTTTTGTTGGTGGAAATTTTAGCTGTAGACATTTTTGTTGGTGGACATTTTAGTGTGGATATTTAATCATTAGACTTAATATAGCTGAAGACCACATTTTTATTAGACATTTTGTATGTTAGACCTTAATACACTTAGACATTTTTCCTGTATTACTACTGACCTTGAAGCTTAGCTAAAACACTGTCTTCGAGGAATTTTATTTACTAGTCCGAGAGTAACATTCAAGTATTAATTCTGGCCAATATTTCAAATGGTAACAGCGGAATATGCAGCAAAGACGCGCTTAATACTTGAGAGTGCGGCGGGTTGCGTAGAGCTTCTGTACAGGGACTGTTCAGAAAGCATAAACCCATAATATCATTGTCAACGTGCGTCTATGTGTGGTAGACACATTCCCATTGTACTATGGCTATTTTCTTCGCGCAAGTGCAAGTTCCTTTGTAAGTTGAGAAAGTGTTATCGCAACCGGATGAACGGTACGGCAGCGCATAAAATACGAAAAAAAACATTGATTTTTATGTATTAAATATTCGAAAAAACTGCCTAATTTATAATTTTTAATATTTAAAATTATTTATACTTATTGGCAAATGAATATAAGGTCATATTGAATCAGAACCGATAAATGTAAATAGGTTAGAACGTTGAATTTAAATATTGCCTAATAAACATAGTTTGCAGCAGAAAGGACACCCCAGGAGTTGCGCTGAATGAAATGTTCGTCACTCTTTTGGGCCCCTCCCCCAAAGGCCTTCGAGAAATGGCTGATGGTAGAAGCAAGAGATTCAGGCCGATTTCGGAAAATATACTTTCCCAGATAATTGTATTTCTAGAATCTTCCTGTTTGCTTGGTGAAAGCATCTGTAGATTTTTTTACGAAGCATCTTGACCCAGCTTATGTTCTTGATAAGTTATATGAAAATAAAATATTTTATATGTGTGTGTAAAGATTGTAACAATTCCCGAAAAGTCGTTGAGAAGATGCTAACAATTCCCGAAACAATGTAAATATTAACTGAAATTATGTAATTGAATTGCAGCCTTAGTATTTTTAATTTGTGTGTTTTTCCATGCATTTTTGTCTTAGAAAATGTGATGTATAATAAAATAGTTATCTGTAAGAATTCCAGCTTGCGATACCATTGTTTTTGTGAAGATAAATAATAACATAATTACATAAATAAAATGGAAAATGTGAGCGAAGTAAATATTCATCACTCGATGAAGCATTGAAATCTTTGAATACGGTCATATTAGGCCACAATTTACACTAACACTGGCGAAAAGTATACACAACTTTCCAGACAAGAAACAAAGTAAATGCAGCGCCTTTCAATGTGAATTGTTACTATAACGGCTAAAAAACTCATTAGTGCTCCACAGGTTTAAAGAAATCTTGTATATTTTACTTTACTTGCTACTTCTAGTTAATTTTCTAGCTGATATAATTTTATAATTTTTTGAAATCTCAATTTCTCTTCATTCAAAATGAATTAAAATTATGAAATGCAATTCAACCAATAAAACCCAGTATGGGATTATTAATCTAATAAAAATGTAAATATAATTGTTTTTATACAAGTCAATTTTGAAATACATTGTTAATCAGTTCTTCATATACGGAACGGTAAACAAATGAAATACGAGATAGAATGATTTGCGAAGAAAACTCAGAGACATCGCCTCTGAACACTGACTCATAAAGTGTTCCTTGCATCATGCCGTGTCAGATAGCAAGTATCGAATTACCGCCAGCGAAACATTTCCTGGCAAGAGGCTTGCGTTGGAAACAGGTTCGAATGAATTGACGAGCGATAGAGAATTTTGTAGGTTCTGCTCTGTACCCGAAACACTGAAAAATTTCGAAGCTCTAGAAAATGTGAACACATTGCACCTATTTATCATACGTGACTCAGTAGTTCTTAGGTTTTTACTTTCTCGCATGCTGCTTAGGCAGTATAAAGTATTTTAATGCTGGGAAAGCAGCGATTTTTCGACGATGAGAAAAACGGCTATTTTCCGCGAGAGAAAAATGTACTGCTGGGCCCTGGTCATATCCGTTATCCATATCCATTATCCAATACCCATTATCCGTGATTTCTCCGATCAATTCCAGGCGAATTCCGGAGCAGGACAAACGGGTCACGGAGCGCGCGCGATCTTTCATTTCTCTTCTTCGTCCGTTCCTCACCTCTTACGCTCACACACTTACGTGCACTACACTACTACACTTGTCGAGAGACCGGCTCGGGAACTTTGTGCTCGTCCTGGGTGGGGCTGTGCCCTTATGGGTGGTAGATAATTGGCTGTAGAAAACCCTAGGCTAGGCGACGATCGGTCGGCGCCGGGTCTTAACCATCTAGCGGGGAAAGATCATCGCCACCTCCCGGACAAAATCATGTACTACACTTACGGAAATAATGTACTTGGCAGTTGCCGCGCCGGGAATCACTAAACATAGCAACATAGCATTCGCGGGTTCAAAACACATCGAACCCGTGGATTTTTAAGGGCGAAAAAAATTTTCGTACGCCTTCGGAGGTGAAGTAAAGCCGGCTGTTACATCTTCGTAGATTTACTGCGGGTAATAGATCCTCAAGTCTAAATGAAGCCTCTGAGGTAAATTCAAATAGCCTGTTTCGTCGCCCGTGAAGTACCTCCTTTCTCCGCTAGTTGGTAAAAGGAGCATACAGAAATTTGCGTGGTCAGACGGAAGAGCAGGCCTACGGCCTGAGTCTCGCCACGAAAAATAAGGCACCGATTCAATTCCATTCTAAGAATAGTGAACGGATAGTATCCCGAAACAGTCATTTCAACGAGAAATACTTTTTATAAAAAGATGATAAACTTTGTATAAGAGTAACAAAATTGAAACTAGAGTTAAAGACCATAAAATGCGAGAAGGGCAATGAAAAATTTTCAGAAATGCGAGCTGCTGGTAATTTGAAACAAGTTAGTTTAATGATTGGTATCTCATTTCGAAAGTTGCTAGAATATTTTAGACGAGCAAGTTAGCTTTAATAACTGAAGACAAATATTCCGTGCGTGTATTTTAAGATCATTTACGATTCCGAATAAAACACCAAAAATGAATAGACCATTCATTGCAAAACATCATTTTTTAATGTATTCACAAATATATAAACTTTTTCTTATATGGTGTGATACATAAGTAGGTGTGATGAACCTTTCCCTATTTCTTAATATGATCTCAATTTCTTGTCTTCGTACGTAGTAAAACTAAAGTATTGTGATGGTAAAAATTGGTAATTTTTCTATAGCAAACGCCTCTGGCCCTGGTAACAAAAAAGTGGATAAATCTTGTCCCTATATATAGTAAATTACTTCCTTTAAACACGTTGTGTAGTCTGAATACACATTTTGTGGGCACTTGATATCGAAAAATGGTTTACGGTTAAACGTCCGGTTCGTCAGATTGGAACATTGAAACACTGCGCCTCCAAATTAAATTTTGAAATTATGAGAATTGTTTCTCATTGTTGGAAGATCTTATAGCTGTATGAAACACAGTTTTAATTGTCGAATTTGCGTGGATATTTTTGCTTTAGAATAATTAGTTTAATCACGTAATGTTCGATTTGTAATGAGATCTAGAAGATCACAGAGATGTGTTAATAATGACTGAAGTTATAATAATAATAATAATAATAATAATAATAATGTCTTTATTAATGGCGAGGCTCAGGCCATAGGGCCTGCTCTTCCGCCTAACCACTTAAATTTACATACATTTAGAGAAGTAACATTTTAAGAGGGGAGGACAAGCTGTACATTTACGTCTGGGAGAACAAATCTAGGGACCATCCCGCCCTTAAGCGATTGAGTAAACCCAGAAAAACCTCAATCAGGATGGCGGCTTAGGGCCGAACATTAATACAACTGAGTATGTTATACTGAGTAGTGAAAGGGAAGTTTCGTGAAAGAGAAAAGAAAAGACGTACAGGGGAAGGGGTCAGAAAGTATAAATGATAAAGTTTGTGAGGGAAAGGGAAGAGAAAAAAAAAGCGAAGGAAAGGACGAAGAAGAAGTAGGCGAAAAAAGTGAAGTTATTTGAGGAACGTTACAGAAAGCTACGTTTAGTTTACAGTAGCACTTTACATAAATATACAATAATTTTGCACCAGAGAAGCACAATACACTATAAGCTAATGACAACAGTAATTTTAAACACAATACTGGCAGTATTAAGGAACAATACAAAGAGTGCAGGTATCTTAACATCAATTTTGTTTATGCCAATATATTGTAGTGAGTATCCTGATGATGGTACAGAGATAGCTACAAGTATATTTTATCTGGAACGTCACTAATACTTTTGTATATTTAATTAACAATTTCATTAGGGTACACAGAAAAATAATAATGCTCATAATTTAGGTGTGAGAGGGAATGGAAGATGAGGATAGAGCAATGAGGTATGGGGTAGAATATTGAGAATAAAGAGGGGGAAATAGAGGGTGTTTAACGGGGGTGGTGACCGGGTGCTTGGAAGTGGGAGAAGTCTGGAGATTGAAGAAGACGTTAATGCCGTTCTATATGTCGTTATTCCTTACCCATGTGGTTAATTCAGCTTTGAATTTGCCGAAAGTATTTAAATGTTTTACTCTCGCTGGTAATTTATTCCAGGCTCGGATAGCTGTAATGGTGAATGATTTACTGAATGAAGTCGTGTTGTGACGTGGTACACAAAGCAGGGCTGATTCACGAGATCGATTTAGTTTCAGAAGATTGAAGTTACTTATGAGGTGTGTTGCATGAGAACCGGTTAAAACTTTATAAAGAAGAAGTAAAGAGTGGAGTAACCGTCTTTTGTCTAGAGTAAGCATACGAATTCTGTCAAAAAATTCGGATACATGGTCGTATTTTCTTAGATCAAAAATAAAACGTACGCATGCATTCTGGGCTACTTGAAGTTTACGTTGTAATTTAAATGTCATGTTGGTCAGAAGAAAGTCGCAATAGTCGAAATGTGGCATGATAAGGGATTTGATGAGAGTCTCACGTGTGCTACCTGGTAAAAGTGCTCGCAGGCGTTTCAGTGAGTGCATTGAAGCAAAAACTTTACGGCAGGTTGAATCTACGTGCGAGTTCCAGCTGAGAGTGTTGTCGATAACTACACCTAGATTCTTGACTTCAGAACACCAAGATTATATGGTGTCATTTATAAAAATATTAGGCAAAGGAGAAGAAGAGATTTTATTCATAGTGCATTTCGAGCTGATAACCATGCACTGTGATTTGTTTGGGTTTAATTGTAAGCCTAAAGACGCTGCCCAGTTGTTTATCGCTCTCAAATCTTCATTAATTTTTTGTACGAGTGAAACGAGGTGAGACGGGTGACCACTTATATATATCTGGAGATCATCCGCATACATTTGATGACTGCAATATTTAAGGGCATTTCCCACGTCATTTACATAGATTAAGAAGGCCAGTGGCCCTAACACAGTGCCTTGAGCAACTCCGCGGTTAAGCTTCAAGTCCCTTGAGCTACGGCTACCGGACACCACTCTTTGGGTTCTGGAAGTTAAATAATTAAGAAACCATTTACACGTGGGCTGTGCAAATCCCATGATCTTTAGTTTGGCGAGCAGGATGTCGTGATCTACTGAATCGAATGCTTTGCTGAAATCCAGAAGAACCAAAATAGTTATATTACCGTAATCTATTGCTGTTCTCGCGTCTTCAATAACGTTTAGTAGTGCGGTTCCAGTATTTCTGCCGGAACGGAAACCTGATTGCTGATCGTTTAAAAGTGATTTTGTTCGAAGATACTGTTCAGTTTGCTTCCGGACGACTTTTTCGAGTACTTTAGAGATAGTTGGGAGGATGCTAATTGGGCGGTATTCAGTAGGGTTTTTGGTTGATGTTGTCTTGGGAATAGGATGCACGAGCGCAGTCTTCCAGGATAAGGGATATTGCCCGCTCATTAGTGAGAAATTTACGATTTCGGTGATAATTGGGTACGTCACATCTAAGCTATTTTTTAGCAGCTTGGCATTTATACCATCGGAACCTGAAGCATTTGATTTGAGACTTTGAACGATTTTGATTATGTCCTGATGTTCAACGGACGAAAAGAAAAATTTATCGTTGGATTTTATTTCTGCGTTTTGGAGAAACAAAAGAGATTTCTTTTTCAAGTTACTGTCAAATGAAGGAACGCTGTTTATGAAACTGTGATTTAGTGATTCTAAGGGTATATTCGCTTCAATTTGGGGAGGACCTTTGCCTATTCCTAGATTTTTCAAATTTTTCCAGATCGTTCTCGAGTCGCTGTTTCTGCCGAAGGTGGTGTGGTAATATTTTATTTTAGCGTTGCGGCATTTCTGCGTAACTAAATTTCTGAGCATTTTGTACTGTTTTTTAAGTAGTTCGCATTTAGTTTTCCGGAAAATTGCATACGCTGCATCACGATCTTTCATTAAATTTCGAATTTCAGCAGTTAACCATGGTGCAGGAGGACGAGTTACACGCGAAATTTTTAAAGGCGCATGCCGGTCGTAGAGCTGTGTTATTAAGTTAGTGAAAATATTTACTTTATCATCCAGTAATTCTTCTTCGTGTACAAGGCGCCATGGAAGTGCCAATCCATCTATAATAAATGATTGCTTATCAAATTTTGAAAAATCGCGGTATTTGATTATGTGAGGTGAGTATTTAGGGCACTTCAGGTTGTAAACAAGGTAAATTAGGTCGTGTTTTGAAATCCCAGGAACTGGAAATTGTCCGTGTTTTCGAACTTTGTTTACATTAGACACTATAATATGGTCGATCCAAGTTTCTGTGTTCTTTGAGTGGTGTGTTGGTGCTAGAGGTAAAATTTCTAGGCACATGCTGTGGAAAAACCGCGTAAAAAGCTCTGCAGAGGGAGGTTTTAATAAGTTATGATTAAAGTCACCCATTACAATAACGTGTTCATAGGAATTTATTGCAAATGCAATGGTTTCGTCCAGCATATCTATGCTGCCTGTCTTAGGAGGTAAATATATTACAGCCAAGAGACATTTTTTCCCTAAAAGTCCAACTTCGATAAAAAGATATTCACTACGCAGGCAATCCGTATTTGTTGAAGATAGTAAAAGTTTATGCCTTAGTAAAAGTTAAGATGTTGCATTACGATACTGTTGCCAAGTGAAAGAAAGTGCGTGCTTTTGTAGCTTCACTAATTTTCTCGCGGTTAGTATGACTTTTTTGGCGATCGCTGATTTTTCTCACTAGCAATAGATCGATCGTGAAAAGAGGAATGCAATGATGTAACTCAGTAGCGTAACAAAACGAGTGCGGGCTCTCCCGTACAACTTTTATTCCCGTCCCTTTTATAAAAGTGCATTACACAAGTAGTGTCGGTACCTTAAATAATAACATATCCTTTTACAAATTCATATTCCATGCTTACTATTTATCCGCCGTCAAGGTGGGTCGGTCCACGTCCTGACGGGGAATGCAGGGAGGAAGTATTCCTTTCTTTCACCAGTCATATTTATCTTCCTCACCATCCATTCTCGTTCTTTAATAACATCCTGTCTCTTTTCTTCCCCTTCTATTACACTGGCCCTCCTGTATGCTGAACGCTTTTCCATATGTTTGACGGGGCATGACGACCCGTTTCGGATGGAATGTATGTCCTGGTAGTTGAGGGACCTGTCTGTTTCCCAACTACTCCTTGTGCTTCTCTCTGCTTTGCACTTAGGGATACGTCGTTTACGTACTTCGGGGAACATGTTTCCAACACAATTACCTTGGCCTCGTACGGCTGTATATGGACAGTCGGGTGCTAACCCACTCCCGATCAATCGGCTTGGACAAGGTCTTGTACTGATCTCCATGATGAACAGCCACGGATCCACGGCGGGGCAGCGCTGTCACCGCCCACTATAGTTGCGTGGCAACTCTGGTACTTCGGTGGAGTGTCCCCTTGTTGGGCTCTATGGTGGATGGGGACCTCGGGGATGATTCTTATATCCATCTCCAAGAACCTTCTCCCTCGCCCTCTTCCGCAAGGAAGAGGAGATATCAGGAATGAACTATTGATTTTTTTTTTTTTTTTTGCAAAAGATGACCGACCGAAAGCCTCGTTTCCTCTTCATCACGTGTACTGGGGAAGGAAAAACTTTTAAAAATGTAAATGCTGTCCGTCTGGCGCGAGCCATAAAGGAAACGTACTGAAAGTTGGAAGCGGTCGTGCGACATAGAAATGGAACCATTCTCTTTGAAGCACGTACCGACGAGCAGATAGACATTATTAAAAACCAAGCAGATTGCCGCCCTCCAGGTGGTAGTGACGGCGGACCCAACTTTGAACATGTGCAAAGGCATAGTGAATCACGCAGACTTATTTCCGAAAATCAAGATGAACTTACAACCTTTTTCAAGAGTCAAGAGCAGGGGAATATATCCTTACTTCAACCGTGATCCTTACTTTTCACCGTCCATCTCTACCGGAAAGAATCAGTTGTGGTTTCTACAACCTCCATGGGCGACAGTATGTACCAAATCTTTTGCGCTGTTTTAATTGTCAAAGGTTTGGGCATACCCAGCAACGACGTATGTCGGTAAGCCCTGTGTGCGGGAAGTGCGGTGCTTCACTGCTCGATATACATCCCTACGCTACACCACCGCCCACCGCCCTGTGTCAATTGTGAAGGTGACCATCCAGCCAACTACAACCAGTCCCCTACTTTTCTCCGGGAAAGAGATTCAGAAGATTAGAGTCACTGAAAAGGTTTCCTTCCCTGAGGTCTAACGCCTGCACCAGGCTAGAAATCCGGTAGACTTGTCACGATCATTCTCCAGTACGTATCAGGCTACGTCCTCAGGGGTAAAAGCAAGTTGTCAAACAACGTGCTCCTGTTCTAGTAGCGCACTTCAGTTGTGAGGTGTCACCTATTGACTTCCCTGACGATACGGCGGGCATCCAAGGTGGAAAGGTAATAACACCAACAAAGTTTAAAAACAGCCAAAAACTCCACCAGCCACGGGACTCATCTACTGATCCCCTTAAGGAAATGGATTCCATATCGTTCCGAACAAAAATTCTTTATCGAAGTCCCATTCTCTAACTACTTCTGAGACACGCATTGAGCGATCCTCCAGCCCATGTAGATCTCGGTTGCCTGTAGTAAAAAACGGCAAATCCCCTCAACACACTGTTGACGAGCTCCACTAGTTCCTCTACGACTTTTCAGGTGAGAAAGAAAAAAAGCCGAAGAAGTAATTCCCTACAATGGCTCTCTCGAATCTAAACGACTTTCGTACACGCTCATAAAAATCGAGATTGATAATTTCTCGCCATAGACCATCTATAGTCTGCCTTCAGGAAACTCCTCTTGCACATCATCCCCTGTGTCTTCGCGGGTTTAACATCTGTCGGTTTGATCAAGATGACGGAAACGTGCTCACGGTGCTGTACGGTCCGGAGAGTCGCGGTACTTATCCGTGACTCCCTGTTCTCTCAGGTTCAAAACGTTCGAACTGACTTTCAAGCTGTATGCGTTCGGCACTTTCCGTCGTATACACTGGCCGTCCTTTTCTCTAACGGTGTGCAATAGTTACATTCTTTCTGGCCAAATCGTGTCACAAAATCTTGAAGATGTGTTGACTCAGTTTCCCGCCCCTTTTCTTATTGTGGGGGGGGGGGGGTAATGCTCACAATCCCGCCTGGGGTGGCACAAGGACCTGTCCTAGTGGCAATATAATTGAAAACATTGACAACCAGAACATAATTCTTAATACTGGCGGCACCAGATTCCCTGGCGTCCAAAGAAATAGACGTACGAACCACTTTTCAGACATGTTGCGTTCGTGTGAACTTCCGCACTATATCGATAACTATTTGCAACATCCATATTGCACATGGCCAATTGTCGCAAGAGGAACTTGAAGATATCTTATCTCAGTTGCCCGCCTCTTTACGTATGGGGGGGACTTAAATGTCCACAATCTCGCCTTGGGTGGCTCAAGGACCTGCCCGAGAGGCAATATACTTGAAAACATTGACAACCAGAACATAATTCTTAATACTGGCGAAAGCATACATTTTACCGTGTTTTCCAACACTGTCGTCGGATCAGGCTCTCTGCACTCCTCTCTCTACTATCTTTGAGTGGACTGTCCTTGGCGACCTGCATGGCAGTGACCACTTCCCCATTCTGGTCAATTTCGATATTTGCGACCCAAAAGTTGCCTGTCCTCGCTGGTTAACCCACCGAGAGGAATGGGAAACATTCGAGAAAGAAATATGGATATCGGAAAACTGCCCAAACGATATCGAGGCTATGGTTGCCTATTTTGCTGATGCCGTTCTTCATGCTACCTCAACTACCATCCCGAAGTCGACGGGTGGCCCACGACATCCTCCCGTGCCAAGGTGCAATGTCGGCTGTGCCTCTGCGGTGCGTGATCGGAAACGGGCACTAGCAAAGCTTAGTAGGTTCCCAGCCATGGATAATCTGATCAATTATAAAAGATCACGAACCAGATTGACCATACGGGAAAGTAAGGACGCGTCCTGGAGAGCCTATATTTCATCACTCTCTGGCCGCACGCCCCCTAAAGTAGTGTGGCGAAAGGTTTGACAGATCGGCGGAAGACTACCTTCGCCGTGTCTCAGGGCTTCTGATAAATGGAAATCTTTTCACAGCTCTAGACGATATAGTTGAAGAATTGACCTCACACTACGAACCTATCTCCAGCTCCGAACACTAGTCTTCTGAACACCGAAAGAAGAATGGAGAAATGCACATTAGATTTCTCGAGTTGCGTGGAGGAAGGTTCCAATGATCCTGTCTCCGTAGATGAATTTCCGTGTGCCCTTGCTTGTGCGAAAGACTCTGTTCCATAACCAGACCAGATACATAATCAGATTCTTACACATCTGCCGGAAAATGCTCGTTCTTTTCTCCTCTGCATTTTCAACCTGATTTGGAATGAACATTCGTTATCAAGGACGCGTGACGCCATTGTTCTTCCAATCCCTAAAGAAGGAAAGGACGGAATAATCCCTTTAAGTTACCGCCTAAAGCTGTGTACACGCTTATAGAGCGAATGTTAAGTGAACGTCTCATCTGGCTCCTGGAACAAAGGAATTTAATTACAACTTTTTCAGTTTGGTTTCAGGAAGAAGGGGTCAACCATGGATCGCTTAGTCTCCCTTGCCACACAGATCTCCACTTCTTTCGTGCTACCCCGTCGGCTGCCTTCGTTTCTAGTATATTTTTCTTTCGTCAGGATCTTTCCGCGTCCGCCTTGGTTATCTTCAAGTCACCAGTTAGAAAACAGTGTTCCCGAGGGATCAATTCTTAGTGCCACACTTTCCCATTGCTATCAATAGTATCGCATCAGTAATTGGAGAGCCTGTGAAAGCTCGTTGATGATTTCCGACATATTCCGCTCCTCGAAGAGCATATTGAGATACAGTTACAGCTTGTCCTCAACAAACTGCCAGAATGGAGCGATACAACTGAATTAAAGTTCTCCACCTCAAAATCTAGTTGCATGCACTTCTGTAGAATATATCACCTCCATAATTATCCTGATCTTTTTTGGGGTATCATCAACATCCATTCGTTAAATTCGCCACTTTCCTTGGCCTGACTTTCGACAAGTGTTTAACATGACGAAAGCATATTCAAAACTTGAAGAGCCGATGGTATTATCACTGAACATCCTTCGCACCTTTACTGGTAGATCATGGGGCGAAGGCCAAGTATGTCTTTTGCGCCTATATAGAACAATCATTCGCCCTATCTTAGATGATGGGTCAGCGTCTCCATCGACCTTAGGGTCTTTGAATACCATACACAATGCCTGTACACGGATTAACACTGGCGCCTACCACACAAGTCGCTTGGAATGCCTTTTGGCCGAAGCTGATGAACCAATCCTGAGGCGAAGGTGAGATATTGTCATCAGTTCATAAGGTGCGAAAGTATCGGCTATCCCTCCCTCGCGTATCAACTCCCCAAGCAGTTCTCCCAAGTGACAGGACATCGTACGCATTCAGACCATCATTACCCATCTTCCGGGAATCTCTACACTGTTTTATAGAAACTCGATATAAAACTCCCATCCTTGTAACACCCCGAAGTCGTGTTCCCCCTTGGAAGCTACTCCGGCCTAAAATAGATCTGGGATAATCACACTTCTCCAAATCCTCAACTCCCCCAGTACATTTCTGGCGGAATTACAGGAGACGAAATCCATGTATCCTGGCTATAGTTTCTCCCAAAATGGTAATGTATTGTGTGCCTTCTACGGCCACAGTGCCACGCGTAATCTTCGACTAGACTCCTCGTGCTGCGCTTACACTGCAGAAAAATATGCGCTCTTGGAGGCACTTCAGTTCGCTGAATCGATGACTTTAAAGGAAGCAGTGATCTGCAGTGATTTAAAAAGATAGCTCGAGAGATTCAAAAATCTCCTTCTCTTCTTATGACCCTCTGATCATCCAACGCCAAATCCATAATTTATTGATGCGTCGTTACAATTTGTTTTTTTGTTTGATCCCTGGTCACGTTGGGATAACAGGGATCGAAATTGCTGACCAGGGGGCAAAGCTCGCCACGAAGAAAACTGCGGTTGCCATCCTCATAGTCCCAACAAAATGATACCAAGCTGTTTATCAACCACTGCTATTCTCTGTGCATGGCAAACAGAGTAGCAGAACTCAGATTTGAAACTCACGATAATAAAAGATTCCATAAAGTCTTGGTCTTCATTCTTTGGGTCTAGACGCGAGGAGATAATTCTGACACACCTTCGGATCGGTCACTGCCATTTCTCCCACGGACATTTCCGCGGTGACCCACCCCCTACTTGTAGGTGTTGCGAGTCGGATTTTACCGTGGAGCATGTTCTCCTACACTGTTCTAAAGTAAGAGATAGCCGCAAAAGGCTTCACCTTGCTAGCTTTCTATCACTGGTACTTGGAAACGAATCTTCTCTCGTAAAATGATTGGAGAGAGACTGACATTTACAGCATTATCAGAGAGGAGATCATGCTAATTATTTGGCTTATAATTGGAGATTTTAAAGTGACTATCTTGCTCTTTTCTTCCACACCCTTTTTCTGAAATACTTAGACACGTTTAGTTTACTGTCATTTTACTTTGCATTAAGAAATGTTTTAGTCTAGCATTGCTACATTGCGAATTGCTCTTAAAATAATTTGACACGTGGCCAAAGACCTTAGCTGTTGAAGCGCCCTTAAACCTTAATAATCATTATCCTCATCACTATTAATCCGCGCACGTTTTCGTGAGCCCTCGTTTCACTAGATACGAAGGCCACCCCAAAAGTTTTGAGAATGAGCAACAATGAGTTACTCAGCAACAATAAATCTGTTTCCATTGTTAGGCGAAACTTTCAGTAAAAATCTCGCGCACGTTTGAACACGCTCGGGTAATTTATTAACTTAGAAGGGCTGTTTGAGTTCTATTAGTTGTTCCTCTGCCAGTAAGGATGGACCTAAAGAGAGAGCATTTGAGAACTATGATTTTGTATGGCTTTAAGGTTGGCTTAGATAAGAAATCATGCCTCGAGATATTACAGCGTTCGTTTGGCAATGGTTGCCCTTCACAAGCCACTGTCTATCGATGGTTTGCCGAATTCAAGAGGGAAAGGGACTCCGGAAGATGAAGACCGGCCCAACGCAGCAACAACGGATGAAAATGTGCTAAAAGTGAAACATTTGCTAAGGGAAGACCCTCGTTGTACATATGCTCAGATTCAGGAAGCTTTAAATATTGAATCAGCAGCAGTGACACAGATCCTGAAAGAAAAGCTTCACGTTAGGAAGCTGTGCTGTCGCTGGATCCCTCACAATCTGTCAAATGAACAAAAAAGGGCGCGAGTGGATTGGTGTCGTGAGACCCTGAATAAGTTCAATGGACGAAGATAAAAAAAAAATTAACATCGTGACGGGTGATGAAAGCTGGATTTATTAATTTGATCCAGAAATGAAACGACTGTCATCAGTGTGGATCTTCCCAGATGAAAATGCTCCAACGAATGTGAGAAAACCCAGAAGCGTTGGCAAAATTATGATTTGTTCTTTCTTCTCAGTCAGTGGCCATATTATGACAGTGCCACTCGAGGAACAAAAGATAGTCACTGCAAGATGGTACACTACAATTTGCTTGCCCAGATTGTTTGAAAAGCTGAGAAAGAACCGTCCAAAATCAGGTTTGCGTGGAATCCTGTTCCACCATGACAACGCCTCATCCCACATAGCCAGAGCAACAACTGAATTTCTGACAGAATCAAGGGTTAAAACACTGTCTCATCCACCCTACAGTCCAGACTTGGCCCCGTGTGACTGTTTTCTTTTCTCTTGTGTGAAAGAAAAAAAAATCGAGGTCATCGTTTCGAGTCAGCTCAGGCTGCAGTGACTGCATATTCAGATTCGCAGATTCACAATCAGATTCGCAGTATCTCTAAAGAAGTGTGGCGATCGTCGTTTGATAATTGGTTTAATCGAATGAAAGGTTGCTTAGAGTGTGGTGGAGAGTACTTCGAGACGATGTGAAGGTAAGAACTTGTTATCTCGATTTTAAATATAGTATTCTCGAAACACTTGGAGTGACCCTCGTACGAGAGGAGTGGGTGGTTTGATTATTTTGTTGACAATACTGCTATATGAAGTCTGTAGCTCCTGTAATTGTTTTACGACACGGGAGCGAATATACGGAACACTAGATTTTGTCAACAACGCTCGTTCCTATCATTTACTCTAGATCAACTAATATTAGTGAAGGAGTATCTAATGTACATAGTAAAGGATATTAGTAATTAGTAGGTATCTCGGAGCTCAAGAAAACGTGCGGGTAAAATACGTAAGAAATTAATGTTACATAAGCTACCGAAGTGGGAAAAAATCGTTCGGCTGGTAGATTTTTAATATTTTATGGTATCTACTAGCGCGAAGTATCAGAAAGTATCAAGTAATTAATATTTCTTACAATCGCAAAACCTTTTGCGTAATAATAGACCGTCTTTTTTTCTGGGTCCGCCCACAATGCGGGCCTTGCGGCCCCGAACGTTACGTCACTGAAGTAACATATGATGATGTTTTGATAATATCTTGAGATCAAAAGTTACACTTTCTGACTTGTGATTTACATTTTACAAATCACATGTCAGAAAGTATAATTTTTAATCTCAAATACTACTAAAACATTAACATGTTACATCATTGCATTCCTCATTTTATAATCAATTGGTGAGAAAAATACGCGGTTCCGTTTAAAAATCAAAGATGATTATACTTCTTGAAAACTAAAAAAATAATTAAGCAATATATCTACGGCATATTAATTGTCCCATGACTCCGCATTGTTGAGCGAAAACTGCATTTGGTTATCGTGAACCGCTTAGAAGTCATGGAAGTGGCCGATGTGGGTCTCCTTTATATTTTTCACGCTAACAATGGATAAATCATAAAAAAGGAATACAATGATATATGATTGTCAATGTTGGACAGTATTTTGACTATAAAAGAATACTTTCTGATATGTGAATTTAAAGGAAACCGACAAAATTTCCTGTAGTAGCCCGTGCAACTGTCGTCTTTGGGGAAGGTGGCCTTCGCTTCGCGACACCGAGACTTCCGTGGAGAGGGGTGGCAGCGCCATTCCAGCACTCCATGATCTTGAGTAGAAGGATTCAGGAACAATCATCATTATTAACGATTATAATACAAGATTTTTCCATTGATCCATCGGAATTAAATATTTATTTCACTGATTGAAATTATAAAGCATCGATGAACGAAGCAAAGAAATTGATAGTATAAGGAAGATACTAACAAAGGCCGTTTTCAAACTTTCGAACCGAACTTAATGTCTAATGCCTATAAGAACAAATCAGCACTTTAAAACATTTCAAATTCAAGGAAATGGAATGAAAGGTATAAGATTTTCACTATATCTCCAGACAATTCATCAGATTGTAGAAAGATCAACATTTCGTTATTATTGCCGTTACTCAACTTGTGATTGTAAATTGACAAAAACGAATATGACGTAGATAACTTTTTAAAAAAATTGTATACCTAGAATATGCCTGTGCGGTGCACATTCTGAAGTTATATTTGAATGGTGGTGCGCGGACACGTGTCAGTCACAAGTGTCAAGGCGGCTCTACACTTTCGGTATTCGGCGAGCAGCGAGCGATTGCTTGCCGAATCTCAGGTAGTGTGGATGAGTTGCTTGCTATTTGTCGAGTAACGAACATTCGGTGCACGCCTTCTCCACCGCGTTGCGGTCTTTTGGACACATCAAAGGAAGCGAACAACGGACGAGCACGTCAGCTGCCCGGGAACGGGCGAGCAATGGCTCGGTACACGGCGAAAGCCGAATGTGGAGCCGCTTTCACATGTCTATAAAAAAACTTTTAAAAACTTTAAAAATTAATAGTAAAATTGAACGGGCAACAGAAACGCACTAAACTGAAAGCGATAGTGTTCCGTTCAAAAATCAACTAAAAACAACGAACTGTAACGAGGTGACGTCAAGAGAGTGCAGCACAAGCATGATCCCCCCCCCCCCAACCGAACGAGTGGTTTCCTGAGCCATCAGTTTGAAGTCTTGTCTACGACAGACTGTCAGCAGGAGTTGTAACGTTAGTGTACTTTCATAATAAGTTATAAAGTGTAGTAGAAGTGAAAAAATTGAGATCAAGCACGTTTTCTGCCCCCAAGGTATGATTTATTTCCTTATGTATAAATACTTATATCAATAATATTTTTCTGACCTTTTATAGTTCTCTTTAACCTATTATAAGATGTCATAAAATTATTTTAAAGATTTTTAACCATCTTTCTGATCGAAACAAATCTCTATAATAAATACACTATTCTTTTACATTTACACTAGTTTTTTGAAAGATGATACCATCACAGAAAAATGTAGGAGTATTGACAAATAATGTGGCCAGAGTAAATTATTCAATTTTTTTGTTCTTTACTGTTGCAGGTTTACTATTGGATCCTGGCAACCCTACAATTAACTGTAATTTAGCTCAAGCGTACCTTGCAGTGAAGGAATTTGCGGAGGCTGAAGTTCATGCAGTTGTCACATTAGCTCATCAGGCAGACTCAGTGAAGGTAAAGTCTTGAAATATTTTACATAATATTCGTTTCTCATCAAGAATTGAAGGATTTTTTGTATTGTAATAAACATTTTTTCAAGAAAATATTGTAGATGATTTATGAAAATATTGTAGATGAAATATTTCAATGAAATAAATAATTAATTAAATAATTAAAAGATGAACCTTCAAAACATACTTTATTGGAGACTGTACGAATGGGGAAAGGGTATTTTGTTCAATTTCCCATGATCCATTAAAACAAATGCTGAGAGCCTCTCTTTACTTCTTAACTCAAAATGTCGCTTTTCTCCCACAGAAAGTCCTGAACAGATTTTACTGATTTTGACATTGCATAAATAAAATAAATGTTCTACAATTTGAAATATTTTTGTTGTTAAGAGTCCACTTCAGCTTTATATAGTAGATGTACTGTAGATACATTTACAAATTCATGAAAGAAACTTGTGGAGAAATCAAATCAATGTTTCTCATGAATGTAATTGCAATACATTGACCTTGTACTTGACCTTATACCATTTATGTACAAATAGTATAAAGCTGATTTTGTAGGCATAATGATTCTAACTAATTTATCCATGATGAAGAGCAATGAATTCTGGTAGCAAATACAAACTAATTATAGAGGAAGTAAACCAAAAATATGGTTAAATTGAAATGAAACAGTGTGGACCAAAGTTAACAATCATATAAAATATTTTCAAATGAAAAGATTTGCCCATTAAAAATTTGCTTTCTACATTTTGAAAACAAATGCTTGCTTATTTTGGCGATGAAGTGCCTTCTCAACTACCCTGTTTTACCAAAAATATTTTTGGAGGGTTGGAATTGTTTTTCTGAATGCTATGAAAATCAGGTATTTTTTAAAATTTAAATATTTCAATTTAGAAATAAAAAACAACAACTTTCTATCCTCTAAATAGGACAGTGATCAGAGACACCTTCAGAAAAATTGTAATATAGAAATATGAAAAATATTTCTTTCTTAAACACTAGAGGACATTTATTGTTCTCTAGTAATTTGTAGAATATAACAGAAGGTAAGGACATTTCAAGAATGATTGATACAAACTCATTAAAAGTAATGCATTTTAAATCAGGTGGCTTGTTGAGCTGAATTGCTTAAACACAATGAAATTTGGAAGCAAAAAAAGGGCAAAAATGTTTCAAGTGTCTTCTGTATAATAGGAACAACTTACATCTACTGCTTGTAGTATGATCCAAAGTATTGTAAGCAGCATTGCATTGCACTTCGAACAATATATTGATCAACGCTTCCAAAGTGCATCCCCAGTTAGACCTCGATGAACTCTGAATGTACGGAACCAACATTCATGCTTTGTGCTAGCTTCTTCTGAAGGTCAGGAGTACCATGGGCTGGCTATGATTTACCACCATAAACTTTATTATGTGTACAAAATAATTACTTTTGTGCACTTTTTTTTTTTTTTTGCATAGCGTTATATCACAGATTCAAAAGTGCATCAATATTGAATAGTAAGTTTCGTCACCAGAAGATGACGACTGAGATCTATGATTGAGTTCACCAATGCCCAAAATTGCTTATGTATAGGACAGGAGAAAACTATTTGTTATTTGTGTAATCTGTAATGTTCTTGTTTAACAATGATTGACTGTTTTTCTTCACACTATTTGTAAAAGTAACTTGAATTTTGATTTTAATTGCAACTAGGCTTGTATGTATTAATTGTGTGAGAGAAATAAAACTATTGGAAACAAGTCATTTTGCTGATGTATGTGCTTCAAATTGTCATAAAAAGGTGTGAATGCATACTTGTTTAAGATAAAAAGGATGCAATTTATCGCTGGTTGGGAAACACAACTTGTGATTTTACATTGTATGATTTTTATATATTCATACTTTTTCCAATAATTTATAATCATTCTTTACTCTATTTCTGGTTCTACAATAACTTCCTATCTGCTGTGCTTAAAATATTTAAATGTACTATTATTTTTAAAAAAAATTGATAGTAAATTTTCAATGATAAAACTTTTTAAATTAGTCTTTTATAATTTTTATATCATAGATGTGGATCACATTCCAACATTACTAAAACAATAAATTGGAACTACATAAAATGTGAACCTGAAGAAATTTCTTTTCTTTTTTCAAATTTCATAATTTTTCACCTCTGACATTGCCTACCAAGCAAGGAACAAAACTAAGCCAGTTTTTAATAAATAGTATTATTTATTACATAAATTAAACTAATTACAATATATGAAAAGACACTCTTTTGTATTATAAGAAAAAATAGCTGTATGCAGGGCTATCTACAATTCACCAAATAAACACAAAAATTACTAGTACTTGGGAGAATTTCTATATGTCCAAGAATTTCTGTATCATTGATTCACAACACTAGCAGCACCTGTGTGGTAAGTTATAACCCAAATTTTTAACAACCAGTGGAATACATGAAAATGTGAAATATTTATTTTGAAAATTACTGTAAGGGAGCAAATTTCCTTGAATTTACACATTTTTGTCCATTGCTTCTTTTGGCCTTGCAGGGTATAGCTAAGTGAAATTTCTTGACATTTGGTTAGAATTTGATGCTGTGGAGATTAATATGTTGGTGCATATTCGTGTGAGCTTTCCTATTATATTGATGTAATTATAATTGCATATTTCGTTAAAGTAGAGACTGGTCTCTAAAAGTTACAACTTTTCATGTCATCTATTTGTGAGTGTTCATCGAGTAGAAAGAGTTTGTCACAGTTGCGTTCTTTTTTCTTTTCTGAAAATGATAAAATACTTGTGCAAATGTAGGAAATTTCTTCACATCAACTGGGAGAGAGGGCTCAGGGCATAAACTGATGTCACTGCAGTCTCTCTGACCGGCAGGTCCTAGGTTCTAGTCCTGACGATGGAAGAATTTTGAACTCTACTCTGTCCGCTAGGTCCAATTCAGTCGCTGTCTGAAGGAGATTTTGAGCAGTCGGCTGCTCCAATCGTTGGTTTTCCGTAGTTTCTTCGAACAATACCAGACGAATGCCGGAAAAGTTCCCTAACAAATGGGCCACAGACCGCGCGCGATCTTTCCTACCTCTTCCTTGTCCTATCCTCGCCCATTGCACACACTTTGACTACGATGCACTACGCTACCACACATTGCGGGAGATTGGTCGGGAGCGTAGAGGTTCCCCGTCTAGGACGGTGCCCCGCTTTTGGGAGATAGCTTGTTGGGAAAACCCCGCTAGCCGACGGTAGATCGGCGCTGGATCTCGCCATATAGCGGGAGAAGACCACCGCCACTCCTAGCAAAAAACATACAATACATTCCCGTAGGACTAGGGACCCTAGTAGTTGACGCGCTCGGAATCATTACCAATGAATCAATCTTTATGTCATACTTTTTTAAACCAGGAAATGCAACCAGACATACGATGTACTTCTCTAAGCCAAATATTTACTTTAATTATTTCTCCAGTGGAATTAGGTGAGTTTGCTCAAATATATATCTTTTCACTCCAAGCGTGCATCAGTTTCTTATCAAGAAATATTTATGCAGGAAATGAAATATTGTTAATTTTAATTCCATATTAAAGATAATATTTAATTCGAAAATTTAGGTATATTTTCATATTTTTAAAAACAAATTTCAAGTTTTTTTAAGGACATAAAAATCCTCTCCCTAGTAATGATGTTGAAGAAAGCCTCAGGAAATTCAAGAAATTACGTTAAATTGCTCCGTAGAGGATTACCAAACTTTTCCTACCAACTGTTTTCTCCAGATCAATTTGTTTCTGTAAGAATGACCATCGTATTTATCTTTATCAACTCAATTAATATAGCAGGTGTCATTTTGGAATAATATAACTTTCATATGGATATCAGTATTTGTTTTTTATATCTCGCTTTATTTTAGGTTAGATGGCTTTGGCAAACGTTAATGGAAAAATTGACGTCGCAACAACCTTTACAAATTGCGGAAATATATTCCCATAATTCCAATCAGTTCGACAGATGAACAGAGCTCATCGGAATTTTTATGGTGCACATAATGTCCTGTCTGAAAAAGTTATTCGTCGAACTATTGTTAAATTTCGTAAATCATTTACCCTTATCGATGAAAAACTAACATTACAGTATATGAAAATATCGGTGATAGTATTGAAGAAGATTCGAATGTGTCTATTCGGAAGTCTGAAGACCATAATAAGTGTCGTTTCTTTAGTCAATGGTGTTTAAATCAATTGGAAACTGATTCACTTGTTTATCGAAAACTTTTTAGAAATGAACCTGACTTTTGGTTAAATTGTTTTGTCAACCAACACGATTGCCATGTATGGAGTAAGACCAATCTTCACGAAGCTCCATTGCACCCTGAAAAATGAACTGTATGGTGTGTGTTACATGCTGCAGAAATCATTGGCCTATATTTCTTTGAAAATGATTGATATTTCATGTGATTCATACCTAACGATCTTGTCAGCTTTCTTTTATCAATTGAGTTATATTTTTTTTCTATATTTAGCTCTTAAAGGAAATAATCTCAGTCACAGTCTGGTTTTCTGAAAGTTCTAACGACCAATACGTTACTTTCATGATGGGAATCGATTACTATTACATGTATTTGTGTACAGGTTTTATCGGGTATTATCGACGTCCCTTTTGTGTATTTCTTGACGTGGGAATAGGGTACTACTAATTGTCACACTAACCCGGCAATTCCCACCGCTCTCCAATGTCGTTATTCTCATTATGAAGACTATATTGTCCTAAATTCGGCGCATATGAAATATCGTTCACCATTTGAGTATTGAAATTCCCTAATACTACATAAATATCAAATTTAGGAATTACCAAATATATTCTATAGAGCCTGTCATAAAATGAATTCTTTACGTTATCATCTTTGTTCTTCATCTGGGCGTAATAAACGTTGGTACAGAATGTTCCCTTAATTTTTAGCGTACATGTTTGTGATTTAAAATCCACAAAATCTCCTTGTAGTTCTTTGTTAATAGGAATCTTTCTCTACTTGGATTGCACTACCATTAAAGATAATATGCGCTCCAAATTATTTTATGCCTTTTCCCTTCCATCCTACTTTTTGCATTGCTAATATACCTACTCTTTAAGGCTTTCAGAAGATTATGTAGAGCTCAAATCCTATTCAAAGATTGCACATTACATGTACCAAAATATAAGTCGTGTTCTTTTTTTCCGATTGCACGATCGTTTATTATTCATACCGTATTGCATATTGACTATCCGGCTATAATGTTTAAGTTTCTGAACAGTGAACTTTTGACGGTATGGGTTGTTGACCCTATACAAATCCAGTTTATGACCAACCCCTAACCAGAGGGTCAGTATTTGTATAGCGTTTACTCCTTTAGAGAGATTGGGCTCACTACACCTTCGAGAGCGCTTTCTACCCATGGCCCATAGAGGTGGGTCGGTCCACGTCCTGACGGGGGTCCTGAGGGCTCTCAAATATTCCTTTCTTTCATCTGTCATCTTTATCTTCCCTATCGTTCATTCTCGTTTTTTGATAACATCTTGTCTCTCCTACCCTTTCTATTGCACTGGCCCTCCTGTATGCTAAACGCCCACCATGTGTTTGCCGTGCATGGCGACCCGTGTCGGAGGGAAGGTGTGACCTGGTATTTGAGGGACCTGTTTGTTTCCCAACTACTTCCTATGCTACTTTCTGCCTTGCAACTAGGCATACGTTGTTTACGTATTTTGGGGAACATTCCTCGTAGGTTTCCAATACTTGCTTAGGCCCCGGACTCTTCTAGACGGGCGGTCGGGAGCTAACCCACTCCCGATCAATCGGCTTGGACTAGTTCTTGTACTAAACTCCAGAGTGAACGGGGGTATCCACGGCGGGGTAGTACTGTGATATCTCCCCGCTATATATGTTCGTTCCACTACCCTAGCACCCCAGTGGGGTGTCCCCTTGTTGGACGCCATGATGGGTGGGGAGCACGGAGACGAATCCGCTTCTATGAAGCATAAAACAACCCCCTTGCCCTCTTCCGGAAGGAAGAGGTGATGGTTTGAAAGAACGGTGTATTTGAGTAGTTTCTTCCTTAGGGAAGAAGATAAACCAAAGAAGCCACGTTTCCTTTTGATGGCGTGATCGGAAGAAGGAAAAACATTTACAAGTCCTAGTGCGGTTCGTCACGCGCGACCCATTTAGGACAGTTTTGGTAAACTCCAAGCGGTGGTGCGTCAGAGGAATGGTATCATTCTCTTCGAAGCACGCATCGATGAGCAAATCGAAAAAATCTCGAAAACAAAGCCTGATTGCCGGCCTCCAAGTGGAAATGACCACTCACCCCACCCTTTTAACCCATGTAAGGGAGTGGTGAATCACGATGACGTTGCGTCCGAAAGTGAGGAGGAACTTGTGTCTTTCTTCAAGAGTCAGGGCGTAACGGAGGTGTCGAGGATCAAGAGGAAGGAGAACGGGAGACATCCCTACTCCTACTGATCCTGATTTAATCTCCCCTCTCACCCAGAGAGGATTAGTTGTGTTTTTATAATCTCCACGTGTGGCAGTATGTCTTCAACCCCATGCGTTGCTTTAAGTGTCAGAGGTTCGGCCACACCCAACAACGGTGCATGGCCCTAAGCCCTGTTTGCGCCAAGTGCGGCAAATCCACGCACGATACGGATCCCCGGATCCCTGTGCCTCCCTATTTCGCTGTGTTTACTGCGAAGGGGACCATGCGGCCAACTCGAAAATATGCCTTACATATTGTAACGAATATTGCATCACCTGCCGGAATTCGCTGCGCGCGGATTGCGTCATCTGCCTGCGCACCCCCCCTTCCCCCTGAACTGGACGGTTCCAGACTATTCGCGAGGTGCGTGGAAAGGTTGAGCAAGTGCCGGGTGTATCGAGACGAGCGCCGGCCAGGTATAAATGCGCCGCTGCCGGCGGCCGCGAGTCAGTGAGTAGCAGAGAAGTCAGTCAGTGTAAGTTGGTGTGTGTGTGTGTGTGTGTGTGTCAGTGTAAGTCTGTGAAAGTAGTAGTCGGAAGTAAGTAGCCACGGATCAGTTAGTGTATGTAATCAGTGAATAACCAGTCAATCCGTCAGTGTGTCTGAAGTGGAAGCTGTGCTGTAAAGTGTGCATTGCGGTGAACAGTGGTGCAGTGGGTGAACAGCAGTCAGCAATCCGAAGTCTGCAGTGGAAGCTGAGCTGTGAAGTGTGCATCGCAGTAAACAGCAGTCAGCAGTTTGAAGTCTGCAGTGGAAGCTGTGCTGTGAAGTGTGCATCGCGGTAAACAGCAGTGCAGTGGACCCTGGTGTGAGCAGGCAATTGTGGTCTGTGCAGGGAATTGTGGTCTGTGCAGGGCATTTTGGTCTGCGCAGGGCATTGTGGTCTGCGCAGTGGACCGTGGATAGTGCAGCGGACTGTGTAAATAAATAATTAGAAGACGTGAACTGTGTAAATAAATAATTAGAAGACGTGAACTGTGTAAATAAATAATTAGAAGACGTGAACTGTGTAAATAAATAATTAGAAGACGTGAACTGTGTAAATAAATAATTAGAAGACGTGAACTGTGTAAATAAATAATCAAGAGAACGGAGTCGTGTGTAAGAGAAATAATTAAGTGAAGAATACAAGGACAGTGTAATACGTGTAAATAGGTCAAGTAGTTTTTAGTGTAGAATTGATTACGAATAAACATTTTTGTTTAAATACCAGTGAGTTTTAATTCGCCACGAGGAACGTTACAATATGTGAGGGAGGGGGGATCTAAAAGATCAGAGTGACGGAGGAAGTACCTTTTCCTGAGGCGAAACGCCGATACGTAGTGAAGAACCCTGTAGATCTTGCTCGTTTATTTTCTAGTACTCTGGCCAAGACGGCAAAAGCCACAGCGAGTTGTCAGACTTCACCTGCTACTTCCCCAGTTGCTCATTTCCAAGTCAGGTATCTCAGTGGAATTCCCTGAGGAGACATCGCCTCTGCAAGGTGGGAAGATAATAATTCCCTCTAAATATGTTGCCCAAGAAAACCACACAGGCGAAGTCGGGCATAGTATCCACCTGTCTCATAGTATCTCAGTCCTGCTCGAAGGTCGATGTCACTCGCCCTTCTGGCCCAGACAAAAAAGATTTTCCCCCACTCTTCGACCACCTACCCCGATTCCTGAGAGCGATCTCTTAGGTCGTCGAAAAGTGCTGAGAAGGAATGTACCTCGGAAACTTCAGGTGGTGTGGAGAGTCTCTCCTTCGGGCATCAGAGGCATACACGGAAAATGGGGAAGAAAAAATCCTCTTACAAGCAAAGCAAATTAACATTTTAGTTATTGCTCTCCTCTCGTGGAACCTCAATGGCCTGCACATTCGTTTAAACAAATTAAAGCTGTTAATGTATAGACCCGTTGTTATCTGCCTGCCGGAAACAACTCTTCTGGAGAATTCCCTCGCCCTTCGTGGCTTTTGTTGCTTTTGGCAAGACATTGATGATGGCCTCCGGGCACATAGTGGAGTCGTTACATTAGTCACAGAGTCCCTGGTGTCCAAAGAAATAGACGTACGAACCACTTTTCAGACATGTTGCGTTCGTGTGAACTTCCGCACTATATCGATAACTATTTGCAACATCCACATTCCACATGGCCAATTGTCACAAGAGGAACTTGAAGATATCTTATCTCAGTTGCCCGCCTCTTTACGTATGGGGGGGACTTAAATGTCCACAATCTCGCCTTGGGTGGCTCAAGGACCTGCCCGAGAGGCAATATACTTGAAAACATTGACAACCAGAACATAATTCTTAATACTGGCGAAAGCATACATTTTACCGTGTTTTCCAACACTGTCGTCGGATCAGGCTCTCTGCACTCCTCTCTCTACTATCTTTGAGTGGACTGTCCTTGGCGACCTGCATGGCAGTGACCACTTCCCCATTCTGGTCAATTTCGATATTTGCGACCCAAAAGTTGCCTGTCCTCGCTGGTTAACCCACCGAGAGGAATGGGAAACATTTGAGAAAGAAATATGGATATCGGAAAACTGCCCAAACGATATCGAGGCTATGGTTGCCTATTTTGCTGATGCCGTTCTTCATGCTACCTCAACTACCATCCCGAAGTCGACGGGTGGCCCACGACATCCTCCCGTGCCAAGGTGCAATGTCGGCTGTGCCTCTGCGGTGCGTGATCGGAAACGGGCACTAGCAAAGCTTAGTAGGTTCCCAGCCATGGATAATCTGATCAATTATAAAAGATCACGAACCAGATTGACTATACCGGAAAGTAAGGACTCCTCCTGGAGAGCATATATTTCATCACTCTTTAAGCACGCCCGTTTTTTCTTTCGTCAGGATCTTTTCGCGTCCGCCTTGGTTATGTTATCTTCAAGTCACCAGTTAGAAAACGGTGTTCCCGAGGGATCAATTCTGAGTGTCACACAGTTTACCTTGCTATCAATAGTATCGTATCAGAAATTCCAGAACCTGTGAAAGCATCGCTCTTCATTGATGACTTTCCCATATTCTGCCCCTCGAAGAGCATGCAAGTTAATGAGATGCAGTTACAGCTTGTCCTCAACGAACTGCAAGAATAGAGCGTTACTTCTGGATTCAAGTTCACATCAAAATCCAGTTGCATGCACTTCTGTAGAATATATTACCTCCATAATCATCCTGATCTTTTCTGGGATTTCATCAACTTACATTCGTCGAATCCTCAGCTTTCCTTGGCCTGTCATTCGACAATGGTTTAACATGGTGAAATCACATTCAAAACTTGAAGAGACGCTTTGTATCTCCATTGAACCTCCTACTCGCCCTTACTGGTAGATTATGTGGCGCAGACAGAATGTCTTTTGCGCCTACATATAACAATCATCTGTCTTATCGTAGATTATGGGTATATTGTCTATGGATCAGCGTCTCCATCGATCGTCCGTTATTTGAATACCATACACAATGCCACCATGCGGGTCAGTACAAGCGCCTACCGCACGGGTCGCATTGAATGCCTCTTGGCCGAGGGTGGTGAACCATCCCTAAGCCAAGGCGAGGAACTGTAATCGGCTGCCTCGGTGCGAAAGTATTAGCCGTAAATACACCTTCGCGCCAAGCAGTTCTTCACCCAAGTCAGGACATCCTACGAACTCAGACAATCGTTACCCCATCTTCCGGGTATCTGTCTCTACATGCTCCTGCAGAAACTCGATATAAAATTCCGTATCCCTGTGTAATCCCCGCCCCAAATCTTGTTCCCCCTTGTTTCTCTGGCCTAAAATAGACCTGAGATTATCACTTCCCCAAATTCTTAACTCTCCCAGTTCATTTCTGGTGGAATTCCAGGAGACGAAATCCATGTATTCCGGCTATACCGTCATATACTGGTGGTTTCACCCAGAATGGTAATGTAAGGTGTACATTCTACTGCCACAGTGCCATGCGGATTCTTCGATTAGACTCTTCGTGCAGCGCTTATACTGCAGAAAAATATGCGCTCTTGGAGGCACTTAAGTTCACTGAATCGATGACATTAAAAGAAGCTCTGATCTGCAGTAATTCAAAAAAGCTCGTTCCAATCTATCTCCTGCTTCTCTTCTTGTAACCCTCTGACAATAAACACCCCAAAAATGAATAATTTACTGGTTCGTCGTTATAATTTGCTTCTTTGTTGGATCCCAGTTGGGATAATAGGGAACGAAATGGCTGACCAGGCAGCAAAGCACGCCACAAAGAAACTCTAGGTAGACATCCTCACAGTCCCAACAAACGATACCAAGCTGTTTATTAAACGTATTCTCATCGCATGGCAAACAGAGGTGCAGAACTCAGACTTTAAACGCACGAGAATCAAGGATTCCGCAAAGCCTTGGTTCTCTTCATCTCGTGGGTCAAGTGGGCTACGCCTTCGGATTGGTCACTGCCATTTCTCCCACGGATATCTCCGCGGTGACTCACCCCTACCTGCGTTAGTTGCGATACGGATCTTACCGTGGAGCATGTTCTCCTGCACTGTTCCAAGGTACGAGATAGAAGGTTTCATCGTGCTAGCTCTGTAGCACAGGTACTTAGAAATGAATCTTCTCTCTGCAAGCTTTTTAGTTTCTTACGACAGTCTGACATTTACAGCGTTATCTGAGAGAGGTGATTATGCCAATTATTTGGCTTATAATTGGAGACTTTAAAGTGTTTATCTGACTCTTTTCAGCCAACCCTTTTCAATAATTGAATATGTTTATGTTCAGTTTTACTTGCATTTTTACATTGCAAAAAAAAAAAATGTTTTAGTCTGGCACTGCTACAGTGCGTATTTACCTAAAAAAATCACACGGGCGCCAATGACCTTACCTGTTGAAGTTCCCTTAAACCTTCATCATCATCATCATCCCTGTTAGAGGACAAATATGGTAACGTAAATAGTTCATTTTATGACACTATAGAATATATTTGGTAACTCCTAAATTTGATGTTATGTAGTGTTAGGGGATTTCAATGCCCAAATGGTGAACGATGTCATATGCGCCGAGAATTTAGGTCAATATAGTCTTCATAATGAGAATAACGACATTGGAGAGCGGTGGGAATTGCCGGGTCAGTGTGACAATTAGTAGTACCCTATTCCCACGTCAAGAAAACCACAAAAGGGACGTCGATAATACCAGATAAAACCTGTACACAAATACATGTAATAGTAATCGATTCCCATCATGAAAGTAACGTATTGGTCGTTAGAACTTTCAGAAAACCAGTCTGTGACAGATTATTTCCTTTAAGAGCTAAATATAGTCAGACGATAAATATCACTTAATACTTGTAGAACAAACAAATTGAATCACAGCGAATGTTCCGAAATACGAAGCGTCTTTCGAAGCGAAAGTCCAAGGCTCCAGGACCGGATAGTATCCCCATCGCCGTCGTCTGCGGTATTTGCTCGTAGTGAAGTATTCGCGGACATCTACGACTCATGTCTGAGAGAAAGGAGAGACTCATGTCCTGAGAAATGTAAGACACAACTAGTACTTCAAATCCTTCTGATGTGCCTCTCGGCTTTCGGCCGCTGTGCATGCTCGATACTGCGGGCAAGGTTTTCGATCGTCATTAGCCCTTTTCATTACATCACTCCTATACTTTTAATGATGAATCATTACAGTGGAATGGATGCGTTTTAATACGTAAATTGTTAAGTTTGTATAATGTAATAAATTATACTATGAAATACCAACGAGTTTGTTGAGCCCAATTCGCATGTTTTGCCCCTAGGTCCGCGACACACAAGGAGTCTGCAAAACCGTTTGAGTTATGCGACTGCTCTCTCCTTTTCCCTCCCCACCACAAGCGCCCATTCTGCCGTGATAATTTCCCTTTCTGCTTGGAGTCCAGCCACGAGCCACCGTGAGCGCTCATGCTCTTCTGGGGCCATGAGGGTAGGCTAGGTTTAGGCTCTAGCGTTGCACACGAACGGACAGCCACACGTTTTGCCGTCAGCAAATGTTTCGGTGCCAAGGATCCACAAAACGTGAATTCTCGGTATACAAGCTTTAGACGAACCTACAGGAACAATATTCATCCCCTTTTGCTGTATCAGAGCCCCGAAAAGTAATATTAATGTTAACAATGAGATTTAATGTATTATTTACCATTGGGGCTCTATAATTGTGTGCGCACGGCGCGTAACACATTCAATTACCATAAACACTTCAACTGTAACTTCAAGTGTGGTGTGTGAAGCAAGTAGCATTCAATTAATCAAACTTCCATATTTGTGAATCAATGTTTATTCAGTTGTCCAGCTACAACTCCTCCAGTCTAGAGGTTGGAAGAAGCATTAACTTCACTGTTTTTTTCTGTAGAGTACTTCTCTGAACAATGAACATTTTCCAACAGTGTATTATTTTGGGAAATGAAATTAAAATTACCAGAACATGACATTCTTAAAGCATGTTTTAACAGTGAACATTGCACCTACTGTTTTTATGTGAAGGTTGTTCATGTCCTTAGTCCATAATGATTTCATCTGAAAAACAAATCGTTCTACTATGGCATTAAACCTAGGGAGAGTGAGAGAGTGAGAAAGTAGGCTGTTTGGATGAAAGTAGGAGTGCTTGTCACTGTTGGCTAATGATGACAACCGAACGGTAGTGAACACAGCCATCTGCTTTATAAATTCAGACATTCATGAAGGGTGCTGTGGCAGCATTGAAAGTTGGGACATTTGTCATCTCGAAATTGTTTTGTCAAGACACTGGGACAGAAGAAAGAAAACCTTTGAAAACCAGAACCGTCTCAGTAAAACTGGAACGTCTGAGACTCCTATAATATGAGAGAGGCTGTGCCATTTGTTACACCATGAGTTTTATTTATCATTCGTTAGAATTTGTCTTTTGTTTATCATACATAGAGTATATCATGTTTGCTTGCAGTATCTATTGATAATTATGATAGAGACAAGGTGTAAATTCACACAAGTGACACACTCTGGTAGTTGTGCGATAGCCACCATTCATCAGTCAAACTTGATTGTGAAATTTGTCTGTACAGTGCCTAATGAACTATGGATAGACATATGGTTGTAAGAAGATTATGAAACAAATTGCTTGTCAGATTTCATGTCTTTGAGTGCATACATTTTAAGTGATTTTTTTTTCTCTCTGTCATGTTGTGTTGCACAGCTCTGGTAGCAAAAGGGTAGAAGGGAAGAAGCATGGTAGCAGATGCAATATGTACAATTCTTGCTCGAAGTCCAAAGCAAAATACATTGAATCTTGATAACTCTTTCATTTTTTCATTTTTTTTTCATTGTTACAAAGCAAGAATTTCAATAACGTAAATCACCACCTGCAGTCTTAACAGCAAATATTTAAATTATCCATTAATTATTAGTAATATTGCCTTTCCATATAGAATAGAATCAAATGAAAATACAATTTACCATTAAATCAAATGGATTCTGAAATATGGTACTTTTTTATTAGCATCTGAATTTAAGAATGAAAATTGTTAAATTAAATAATTGGTTAAATAAAAGGAATGAATTTGTGACATCATCATATAGCATTTATTACTGTATAGTTTTGTGAATTTACTATTGTGTGTGTGTGTATTTGGTGTATTTGATTTCATCTTGTATTTAAAATACAATCCTACTTTCTTCAGGGATTTTACCGGGCTACGAAGGCAGCCCTTGGAATGTCTAAGAAAGATAGAGCCTTATCATATTTGCGAACAGGTCTTGTGAATTGCCCAAAGGCAGATGAACTCAAAACTTTGTACGAAGAAATTAACAAGGAAAATGGAGGTTTGTAGATGCACTATATTGTTGCTTCCCTCAGTGTTTTTATAGTATGTGCAGTATCAAAAAAGTTTGAATTGCAGATGGTGAACCATCAAGCAGTAACTCCACCTCATCCAAACCTCACTTGGTAAGTTCCCAATGATTTCAATAATGTTAATAATTACCAGCCCATACAACACAGGAAATTATAATATTGTGATGTGTTGCTCATTGTCGTTGTCATCATCATCATTGATCATCATCATCATGATCGTAATAATTTTTCAACTAACAATGCTTGTTATTGAGATTATGTGAATCCTTTTGTCTTGTGTTTACCAACTTTTATTATTTTTTGTCAAATTTAGGAAAAAGAAGAAACAAAGAAACACACAAAAATACATAACGGTGCTCAGGAAGAAGTGAATAGTGTGGTGGCAGAAAGATCTTCACGAAGTGACCAAAATAAATTCAGGAGCAGGTCGTCAGGAAGCCGTAATAGAAACAATAGTAAAGATCCAACTGACAAGGTAAATCCATAAAGTTTAGATTTTACATATAGGTGTTGTGGTGCGTTATTGTTGGCATTTTTCATGAAATAATTGTAAACGTCATTGCCAACAATAGTATTTAATATAAGAGCAGCTTTCGATGGCTTAGCCATCATCATCAGTTGTCTGCTGAATGGAAGCCACAAAACGACTACGACACAACACGACTTAGTCGTTTTGTGGCTTCCATTCAGCAGACAACTGATGATGATGGCTAAGCCATCGAAAGCTGCTCTTATATTAAATACTATTGTTGGCAATGACGTTTACAATTATGAGATTTTACATCTAACATCTTTATTGATGGTTTTGTTTTGTTCTGAATATGCTTCTCAAGGGGTTGATAAATTGAAGTTGTGAAAGATTTGTATTGTTTTGAATTAATGAAACTATATAATCACACTGCACTAATGTAATATTTATTGTAGGCCAGTGTACGAAGCGTGTCTGTTAACCGCTCATCAAATGAAAAATCATTGTCAAAAAGAAATAGTGAACCTAAAAGTGATGCATTTATTGATACTCTCGTCAAATTACAAACTGAATTGTCCCCTGAGGAGAAATCACCTCAACAAAAGGAACGTGAAGCTTTAATGGAGAAACAAAAGGTATAACCTGCAAAAGATATCTGATATTCCTTTCACCTTTCCACTAACCTAACTTAGGCTTGTTATGGTGACTAACTTAACCCACTTCATTTACCTCACAATCCATGAGTGATTTCTGTCATTTAAGTGACTTATGATTAAATATCAACTCTAGTGTTGCTTGCAGTCATGATGAAAATCTTAGCACAAAAAATATGAAACATAGGAATGGCACATTCTTCTTATTAACATATTCTCCCTTATTGTAATAAATGTGAAAGAATTGATGTACTTTCGTGAGAACATGGTGAACGACAACACACACTCAAGAGCGGAGCAGCTTCTTATTTATTACTTGAAACTTTTAAGGAAAATGATGCTTTACTACACATATTTATTTAATTAATTAATTAATTTACATCAAAAACAGTTAAAAAGTATGTGTGACGAGTTATGGGGAAGAGTTAAATTGAAGTTACATTTATGTCCAGAAGCAAAACAGGGGGCCATCTCAGCATTTGCTCAAGGATCAGGGAAACTGGAAGAAAATCTGATCGAGATGGGTGTCATTGACACAGAAGCTGAAGTACAATACTTGTTACAGGTTCTTTACAATTATACAATCCAAATGATATATAATACATTAAATATCATTGTTAAAATTAATATTACTTTAGTTTTGGATGCTCAGTATAGTCTCTAATTGTATAGAAATAGTTGTGCAGCAGAAAAGATTTTACTTGGGACTTAAACTTTTCTATCATATTTAATCGTTTAATGTCATCTGGCAAGGTATTGTAAAATAATGTACATGTATTGTGTGTGAATTTTTTGTAGTGAGCTGTTGATACTGTCACCTGATGAATATGATTACTACTCAAGTGTTGTAGTTAATAGATATATGTGTTTGCTGAAAATATATTTCCCCCTTAAGTAAGTCATTTTTAACAAAATCCACTGATTCATATATGAAGAGACAAGGTAATGGTAAGATACCTAGATTACTAAAGAGAGGCTTACAAGGATCATGGGGGTGGGATTTGCTTATTATTCATATAATTCTTTTTTTGTAATCTAAAAGTCTTGCCTTCCAAAAAATCTAAATGTTCTGGCCTTCAATTTAAGCAATTAACACAAAACATCCTTGAATCTGTCCAATGCACAATTTCCTATGCTATTTATGACTTTTAATTTATTCATTTTTAGTCACATTGTCTGTTGAGGGCGTAATACATTGACTGCTGAGCTGCTTCAGTCTGTATAATACATTGACTGAACAATACATTGCACTACAAAAGAAAACCCTTGGATTGCTCTTCCTTGAAGTGAATTACATTCATTGACAAAAATAAGTACATGTATACCAAACACTTTTAACTTGACATATTGACACTTCACAATGCATGGTAAGCTCCGGTATTTGGTCTATGCAGTTAATGTAAATTGTCCTTGAGCTTTTGCAATGTGTAGTTTCCATTCATCATTTGCAATATATAAACAGATTACCCTTTTTCCTGCCACTTGTTTTCCACTTTCATTCACTGATCTCGTGAATTTGGAATCAACTTGTTCTGATTAGGGATAAAACCCTAAAACAAATTTTTCCCTCTTATTGAATTAAATTCTAACTTTAAAAGTTCATTCCAGAGTTTTTATTCTTCAATGTATGTATTAACTACTGATATCTAGCAAATTCAAATTCATTCTTTACCTTTTGTCACGAGATTGACTTCAGATACTGCAAAAAAATAGTTTTTGTTCTATCATTCCTGATGATTCCTGGTGATAAACTAAAGGTTTGAGCCAAGACAAGTGTATTAGAAATAATCATAATTCACTTTTGATTTCATAGTGTATGTTACTAGTTGTTTTTTCATTTAATGTAATTCTTGTCATAGAAAATTTGATGTACAAAATCTATTTTAACAGAAGTTACAGGTATTTATGAAAGAGGGATATGAAGCAATGGAAATGGGCTCAACAAAACAAGCTTCAGAAAAGTATAAATGTGCTTTAGATATTATGGGTGAATGTGACATAAAGGTCAGTGGCTTATTAGTTTCAATTCCTTTTCTGTAATATTTCTAGAAACAAAAATTATTTCATGAAATAAACATGTTATAGGTTTTTGGTATGCCAGAAATCAATCGCATAGTTTTGAGGTACACCTTATCAATATGTTGGATTGAAACTCTGAATTATAACAACATTGTTCAGTCTGTTGGATGTTTGATGGAAATAGAGACTCTTCAAGCAGAAGATCTCCCAGCTGTTTATTATGGTTTGGGACGTGCATTTTATCGATTGAATAGGTAACAATATTTTTGGTGTAGATGTTTCTTTCTATGACAAATCATTTTTGGTAAATTTATGATTTGAATTTTTTATGTATGTGTATAAAATATTTTTTTTATTACTATTTCAGATGTACAATTTACTCTTCCACTTATCTGATAGCTAATAATGCAAGTACATATTTGATAGTGTACCCACATGCTCTTTCTCTTTAACTGACTTGACTAACATCACTAACTGATTGGCCATAAACATAGAGAATGTGTAGTCTTCCCAATTTGAAAGATACTTTACATGATAATGTTATTTTTTTTTCTTCTTTCTTTTCATTTTTTTTCTGAAAGTTTGTCAAACTTTTAACCTTGTATTTTTTCCCCTAAATTTTTGTACTGAAAGAATCAAAGTTTTTAATAAAAGTTCTATTTTCATGATCATTAATAAGTTTTTGCAAAACTTTCTCAGTCTCATTATTTTTCTGAGGATATATTTTATAATTTTTATCAATTTACACAAAATATAACAGTTTTAGAAACTGATTGGCATTTAAAAAACGAATGCCTCTGCAAAATTGCAAATTGAATTAGTTTTATTCATCATGTTTTTTCACATAAAGACATGCTGTCTAGGATTTCTAAAGTCATGTGGGCTTTTTTAGAGAATGTCACTATAATACACCTGGCACCAGGTGCATAGGTATTAGAAATGCGAAATGTGAGTTGAGAGTTCCCCTTTCCCTTAGCTATGAAATATGGCCAGCTTGTGTTTATTACATTTATTTGCTTAGTTATTTTTTTAAACAATTTTTATTACCATATGAATACTAAAAAGTTACAGTTTAATTGATGAAAATGTGAAAATTACAGAGAAATGGACAAAGTTGTAGAAAAAATAGCCTGTTTTTGTTCAAAATGAGTCAACTGCAATTCTATGAAACCTTTTTACATTATTATGGTCTTTACATTTTTCACTAACTGTACACTTCAAACAATAAATGTTTTTACCCAATTTATTTTCCTTTATTGAAAATTTCCTTATTTGAAATTTATTTTAATGGAATGATACAATGTACTTTTTAGTGTATAATTTGTTTCGTAATTATTACCTTCCTATCATGTCGGAATAAATTTAAATTAACGAGCAATTGGCAGGCCCAAGAAAGTGTTCAGAAGTTAGGTTGTATTGGTAACTGGGTGACCTAAGTATGAATCCCATTGCAAAGACTACTTGTAATATTTAAATATTTTTTTGTATTATGATATGTTTGTTTTATTTTTCATGATACATTTCTTGCATGCTTATCATGTACTTTGTGTATCTGTTTCAGGTTTAAAGTAGCTTTAGGTCATTTAAATAAAGGTTTAGAAATGATTGAAAATATGGCTGAAGTTGTACCTCATCCTTGGCCAGGAACAATCAAGTTGATTGTGGAGACAACTAAAGTGGGTTTGAAGGTAATAATCTTAAATCTTGTGGTTGTTTTAAATATTAATCTAGGCGATATTTTAATAAAGTTGAGGAATAATGGGAAATCTGAGATTTACTATTGGTTTGAAAAGTCATGGAATTGTCAAGAAATTTTGTTAATTGCTGGAGAGAACCTTTCTCTATGTGAAATTATCCTCCATGATTTAACAAAGTAGTTGAAATGGAAATTTGGAACATTCAGAGGAGATGAAACAATGGGAAATGCTAGATAAAAAGGGGAAATTAAAAAACAGGTAATTACTTTTGATTTGCAAATAAATGGATATGTAGCCTTACCTTGTATCAATTATTTCCAGTCCACATAGGTTGAAATTGAACTTATTATTGTGACTACTTTAAAAGAAAAAAATGTATCTTTTAAATTTCTGAAGCAATTTAATGCTTCAATGAAAGATGATGCTTTTCAATATTTTTTTCTTTTGTCTGCAGAAAAACATATTTTGACTTGTGTTTATGACCTACATGCTAATTGTGTCAAAATAAGTTGTCTTCTATTAAAAAATTCTACTAAAAAAAAATTTGTGTGTAGAAGGAGGCACATAGGGGCCTTGGTTTTATCTCTTATATGTGGGAACTCGTATGACTAGAAGTGGGATACAGTATGCATGAGGTTAGCTTGCATTTTTAATATTATTAATCTGATGTACAATCTCAAATTTTTGTGATATTGATATCAACTTAATTTTTGGGAATGCCTTTCACACTGGTCACTGTTTACCAAATGATCAACACTAAAATCTCTACAAGGGGGAAAAGCACTGTTCAAAATGCATGAAAATGCCATCTTCAATAGCGCACAACTTACACTGATCCTGCTTCTTTGAACACAATGAATTCATATAATGAATAAGCTCTCAATGAAGTTCTCAATAGCAGCACCTTTCAATGATAAGCTACGTTATTTTGCGAAGAATATTGTATGGATGGAAATCCCTTGATTTGTGCCCTTTGTCAAAATTGCTCAAGAACAAAAACAGTTAATCACCTAGCTTGCTCCATAGGATAATTTAATAGGATAATAATAGGATAATTTGTCAATGTGATTGAATATTCACTTTTAATTTCTTTTTCACATTGAAGTATTTTATCATACTTTTTCTACTGTTGGAAACTTCCTCAAGCCCTCTACTTTGTTGAGAACTCTTGTTTAGCATCCAGAGCAAACTTTGGGTAATAAATAGAAAGAATCTTAAAAACAACCAAGCAATTATATCATTGTGTTTCCTTAATTTCAGGGCAAAAAGAACCAATGACAGAGGGTGAACTTACAAATTGTCAAGTCATTATGTGCTCAAAAAGTCTATTCTGAAACAAATTGTTGTGTAGTTTTGATTTTTCATTCATTTAATTCATATTTGAAGTGATATTTAATTAATATTTTAAGTAAAATGAAATACTGTACAATTTTATTCAGAAGAAGAAGGGGCTGGTGAAGTGGGAAAACCTAGGGAAATTTGTTTCAGGATAAGTGGCCATCCTTGATATTCATCTGATACTGTTTTTGTTCACACTTCCTGTGGTATTGAAAATGGGTTTTTGCAACCTCTCCAAAAGTTTTATTTTAGAACTGACATTTCAGACACTTCCAGATTTTTGAAACTTTTATTTTTTGAAATTTATTATAATGATACTTGTTGCGAGAGCCAACAGTATAAATAGGCCTAGTTGGAAATAAATTGTTTAACCTTTAAATTATAAAATCAATTTAAGTGAATCTGTCAAAAGAATTTCCTTTCTCAGGAGTCTCTAAATAAATTGTGTTATGAATGCAGAACGTATCGTGAACCTGATGCTGTTTGTAGATATAAAGAATGTCTAAATGTGAGCTCTCACATTTGCCCTTCAGAAATTATATTTTACAGGTGAGTTGTTCAGTACTGTATTTGAAAATATTACTACTACTACTAAATCTTTCACTAGTTTATCAATATTACAAATCTTTTCTATTTAAGCGATCCGGACTTTGTGGGCTATGTTGTGATTATATGCCAAGAGAATTGTAAAATAACATACCATGTAGGTTGTTGGAAGCATTATAAAGAGTGTCTGTCATCAGTGGGAAAATTATCAGATAAGGTGAGAGAACCAAAATACTCGATTCTTAGTGCTTTCAGTTGAAACCTTTTCATTAATCTTGTACACCACACGAATCTGTTGCCAAGAAGCTGCACAAAAACAGAAAAAAAATGTTTTAAAATTAAAGCAGAAATTGGATTATTCAATAAATGCAAGAAAATACTCCAATGTTCTATTATGGAGCATTTTTACTTTTCCAATGTATACATACATGGTACTATGACGTTTAAAATCTTTCTTATTCAACGAAATGTTTTAGGTAGATAGATATATTTTGTTTTATTTTAGCCATCTTAGCTATTTGTGTATTAATTAAATACTATAAAATCTGTCTAAACCAGAACTTGTACAAAGTGGAAGCCTGCCTTAACCGGAAAATTTCTCCTACTGTTAAGTTAATTGGCATTTTACAAAGCGTAAAATGGAACCTGGTCAGCGTGGAACGGAAAGGTTTTTCATGTCCTGCATGGGAGAAAATCTTTATAAAATGGAATTCGTGTGAATTTAATGCAATTGATGCATTCAATGAATATTCGTAATGGAATGAATGCATCTGCAAGTATGTTTTAAAGTATTTGTCCCCGTGACACGGGATTTCGTCGTAGCAGTTGCACAATGATGGAGAAGAGCTTCAGTTGTCATGTAGAATTCGACCCTTGGGTTGCTTCTTTCGCAAGGTGTGGCCCACTGGGGAATTCCCTTCCTCCTGTCTCTCTCAGCTAAGGTGTAAGGGTTTCATGTATTGCCCTGCCCTGTGTTGATAATCGTAACCCCTCGGCCAGAGACACATTACTCAAGACCATTCAAGGGTATCAGAAGGACAGTTACAGTACTCAGGGTTGTGATGCATTGTGCGTTGAGAGTCAGCAGCAGCAAGCAGCCACTAATAGGCAGTGAGGTGGCGTGTATTTTTATGAGTTTAACAACCAATTTAACATTAAACTCTAATCTTAGATGAAAAAGTCAAACTTACAGAAGCAAGAGAAACTCAAAAGCTGTCAATGAAGAATATTTAGTATTGATTTATTGGCGTTTTCTTCCATATATACGTTATGTATGTTCACATATTTCAAAAATTATAATTAAGTCATGTAATTTACTCCAGTTTCAGGACGGAATAGTCATAATATGAACTACCCTGCGTAAAATAGAAATCTCCTTAATTGGGAAAATTTGTTTGTCCTGATCAATTCCGGTCGAGGCAGATTTTGCTGAAAATATAAACATTTAGAGGTATATTACATTAACTATTTTCACAATTAATTTTCTATTTGTTTATAGTTCTTCGTTTTTTTTTTAAATTGTGTAATTTTATCACAATTTTTAATTTCAAACTGTAATTTATTAAATAATTCAAATCATTGATCAAATGTGTTGTTTTTGCTTACACAGTTTTACTTTAATTACTGAATTTTCTGCCAATCTTGTTTATCTTTGGATTTTGTTTGCCATGTTTCCTGTTATATAAATACTTTTAATAAATATTTTGTAAGTAACTGTAAATGTGTTAGCAGGGTTGTGCTTTTCTTTTCTATCTTCATCAAATGTAATATCTTTAGTTACTGTAACAGTTTTAATCCCCCACAAATTTCTTAATTACTTTTCTATAATTCTTTACTTTTTGTGTTCTTCAATAGTATTGTTATAATATTCTACTTTATTTTTCTTATTTATTTATTTCTTGATCAATTGATTTACAGGCAGCAGTAAAAACTACTAAATACCTGAATCGGGCTACTAACATTTTGTATGATAGTTAATATATATAAATATAATAATAAATCTCGCACATAGTTATGCAGAAAAATAGAATACTTTGTTGGCTTCTTAAGTTCAGAGTTTGAAATGAAGTAGAAATAAAAAAGATTTTATGTTATATCAAGGAGTTCATATATTGGTTATTCATCCTATCTACTTTGCTACTTTGAAAGTTCGAACACTCGGCGAGGTAACAATTTCTTCCAATAGACGATTCCAAATTCCATTATTTTTATAGTTATTAGCTCGATTTGATAAGAGGTTTTGCTTATGGAGTCATTTAAATTTGACTTTGGTTAGTTTAAAACTGTGACCTCTCAAGTGGGTAATTCTAGATCGGGTAAAGATGTCTTCTAGTTTGCGATATCGGTAAAACCCTGTCACAACCTGCAAGGTTTCAATGAGGTCTGCACGAAGACGTGTCTCACTGAGAGGAGACAGATTCAATTCTCTAAGACAAGCATTGTATGGGAGATTTCTCAGACATGGTACTATTTTGGTGGCTTTCTGCAGTATGTTCTCCAAAGTTAAGATGTCCTTGTTGAAAAGGGTTCTGAATGATGCTGCCATATTCAATAATTGGAATGATGAAACTTTGGTAGAGAAGTTTAAATGATTTGCCATTAGATATTTGAAGGCTTTCCTCAGGAGATAAAATTTTTATTTGCTTTTTTAGTAATATAATTAATATGTTTCTCCCATTTCAAGAAGTCTGAAATTATTATTCCCAGGTCTTTGATACTGTTTTCCAGCTTCATTCTCTGTCTGTTTAGAAAGAGTAGTAAATGAGGTTTGGTTTTACCAATGTGGATTATGGAGCTTTTTGCCTCATTCAGATGAATAAGCCAAATCTGCAACCATTAAGAGATAATCTTAACTAATGTAACTACATTATTTCTTATCTTGGTTTCCTCCCACTTTTTCGGTTCTCGTGTGGTTTTAGCCATTTTGTGTGCTTTATATATCTTTTTGCATAAAGTATTTCTTACCCTTTTTTTAAGAAAAGTTTGTTGTGTCTCCAAGCCCCCGAGGGCGTTGAATGCTTTGCGCTTTTGGTGTAATCCTCCATTTATCAGCACGGGAGTAATCCTCCATTAACAACAGTATGTCATATCTGTCACAGTCAGTTGTCAAGAGGACCGCAAAGTAGCATCTCCGCGTATGCGCCTCCTACTACATGCCCCTACATCACTACTCGGCTGCTAGAATTGGGAAGGAATTAGGATTAGGATTAGGGTAGGTTTTAGGACACTACGCACGGATTGGGCTGGCCGTTGTGAAGCATGCAAACTCATTTTGTCGTAACAAATTTCACTTGAGGTTCTACAGGTATTCTACGGGTATCAAACCCAGAACTTCAGTGGTGAAAGGTTAGCAACTTCGCCACTGATCCTCAAGAGCACTTCTTTTCAATTCCATTTTGTTTCATTTCATTCAGTGTGCTCTTTCAATTGTTTTAACTGTTGCCACCTCATCTGAGGATTGTATGATGATTTTTATAAATTCCTTTTTTAATTTTTACTATATCTGTATTTTATTTATCTAATATATCCTAATAATTCTTTAAAATAATCAGCTTTCAAATTCATAGGGTCTCTATTACATATTTTAATTTCTCCTATTCAATTTGTACTTTTCCCTTTGTAATATGCATTACCTCTGTTTTTTGACATGATCAGTTACTTTGGTGTTCCTTGTACGTTCATTTTTACATTGGAGAATATTGCCCAAACTTAAGAAAAAAGCAGTATCTGCCAAAAATTGCATATTGAGATATGCATATCTCTGCACTCGGAAAAATCAGCTACTCCTACTTAGCTTATGTGTATCTATATCTATATCTATATCTATATAATGTTGTATCTATAATGATATAGAAGTTGTTTGAATTAAAAACACAGGATCAGCATCTTCTTATGGTTGTTTGCTTAGAAGAATGCAAGTGAAATTTCATAGTGATGATCCATAAATAGATCTTATCAGATGCATTAATTGCAGCGGGCAGCATTCATTCAGGTCAAGGGACTAATCCATAAGCAGGAGGCAGCAATACAACAAGTAAAAGCCAGACAAAAAATCAGATATCTAAGGAAAAAAAGAAAAAGAAAAAAAAGAAAAAAAAAGAAAAAAGAAAAAACAACAACAAACAAACTTGTGTGCCCTGAAAATAAAAGAAACATGACATACATAGAAGCAGTTAATAAAAGCACAAATTGGCCTGCATTAGTAGTGAAAGAACTAATGCCTGCAATAACTCGCTGCATAGAAAAGTATTTTAATGAAATTCACAACAACAAAATCAACAAAGAAGACTTAACTACAAACACTCATAGTGAAATAGTAAATGAAAAAAAATCTTCAAGACCCCTACCAAATGAGGCAGAAAGAAATCCAGTGGCTGCTCCTGCAGCCACGTCCAGCAAAGAAGTATCGGCACAAAGTACGACTTCCTCAAACAAAAAACGTAATCATCCATCACTAATGATCAAGACACAACCACTGGCTCAGAGACAAGTTTGATGGTAAGTGCGGTAAATAATGATTACCAATCCATTGATACAAGAAAAATCCTGAATAAGAAGAAAGGATGACCCAAGAGGAAAACCAAGAAAATAAGTAGGATCAACACATCTTAAAGCAGCAGAACCTCATTCCAACCATGGAAAATATTATTCAATGGAACATTAATGGCTGTATCGTGGATTATTGTGAGCTGAAATTGCTACTGGTCAATCTCACTCCAATATGTGTGCTTACAAGAAACCCATTTTAAACTAGAAGACTGGTTCAATTTAAGAGGTTATAAGACGTTTCACAGTCACATAGAACCTGATAGACAAGCTAGTGTTGCCATATTGATCATCAATACACATCCTGCATACAAGTCCGAGTTAGAACACACCAAAAACACTTGTAGAAATTAGAGACATTGACGAGACTTTTTCAGCAAATGACGTAGCAGCTGCAATCAGGAGGGTCCTAGACACACCGACCGAACAAATAAGCAAGTATTGCAGACTATATAAGCAAGCACACGAACAGCGACAGTCTTGCTACCTACAGACCTAGCCTCACAACTACTGAAGAATGACAAGAGTAAAATAAATATAGGATGGGTCAACTGCCAGATGCGCGAGAAGCGACAAGTAACAAGATGCTTCAAATGCCTAGATTTTTGGACACATATCCACCAACTGACCTGACCGTAGAAATACATGCTACAAGTGCGGAGAAACAGGGCATCAGATAAAAGACTGCAGCAAGACACCCAAATGTGTCATATGCAAGGATAAAAATCTAAATGATTGCCACGTGCTAGGAAGCAGAAAATGCTCCTCATTCAACGCCGAAATAAACAAGCAAAGTAAGCGACAAAATAAGTGTTCCTACAAGTTAACACACAAGATCTACTTGTGCAAGTTGCAACTGAAAGAAACGTGGACTTGTTGATTGTTAGCGAACAACCGACAACCGACAAAAACACGTGGTACGACATGTGGTATCAGGATGCTACGGGAAGAGCCGGCATAATAATACATAATAAGACGCTGAATATCAGGAACCACAAGAGAACGAAATACGGGTTTGTATGGCTGAAAATGGCATTATGAGAATTTATACCTGCTATTATTCCCCGAACGATTCGCTAGAAAAATTTCAGAAAGATATCGATGAGTTGGAGGCTAGCTTGAAAACGTGTAAGCGCGAGGTACAGGTATTAGTGGCAGGCGATTTCAACGTTCAGTCCACCGAATGGGGAGAGACGCGCTCCGATAGAAGAGGAACTATCATATGTGAATTCATTGCAAGAAATGATCTGATTATCTTAAATAGTGGGGATGAGTACACCTTTCAACGTGGAGTCGCATAATCTATTTTAGATTTGACAATAAGCTCCACTAAGCTACCTAAAGGCATCACTGATTGGTCAGTGCTCGACGGCCAAACCCTGAGTGACCATCGGTACATAGGATATTCGACTCCATTAACGAAGGGGCTGCAACATGTCAAAACGCGATATAAAGGAAGACAACCTTGGAATCCCAAAAAACTGAATGAAGACAAGGCAAAATGCTCCTTGGAAGAATCCAGGTTGCTGTTTAACATGGGTTGGACGAAAATGTAGGAAACGCTTGAGGATATGGTCAAGGCAACGGAGGAAATAGTAGTAGCAACTTGCGAAGCATCCATGCCTAGACGTATATGTCCGAAGAGGAAACAGCAAATGTATTGGCGGACACCAGATATAGCCGAATTACGAAGGAACTGTAACAAAGTGAGAATAATAGCGACAAGGGCCAAGACGAATCTGCACCTCAGGGAACAAGAACTCTCCAAACGGCGTAAGAGAGAAATAAAAAGAAGTAAAGCCAGAGGCTGGAAATATCTCTTAGAACAGATAGATAACGATCAATGGGGCATGGCTTATAAAATTGTAAATAAGAAATACAGGATGGACTGGAAGATACCTGGATCGAATGACTCACAATAGATGAGGAAAGCTATCAGGGACCTCTTTCCTACTAGAGATCCTTGGACGAGACAAAGACAGAGCGACTTCACGGTTGACGCAGCAGATTACTTCATGATAGACGAACTGAGGAGAGCGGCGAAAAGCATGAAAACTGGGAAGGGCCCAGGTTTCGATGGAATTCCCTGTGAAATACTAAAAATAGTGGCACAGGAGTATCCGGAATGCCTTTTGTCAATCTATAACCGCTGCCTTGAGGATGGGATATTCAAGACGTGGAAGAGACAAAAGCTGATACTCCTCTGAAAGGGCAACAAGCCGGTAGATCAGACGTCATCATACAGACCACTGTGCCTCCTTGACACCATGGGTTTAATACTCTCTAGGCTTGAGGGACTCGTATGCTTTTCTCACAGGCAATATGGATTCCGGAGAGGCCACTCGACGACGGATGCCATCCTGGAAGTTATCGATAAAGCAGACGCAGCCAGAAGAGGAGTCGGCAAGAAGAAGGGATTCTGTGCGCTCGTCGCAATTATCAGAAACGCCTTCAACTCGCTAGGTGGAAGGACATTATAGAAGTGTTAGTTAACAAGATGATTCCGGAATATCTCATAAGGCTTATCGAAGACTACCTCCATGAAAGGACGATAACTTTTGTGGACAGTATCAGGATAGAAGAGAATGTGACGTTCGGTGTTCCTCAAGGGTCCAGACTCGGGCCATTTTTATGGAATGTCCTGTATGATTACATTCTAAGCATTGACCTGCCGAAAGATACGCAGCTCATAGGCTACGCTGACGATACGCTAATAATAAGCCACAGCGTTGACATTGAACTCCTCGAATTGAGAGTGAAGGAAGCGCTGTTTAGGGTTAAAAGATGGTTAGATAGACGACAGCAACAGATGGCAGTGCAAAAAACCGAAGTTGTCTTAATCACCGACCGGAGGGCATTTCACTACCCAGATCCCCGATTGGGAGGGGAGAGAATCAGCTGGAAGCGGCAGATAAGATATTTAGGAGTCGAAATAGACCATAGACTCAGCTTCGGGTCCCACATAAATGTGATGGCAGAGAAGGCGGCGAGGGCAGGAGCTAACATCGCAAGAATGCTACCGAACGTCTGTGGACCGAGAGAAACCAAGAGAAGAATGATATCTGGCATAGTTCTCTCACAGTTGTTGTATGCTGCTCCAGTCTGGGCGGGTACGCCCAAGTACAAAGACGAATGGCCTTAAGGGTGGCGTGTGCCTACCGCAGTGTCTACTTGCGCAGTGCTGGTATTGGCCAGTACACCACCTATCGACTTAATAGCCATGGAAACGAGGACGTACCTCGTCTTGAAGGAAGCACAAGCAGACAGTCATCTCCCTCCCAAGCAAATTGAGAGTGTTAAAGCAGAAGCATGGGAGTTGCTCCTTGAAGAATGGCAAGGAAGATGGGATGGGGATGTGAAAGGCAGATGGACTCATCGGTTGATTGCAAACATTGAGAGATGGGTTAGCCGAAGTTTTGGGGAGGTGGGTTATTACCTGTCCCAGGCTCTTACGGGACATGGGGCTTTTAATAAATACCTCTACGATTTCAGGATCGTTGAGAGGCCCACATGTAGTATCCGTCACGCAGACATAGATGATGCGGAACACACACTATTTCAGTGCAAGGCATGGGACGCTGAACGAGAGGCTTGTAATGCCAACCTCCAACGAGTAATAAATCCAGACATGATCGACATGATGCTGAGCTCGCAGGGGAAATGAAAAACCATAGAGAACTTAATAGTTAGTATTATGAAGAAGAAAGAATTAATACAGAGGAAGTAGAGCATCTACTATCAGCCAATCTCCTGCGTGAAGTAATGTCTAACGACGGTTTCTGCGTGGGAGAGAATGCGGTTTAAGAGTCGGAGGTTAGGTTTTTAGTCGGTAACCCAGTTGGGAGCCCAGAGTCAGTAACCCAGTAGGGACATCACCAGCTTCACTGGTATCCATAAAGAATTTTCCTCCTCCTTAAAGAAAAAGAAAAGAAAAAAAAAAGAAAAAAAAAAAATAATAATAATAATAATAATAATAATAACAACAACAACAACAATAACAACAACAACAACAACAACAACAACAACAACAACAACAACAACAATTGAATTGAATTTATCATCACCAGAGAAAAAAATTACAATGTACAAATGAAACAAATAAAACCATCACCTTGAGATATAACAGAAAAAAACAACAACAACAAAAGGTTAGTGTATAAATTTACATTTAAGTGTAGTAAATTTAAACAAAAGACTAAAAAAAATGTTGTATAGACTTTGTATTACGCGCACTTGTTAGAGACAGATGTGTTATGTTTTTCATTTAGTGCAATACCATTTGTGTTCACTGTCCAATCAATTAACTATTGAGAGAACTGTGGCAACTGAAACATTTCAGACAATTTGTTAACTATTGTTATGCCTTTAACAGAATTCAAACGATTGCCATCACATAAGAAATAATCACAAACAAAACATAGTAAACTTGTTATAATTTACGTAATTAAAACAACAAAAGTATAAAATTAAAAATATTTTATTATTAACTGCAGATTAACTACAGAAATATACTATCAAAAATACAATCCAATAATAACAAACATTCTATCATTAACAATTATTTTCTAATTAATAAATAAATTATAAATTGCAAACACATTTTATCATTAATTTCAGATTATTATTTTAAATAACTAATCATTTGTAATAAAAATTGCAAATGGCAAAATGCACCAGGCAACAAGCAAAAAAGAGATTGCGTTTGACCAAAGTAAAATATGGACAATATATTGTCGGTAAAGTTTTTTAGCCTGTTTGTTTTTATAAATAATTATTTTGTTGTTTTTGTTCTCGTATTTTCTATTTTTATGTTTCATCTAGTAGTTTTAGTTTCTTTTTCAATTCTCTTTTGGAAGTAACTTCTACTATTTTATCTGGCAGTGAGTTGAGCAGTTTTGGAATAGCTGTTTTTAAGAATTCTTTCTCCAAATTTATTGAAAGTCTCTGGTACTATGAAATTGTGTTTCTTTCTAGTTTCAAAATTGTTAATACTGATTTTTTCTATATTACTCGTTAAAAAAAATAATAGCAAATAAGAAACAACAAAACAAAGAACATAACAAATAACAAATATCAACAAAGAGCAAACAGCAAACAAATTGTGGGGCATGACTTGTATTGAAAGTAGAGTATTTGTCCTTACTCGATGGACAATCATATGTTGTTTGCGAATCATTGTTTAGTGACACACGAGTATAATAAAAGCAATGACCACTTTGATTTTGAAGAGTTATCAAAGACACACAAGGGAGATTTTTGTTCTCAGCCTGATAAGAGAGGCAATTCTCAACCAGTCATTCTTTAGAATGAAATATATTGCAAGTGTCAACCCACCAATCGTCCACTACTGCTGAGAACACACACTGAATACTCTGTACTAGCACAGTGTTGTAAACATTACTCTCATGTACAATGATTTCTTAACTAAGCATTCTAACATCCGAGTTTCTTACAATTTATGTAGTGCAAAAAATCAATGTGTGAAGTAAAGTGCAAAAAAATCTCTTTTGCCAAATTTGGCCATGAGGAATGTGAATATTGTGAAGCTTTTAAACTACATGGCCAAAAAACTTGAATAATGAAACCCAATGATGATTGTGGGGAATGATGCTTGTGGAAAAGGCTCATTGATGACGCTAAAGAATCGAGAACGTTTTACCAACATCAGTGTAAAAATCCTGGAAAAGATACATTATTTGTGACTGCAGACCTTCAAGAAAGTGATATTGTTTCTGTGAGTACGCACTTTTAAAAAAGCATTATTTTCCAAATGTTTAACAGTTTATAAGAGTTTTGTCCCTATCGGAACAAACATTCTTGAAACCAATTCCCATTTTGTGGTGTGAAGCTGTCACTAGCAGAAAAAGGAAGACTTTGTGAATAATTTTACTATTTTGTAAAGGGCTAGAGATGCAAAAACCATTGTCATCTTGCTTGATAATTGTTCAGGCCAAAAAAAAAATGGTGTCTGTACATTTTTCGGCCATGATTATAAACTCACATGATATAGCTACAGAAACCACCACTCTCAACTACTAAGAAGGTGGCCATTCTTATATGGCATCTGGCAGCTTTCATCAAACATTGAGCAGTCATTGAAATGGCAGGATTAAAATGTATGATTTCCAGGATTTCTATGATGCTGTTAACTCATCCAGACATCCGTTGAAATAAAACAAATGGGCTATTTATTTTTTTTCCAATGGCAAGGTTGTACATCAAGGTAAAAACTGAAAAGTGATCCCAACCGTGACTACTTGGCCAACATGGCATAAGTCAAACAGTTTCATAGAAAGTCAAGTTTGATTTTTAAAAAGCCCTCAAAAATTCAACAACAGATGTGGAGTTTTTAATGAACAAAGTCTTGAAGAGACCTTGTTATTGGAATTGGTGAGATCCCAATATCACCATCCTTACCAAAGCTTTCTGGGTTCTCCAAGGGCAAGAGAGGTAAATTACTATGAGAACTTGGCCAAGCTATTCCATAAAACCGGAAAGCTGACTGAACATACCATTGTATGTGTAGAAGTGTGTGTTCTTTTATTACTCAGTCAATTTTGTGAACCGTAATGATTTTATTGACAAGTTTTTGTTAAATCAAGTAAATAAACTTAATGAAATTGAGTTTTAATAAACTTAGTACATATCATTTAATCATTACTGCATTTTATTCTCAAATTAATAAGTATAATAGCATTGCTTATTAAACAATGCAGTATTCATTCCTATCCTCACTTTTAATAAGCATAATAAATAGGTGGATGCTAATAATGCTTCGCCATAATGCAGTAACTGCTTTACTTTATTGCTAGAATAAAAAGAAATACTGTATGTTATAATTTTTATAAAATGGTATTTAAAAATCCAATTCAACTAAACAGTTACATAATTATTTTGTTCAAGATCAGGGCAGCTTGTCAAAGACCTCCATTTTCTCAAAACTTGGTTTTGTGTAAATACTGCTTTTTTCCTTGTGAGGGCAGAATACTAGATCAGTATAGATAGCCTGGTCATGGCTATACACTGAGCTTGGCTCAATGCTTTTAAATTATTTTTTCGTTTAGTGAATTGAATATACTCTTTAACTCCATGAAAAATCATTGATATTACCAAATTAATTGCACACATGCAATTAAAACTCCACAGCTACCTATCTGAATTCAGAAAAAGGATCAAAATTGTTTAATTAAGTCACTATAACACAAACGTAGCCAAGATATTTCCAGTTGGTCATGAAACATAATAATATTCATCACAGATTATGTATCTACATTAAAGATTGGTCGACAGTAGCGAGACTAATGGAACAACATGAAATATTTAACATGAAAAATTAAATGTTTTACATTTAAGATACCTGTCTTTTCTTTTCATGAGAAGAAAATGGTTGGTCTGCCAAAGTTTGACAAAGCCATGAAACATTTGGAAATCCTGTCTTCCAAATCAATGTCTTGCATTTGCAAATGTTTCTTTATCCTCTAAGTTACTGTGGTGATTATAGGTACACAATGCAAGGCCCACTAAAATAGATCTTTTTACCAGGAGAGCTGGCTCGGCATCAACTGATGTCACTGCACTCCCTCTGAATGGGAGGTCCTAGGTTCAAGTTACGACGGAGGCAGGATTTTCGACACTAGCTTCTCAGCTGGTCGAATTCTGTTGCAAGGAGAATTCTAGCTGGCTGCTCTCATGGGTAGTTTCCCGTGGTTTCTCCGATCAACACCAAGCGAATGCCAGAGCAGTACCCTACAAACGGGACACAAAGAGCGTGATCTTTCCTACCTCTTCCTTGTTCTATCCACTTCCCTTACACACACTTATACTAACACGCACTACACAAGCATACATGCCGAGAGACCAGTCAGGAGGTTAGAGCTTGTCCCTGCTGGGGCAGTGCCCCACTGGTTGGAGAAACTGGTTGGGGAAAACCCCACTAGCGGATGTTAGGTTGGCGACGGATCTTGCCATATAGTGAGGAAAAGATCACTGCCACTTCCCGAGGAAAAATGCACTACACTTACGGGACTAACGACTGTGGTAGTTATTGTGCGCCGAATCACTAAAACAATCAATCAATACATCTTTAATCATAACTTTCTCGTGACATTTATATTAAAATCTCCCATTATTATGCAATCATTCATTGTCATTTTTATTTCTTTTGTGAGAATGCCAATAAATTGTCTCATTAGCTGCATTTGGAGAGTGACAAACAGCAAGTAATGAAACTTGTATTCTTTACAAAATTATCTAAATTAACCATCCTATGTAGTCTGACTTAACGTTATCTGTTTTAATGATTACATTTTTCCAAACTTAAATGTTGGTAAAAGCTTTAATTATTTTCAAAAAAAAAGAAAGAAAGAAAAAAAAGAAAAAAAGGGAAAAAAGGGGGGGGGGGAAAGGAAAAAAAAAAAGATTTACCTTTTCCATTTATTCCGTAGTTGATAACTTCAGTAAAACTTTCTCAGTGCAAATTCTCAAGGGACCAGTATTTTTTTTCCGCATTATGTAGAATTTACATTTGCCAGGACTATGGTTTATGTTCACATTGGTCAGATTTTCACGTTATATACATTTCGCATTTAACAAGTTTCACTGTGTTTTGCACGTATTTTAGCGCTAAAAATTGAAGACTAGGTACTGATTTCTAAAAACTATAAACTAAAAATAATTGAAATCAAAATTCTGCCAAGCACAGAGCTGTTATTAACAGTATTGTGATTTTAGTATACTGATTACAATAGTGATACACACAATAGTGATTTTAGCATACTGTCAATAACAGTGAATAATCTATTAAATAATATTTCTAAATTATAGAATGAATTGTGATTTGCAAATCATTGCAATTCTCTATTTATTTGATTTTAATTACGAGATAATGCAGCTAACGTTTTTTTATAATTTATATTTGAGTGAATTAGTCATTCATAAACCCTTCTGTTTATTAATTACTATTATTTACATTTTCATTTAAATATGTATTGAAAAGCTGAAAACACACGTGCATAGGTGACAATAATTTCATAACCCCAAAATTTACGAGAAATAAAAGATGCACCAGTTTGAAATTACAAAGATCATGTCATTCTTCTGCAGAGTGAAAACTGAAAACAACAACAACAAACTTTAAACATCCACTCCTAAATGAATACAATAATGAAACCTATTTCTAATGCTATGCAGTCTGTGTATTCATGTATTGTGTAGCACTGTCATTATTTTTGTGTTATTGTGTTGCCATATTCATAGCATTGTTGATATTCTTGAATGTGTAAATTGTTATTGAATTTTATTCTTTTAACAGGATGTGCTAGGTAAGGCTTGTTTAACAAGTGATTGTGTAAATGAAAGAAATGAAATATCAGTGATTGTCCGAATAGAAGTTTATGGAGAAGATGGAAAAATAAAAACGTCATGTCTAAAAGAGCCTACAAAAACTGATAATGTAAATGAACATAGAAAAGAAAGGTGAAAAATATTCATTTATCTGTCGTAGGAATGTGTATGATGGCACTGTTACATTTATTTTATTATTATTTTAGGAAGAAGAAGAATGAGAAGATAGAAAAGCCTGTAAAAGTAAGAGAAATGTATTATAATATCATTTGACTAGCTATTATGTATATTGAACTGGTAAAATAATTTTTAAAAGAGTATCTTTTAAAAGTCATGTCATTTGCAGGTTAAAGTGTCTCGGGTTAGAGTTAAGAAATTACCTCCTAGTTCACAAAATATTGTTAAGAAAGTGAAGAGACGATCTACCATTTCCATGTAAGTGAACAATTTTAGTTAACATTGGTGTAGATATTCATTTCTTATTTCTTTTTGAAATTTAAACTATTTATGATTGTCTGTGTTTAAAATTTAGCTCAGTAGCATTAACACATTACCTTAAGTTTCCTTCTATGTATTAAATACTTTACATGATGTTTAGGATCTTCCATTCTATCACTTGTTTATTTGATGATGATTTGCTCTGATTCATTCAGTAAAAGCTAATATTTTTATGAATTTATTGTCACTTTGTACTGTTTCATTTGAATTCATGATATAATACTGTGTTCATCGTAAAATTCCCCCAATGGCATGTTTTAAATTTTAATGGTGGAACTAAAATTCTATGTGGTCATTATTATATTTATACTATGAAGCAATGGAATTACATTTCATCTAATTTAATCTCATTAATTAATTCTAAGTAGATGAATCATTGCATTGATGAAATGTTAGTGATGTGATTAATAAAGCTGTTGTGTGTTGTTGTGTGCCATTGTATATTTAGTTACACTAACTGTTGCTGAGTTATTGTGACTAAATCTATTCTCAAGATCATAAATTCATACAAATATTTAATCCTTTACCTGAAAAGGCTAAACACTAAAGCTTAAGAAATGCTGTTGCCGAATGTTAAAAAACAATGTACTTTGTTATCTTTTGCCAATATTAATTTGATTGTTAACTCTCCCTTTTCCATTTGTCAGTTCACACCAGAAACACCAGGATTTGTAAGTACAGTTTTTGTCAGAATTGAATGAAAGTATAAAATAAATAATATAATAAATGTATCAAAAAGTAATTCTTAAAAAAGGTCCCATTGAATAGTTTAATGGGATAATTGAAAAAATTAGTTTACAGATCTTATATTTGTGTTTTTATTCTAGTGAAGACATATCCCGTTGCAAACAGAAGCTATCTATGCTGCGTGAAATATACTTTGGTGTCGATGAAACAATCAGCGTAAGTGAACCAGAAAAATAACATGTCTGTTTACATAATTTCTCTTGATAATCTCAGTAATTGTAAATTTTGGCTTAAAAATGTAATGAATTTTTTTTTTTTGTGTGTGTGTATGTGTTAGTGGAATCCACGAAAAGATTACTTCGGAAGGCCTGATATTTCTACCCTTAAAACATTCATAAATAGTAAAGATTCAGAAATTTTGAGAGAACGAAAAAATTTCATTTACACGTAAGTTTATTGGATAAAATATAATATCCATAGGAATCAAAATATCATTTAAAATTTTATTTATGTTTACAGGTATTTTTATGAATACTTTAATGATGAAGGACCACAAAAAGTGTCTGCAATAGAGAAAAAATGGCTTGAAGATATTTCCCAATTTGCAGGAATAAATGAATTTATGTCAGAACATGATGGTATGGAAATTAATTCATTAATAGTCTTGAGCAGTAAGATTGTTGAAGTTTTAAATAAAAATCTCATTTAGAGAGGAATGTTGAATTTCTTTGATGAAATCTTGAAATTATAACTTTGAAGAAAATTTGTTAAATAGTGTGTTAAGTTGTTAATTTATTGATTAGTCCTTTAAGAAACTCAATTACTGTTAGACTTTACTACAAGGCACATGTGGGTGTATGCAGGATATGAATGTGGACTTGCGCTGAGAAAACATCTTAGTATTGGAAGGGAGACATGTGGTATAATTAAACTTTTTACTGAATTGACCCCACTCTCTTTGATTAGTGAATTTATGACTTTACTGGCAAGGTATATGAATTTCCTGCTCAATGATTGTGAGAGAAAGGTATTTGTCTTTATGAACGGTTAGCGTATCAGACTTATACCCAAATTCGCGGGTTCAAATCCAATTATAGCTGTGGATTTTTAAAGGTGAAAAAATACTTTGTATGCCTTCCTTTGTAGGGGAAGTAAAGCCGGCTGTCCCATGTTAGTAGATTTACTTTCATGTAAAAGATCTTCAAGCCTAAATGATGCCTCTGAGCTAAATTCAAATCGCCTATTCATCCCCCAAGAAATACCTCCTTTCTCGGCTAGTTGGTGAAAGGAGCCTAGCGGAATTTGCATGGTCAGAAGGAAGAGCGGGTCTGATGGCCTGAGTCTCGCCACGTAAAATAAGGCATCAATTCAATATTAACTAAGGACCTATCAATACAATCCTGAGAGTGTATTAATCAATTGCCTGTTAAATACTCCAATCATCTTGTCTGCTATGCTAATGTATATATCTTTTATTGAGTCATGTGTTCATGGATATTCTCATGTTTATTTATTATTTTTTACAATACAAAGACCCAATTAAAGTACTATCTGTAGAAAGAGCAATTTTTAATAATTAATGGTGTTAACCAGTGGCGACTTGTGCCTTTAATTAATGAGGGGCTGCATACAAAAATAGAAAATACATTGAGGTATGTTCAATACTGGTGTAGGTCTACTGCGAGCTTTTATATCACACTTTTTTTTAAGAGTTAAATTTCTTAATTTCACGGTTTTTAAATATTGAAGAGAATTACTATTCATATCCATTCTAAACACAAACTAGTGCTAAAACAGCCCAAACTTTCTCCCCTGTACTTTCAAGCAAAATTACGCAAACAGTACTTACATTTTTGAAAAATTGCACATGATCTTATTTCAAAATCTGCCTTTAGTGAAGAGATTTCATTAAGGAAAAATATTCACATTCAATATTTTAGTTCTAGGAAGATGCCGAAAAATTTTGAATGTTTTCAATTTTCGAAAAATGAGTTTCTGATGAAAATGAGAGTAGCACCATTGTCTTAAACATCCTTTACACTATCTAACAACAAAACTTAATCAATAATGGTGGTGTCATTTTTAAAAAAAAATTGAAAATTTCCCAGGTTTTTCATGTAAAGTACCTACAAAAATTATAATGTCATTTTCAAATTTAAGGAGCTGTGACATCAGCCAGATCGATTGGGGAATATCGATTTTGGGGAAAATTGACTGAACGGTTTAGCTGCTGGACGGATGAACATACATATTGCTATCAATCAATTTTTGGAATCAAGGACCCACAAAACATGGACTCTGTCTTCATCACGTGATAGAGAATTTTTATTTCTGGACTTAGCAACTGAATTTATCCATATTATCATTACCAGGGCCCTGTAATAAGAGTTTTTCTGCTGAAAATTCGTCGTTATATCGCGCAGCATAGCATAACATTCTTTTTACTTGGTAGCGAGAATGTTAAATGAAACGAAAAATACAATATACAGCACCCCAACTGTATCATACATCCTCAACTATATTATTGGTATAAAAATTATGTAAACTTAGTGCAAAACCGAAGAAGGGACTGTCTTTCCTAGCCCCAAACAGCCCCTAGTCCCAATGTTGAGGAACATCAACAGTGAGGAAAGCGAAATCAACTATACCCATACTTTGCTGCATTCAGTTGGGTAATTGAAATAAATACTATTTTGCATATTTTTTTTTTAATATCAAACAAATTCAATAATTCAGAGAAAGACTAGGGGGGGGGGGGGCACAGCACTGCGGCCTACCGTCACCAGCTGCCACTGGTGTTAACATAATCATTGTTATGGGTAATTAGATATTTGCTGGAGACAATTAAGGGAACTCTTCTACTTCAGAAGTCAATTTTCAAGGCATTTTCTTCAATTTATTAAATGAATTCAATGTCGACAAAAGAAACATTACTAAAAAGATCTTCAACACCATCACCAAAAGACCTACACAGTGGATAAACTGAAGAAGAGGACTACGCAAAGTGTGTCCCCAATTGTAAACCATTCATCTGACCAGATTCTGTCAAGAAACATTGGTTCATTACAAAAATTACCAGTTTCACTTAAATTTGTTTGTGGTAGTGTATTCAAAACCAAAAATGTAATTTTAATATCAGTAGAAAATACCTTAATTCCCAACACCTCAAATGAAGGAGACGTCAAGATGTCCAAAGTTGAATGGAGTAATTTTATTTTATTTTATTTTATTTTATTTTATTTTGCAAGAAGGACAAGCTAAATTTATCAGGAACATTTGATCAAGAGGAAAATATTTCTCTGTTTAATGCATTCTCTATTATATAATTTTACTGTACATATTATTTTTACCCTGTGTTGTTTATTCTACATTATTTTTAGATTAATCCATTCTCGGGCGTGATTCAGTCCATATGGTTGTATTAATTGTATATATTTTAATAAATTCGTAATGAATGGAAAAAAACAGACGTTCCTTTTAACGATCAGGTTTATATAACACTTCTGTGAGTGTGTCTCTGTCTGTCTGTCTGTCTCCGTCTCTCCCTATCTCTCTTACTGTATCTCTCCCTCTCCCCCTCTGTCTCCTTCCCTCTCTCTCTGCCATTTCTTTCTCTCTCTCTGTCTGCCTGCCTGTCTCTCTCTCTCTCTCTGCCTGCCTGCCTCTCTCTGTATCTGTCTGTCCATCTCTTTCTTTTTTCCTTTCTCTTCTTTCTTTCTTCTTTTTTCACCTCCTACATACTCCTTTTTTTTGCAGACATAGTCTAAGGGTCACAAACATATAACTGAAACGTCATGAATATTAAGTGTTGCAATGTAAAATATAGGTTAGATTTTTGTGTATATTAATAAATATTTGTCATTCAAATTAATTGTTTTCAATATCATAGTTTTCAATTATTGTTTATTTGCATAATATTTGTGGATAAGCAAAATAAGTTTTCTTTTTCAGGAATTTGTGATTTTCTTCTTTTGTCCTATCGCTTCGCATGCATCGATGATTACTTGTGCCTTGCTGACCAGTTATCTGATACTTACCAAAGAGTACAAGAAGAAGTGGGAGAAAGTTTAACATTTATATTGAGTCATTCTAATCATACAATAGAAAATGAACCTGAAATAGATTTAGTTGTGAATAAATGTACCCGTAAATTAATAGAAGACACAAGTTCAAATAGCTCTATTCCTGATTTCCCTGTCGAACGACCTGGAACAATAACTCCTAGTAGCTCTCAGGGTTATTCTTCGGGAATGCCATGGAATAAGAGAGATTCAGAATGTGACTCATATATAATTCAAGATTCATCAGGAAGTAGTTCAGGGGAAGATTCGGATTATGACGGAATTATAACTTCTGATTATGAAAACTATGATGATTTTGAAAAAGTAAATACCACAATTGATTCAAACGAACCTCATATCAATATTAATGTAGAACAAGTGAAAGAGAGCACACCTGTGTCATCACAAATTCCAGAGAAGTTAATCGATACAAGTTATTCTCCTAGTGCTCACTGTAGTTCAAGTGCTGGAAGTGTCTATTATGAATTATCAGATAAAGATATAAAGGATTTGCAGATTGCAGGTACTTAATGGTATTTTATTTTTGTTGTGTGGGTTTCTCTATTGTTTTATTTAATTTTATTTCAATTCAATTAAAAAATGTACATTTTGAATATTTTGCAGATGCTGCTACTCAGGTTGTAGATTTGCAATTGGTGAGTAAAATAAAATAGAAAGTTTAAGCATTATTTTTCGGAAAAAAGAATCTATGCAATGAAGATATGTTTATATTTTAAATTTGAAATATTGTATAGATCCGTAGGTGTAGTGTTGTTGTCATTGGAATGCAAGTAGTAGGGCCAATGTGGGTTAATGTAATGCAAAGTGCAAATTTTCACCTTATTCTATACTGATTGTAGCAAAAATGAAAGAAAACAAAAATCTGAATATAAGCCTTTTGATTTTCAAGACGTGTATGAGGATGAAAAAAATTTCACGCATTCTACAACTCTTCAGAAAATTTTGAATACTTTCCTATCACTCTTAAAGTTTCTAAAAGAAAGTTGTAAGATAAAGTAAAATAAACAAAACACAACCTTGCTTAATTTTATTTTAATACAACAAACTACCAAAAACTTTAGGTCATAAATCCTAGTATAATATCAAAACATTTTAACTTAGGTTAAAAAAAATCTGAATTTTAAAATGATTCAACAAATTGTTAAAAATCAATTTTCCTTTTAATCCAAGTTCAGGTTCCACTGGTTGTTTCACTATACCTTTTTGTTGTGAAAAGTGAAACATCTTGCTCCTTCCAAGAAAAAAAAATTGTTTAAACGCAATCTCGCCAGCACTTCATCATCTTCAGTACTTGTGTCTGGCAAAATCTTCATACGAAATTCTGCAACAAACCAGTCCTTAACCTTAATAGGTTTTGGAGGTTTCACACTCTTCTTTGTTTCCAATCTCTTCAGATTCTGTGTTGGTTCTCTCTCATAGCATACCTTCTATGTTCATATTGTTATCGTTTCCTTCTAAGGGTTTAAAACCTTTAAAGGAATCACTACATCTGATGGAACAATTTTTCTTTTCTGAACTCCCTTTTGAGTTTTCTTCCCCAATTACAGTGGATATATTGATATAGTCCTGAAGATGTGAATGAAACATTTCATGAAACATTTTAACTAAATTTGCCAATTCACCTCAATGAATAAAGACTGATTTTTCCAATAAATTTGAATTATTTTGAATTTGATTGTATATAAATATTGAAAAGATGCCTCAAAATATAATTTGAAAAATACAAAGACAATCATTCAAGAGGATATACTGTTAATATACATGTGTATTGAACATTGCAGGTATTAAAAAAGGACGCTGACACCCAAACAGATAGTTCTTGTGATTTGGAAAGAGAAAACGAAGACTTAAGAACTGTCAATAGTCAGTTGTTACAGGCTGCGACTATGTTGAATGATGAAAAACAGAATCTAATGTCACGTTTTCAAGAAGAGATAAATGGGTACAAACAAAAAATACAAGTATGTACTCCAGAGACGATGTATATTTTTGAAATGTTGTATATTGAGAATTTTCTTTCTTCATTGTTTTTCTCATCTGATTTTTTCTCTAGTTATATGAAAGTAGACTATCCAGTCTCGTTGTTGAAAAGGAGCAGAATGAAAATGATTTACAATTTCAAATTGGTATAAGAGACTCCAAAATTGATGCCATTATTAAGAAAAATCACGAAGAATTCAGCAAACTGGTGAAGAAAAATGAAGAGGATGCAGGTTTATTAAAGAGAAATCTGTAAGACTTTTCTTTGTACAAATTAGACTCATATTCTTATTATAATACTATTTGTTAAAGCTCGGATGTAGATAATTTTATAAATTCCATTTTAGACTTTATTATAATACAATAGTACATTTCTGGAATTTTATGTATTACTAATTGTGCACTTTTTAAGTGGTCATATTACTTGCATAAGAATGAGAAACAAGGTGTACATAATCTAGAGATTGTTATGAGTAAAGTGTCCCAGAACCAATTGTCGGAAAAATTTATCTATGGTGTGATATCCATAAAATCATATTGTATTGTATTGAACCTCATTTTTGCTTTTCCTGATCACCTGACCAGCAAAAAGAATATACTTTTTTAAAGGCCAACCAAGCATGCTTTTTTTTTTACTGAAATAGAAAATAAAATATGTGGAGTGCTCTCAGACAGCATTAGGTGTGCCCTTGATGTCCAAGTCCAACTGTCTTTGGAAGAAAAAGGAGAGAGAGAAGCGAGCGAGAGGGAGAGAGAGAAGCGAGCGAGAGGGAGAGAGAGAAGCGAGCGAGAGGGAGAGACAGAAGCGAGCGAGAGGGAGAGAGAGAAGCGAGTGAGAGGGAGAGAGAGAAGCGAGCGAGAGGGAGAGAGAGAAGCGAGCGAGAGGGAGAGAGAGAAGCGAGCGAGAGGGAGAGAGAGAAGTGAGCAAGAGGGAGAGAGAGAAGCGAGCGAGAGGGAGAGAGAGAAGCGAGCGAGAGGGAGAGAGAAGCGAGCGAGAGGGAGAGAGAGAGGCGAGCGAGAGGGAGAGAGAGAAGCGAGCGAGAGGGAGAGAGAGAAGCGAGCGAGAGGGAGAGAGAGAGAGGAAGCACAATAGCACCTATTTCTTATATTACATCTCATTCGAAATACTCAGCTCGTATGAATTGTTCATCTTGTCGCCATAATGCAATTTGATTGTTCCTACATTTGCAGGAGAAACTCCCAATGTTACGAAAACGCAACACAATTTAACTGTAGAAGTTGTTTGGAAAATCACATACTACTTGCAGTTAATCCATATTATATTTTGAATTATGACAGGAAACCATACAGATCACCAATATAAAAAAAATATAAATAACGAAGTTAACATATTTTAATTAATTATTAATTGATTTAATAATTAAGTTTTTATAACTATTTCAAGTGGTTTTAATGACAATGTGCAACTTCCTCTACTATAGCTCGACCACTTAAAAAAAAACCATCATCAAGCTTACCTCTGGAGGCATGGCTAAATCATCCCCCACTGCTCGTGAAGGGGAGCTCAATTGAACTCAAGAACCGCCTGCAATGATAACTGATTCGCTCTTGCAACTTAGTTCCCACGCTTCAACACTCTAGGGTTTGGAATTTTTGTCAAGGTCAGGGTCGCTTCTCCCCGCGTGCCAGAGCCGAGGTGGCAGCGGTAGCGGTGCCTCTTCAAGGCAGGGAAGTGGAGCCTCTAAGAGAGGGAACTTTCCCCTTCACCATTTTTAGTGCATGCGCAATCCAGTTCTTGTTTTTTTTTAAGTGGTCGAGCTATAGTTTTGATTTTAAATTTTGCAGCCCTCAAAATTTGAAAAATATTCTTTTATTCACTTGCTCATTAGTTAATTTCTATTTAAATAATTTAAAATATTTGTGCAAATATTATACTATTGTTATTGCATGATACAAAGAATTTGTGATCTTTTAAAATCACGAGATTTATGGGTTAACATTTTGATTTTAATAATTTTTTATTGTCAATTTTATTATAAACATTTCTACATTGTATTCGAATCGAAGAGGGTAATCAATGATGATGATGATAAGAGGGGGTAACATCTTTAATATTGACTCACCAAACTCTATCTTCACCACTGATCGAAAAGCATATTGGCTTCAATTAATGCAGATGTCAGCTTGTTGAAGTGTAATTGTTTTCAATTAATTTCACTTTCATTTTAAAAGCTGGGTTAGAATTCTAGAAATTGACTGCTCTGATCAGACATTTTCGTAGTTTGCTCCTATTATTTCTAGATGGATGCTGAACAATTATTTAATGTTTAAGTCTTAATCAGCAAATGAAATCCTTCTATTCTGGCCCAGATGTAAGGCTGATCTCCCATCCTCAAATGGTCCATCTCCCTTCATCACATTGGAGATGCAGCATGCTTCAATATCTCTGAAACGTGACAAGAAAAAGTAGTTTTTATCACATCAGAAACATGCAGTAACCACACGAAACTACACCAATGAAATAGATAAAATTATTTCATCAATTTTGCTAATTGTTTGTGAAATTATGGATTACATAATATTGTGGAATTTATTGGAATATAATATTTGTGCAAAGTAATGTACATAAATAATATCCGTTGAATGATTTTAAATAAATTATTATAATTTGGAATTAATTGAAGAAGAAAAAATCCAAAGTGAAATTTTTAAATCAGTCATACAATTAGTATGAAATATAGAATTAATGTAAATGAATTGCACTTTTTGCCCATTTGGCTCAAATATAAAAGGTTTCCTTTTCTGTAAGAGATTCAGATGTATTAAATGTGGGAAATTTAAAAGTTACTGCTGGTTTCAGAGAAACAATGTCCGAACTTAACAAAGAAGTGGAAAAACAAGCTAACACTATCATTCGTTTGGAAGACCAACTGAGGCGAGCAAATGAACAAATTTTGACAATCAGGAAATTATTTGGTGAATTCAAACTGGATAGGTAAGTAATCTCATAAATGAGAATGTGGATGTAATGACCTTGTCTTTTACGAATGCTTCTTTGTATCACTTTCAGTCTTCTTTAATTGAAGATTAGTACTCTTTTTCTCCAATATTTAGTTGCTTTGAAACTTTGCATGTGTAAATATTCCTAATGGAAAGTGTTATTCAACGACAATCATACGAAACATTTTTCCTATATTTCTAAAATGGCTGAAAATATTCATAATATTTATTTATACTTGATTCCCATTGAAGCATTTTATTTTACTTAATTTTACGCAAATATTTACGTATTCGTGCTTACATTTATGGCATGCTATTAAAACCTTTTGCTATTAGGTTTGTTACTTTGTGTTTTTAAGTTTTTATTCTCATTCTGGGATGAGCAGTAATTCAATTTCATTCCAGTTATAGCAATTGCAAATTATTTTCTTAATATTTGTAAGAATCTTCAGAGATTGTTTGGCCCAACTGATTCTGAAACTTTCATTTGCTGCTTGGGTTATGTCCATACAGATCTTATTTGTTCTTGAAATTTATTTGTGAAATTGGGATGCAGGACTGGGTTCATTGAAAAACTCAACCATTACTAATAGGGACATTCTTTGTCAAAAATGCAAATAATTATATTTTCAAATTCAGCATGATATAAAAGGAACAAAAAATGTTTTTGTTTTTTTGGAACATTATTTTTATTTCATAATAATTCAATTTTTTAACGATTTGTACAAATTTTCTGGTATTGTTGCATTATAAAATTCCAAGCTGTATTCAAGAAGTTTCATCTAATATTTATTTAACACTATCTACTGATGTCAAGGAACAGAAAAATTGCACAACAAAAATTTTTCATGGTCACTGCAAGGTCATGGGCATAACTGGATAAAAATCTTCAAAAATCTATGGGGAAAATATGTCATAGTCTTCTTTTGATTTTCAAGAACCACTTTACTTGTACTTTATCCCTACCCAATTTCTTCCTTAGTTATTGAAGGGATTCAAAACTATGAGCATATTTATTGCAAAATTTGTGATGAAAGGTTGTTTTGACAAATTAATTTTTATTGGGAAAACAATAGGTCCATTACAATGTTTTGCCATTACATTTTGTGTAGGACACTGGTTGTGACAAAAATCTGGCATATGTTGAAAATTGTGCAAGAATTGAAAGGATTTTAAATGCATTTTTTGAGATAGTTCACAGAAATTTAACACATTTCTTGCCTTGCTAAAACTCTGCTCTAATCATATTTGCTGTCAAATTGTGTAATATCACTTTGAATCATCATTGAGGGCACAACTTCAAATTCTTAATGAGAGTATAGTTCTTAATAGAATTCTTTTGTTATCAGTTATCTGGCTAAATGTAAGGAAAGACTGCAGTGCATGAATATAATGTGTCAATGGTTTCAAGACAACTCTTCTAGTGCTGATGAAATAAAACCAGCAATTGAAGCGTGGGAACGTGTTGCAGTATCTCTTCAAGAAACGAGAGACTTGCTTCAGGTGAGATTGGCTGCTAATTCTATTTGTTTAAAAGCATGGCCACTTTTCTTTTTACCACATGTATAGAACAGCTTGAGTTTTGCAGATTCTAATGAAAATCATTTTCCAATTATTCGGAACTAAAAGAATTATTCAACAGTTTTTTGATAAGATTATATTTTTATACTGGTTTTATTGAAAAGTGCTGTATATTTCATGGACTCTAGCATAAAAGATTATAACCCTCAGAATTGCAGTTTTTGTAAAACTGTAATTTTTACATTCTCATATACATATGTATTTATGAAGTTACATATGTAGTATAGACAAAGTTACGTAATGCTGCAGAAAATTGTTATCCAGATTTTAATGGAAGTACACATTTTGGGGTCCCCTGATACCAAAAGTGTTGTTGTTGTTTTTTCTTGTTGTTCTTCTCTTGTCTTCTTCTTTTCTTCTTCTTTTCTTCTCTTTCTTCATCATCTTCTTCTTTTCTTTTCTTCTTCTTCTTTTCTTTTCTTCTTCTTCTTCTTCTTTTCTTTTCTTCTTCTTCTTCTTCTTCTTTTCTTTTCTTCTTCTTCTTTTCTTTTCTTCTTCTTCTTTTCTTCTTCTTCTTTTCTTTTCTTCTTTTCTTTTCTTCTTCTTGTTATTCTCTTATTCTTATTCTTGTTGTTATTCTCTTATTCTTATTCTTGTTGTTATTCTCTTATTCTTATTCTTCTTGTTATTCTCTTATTCTTATTCTTCAAAATGTTCAACCGTCCGTTGTCCTGTCTGTCTGATGTATATGAACAACACTAGCGCCTAAACCGTGCATAGGATTTTTTACAAATTGAAGAAATCTCTATCAATCCAGCCTGAGTCGAAGCTTTGCAGTTTGAAAAACATTATGTATTTTAATTTTTGGGGTACTTGGGGTAATTTTTGGGACATTTACAAAATTTTCTCAAAAATCACCCCAAATTTTTTAGTTAGAAAAAAGTGAAATACACTTATAACGGGGGCAGTTTATAGGTCTGTTTTTCACTGTTAACTCTTGAATTTTGGAAAATTGTGAAAATATACATTTTTTCGGGCAATTTCCTACAATTACAATATTGAGGATGTAAATTTTTCCTTCAAAAGCAATTTGTTGTCGTTAATTAGTTTTTTATTAAGGTCATGCACATATTTTTTTAAAATTTAGTAGTTTCCCCGCAAAATTGCACACAATGCAATTTTAAAAAATAACGAAACAAGATTTTCTCCAAAAGGCTTCAAAATAACTCTTTAAACTCTTGTTAGTGATACTGAAATGAAAATTATAAGCTGACATCAACGCAATATTGCTCTATTCTTTTGTTTTCTCAAAAATTACGAAAATGTAATTTTTTTAACTTGTCTCTAATGTTAATATTTACATTAGTAGCAATTTGTTAATATTATTGTATTTATGAGTACATGTGTGTTAAATTATGTCATAGAAAGTTTTTCAAAATCCCAACATTTCTGTGAAAATGAGCTCAAAATTCCGCATTTTCGGAAATGCTCAAGCATCATTTTCTCAAAAATGGCTCCAAATTTGTTCTTCAAAGTTCTCCAATGGATAGTGCTAATTATACTGGTTAATATGACATAAAGATCAGTTGCTGTATTATGGTTCCTGTGCGCTTTCCAGAGAGAAACAAACAAACACACCAATAAACAGTAATAAATGAATGAATCAATCAAACAATAAATCAATAAACAAATAGATCAATCGATGTATCTATTGATCTATTAATCGATCAACACGATGAATGATTGAACAATCGTTCGAATGATTCATTCATTCATTTGATTGATCGATCAATCGAGTTCATTTTGGGGTATTCATTTGAGTGTGTTTTTTTTTAATTACTCAAATGTATTTTTTTAAAATATTTTTCACTTTGTTAATATATACATATCAATCAATTTGTAAAATCTATTGTATTTGCGAGTTAAAGTGCTTTAGATAACTTCAAATGAAGTTTTTCGAAAATTCGAAAAATTCTGTGAAAAAGAGGTTAAAATTTGCATTTGCTTCTTCACCGTTTCTAAAAATGTCTCCAAATTTTGCAAAGAAAATTGCCATTTAGGACAAGGTTTTACTGTTCGTTAATCTTCTTATAATAATATTTCTGTTCTACTATTAGGATATTAAAAAGTTAAGAAAATTTTTTTTAAAATATACTTTGGGCATCGATAGATGGCAGCTGGCAAAAGTATGTAGCAAGTTCAAATAGCTAACACAGACCAAAGAAAATTTAAAAATAATACAACAATGTCTGTGCCATTCGGTTGCACTACTAGTTTACTTCTGCCATCTATTGTCCATGCTGTGTGATGCTCCTGTAGTAAAATGTATGGCTCATCACATTTATGCCACTGGTTATTGTCTTTAAACCCCTTAAACCAAAATGTTGCTTTCTAATCGCTTCCATGTGGGTTATCATGTTTTACACTTGAACTTGTCATTAATTTACAGTTAAATTTTGCTTCATTATATTATGTTATGGTAACCAGAAGGTTAAAAATTGTCTTAATGTTTAAAAACAAGTTGTCGCTGTTCCTCTTTATTGTCTAGACCAGTGAAACTGTCAAACAGAGCATGAATATGCTTGAAGCGTGCTTGTGCTTATCAATGAACACCTGGTCATGCCATGTTTGAGAAGAGGGGAAGTAGATATCCTAATCATAGTGCTTCATAATAGGTAGTTATGGCATGATAACGTAGAGTAAATTTAAGTCCTTAATAATTGATTAAATTTGCTTTTTGAAAATAATTTTAAAAATATGAATTTGAAAACGTCTCTATAAATGAATTTTTTCTACCATATCCAGGTAGGCCCTTTTTGCAAAATGAGCAAAAGTTGAAGAACAAATGAAATTTGTCTGATTTTAGTTTAAATGTAAATTGATGTGTAGGTTGCACTTCAACCCATTACATAAAGTTTTTAACATGGGGGGGGGGGAGAGGGAGGAGAGGGAGAGGGACTCAAAATTGTTGTTTCTCCCTCTTTTCTAATTTGAGGTGTCAACGTAAGCTCCTAACCAAAAGAAACTATGTAAATTATAACAATAATCTTCAAAAAAATCAATAAACCCTAGAAATTTCTGGAAGTACAATACCAGAGGCTTGCCGAATTTAATGTATCTGAATGCTGAGTGAAGCGAAAATATCAATTCGATTTTTACGGCCTTTGCCGAATACCTTTTGTAGGCCTTCCAATTGCAATTTTTCCGCTTATGTAGATGATCAAACTCTGTTTAACGTAACTACAGTCGACATTTCAGTTTCAGACATTTTCACACATTTTCACAAATATAAATAATCTTGACATTTACAGCAGTGAAGGTCCAGATGGAATACTGGCTATTTTCTTCTAAAGAAATCTAGTTTCATTTTTTCTCAAATCTTAAAGATTATTTTTGATAGGTCATTAGCTGAAGGAACATTCCCATGGAGCGGAAATCATCCCTCATATTGCCTATCTTCAAATCATGAAGTAAAAACGACATCACTAACTATCTCCGTATCTCAATTTTAAGTGCAATACCAAAGCCGTTTAAATCTACAATTGAGGATAAACTGAAACCAAAAGTTTCTCATCTTCTCACTAGACAATTCAGATTCATGAGTAAAAGGAATAATTGAATCTAATCTGATGAATTACATTCAATATATCCTAAATAGCCTAGAAAATAAATGTCATGTTCTCTGCATTTACACAGATTTTAGTAAGGCATTTGACTCGGTGAATCATTCTTTACTTTTGCAAAAATTGAAAGCTTTTGGCTTTTCCAGTCCTTTATTTAAATGGTTCTTTAATAATTGCCTTACTAAGAGAACTCAATTTGTGTAATATGGGAATAATATTTCAGAAGGTTTTCCAATATTATCTGAAATACCTCAAGGGGCCCATCTGGGTCCTCTGCTTTTCATAATTTTCATGAATGATCTAGCATTGTGTTTCAAAAGACGTTGAATTCTTGCTGTATGCTGATGACTGCAAAATTTTTAGATAAATTAAATATTATGATAATTTACTCTCATTACAACTTGCTCTTAATTGTAAAATGGTGTGAAGACAATGACCTCATTTTATACCCTGGCGAAGGTAAATGTATCACTTTCTCTTACTTTAAAGCCCCTTTCTTACTTGAGTACTCAACTAACTTAACTTTGTGAGAAAAAGTAACTGTTACTTATGATTTAGGCTTTATTTTTGATTCCAAGTTATTGTTTGTGCATCAGGATTAACAAAGCGAACCAACTACTTGGATTTATTAGGATAACGTGTAACAAGTTCAATAATAAGTTTTTTGAAATTGCAGCAACTTGCCTTAATTTACCTGGTATTGCTTGATACTCATGATCAATAAATGGATTAATTTCCTTAAATATCCCTTGTCTCCTCTTTGAGGGAATATAATGATTTAATTTATTTGCACACATTAATAGCAAAATTATCTGCTTCTTGATTTTTCCCTTTCCATTTTTCCATGAATGAATAAATAAATAAATGAATAAAGGACTGAGTAAATAAATAAATTTAATATAATTATATTATAATTATTTATTTATTCATTTATTTATTTATAATTATAACATTTTACACAAGCATATTTTGTGTGACAACTTTTTTCCTTGTAGGAGACTTGACACATTTTTCTTTTTGTGCTGTGTTGTTCCATAGGATCGTAGTTTGATTTTCTTTTTTACTGTATTAAGTTAGCATTTGTTGAATTTCTCCTGGAAGACTAGTAATTGTGGATCTTTGCAATTGTTTAAGTAACAAACCATGGAGTCATCAGCATTTTGGAGATCAAAATGTTCACTCACATTGAGAACTGTATATAGTGCAGAGAGAATATTACGTTACTCTAACAGTCACAAACACTAGAAACATGCACAAAGATTTGGCATGGGAGGAACACAATGCAACAGCATTGATAAATTCTTCGAACTGCGTGTGATGCCTTTTGGTGCGTGGAGTGTGGCAATCCCCATGCATCACACCAGTCAGAGAAAACTACCTATCAGCCTCTGGTTTATGTTGCACTAACCTTGCCAACGTATGCAGAATTGTTCAACACAGGATGTCACCCGATCTCACAATCTTACAATTTCGGCTCAGCAAGATAATGAGTTTTTAAAATGCAATGGTTTGACTAGACTCGTGCATTCCTAACAAAAGGTTAATACTTGAATTGCACTTTATGAAATGACAACTCATTTGCTAGGTCCAATTGGCAGCTTTCTAATCAAGGTTGCTAACTCCTCTTTGGTAACTGGTTATCAGCTCATTCAACCAGTCTGAAGGTCATTTACCAAAGGTCATGTCTATTTGTATGACAGTCCTGTTCCATATAATAAATACTTTTTTTATCTATCCATGGGGACCCCAGATGGGAGCACTGAAAAACCTGATGTAATCTTACACAGTTTTTGAAACTTTATTCAAACAAATAAAATAAAATATTCACCCTCACAAAGATACTTTTCTACTTGAGAAAAATACCTCATTCACTTCTCCATTGCTTGTGAAGAAATACCTTCCTCTCATATCTAGTGTTTTATTCAATAATCTTTTCAACACGGGATAATGTGTGAAGTGAAGTGCTCATTCCAAACTTCTGTCAGATGCTAAAACTCTCCAATTTTTTATTATGAATTTAGGATCTTCTTTTTACACCTAAAACTGACCTTACAAATTTTGTTTGAGCTACTTCCACACTTTTGGTTTCCTTTGTTTCCATTATCCATGTATCTGAACACTATTTTAGAATTGTTTTTGATTTGATGTAATGCATTTTCATAATAGTTTCTTTTATGTTTTATTATTTCATAATGTCCAGTGCCTCTTTATTACTTCCATTTGTTTTTGGTATATTTTTTGTATATTTTCTTCTATATCCTTTTGTTAAAATCTAATTGTATTTCCAAAGTGATAACTTGTTCTTTTATTAAATTTTCTATTACTAGTTTTGCTCAAAGATTATTTTTGGTATAGAAGACCAGCAGTTTTTGCTAGGTATTTTCATTTGTTTTTCTTTGCATATTTCCTCAATTTGAAAGCTGCTTTCTATTCTGTGTCTTGTTACAGTTTGGTCATTTGCAAGTAATATTGACAATAATTTCTGGTTATTTATCTTCATTCCTTCTTGATTTTTTCTTTCCAAATTCTTTTCAAATCATCCATGAGTAGATGTTGAGGAGTAGTGGCTACAGGATGGTAGATCTTTGTTGCTTCTCACCTAGTTGTGTTTTTTTAATTTTTCGTTACTGTGATTGAATCCTGTTGAAAGCTCCTGTATATTTTTGAGCAAGTCTTCTGGTACTGGTTCTTGTGTCAAAATTACCCATAGATTCTTATAACAATGTCATTTCCATCAGAATTAGGGCAAATGAGAAGTGTGATTTGAATTGACTTAGGACTTGTAATTTTACTAGGCAGAGTAGTCAATTCAATTTTAAGTGATTTAATAAAAAAATTCATGTTAATGCATGAAAAATTCAAGAAATAAACTTCAATATTTTCTTCCCCAAACATGGATGATATAGGAAAATTTTCTACAGAATTTTTGTCACCTTTCTTAAAAAATAAATTCCTTTCCATGATTACAGGTTCAATACGACATATTATCTCAGCAACTGAAGAATAAAGTGAGTTCTGACTTTCTTCTTCAGTTGGAATTGGCAGATCTACCAGCAGAACCTCATTATCCATTACAAGATATGAATAATGTTTTGCGCTTTACTGTGGAATATGCTCATCACAAAAATGGTTCTATGAATGGCAAAAATGTAATGAATGCCTCTCGCAATAATTCACAGTATACGGAGATATTATCTACATATACAAATTCTACGCTTGGGGTGCAGAATCACTCTAATCAAGACTTATTTAACATCAGAGCAACTAATCCATTTGGCTATAGGCCTCCATTCTGTAAGTAACATTTTGTAATAAAATTTGCTTTTTTTTTAAATTTTCATTGTACTTTAATAATTTTGACTTTATTGTTATTTTGAAAAAAAAGAAGACAATGTGTCATCCCAAACCTTCATTATGTCATGATAAATAAAGATGTTGTCTGGTATCAATACTAGTATTGATACCAGACAACATCTTTATTTATCATAATAATAGAAGGTATCTACCTCACCAGTGATCTAATTAATATCTTCATTAAGTCATTTGTCTGTACAAACTATTACTACCCTATTAACATTGAAAAGTTCTTCCCAAACCTTCCTTTAATGTTTTTTTGGAATATGTTGTAATATGTAATATTATGTAGTTTCATTAACAGTAGTTGTGATTTCAAACGAAGTGGTTTGTGCTTTTTTGAACTAATGCAATTTGAAAAACAAATATTGTGAGAACCGCGATTACTCTCTTATTCCTAATTTTATTTACTTATTTATTCAACAGTCAAGTTTTTGGCCGGCCTTGCCATAACTCTGTATTTCCTTTCTATTTCACAATTTATCATAGCTGCTTCTATGTTGCGGATTGGAATCACTCATCGGTCTAAGAAAAATTTATAATTATGTATGACATCAGACTTGCCCAGGTGGGATTTCAAGTTGAGAAAGTTTACATAGTATTTTCTTATCATTTCTTAACTACTTGGTTAAAAACACATTAATCGTTTTGAGATGTTAGAATTTTGCTTTTACCATTTCTCATTACACCCAATATCGCTGCTCCACTGTTAATGCAATGAAAAAACACAAATAACAACTATAACCATACAATATAATCTTCTCTTTCGTTCTATATTTATGTACAACACATTCTCAAAATTCATCATTTCCCTCACTTACTTTCTCATGGCCGTGCTATCTCTGATTCTTTTATGAATGCTTCTTTCATTTAAATTTGACATAACTTTGTCTTCCTTTATGTGTTATTTAATGCAGGAAGTTCCAGTTCCGAGTTCCACGTTATAATTTAAATCTGAAACGGTAGTTTTGTCACATAAAGGAAATGGCAAAATTATTTATTGGATGTCATGGGTATGCCACTGGGGGCCCAGTGCAGATGGGTGCTTGTGGTGCAACTTGTTGACATTCCAGCTGCTGACAAAAATGGGCTGCAGTCATCAACAGGCTTGGGCTCGTCCTGAGACACCTTCCATTCTTGTGCACCTACCTCAACCATCACCCTAATCTAAACTTTCAGCTGTAACCATGAACCCGCATGATACACTACTTCCATTTCAGCGCATCCTTCTCAACACCTTAAGTTTCTAAAGTTGAAATTGAATTTTTTAATGGGAATTGTTCAGAAACCAAAATAGTTTTAGATCGGTATACTCAAGTTGCACAGTTGTTTCGCGGGACTGGCAAAGAGAAAATTCAGTATTTTCATATTTATCTTACGGGCCCAGCTGCCAATTGGGCTGAGATTTATCTTAAGGACTGTTTGTTACCGTTTTTCGTTTTTAGACAGCAGTAGAAACTGCATTTACTAATGCATTCCGTGTTTCTGTTAGGTGTAATCAAGCATTATTAGTGCTCCAGCAGTGGAAACAAAAGAAGAATGAGACAATCAAATCATTTACTTTCGAAATTTTATGGCTTTGTAAACAGATTAATCCCCATATGTCAAAAGCCAGAAAGGTGGATTGGGTGTAGTGCAAATTCATATATCGAAGTTTGGACCTATTGACAAATCGACCATCATCATCATCATCGCCGTCGCTGTATTATTAGTTCTATTATTTTTCTTTCATCTTTTTCCTCTTTTCCCTCTTCTCTTTCTCCTTTTTCTTCCTCCTTTGCCTGTTCTTCCTTCTTTTCCTCCTTCTTCCTTTGAAATAATTTTAACCCTTCTCTATTTGACATTTTTTAATGGTTGAAATTTCTTGTAAAATTGTATTTTCCTTGTTCAGATTGTATGATAAATGGATAAGTTAAAACTAATTATAGATTGATTAGGCATAAACTTATATGATAACAAAGGTAAATTGGAAATTCATCAGAGAATTACATTGATTTAGAAGTGTATTTTATTAACTCAGCTGTTAAATGACATTGTTTTTATAAATTTTTCAGATCCAAACAGCTTGAGTGGTCCAAACACCTTCAGTAATTTTCCAAGAACAATGTCACCAACTCACAGTAACCATCTTGGCCATATTCAGAATTCAAGTGAGGTGAGTATTTCTCATCAGTTTATTTTTTGATGAATGAAACATCACTGTCCTTTAAAGCTTCTTCCTTCCGAAATTCAAAACTATTTGTTTGCACTATGTAATATCTTGAGTTCGTATGGTTAAAGCTTCTGCTGAACGTGGTATCACCTGGCACATTCATTCATTATTCTGAATAGCCTCAAATCATAAGACAGCATAAAAACACCACACAATAAACCCAAAGACACCATTAGGAAGAGGAATTGCTAAATTGCAATTCTAGTTTTCGTGCAAACTTTACAGTCAACACACTCTCTTCAAGCCCTCGCTAGACTGAGAAGGAAGATAAATACTAATCATATGTTCATTTCTGCATTTTCTACTCAATAGTGGTACTAATTTGCTTTTGTGGTCAGGTCACTACTTTCTGTTTTTAAGCTTCTTTCCTCTTTTCTGTTTCTTTGTGCCCACTGCTTGAGGGGAATCTGCCCACTTATTAACATTAAAATGTTGATAATAATACTAAACACCCACACATGTGGTAGCATTCTTGTATTAATAAGAACTACTAAGGGTTTTGTTTAGTAAAGAATATTGATAGTTAGAAATAATGAAACTCTTTCAATACAATATATAGTTTTGTACATTTGTAGAAGAGATCACAAAAAAATCTAACTGTATATTTAGCTTATAATAAATGCAATATTTAACTGAGATGTTTGATTAACAGATACAATGTTTAACTGATTAACTGAGGTGAGGAATTACCATGACCCCCTTGTAGATCTGTCTCTGTGAAAAATGAATGATATTGGAGGGTTCTTTACATATGTTCAATGGAATACAAACAAAATTTAAAAAAATTGTAAATCTTTATAGAATATATTAATATGTGTGATCTGCAGACTCAACCGTAAGAGCAATAGCTGTTAGAGGTTCACCGATTAATTTAGGATCACTGCAGTGATGAAAACACGACATTCAAGTAGAACCATGCTTTATTAGGCAAATCACAGTTCACAACATCACAACACGATGTGCACTGAAAGGGTGATAGAACCAGACTGAATATAAAACGGTTATGGCGCAGAACGTTCTAGCAGAGACAAAACACTCTCGACATGCAACTCGTAATGACTACGTAACTCAGTTAACATCAAATGAAATAAGTCAAACACTTCCCCTCGAGTTGTAGGGCGATCAAATAGAAAGTCGAAAAGAAACACAAGAGAAAAATAACACAACTAATCACAGCAATCAATCGGCTTCAGTCCAGTCTTTTCTGTACACCATTGATGTTTCCTCTTCGTGAGTCCTTTAGTGAGAAAGTCTGCTATCTGATCTTCGGTAGACACATATTTTAATGACACTATTTTGTTCTTGAGCAAATCTCGTACAAAATGGTGACGAATCGCAATGTGCTTGCTTCGATTGTGGAAAGTAGGATTTTCTGCCAAGCAAATTGCACTCCTGTTGTCACAGTATATAACTATCTTGGCGAGATCCTTGAACCCTAGCTCACTGACGAACTTTTGCAAGTACACAGCCTCCTTAGCACACTCGGATGCAGCCATGTACTCGGCCTCCGTGGTGGATAAAGCCACTGTTTTCTGCTTTCTTGAATCCCATGAAATGGCACTTCCACCCAGTGAAAATAAATAGCCAGAGTATGATTTTCGGTCTTCGACGTTGTTTCCCCAATCTGCATCAACAAATCCTTCGAGATTTCCGCCTTTAGACTTGTAAACGAGTCCCAGATTGCTAGTTCCTTTCAGGTACCTTAGTACTCGCTTGGCGCTTTTCCAGTGTTCAGCACTATAGCAATTATTGAACTGACTCAAATTTCTTACTGCGAATGCAATGTCGGGGCGAGTCATCGTGGACAGGTAGGTGAGTGCACCGACTAACTCGCGATAAGGGAGCTGCTGATCTTCTTCCTTGACACCTGATGTTTTCACCAACTTGGTTCCAGAGTCCATCGGTGTGGTAACGGGTTTACATTCCATCATGTTGAACCTCTGTAACAACTCCTGGATGTATCCACGCTGAGAAAGTGCGATCTCGTCCTGAGTTCTGATGAATTCCACTCCCAGGCAATATGACACGTCGCCAAGATCCTTGACCTCGAACTCCTTGGCCAATTGTCTCCCGAACTTTGAGATTTCATTCTCATTTCTCGATGCGACCAGAATGTCATCCACGTAGACTGCTATTAACATGATGTCTTTCCCGGAACCGATTTTGAACAAGCAAGGATCCGAAATCGTTGGAGAGGCACCGAGTTTCTTCAACACTTCGCTCAATTTGATGTACCAACTTCTTCCTGCCTGTCGTAATCCGTACAGAGCCTTTTTAAGGAGACAAACCTGATTTCCTTTTCGAAAGGTATGTAGCATGGCTTTAGCTTGTTTGCCGATGCTGATCTAATCACGTTCTGTAGGATTTCTTCGTAAAACTTGGGTGGTTCCATCAAGATGTCTTCATCCAATTCGCCATTTAAATATGCCGTTGTTATGTCAAATTGTTTCACTTTCATGTCGTTTTGGATGGCTAAGGACATCATCAAGCGGATAGAGCCGAACCTCGCAACGGGCGCGAAGGTTTCTTGAAAATGAACCCCTGGTTGCTGGCTAAAACCTTGAGCGACCAATCTTGCTTTCCTTTTCTCTATCTCGCCGTCAGGTCCAACTTTGTTGCGCAATACCATGCGGGAACCAATGATCTTCCCCTGCTTTGGGCGGTCAACAAGTGTCCATGTTCCGTTCCTGATAATTGATTTCATTTCCGTAGCTATGGCCTGGTGCCATTCACTTACTTCAGGGCTCTTTAATGCATCTTCTAACGGAATTTCCGATATGAATGAACTTTCAGCAAAATCTACTTCTCCGGTTGTGCCAGGTTGATACAGTTTTCTGGGTCTTCCCCTCTGTCCGGTTCGTAGAATCGTTGGACGACCTCTTCCTCGTGATGAAGCGGGTATATCCCGTAATGCTACTTCATTTTCTTCTTCAACTGGTTGCAAAACCTCGTCTTCACGATTGTGATGTGGAAGAATTTCCTCTTCGTCGTTGCAATCTTCATCCTCATCAGTTAATGGGGGGACATCAAAACCGTGAAAATCACTGCCCGATGAGTTATCCAAATCTGACTCTGGGATTTCATCTTCCATCATTTCATTTGGATCGTGATCGAAATCGATGAAACGTTGTCCTACTCTTCCGTTGGTCATTTCCGGGGAAATCTCAATTCTCCCGCTGTGTTTTTCTTCGAATTTAACTGCAACTTCATGAAACTTCACATCTCGACTCACAATAACCTTTTTCTTTTCGGTCGACCAGATTCGAAAAGCTTTAGATTCTTCTGCGTAGCCAAGAAAAATTCCTTCTTTCCCGCGCTGATCGAATTTTCCTTGTCCGGGGTCACGGTCGAGATACGTCACTGCACTGCCGAATATCTTCAAATAGGATAAGTTGGGCGCTCTGCCGGTCCAAGCTTCATACGGCGTTCGTCCATTAAGGCTTGACGTGGGTGAACGGTTCCGCAAATAATTTGCAGTGTTCACTGCTTCGGCCCAGAACATGAGTGGTAATCCCGAGTCCAGGAGTAGACATCTAGCCGCTTCTATGAGCGTCCGATTCTTCCTCTCCGCTACACCGTTTTGTTCAGGGTTGTGCGGTACGGTGAGTCTTCTGGTGATGCCGTGCTTCTTTAAAAATTCGTCGAATTCTTGGTTCACGTATTCACGTCCATTGTCTGACTGCAATGTTTTAACATTCTTACCCTTTTGTTTTTCGACTAAAGCGATGTACTCCGTCGTTGCCTTGAACACATCCGCTTTGGACTTCAGAAAGCGAACTTCGCACCATCTGGTGGCATCGTCGATAAACTCAACGTAATACTTGGCTCCTCCCAAAGATTCCTTCCGCATAGGTCCACACACATCCGTATGTATTAATTCCAGCAACTCGGTCTTTCGTGATGATGTCTTCGGGAATGGCGTCCTGGTGAATTTTCCTTTCAGACATGTGTCACAGTCCAACTTTGCCGTCGGGTCCTTGAGACGAAATCCGGTAATGGCATCAGCACGTATTGCGTTCGCAATGTCTTTTGCGTTTAAATGTCCAAGTCGTTTGTGCAACAGTTCGAGTGAAATTACTTCGCGTTTGTTCTCGGATGAAACGGCACTCGCGACCTCTGTCTGCTCGTGCACGAAGTAAAGGTCCCCGATTCTGTTCGCGTATAACTTGACACTACCATCTACGTCCATCACATACGCACCACTCTTTTTGAAGAGAACTTCGAAATTGTGATCCGTGATTTTTGCGACTGAGAGAAGATTCGTCCTCAGATCGGGAACACAGCAGGTGTCGTTGAGAGAGATATCTTTCCTGTTACCTGCCACATCCGTCGAAAAATGTACTGTTCCTTTTCCTTTTATTTCTGTTGACGAGTCTGTCGCTAGATTCAGCGTGCCGCGCTTCGATGTGTCCATGTTTGCGAACCTTTGTTCGTCGTTACACAGATGCGTTGTTGCACCACTATCGAGGCACCACTTCGAGATCGTAGAATCAGACGCGGCATGTGCCGTAGCATCGGTTGTATAGCCGACGTTTTCGGACAGTTTTGCAGATGGTTTATTTTTATTGTACCAACAGTCTGCCTTTTTGTGTCCTAACTTCTTGCACAAGTTGCACCGAATTTTTGTTTCGTCCGACTTATCTTTGTCGTTTTCAGCATGTCTTCGGTCACTTCCGGCACTTTTCGGTTGATTCCGCGAATAACTTTTGCGAACAAACATGGCGTTCGGCGCGTCTCGAATGGCGTCGTTTTTTCGTGCTTCACTTTCCTCGATAATTTTTGCACGCAATGCCTCGGGTGTAGGCAAAGTATCTCGTGACTCGATGGCGCATCGAAAGTTTTCGAAACTTACTGGCAAACTATATAAAAGCATAATAGCTTGTTGATCAGGATGTACTTCGATGCCCATGTCTGCTAGCTTATCTACGGTGTCAAAGAACTCGTTCATGTGGTCTCGGATGTCGCCGCCGTCCGTCATTTTGTGTAGAGTTAATCTCTTCAGAAGCGTGGCTTTCCTGGCTGGTCCTTGTGACTGGTAGGTTTCCTGCAGCTTCGTCCACATGTCTTTTGATGTTGCACAGTTCTTTACCTGTTTCAGCTCGTTCGGTGAGATGGATAAAATAATGTCTGATCTTGCTTTTGAATCACCTTTTATCCAGGCTTGTATAGCGGCATCATTTCCTTCACCTGGTTCGGGCTTTACGTTTGCGCCGGAAACAAATTCCCACAAATCGTTTTTGATTAGGACAGCCTGCATTTGCAATTTCCATGTGTCGAAATTATTTTTGTTGAGTAGCTCGATCCTCGAAATATTGCCTGCGCTCATCATGGCGTCTCACGCTTGACTACGCGTGCACGTTTCGACTTGATATCTTTGTTTTCACTCGGCGTCGCTGGGCTTCATAACCTGTTAGAGGTTCACCGATTAATTTAGGATCACTGCAGTGATGAAAACACGACATTCAAGTAGAACCATGCTTTATTAGGCAAATCACAGTTCACAACATCACAACACGATGTGCACTGAAAGGGTGATCGAACCAGACTGAATATAAAACGGTTATGGCGCAGAACGTTCTAGCAGAGACAAAACACTCTCGACATGCAACTCGTAATGACTACGTAACTCAGTTAACATCAAATGAAATAAGTCAAACAATAGCTGCTTACAACAATGGTAAACATCTTCTGTTTGGGTTCCTAGCTTTGGAGATACTGCAGATGTCATGTTAACTAATTGAAGTTGACTCTGTTAAATACAGAAGATAAGGTCATTTGAAGTCTTGTATTTAATCTGACAATGAAAAGATTGATAATATACTATTCTTCATTTGAGTAGAACATGTTTTTCGGTACTTTTATTAAGTGGTATATATTCATAAAACAAACCACAAATATTTATTTGTTGTTAACATTTAATTTTTTTTTTTTAATTCTCTGCGGCTATTCCATCATGCTATTTCTAGTGTAGTAAGAGTCTATTTATTTATTTATTTGACATAAAAATGGTAAAAAACTGAAGCGTAGTATGGGGAGAAGTACTAAATTTGTATGATTTTATGAGCTCTGAAATGCCTGTTCTAGTTCAAGTGCAATTCAAGTTGAATTATACATACATGGAGCAACGAGTTTTTTTGGCAAGAATTGATGTGAAAATATTCGCTCCCACCACTTACAAAGGCAATTCAGCTACAGATTTGGGTTATTATCCCTAGTGTTTTATGTGAAGGAATCAACTTACTGTCCCAATAAAATGGAAAATTACTATTCAAATATCTACATTCCTGAATATGTACACAGATAGTGAAGCTACATTTATGTCTAGAAGCAAAAAAAGGGGCCATCTCAGCATTTGCTCAAAGGATCAGGAAAACTGGATGAACAACCTCATTGAGGGGTGGGGGTGGGGGGGGGGGGGTCATTGACCCAGAAGCCGAGGTTCCATACTTATTCCAGGCATAGTCTTTAGTATTTATACAGTCTAAATGGTAACTAATACATTAGATATCATTGTTGAAACTAATATTATTTTGATGCTCAATGTAGTCCAATTCTATAATAACAGTTATGCAGCAGAAAAAATTTTACTTGGCACTTAAACTTGTATATCAATTTTAAGCCTTGGGTGGGTGTGCCCTGTTCTGTAACATATGTGAGTTTGTGCATGGATTTTTGTGCCACTCAGTGTAATTAAGTGTTTGGGATTTTTTGAATCCTTAAAGGGGGGAGAAAAAGTTTATTCAAATACAATCTGAGTATATACAAGTACTTTAAAATGTAAAATATATATAAATATTGCATTGAAGACCTGCATCAAAATAACAACTGAATAGTACAAAAACCGTAACAAAAATTATTAAAATAATGAAATTTGAACAATTATCAAGTTTTCCAAATACTTCTTCCTCTTTATCTCAATCCTTCGTTTAGTTGCTCTATTTTATGTAAGTGATAATATGATGATTTACAGGGGATCTTATGTATTTTATGTAAGTGAGCTAGTGGCAGACATCATTTGTTCCAAATGGCCTAATTCAGATGTTCCCTACCTCCTGATTTCTCCTGAAAGTTTCGTTCACGTTTATTGAGTTTAGGTCATTATATCGAAAGGTAAATTAAAATACATCAAGACAAAGAAAAGCAAATACAAACTTTGGCATTCTGTGTTACATTACTTGAATAATTGATTTAAAAAACAGATGACTTGAAAGTTTGTCTTGTTTGTTGCAGATTAAAAATAGTACAGTTACTGGATCTTGGCCACCTGAATTTCATGTTGGTGGCTTGAGAAGCGATAAGCCTGATCATGTAACTGGTGGCAAACCAGCTTCAGGTTTGAGAACTACAGAACCTGTTACATTACCAACATTTGCCAATCATGTTAGCGAAAGTAGAGAATCTCTGACAAGTGGGGAGTGTGCCAGTCATGCTACAGGTGATACGGTGACTGAAAGGAAGGATGGCCCCAGCCTTATTGCAGAAACTAAACAAAGAGAAGTGTTTGGGGAGAAAAGAGCTAGTAGTTCATCTGCTTCTGGTTTAACTCCTATTGAAATAACAAGACCAGGAATTTCTGGTTTCACCTTAAAGCCAATGTTAGTATCTTTATTTATATAAATATAAGATGCTAACTGTCTGCTCTTTTCAACTTTAATATTTCATGTTGGGAGAAAATTATCATGTGCTCTTGACATGTCAAAGCTGATGGTGAATCTTGAGAAAATCTAAAATTCTCATAAATACTTCACCCTGGCCATTGTATGTTTATGTTGCTTACTTTCTGAAGCAATTAAATAACTCAAAATTTGACAAAATTGAATAACAAGAAATAAGATTTTGAATTCTTTTTTGAGGTACAATGGTGTTGGCAAATTTATTACAAGAGAGTTGATGATTGGATGTGCACTTCTGTATTACATATGTGAACTTAAAAATTAAAAAGCATCTCCTCCAAAATAAGCTTTCCTACTATCTCGCCCTTAAAAAGTAATTTCTTAAGAAGAGAGACTTATGTAATTGTGCCCAAGCAAAACTCTTATTGCCGGGCTCTGGTAATGAAAAAATGGATAAATCCTGTTTCTAAATGAAGAAAAATTCCTTTTAACACATGGTGTAGTCTAAATCCATGTTTTCTTGGTTTTTAATACCAAATAATTGATTGATGGCAAACATCTGTCTATCAGTCTGTGGTCAACATTAGAAACTCAAAAAAAGATAAAAAATTAAAACAACAAAATTGATGATAAAGATTTTTGCCTCAGACAAAGTCTGTTGTACAAAAATTAGCTCTATAAAAAAGATTATGTGCAATTTCTCTTCTAACAGGTTATTGTCATACTCCCTTCTCTTTCCCACTCCCTCTCTTATTTCCCACTCTCTTCTTTTCCTCTCCCTCTTCTTTCCCACTCGCTCCCTTCTCATTCTCATTCACTCACTTCTCTCTCTCTTTCGCGCTCGCTTCTCTCTCTCTTTCGCGCTCGCTTCTCTCTCTCTTTCGCGCTCGCTTCTCTTTCGCGCGCGCACGCTCGCTTTTCTCTCTCTCTCTCGCTATCGCTTGCTTTTCTCTCTCGGTCCTCTCACGCATTCATGAAGTACTTAAAACAGTAGCTTCGGCTCATCATTTTCTCACTTCTCAATTAAAGACTAGCAAATGAAATAAAGGAGATGTTACTATTCTTGTTCACTTGTACACTTAAACTGATCCTTGCACTACTTCTCGATACATCAGATCAAGATGTATCAATTAATGTCAGACATAAATCTTTGGTATATTTATCTTGATTATAACCCAATTATTTGGAAAATAAAGCAGTTCTGTGATTTTCTTTTGGAAGCCCACTTGCAACCACAATATTCTTATTGTAGGTCAACAATCACAAAAACTCAGGAATTAAAAGTTATGAAAATTTATTTTGCTTATTTGGTGGGGATAAAACAAGAAGACAAAACTGAGAACTCAGGTATAACGCAGTCTCAAGTTTGATTAACGTAGAAAAAAACCCTCAGGCATATGAATTAGCTTTCAGTTCAATCCGTAGATTTGATTATGACCTTTCCAAATTCTACAATTTATTTAAATTGGAAACTTCAGGTGACTATCCTTTGATTCAATTTTCTTCCATAAAATTGTTCAGTCTCTTTGATCGCCCTGAGTGTTTTTTTTTTCTTCATAACCCTCAGATGAGAACGAGAAACCCAGTTTGTTTCTGGGTGGAAACATCTTCAATAAATTATAGCTATTACGATATCTTTGATAACTGTCTAAAACTGCCATTACTATGCTAATAGGATTGATTGTTTCGATCATGACTTGAAAAAATTTTGTAGTTGCCTTAAAGTACTTTTAATCTCTGATCCAAAGTATATTGACTATCTTTAATTCTGTGATTTAAATTATTCTTATTATAAATTATTTACTATTTTACATAATTCTGTGGTACATGGTGTGAGGAAATTTTTTGTTGGGCTGTGTGTTTTATATTCTTTAAGAAATTAGCTTTTTGTATTTTTATGATTATTTATATTTCAAGAGATCTTGCCATATGACCTGTGTGACATGTTTACTTTGCATAATTATTCGTATTTCTAAGGGCATTTCGTATTAATAATTAATCCTGTGCATTTTCACTATTTGACACCTCTGGTGGTGTAACTAGTTAGGTCAGATTTATCAATCAATCAATTTATCTAGACATCTTATCTGGAATAGCTTATAAAAAAGTTTGAAGATTTCCTTCAGAGTCGTCGGGGAAAAGACAAAGTTACAGCTGTGCAATGAATTGCAGAAAATAATTTATTATCATTTAAGGGTTAATAGGAATGTACACTGTGTTTTTTACAAAAGACTTCAAAGCATTTAAAATGTAGATATAATTTTAAATGGATGTGTTATTTCTTTTAGGAATTTTGAAACAAAGCAGGCTGTAAAGGGGAGTACTCAAACACCAAAGCGATGGAATTATCAAAAGCTGTTTGAAGAGTTGCAGAGGTTCTTCAGAACAATCCCTGAGTAAGTTGAATAAGTAAAAAATAACATAAGTTATTCTCTGCAATAATTGGTATATTAAACACCAGTTGTAGACATGCAACCAGTTGTTAGAATAATAGGTGAGTGGTTAAGGCTCCCATCTCAGGAGCCTAAGTGTCGGAGTATAATGCTTGTTGAAGCAAATTTTTTTTTCTTGTCTTTTACTTTTTCTCAAGTTAGAGATTATTAATGGAACTCAAGGACAGAGAGCCATTTTCATTAAACTTCTTAATTAAAAAAAAATTAAAGATGATTATGTAATTTTATTAACATCTTGTGCTTTGTTTGGTGAGGAGTTTTCCAAGTGATTTTATCATTTTGTGTAACTTACCAATAATACGAGTATGTCCTGTTGTAACACCACTTGTTTATCACGTTATGTAATTTTTTTTTCAAGAATTTTTTACAAAATGGGCATGTAACCAAAATAACTGATTTGAGCATGAACATTAAAATATATTGTTTTCCTGTTTCTTCTTAACGGTATGTGGATTCTGGTTCTACTGTTGCAGTCTAGTTTATTATGGGACAAATGTTTACGTCATATACATTTTATAATTTTTTGATTTAATTTGCCAAATCAGAGTATTTATTAATTTTTGTACGCCATTCTTGTAATATGGGTGAGTGGGATGCCGTTATTGATGATATGAACATCATCTTTGCTTTTATGTATTTGAGTAATATCGGGGCCATGTAAAGGTTTTGTAATGTATGGTTTCATTTCTCTTTCCCAGTGTTTTAAAAGTATACTGAATCACAGGTGAGGTGTATACTAATACGTGTTACTATGTTGCTAAAATGTGACTTGCAAGTAACTGAGGTCACAGTTTTGCTACATTAATGTGCCTTTAAATCTATTATATGTTTGTAAGATAACACAAACAGTTCTCAATTGTTTCTAATAAATGCTTGTACTTTCTACATTTGTCACTGCAAATCAAAGCTTTGTGGATAAAATTCCTGACAGTTTCTGGTAGGTCTCGTGAACCCTGTTTCACCAAATAAGTTCCCCTTTTGACCCAAAGCGTTGTAGCTGCCAGGTGAACATCTCTATTTTCAGATTGAGTAGTGTACACTCTCTATAGTACTTTTGATATCCATTCTGTCTTTTACTGTCATTATTGTTTTAAATAGTCATTCAAATTGGGGTTTGAAATATGTAATGATGGTATGTTAACATCAGCTCTGCATGCAGCTCTAAATATTGGCTTTTGCCTCCCATAGAATTATTGATTTAAATAATTGTATGTAATCATGTATGTAGTCATGGAATATTGATATAATGCCCTTTAAACCTCGAGAAGTAAAAGTAATTTTTATTATTGGTGCTCTGAAATGTCTTGTGAATATTCTGTCAGTTATGGGGGTCATTCATTGTTTGTTTTCAATATTTGTATGCTGGTTGTTTCACTTTCAATCATTGTTGACTTTCAGTATCTATTAGTAGGTTATTTCACTTTTAAAACAATGATTTACAAAGTCTGAAATGTTCAAATATGTTCAAGTAGTCTAATTTATACTCAATAAACTCCAAAATGGAAAGAATGTTACACAAGTTCACAATTTGAACAGTAAACTTTTCACTTAAGAAAATGTGAGAAAGAAGCTTGCTTAGCTATTATCTAAATAAAATGGTAAACAGTGTTTCATTTTTAAGCATTTTGATATGGACATGCCTGACACATGTTTTGAATACATAACCTTTAACCCCTGCTCAACAAGAGCGACAGGGCAACTGACTTGACAGTACTTTTTGTTAACTTGTTACAGTTATGTAACATCAATAATTTAATAATAATAATAATAATAGTAACAATAATAATAGTAATAATAATAATAACAATAATAATAGTAATAGTAATAATAATAATAATATTAATAAATGAAGGATGGCTGAAACCACCGGAGCAAAAGAAGAAAGAGGCAAGAGAAGAAAAGAGAAAGTGAAAGCAGATCAAAACAGGCCAAGAAATAAAACCTTAAACCAGGTCATCAAAATCACTGCCAAAGAGGGAAAGACATATGCTGATATCCTCACAGAGATGAAAAGAGCAGTCAATTCAAAAGACAACAACACAATCATTAAAAAAATAAGAACAACTCAGAAACAGGATCTACTAATTGTCGGGGGTAAAGAAGGGAACACATCATCATTTAACAATGCACTTCTAAAGGCAGTCGGGGAGAGTGCAATAGTGCAATGCACTCATACCAAAAACACTTGTAGAAATTAGAGACATTGACGAGACTGTTTCAGCAAATGACGTAGCAGCTGCAATCAGGAGGGTCCTAGACACACCGACCGAACAAATAAGCAAGTATTGCAGACTATATAAGCAAGCACACAAACAGCAACAGTCTTGCTACCTACAGACCTAGCCTCACAACTACTGAAGAATGACAAGAGTAAAATAAATATAGGATGGGTCAACTGCCAGATGCGCGAGAAGCGACAAGTAACAAGATGCTTCAAATGCCTAGATTTTGGACACATATCCACCAACTGACCTGACCATAGAAATACATGCTACAAGTGCGGAGAAACAGAGCATCAGATAAAAGACTGCAGCAAGACACCCAAATGTGTCATATGCAAGGATAAAAATCTAAATGATGGCCACGTGCTAGGAAGCAGAAAATGCTCCTCATTCAACGCCGAAATAAACAAGCAAAGTAAGCGACAAAATAAGTGTTCCTACAAGTTAACCTAGGAAGGAGCAAAATCGCACAAGATCTACTTGTGCAAGTTGCAACTGAAAGAAACGTGGACTTGTTGATTGTTAGCGAACAACCGACAACCGACAAAAACACGTGGTACGACATGTGGTATCAGGATGCTACGGGAAGAGCCGGCATAATAATACATAATAAGACGCTGAATATCAGGAACCACAAGAGAACGAAATGCGGGTTTGTATGGCTGAAAATGGCATTATGAGAATTTATACCTGCTATTATTCCCCGAACGATTCGCTAGAAAAATTTCAGAAAGATATCGATGAGCTGGAGGCTAGCTTGAAAACGTGTAAGCGCGAGGTATTAGTGGCAGGCGATTTCAACGTTCAGTCCACCGAATGGGGAGAGACGCGCTCCGATAGAAGAGGAACTATCATATGTGAATTCATTGCAAGAAATGATCTGATCATCTTAAATAGTGGGGATGAGTACACCTTTCAACGTGGAGTCGCATAATCTATTTTGGATTTGACAATAAGCTCCACTAAGCTACCTAAAGGCATCACTGATTGGTCAGTGCTCGACGGCCAAACCCTGAGTGACCATCGGTACATAGGATATTCGACTCCATTAACGAAGGGGCTGCAACATGTCAAAACGCGATATAAAGGAAGACAACCTTGGAATCCCAAAAAACTGAATGAAGACAAGGCAAAATGCTCCTTGGAAGAATCCAGGTTGCTGTTTAACATGGGTTGGACGAAAATGGCGGAAACGCTTGAGGATATGGTCAAGGCAACGGAGGAAATAGTAGTAGCAACTTGCGAAGCATCCATGCCTAGACGTATATGTCCGAAGAGGAAACAGCAAATGTATTGGCGGACACCAGATATAGCCGAATTACGAAGGAACTGTAACAAAGTGAGAATAATAGCGACAAGGGCCAAGACGAATCTGCACCTCAGGAACAAGAACTCTCCAAACGGCTTAAGAGAGAAATAAAAAGAAGTAAAGCCAGAGGCTGGAAATATCTCTTAGAACAGATAGATAACGATCAATGGGGCATGGCTTATAAAATTGTAAATAAGAAATACAGGATGGACTGGAAGATACCTGGATCGAATGACTCACAATAGATGAGGAAAGCTATCAGGGACCTCTTTCCTACTAGAGATCCTTGGACGAGACAAAGACAGAGCGACTTCACGATTGACGCAGCAGATTACTTCATGATAGACGAACTGAGGAGAGCGGCGAAAAGCATGAAAACTGGGAAGGGCCCAGGTTTCGATGGAATTCCCTGTGAAATACTAAAAATAGTGGCACAGGAGTATCCGGAATGCCTTTTGTCAATCTATAACCGCTGCCTTGAGGATGGGATATTCAAGACGTGGAAGAGACAAAAGCTGATACTCCTCTGAAAGGGCAACAAGCCGGTAGATCAGACGTCATCATACAGACCACTGTGCCTCCTTGACACCATGGGTTTAATACTCTCTAGGCTTGAGGGACTCGTATGCTTTTCTCACAGGCAATATGGATTCCGGAGAGGCCGCTCGTCGACGGATGCCATCCTGGAAGTTATCGATAAAGCAGACGCAGCCAGAAGAGGAGTCGGCAAGAAGAAGGGATTCTGTGCGCTCGTCGCAATTGACATCAGAATCGCCTTCAACTCGCTAGGTGGAAGGACATTATAGAAGTGTTAGTTAACAAGATGATTCCGGAATATCTCATAAGGCTTATCGAAGACTACCTCCATGAAAGGACGATAACTTTTGTGGACAGTATCAGGATAGAAGAGAATGTGACGTTCGGTGTTCCTCAAGGGTCCAGACTCGGGCCATTTTTATGGAATGTCCTGTATGATTACATTCTAAGCATTGACCTGCCGAAAGATACGCAGCTCATAGGCTACGCTGACGATACGCTAATAATAAGCCACAGCGTTGACATTGAACTCCTCGAATTGAGAGTGAAGGAAGCGCTGTTTAGGGTTAAAAGATGGTTAGATAGACGACAGCAACAGATGGCAGTGCAAAAAACCGAAGTTGTCTTAATCACCGACCGGAGGGCATTTCACTACCCAGATCCCCGATTGGGAGGGGAGAGAATCAGCTGGAAGCGGCAGATAAGATATTTAGGAGTCGAAATAGACCATAGACTCAGCTTCGGGTCCCACATAAATGTGATGGCAGAGAAGGCGGCGAGGGCAGGAGCTAACATCGCAAGAATGCTACCGAACGTCTGTGGACCGAGAGAAACCAAGAGAAGAATGATATCTGGCATAGTTCTCTCACAGTTGTTGTATGCTGCTCCAGTCTGGGCGGGTACGCCCAAGTACAAAGACGAATGGCCTTAAGGATGGCGTGTGCCTACCGCAGTGTCTACTTGCGCAGTGCTGGTATTGGCCAGTACACCACCTATCGACTTAATAGCCATGGAAACGAGGACGTACCTCGTCTTGAAGGAAGCACAAGCAGACAGTCATCTCCCTCCCAAGCAAATTGAGAGTGTTAAAGCAGAAGCATGGGAGTTGCTCCTTGAAGAATGGCAAGGAAGATGGGATGGGGATGTGAAAGGCAGATGGACTCATCGGTTGATTGCAAACATCGAGAGATGGGTTAGCCGAAGTTTTGGGGAGGTGGGTTATTACCTGTCCCAGGCTCTTACGGGACATGGGGCTTTTAATAAATACCTCTACGATTTCAGGATCGTAGAGAGGCCCACATGTAGTATCCGTCACGCAGACATAGATGATGCGGAACACACACTATTTCAGTGCAAGGCATGGGACGCGGAACGAGAGGCTTGTAATGCCAACCTCCAACGAGTAATAAATCCAGACATGATCGACATGATGCTGAACTCGCAGGGGAAATGAAAAACCATAGAGAACTTAATAGTTAGTATTATAAGAAGAAAGAATTAATACAGAGGAAGTAGGGCATCTACTTCCAGCCAATCTCCTGCGTGAAGTAATGTCTAATGACAGTTTCCACGTGGGAGAGAATATGGTTTAAGAGATGGATGTTGCCTTTTTATTCACTAACCCAGTTGGGAGTTCAACATCACCAGCTTCATTGGTATCCATAAAGGATTTTCCTTCTCCTTAAAATAATAATAAATAATAATAATAATAATAATAATAATATAGTAAAATTAATAAAGTTAAACTTTACTTTTTTATGATAATGGCTCAAAATAATGTTTGCAACATTGAAAGTAAGTACCTCAAATTTGAAATCATTTGTTTTCTAAGCAGTAATGTGAACTAAGGTACTTAAGTTTCGAGAATTATTAAGCTTGCTTTCCATAATGAACAAATATTATTTATTTATTAATGGTAGCAGCACACATATCTTACAATGGGTGTAACAGGTTACACAATAATTCAGTTTTGTAGAGTAACAGTTTTATAATTTGAATCACAATTATAGATAACAAATTGTACAAATACACATTCACATACATACATATGTATGTATACATGCCCGTACTCACACATTCATATGTTATATGCATATTTAATATAATGTAGTTGATCACAAAATTATGACTCCATGCTATTCTTGAAGGCATTCAGTTTCCTTTTGAATGTAGGTAGTTCGAAGTTCATTCCATGCATTCACAACACTGCAGTTGACAAAAAAAGTGAAAAGGGTATCCTATCCTTGTTTTTCTTTCATCAACTGCATTGTATGTCCTGAAAGCCTAGGTTCCATGTCTCTTAAGAAAAAATGTTAAATTGAAAATATTTTAATATCCTTTCAGAATTTTAAAAGGTTTTATAATATCACTTCTTCTCTGTTCTAATGTCAAAAGTGACAACAGCATCTTCCTTCATAATCAAATTTATAAATTCTCTATGGGATCTTCGTTACCTACCTTTTATTTTATTAATTTTTTAAAATTTATCATAATTATTTGTTTTACAAAATTGTAGAATAAAACTAGTGATTCTTCAGAATGGCACAGACTTTCCTGTATTAGTTTTATATTTCCTTTGGTCTCGGCTCACTATTCGAATTTGCCTGCTGCACCCACAGTACATTTTTTTGAAATAGTCTTAATTCCACTGTTTTCTAACAGTAGAACGGAAATATTATTTTAAGAATATTACAAAACTTCGACCTAAATGGCAATAATCTTTGAAGCATCTGCAACCGTTTTGAAGAAAATGCTTCAAACGCTTCAGAAAATTCGAAATTTGAAGCACTTTTTCACAAAATTTTTTTGAGTTTTCGAAAAACTTCATTTGAAGCAAATTAACTCACAAATAATAATGTTTACAAATTGTTGGAAATGTACCAGCGTTCGAGAATTTTCAAAAAATTACATTTGTGTGATTTTTTTTTTAAGAAAGAAAGAAAGGAAAAAAAAAGAAAGAAAGAAAGAAATTAACCTCCACCGCATATGAAAGAGTGCAATTATGTTTATCCTTTTAATAAGTTTGAAGACAAAATTTTGAGCCATTTATAAGAAATTGGCATTTGGGCGTTTCGGAAAATGCATAATTTCAAGCTAGTTTTCTCAGAAAACGGTTTAATTTCAAGAAGCTGTATATGACATTATTTAAACTACATGTACTCATAAATACAATAATGTAAACAAGTTGCCACTAATATAAGTATTAACAATATGAGAGACTAGTGAAAAAATTACATTCACACACACACACCACAGTCTCACCAATCCTCCCAAATCCATCAGTGGATCCACCCCCTGGTATTGATAAAATTATTTGGTCACCTGCTAGTTTAATTGAAGAAACGCTGAGAATATTATAGAAAAACAAGAATTATCTTTATATGAGAATTTACATGGACGTTTTCTGGGGAAAATTTTGTGTGTTTATTTTTAAAGGAAATGTTGGAGCATTTGAAAATGTACAATTTTGAACTCTTTAACTCTTGAAAACTTTTGAGATTTCCAGAAATGTTATAAGAAATCATTTAAAGTATTTCACACAAATACATTAAATTAAATGCATGCAATATAAAATATAAAATGGAGTGGGATGTAAAAATGCTTGTTTGTAATATTTTTTAAATATTATACCCCCAGAGGTACACAGTAACAGTTGTTGTGAACCTTTGAGAACTAAAGTTCTTGGAAAAAATGTATTGAGTAATGCAAAAATAAAATAGTTCTTCCTACTTTTATTTTGTTATTACAAAAATTCAGTAAAGTTTTGAAATTTGGTACATTAATTTCAGTACTGTATTTAGTTTTTTATTAATATTTTCCTGTAACCTTTCTCAGAGTCCATGCTTTCTCAACACTTGATTATACAGAGTTCACATACAAAATATTTGAGAGTCTTGATTTCCTTGAAAGACTTTTGCACTGTGGGAACATTTTCTTCAATTATATCACATTTGTCATCACACTCGTTTTCTTCTGTTCAAGAAGATCCTTTCACTCTATTAATGATGTTCTAGTCAGATGGAATTTCAGTTGTTTTAATCTTACAAACTGTGTGAATTAAGTTTTCTCACTTAGCAGAATTGCCATTGATGAGCTGAAATAATTTCCTCTGTGGATGGTTTACTCAGTCTCTTTGATTTGCCATAAATGTTATAAAAATAACTTGTGAGACACTCTGCCTGCAACCTCATAGTGCTATTGGAGTTTGCGAACTTGGGATGAAATATTTTTTCTGGAAGTTGTCTTCCCATTGTTCACTACAGCAGATGTGGAGAATTCACTATAACAGAATCATCTAGAGTTTTTTTTCTAGTATATGGAGATAAGGACCAGTGAATCACGTTCACTGTATCCAGAGTTGACTGTGTAAGAGAAGTTTAAAAGTTAAAAATGTTATTTTTAGAGACAACCCTTATTATAATGTTAAATGGCCTGAAATTGTATTGTTGTACATTACACTTTGCATGTGCTATAATCAATCCTTGAGGTGACCAGTAATTAACAGTATTAACATTTCAAAATTTTGTTGTATAATATGATGTTATAATAGTTAAAAAATTGTTTCAAAACTGTGCAAGTGAGTTCAAATTTCTAAAATTCATTTCCTTTTCAAATTGAAGATCATATTGTAAATATAGGTCAAGTATATGCTTTTTAGTTTAATTACACTTTTTAAGATTGTCTCTTAATTCTAATATTAATTTGCTTTCAAAATGTTTGTGTCTGATTACAGAGTTGAACTAAGTGAAAGTCTTTTTATTGTTCGAGAAAAAAATGCAAACAAGCTTACAGGTTTGTCTGTTTCTACTATTATTCGCAGAGTTGAGAAAGTTTTGGAAGATAGATCCAGCAAAAAGATAGGTATGTAACTAAAGTGAAAAAAATCTTTGAAAACAATTTTGAACCTAAGTCTTTGAAATAATTACTTATACTGGTTGTGCAGGCTTGTTGCTGTATTGAAAATTGTTATACATTAAGAAGCAATTAAAATATTGGGCTTAATTTTAGACAGCCTCGTATGTTGATAATAATTTTCAAAGGGAAATAATGTATTTACAAAGAAATAAAGCAGCAGTTAGTCTTAAGTTAAATGTATTTATGAATTTGAATTTCAAGAAGATGAATTTTCTTCCAGGTAATATGGGAATGGATAAATTTGGTTGTGCTGCATGGGGAGAAGTGAAGGAAAATGATGTCAGTTGGCAAAATGATGATGTTGAAAATGAATGTATTATTTGCCATATAAATATAGAGGCCAACAGTAAAACCAGTTTGCAGTGCAAACACACATTTCACACTGAGGTAAGAAATAATTGAAAGATAAGGCGAAATTTCAGTTGATGTAAGCTTGCAACTGTTGATGCAACTTTTTGTAAATCATATTTTGTTTATAATTGTCTTCTTTTTCCAGTGTATTCGCCAATGGCTGCATACTAATAGTACTTGCCCTATATGTCGCAAATACACCAGACTGATTGATGAATTTCCACCTCTTGCATAAACAAGAGGGTTTTTTTTTACTGCGCGAGTCTTTGAATAGCGCAAACCAGTATTACAGTTGCCTTTTTACTTCCTGTGATAATATGAAACTGATCAAATTCATTTGCATTGATGCAGGAAATTATCTTTCGATCAGTTATTTGAGTATTATTGTTCAGAAAGTGTTGCATTTTATGAAACATTCAGGATAAATTCCTGAGTTCCAGACTTTTTTGCATTTAATTTGATACGTTTAATAAAGAGTTCAAAATGTAATGCATTTGTGCTAAAGACACATGTTTTTTAACATATAACATATATTTAATAAAGATGTTCATGTAAGAGATTTGTTTGATGTTTTTGCTTTTGTTTAAAAGACCCAACCCAAGTTCTTGAGATGTTCAAGAAGATTCACATGAATATTGATTTATGCTTTGCCATGTCACGAATACGGTGCATATTTATATTTACTACTGTAGTCAAAGAAATTACATAAATATGCTAAAAAAACTAAGGAAAATATGCTCTGACTAAAGCATGTCTTTTACTTTTCTCCAATAGGATATATTGACACAGGCCTGTCAGTGACACTTCTCTATTTAGACAATGTTTGTACTACCCCCACTTCCTCACTTTTTCTGCCAAAACTTGTTGTTTTCACTTTGTTTTTCAGAAGCTGAATTAATTTAATTTTTATGTATAATCTTGTAAGTAAAGTACTTCTAAAACTAAGGTAAGAACACAGAAAAAAACTAATGAATATGGCTGGTGACTAGTTGGGTAACTTTTTATGGCATTCAGAAAGAAAGTCTAGCAAGCAGGAGAACAGGCGTTCAGAAGGATATGGGCAGAGTCTTCCTCAGAAGCACACACATTGGCACAAGAAATTACTGGAGTTTGTGCCCGTCTGTCCCTGATGATCCGTAAATTTTGCATTATTACTGTCATGGTAGAAGAAGAAATGGTTGACTTTAGGTCATCTTGGATTTCGACAATTTATTACTATACTAATTTCAATGCTTCTTTGTTTGAACATTGTAATTTTTCTTTGGGGTTTTCAACATTCTGACCTTGAACAAAAAGTACAGTATTATTTACAAATAAATGGATTTTCAAAGCGAGATTGATTAATTTTTAAATGTATCCTTTTCTATATCATTTATAAAGTAAATAAAATTGGCCATAAAACAGATCCCTCTGGAACACGGGTAAGTGGGTCAAGCTCATTTGAGTATCATTAAATTTAACTTTTCTATTTTCCAAATTTATTTAAATCACTTTCATCAGTTCCTCTAAATCCATGATTGTTTAATTTTATAATTAGTGATTTTTTATCTGTTGTTTAGCTCTTTTGAGGTCTAAAAATAAAAGTCCCACCATTTTTTTCTTCCATCAAGAAATTATCATCCATTGATAATTTTCTCTATTCTTTTGAAAATAATTTCTAGGAGTTCTAACGAAAGCTCTGAAGAAATCAAAGTTATTAATTTTATAGTGCTGTGAACTTATGTATAGTATATAGTGTTTGGTATTTTCACAATTTTCAATTTGATTCATTTATTTATTACAATAAATGTTCCTGAAGAAGACCCCCTTGAAGGGTAGACTCGAGAATTTGTGACTGATTTCATTTACTTATTTAGTCAAAAAAAGTATGTGAAGTACGGGGGAGAAAACTGTAGAATCTCTTTAAACTTTTAATGTGTTTATTGGATGTATAATTTTATGAATACCCATAACAGATACTATATAGTTATTCATTACAGTCTTAACCTTCTCAGATACATATGTACAAGGTTGAATTAATACAGTTGCAGATAAACCACGTGTTTGGGGCAGCCAACATTCAGTGACATGAAATGTTACATTAGTGAATAAATATTTTAATTATTTAAGTTGAAAACGAAGTTTGCTGTAAGGTGTTCATTAAAGATACCAAATTGTGAAATATGATGCTCTCCATATCAATGACAATCTTATGTCCATTTGTATGAACTAAAACAAAAAGCAATTATTACGTTATGTTTATATAAATAAAATAAATTTAATATTATGTAAAAATAAAATACATGTGAAATAAAAACTTAACTCAGACATATCAGCCTTAATTTAAGAGCAGTGATGCGAGCCACCCAACGGCGAGACGCTTAACGGAAAACAGATCCTGGGTCTGCTGTGGAATATCGTGTATGAGAAGGTTCTTATTCTCGCACTTAGAAGGGACCAAGCTCATAGGCTTTGCCGCCGGCATTGCCATTGCTTGTCGGCTTCCGCAGGATTGCAGATTGCCGAACGCAGAATAGTGAGGCTTGAAACTAACAGAAAGATTCATGACTCGCAAAGTCGGTCTCAAATATCACTTTCAAAGTCGGTCATCTCAAAAATTCATCGCTACCTTTATAGACCACCTGACCACAACGGCAGCAAGAAAGCAGCAACAGTGGTGAATGCTGCGTTGACTAAGTTAATGCTGGTGAGTTTAGTCATGGAAAGAGAAGGTACTTACTTCGGTCGTTACATCGGTTCTGATCTTTGGATTGGATGGATCTATGGTTTGGACCACCTCTATAGACACGGAATATCTACGCAAGAGGAATGGCGTCAATATACTAGCTATCTGCGTTCCGCACCGACTCAAATGAAGCAGTTTGTGTCATAACCGGGATGATGCCAGTAGAGATATTGGTCCGTGGTCGGCATAGGCGTTATTTCAAAAAAGACGGGATGCAATACTTGGAACTAGCATAATGGCAGCAGCGATGGGTCATTTCCTCCAAGAAAGGTAGTTCTACCAACTGATTACTACAGTTGAATCGTGGATCAGTCGAAAGCACGGTGGGGTACATTTTCTCACGCAAATTGCATGACATGTTTTACAAATAAAATTATTTTATTTCAATATTTCACTACCCTAGAATATTTTGTAATAAAGATCCTCCACACACGCTCGTATTCCTACCTGTGCTCTCCATGCAGGCTACTCCAACCCGAAATAGTATCTACCGAGAAAGTGACTTCCTTCCAAAACGGCCAACTTTACACAAACAAATTATCTAAACATAATAAATAATGCATTAAATGCAATTCAATAATTCAAGTCAATAATTGACTGAGCTTGTGTACTTTAAATAACAAGCAAAATTCATAAAATTACATTGCAGCGAGTCGGACGAAGACAATATTGGGATTCCCCGGAGACCGCGCAGCGCCACCCACCTGGTTGCTCAACCAAAACTGCCTATGTTTGTCATGTTATATCGAAGGGCCAAAAAGCAAATGTAGTAAACCCGGCAACACGGCCAAGAGCACAATGCAATACCCGGAAAGGCACCGGAGAGTGGCAGTTGGACGCTCTTTGGTTTCAAAATGATTTCATACACATCGATGTTGCTGATATGTCTTGAATACTGTATGTCATTAAAAGGAAGATGTATAATCTTAAGATATTATGAGATCATATTCAATTATCTGGGGGTTGAGTAACCTAAGCACGAACCGCTACTGACTATGCGGGTTAGCGATTTACTACCGCGTTCCCGATTTCAACAAATACGATAGCACCCCGCATGCCCGTTCAAGAGAGAGCAGGTAAGGCGAGCCACCCCTTTTTGTTGGTCACCGGATTATCCGTCGGACAGACCTCTCTAGCCACCCATGGTGGATGAGAACAAAATACATGTGATCATTTAATACTAATTAATTATCTTTATTTTAAATTGATAATGCCAACCATTTTCTGAAAAAAATGAGGATCAGCTAGCTTGAGACTGAAGCAAGCAGGGCCGGATTTAACTTGGTGGGTGCCCATGTGCTGATTTTTGGTGGAGGCCCCCCCCCCATATATATTATATGCAGTTGGCGGCTGACAAAATAAAATCTATATGTCAAATATGTTTAATTTAAAAAAATTTTTTGCAAATAATTTTTGCGTACAATATTTTATTTATAAACCGAATATTTACAACACATTACAACTTAATTATAATAACTAAACTACAGGAACTTTTCTTGCTTTTCTGTAAGAAAACTCTACAATTACATCGTCGAAAGATAATTCTTTTAGAATATCAAAATTGATGTTCAAAATAGAAAGATAATTAAGTCGTTCTTCTGTCATACTAGTTCTCAATCTATTTTTTAGAAGTTTTAATTTTGAAAATGATCTTTCCGTTGTACAATTTATCATTAACACAAGATAAATTCTTAAAATAATTTCTACTTTGGGAAAGGCGTCTTGTATTCCCTTCTCAATTATTATGTTATACATAAAATGTTCCCGACTTAAGGCGCTTATAGATTCCTCATCTTGTATGAATTGATTAATGAATTCTTTGAATTGGATCAACTCAATTCCAAGATTTCCATCGACGTCGTCTACATAAATTTTACTAAGGTTTGTTGCGTGCTTGATTATTTCATCTGAACTAAGAATATAAAACGAATATAAAACAGAAGAAATTCAGGCCACCTCCGTAATGATTACAGAAAACGGAAGACCACTAACCCTAACAGCAGTTTATTGTCCTCCGAAACACAAAATAACGGAAGATCAATTTACTACGTTTCTAAAAACGCTTGGACGAAGATTCATAGCCGGCGGAGACTACAACGCCAAACATCAACAATGGGGCTCACGTCTCAATACCCTAAGGGGGAAGAATCTACTTAAGGCAATAAACAAACTGAATGTTATGACACTATCAACAGGAGAACCTTCATACTGGCCCACTGATATGTACAAAACGCCTGATCTTCTAGACCTTTTCTTAGCAAAAGGAATAATACCTGCAACAATCAAGATTAAAACCAACTACGACCTTAGCTCCGATCATACGCCAGTAGAGATGACCATCTGTTCATCCGTTATTGAGCGCAGATCACCACCTAAACTTTGTAGTAAGTTTACTAACTGGGAAAAATTTAGAATATACGTTAACAACTCGTTAAGCGTAAATATGTCTCTAAAATCAAGTAATGATATAGATACTGCAGTTTTACATGTAACAGAGGTTATACGAAACGCTGCCTGGAGAGCAACACCAAAATCTGAAATAATCAAGAACTTACCGTATCCCAAAGAAATTAGACAAAAAATAACTGAAAAACGCCGACTTCGTAGAATATACACCAGACAGCCTGAAGACAAAAATAAATTTAACGCATCAGCCCAACAACTAAAAAGAGAACTAAAGGAGTACCAAAATACCAAATTTTCCAATTACGTAAACTCCTTGAAACCAACAGCTATAACCAATTACTCACTGTGGAAAGCAACAAAAAAAATCAATCAGCCACAACAACACATCTCGCCTATTAGAAGACAAGATGGCACTTGGGCACGAAGTCCTGAAGAAAAAGCCGAATGTCTTGCAATACACTTTTCCACAGTATTCCAACCAATAGCAAAACGAAGTATTACGGAAAATGAGGTAATAGAAAGTTTACAGGCTCCTCTCCAACAGTCGGCACCCATCAAGGCGTTCAATTTATGCGAAATAGAAGAAACCATTAAAAAGCACATAAATCCTACTAAAAGCCCAGGACATGATCTCATAACTGGTACAATATTACAAGAATTACCCAAGGAAGCGCTATCATTCGTCACATCCATCTTTAATGCCATTATAAGCGAGAGCCACTATCCGACTCTCTGGAAGTATGCACAAGTGATAGCCATAGCGAAACCTGGAAAACCTGCTACAGACGTTGCATCATACAGACCAATAAGTCTTCTCCCAGTTTTATCCAAGGTATTTGAAAAACTACTTTTACAACGGCTCAAACCAATAACCAATAATATAATACCAGACTTTCAATATGGGTTTCGTGAAGGTCACTGAACTATAGATCAGACACACCGAATAGTAAACAAGATATCTCAAAGCCTAGAAGAAAAGAAATATTGCTCAGCTGCTTTCTTGGACGTACAGCAAGCATTTGATAGGGTCTGGCATGCAGGCCTACTATTCAAAATAAAACAATTACTCCCGCACTCATTCTATTCATTTTTTAAAACGTATCTATCCAGCCGCTTTTTTCAAATTAAATACCAAGACGTTTTCTCTGGATTTAAGCCACAAACAGCAGGTGTCCCTCAAGGAAGTATCCTAGGACCAATTCTGTACGTAATCTATACTTCTGACTTACCAACAACAGAACGCACAATGATGGCTACATTTGCTGATGACACAGCTATTTTAGCTGTCGACGAGGACTCAACTCGAGCATCGCAACACCTGCAAGCGCATCTGGACAAGATAGAAGAATGGACGAATCAATGGAGAGTAAATATAAACACAGCAAAATCACAACAGATTACCTTCTCACTTCGAAAAGAACAGTGTCCCAAAGTGAAATTAAACTCGTCAGAACTCTCAGTAACAACTGTTGTGAGATATCTTGGTTTACATCTAGACAGTCACTTAACCTGGAAACCTCACATCTTGAAAAAGAGGAAAGAATCACAACTGAAATTAAGCAAATTATCATGGCTACTTAACCAAAGGTCTAAGCTCTCCTTATACAACAAAATTTTAGTGTACAAGACAATAATCAAGCCAATATGGACTTACGGCATCGAACTCTGGGGAACTGCCAGCAAGTCAAACCTGGAGATCCTGAGAAGATTCGAAACAAAAACACTGAGATATATATGCAACGCTCCATGGTTCGTCACCAACAATAATTTGTACAAAGATTTGAACATCTCAACAATGACAGAGACTATCTCGGAGAGAAGCAAGAGGCATCAGAAGAGACTGGAATGCCACCCGAATCAACACTCAGTGAACATGTTGGACAATAATGAACATGTGTATAGGCTAAAACGTGAACATATTCTAGACTTACCCTTTAGATTCTCTTCATAGCAACTTATATTATGTATACCATTTACTAATTGTTCCAAGTGAACAGATTGTAAATTAGCAGAATTGAAAAAAAAATCTGAACTAAGGTTGCCTAATTTTGATAAAAAACCAAACCGAGAAGAAATTATTTCATACGCAGAGACACGTTGATCTAAAGAAACTAAAAACTGGTCAATTACTGGAAGGTAACTTTTCACTCGAAATTCTTCAGCAGCTGTTAACTGAACGTTTGCAGAATTTCCATAATCTAATGGGACCAAACGAACATTCCGTTGTCCTTTTCTACGTATTACATACTCTGTTGTCCCAGATTTTTCCATTCCTAATTTTTCATAATATTCAAAACTGTCGCGCCTTTCTTGAATAAATAATCTCAACGATTTAATAGCTGCAACAGCAGTATTCAAATCTAACTTGGAATTCTGAAGTACTTTATTTGTGTCATTTACTCTGCTCAAGACATCATTCCAAAATACTGCATAAATTGCGATTTCTAACATATTCATTTTGTTATATAAAGCTTGTGCTTCACTACGAGTTTTAGAATTTTGAGAATCATCTTCGAAGATTTTTAGAAGTGCAGCTTTAATTTCAGAATATCGTCGAACTAAAGCTAATCGGCACATATTAGTAAATGAAGTCAGATAAAATACGATCTCAGTAAAAGTAAAGTTTCAATAAATTTATTGCATTTATAAACTTTCAAATTCAAATATATCTAATCAAAATAAAAGTTACGTTATTCATAGTATAAAATCAGATCGGCTTAGCCAAAAGAACAAGTCGAAACTGGTGATCATGTTTGAAACACGATATTCGGTTAGATTATGTGCGTTTAATACTGAATAAATCATACATAACTTTGAATACATACTAAATAAGTAGATATTCTTGAGACTAAAAATGCATCATGAAATCTAAATTTTAAAAAATACAAATTACTACATACCAATGAAATTAAAAAGTTTTTGCAGAAAAATAGACCAAAATAAAAAAAAATATTTGGTGGAGGCCCCTTTTTGGTGGAGTGCCCTGTGCTGCAGCACTGTCAGCACATGCATAAATCCGGCCCTGGAAGCAAGCTAGCCACGAAAAAAAAAAAAAAATCAGCATAAATTTGAGAAAGATCTAACGAGAAAGTATAAATTAATTCCTTCGTTTTAACATCATTATAACAATTAATTGTTTTAAAAAATTCACACAGCATTTTGCACCAAAACTACAGTGCCTTACGTTGAAAAAACGTAGCATTTATTCTTACTGGCGGACCACAGTGTTGCTAAAACTAATGATTTAAAAATACTTTATAATTATAGACTAAATGGCTCCAGAATTAACAACTGTTTGAAATTGTTTATAAAGCGCCTTTTACCTTCACAGAGAATATCAAACTACTATGTAAAAATCAAAAATTCATTCTAAAAAAACTAATACTAATCTTCGTCCACGTTCCTACACTAGATACTCATTGTTTAAAAAATAGTCTTAATTTGTTTAAATGAATTACGCCTCCCCATTGGTTTTATATTCGCCCAAATTTTGCACAAAAAGATAGTTTACGGACAACATTTTTAAAAATCCTGAAATTTATTCTTACCTGCGGAAAACAGGCTTAGAGAACATAAAACTACTATGTAAAATCAAAAAAATCTCACAAAAAGAACAAATCGGTGTAGTAACGAAACGTTTGCGTAAGTTCCTAAAGTAGTCATGTACTGCTTTATAATCAAATCGGTGACATCCTTCTCCTCTCAGTTTTTTTTATTCGCCCAAGCCTTTGCACCGAAAACGCAGTTCATGGGCTAAATTTAAAAAAGACCTGGAATTTATTCTTTCTCGGCAGACCACAGTCTAGTGGAAAGGTCGGCTGTGAAAAAATAGTATTTGATTCGGATCTATGATTACTTATTATTACTATGAAATATATGTTATAAAAGGGTTAATGAAAATATTTAGGATTATTGCCTTAGGTTTATGAATTTTTCGCTGCCAAACTCTCAAAAATACGGGATATGTCTAGAAATATTCCCTTCATTCTTCGAAGAAATTGTTTCGTCTGTTACCCAGAAGAGTTGGTGCACCATTGATAGTTGGTTTCTAAACTCGAATTGATAATTTAGATTGGATTTTGTCTTAGTTAGGTGATTATTTTGTATTTAATATTAAATGTCTGACTAATTTTGAAAATGTTGGCAAAGGGCTTTTTGCTCCTTAAAACTTTGGCAAACAAAGGTTTTCGTTTGGTTTTGGGGCCGGAAATATTTTTGATTTTCTCTATATTTTGGGTATATTGTGGTAGCCTATGTCATTTACATCTTTCCAACTAAGGGTTTTACCAATATTGTGATATGGTATACATTTGATGTGTTTGTGAATATTGTAAATGGGTCTTTTGTTGTATTGTAATGTATGCTTTAGTAACTAAGTAAATTTTCTACGTGTAAGAAATCAGTGACATAGGTAGTTGAGTAGTAAAAATTTAATATTTTTACAAGGACTAAAATATTTTTTTTGTGTTTTGATTGTATTTCATGTTTATGTATTCTGTCTTGCTTGTAAATTCTTACCTACTCTGTTGTACATTAACGCTGTATTCATTCGAACAGCGTGTTAGGTCAATTTATTTTTTGTTTTATATATTGTAGTTCGACACTCCCTATGTAGGCTATGAGCCCTTCATTAACAATTGGAAGCAGTAATTAATTCTAGAACCAAACCATCTATAAATATAAACTATTTTATCAAATTACTGTTAGTAAATCTATAGTGGTGCAATAGTGTATGTAATCTGGGTTTTTTGTGCAATATATTGGGCAATTTTAAAATCAACTTTGCAGAGTAAGTGATTAAAACAAATTATTTTTAATTCAATAAATATATAATGATGGAACCATTTCTGACTGATTTTATTTTTTTTATTTTTACATGGAAGCTCGATAAATAGTTATCTAATCAATGAACTAGAGTAAAGGGTAAAGACCCTTTATAAACAATTGCAGCTAGTAAACTGTTCTGGATCCATTGAATCTATGAATATAAAGAATTTGTTACAAAATGGTAGTAAGTATGTTTACTGCGAATAAGAAGAAATTCCAGAAGTTTTTGAATTTTTTTGGTGTACTGTGTTTTTGGTGCATATGTTTGCACAAATTTTAAACCAACTGGCAGGAGTAATTTATTTAAACTAATTAATTTTAATTAAATAGTTGTCTAATCAATGAACTAGAGTAAACATTTCTCTATTCCACATATTGGTTCTTTTGGTATAATTTTTTTAAAATTTTACATAGTAGTTTTATATTCTCTGAAAAGGATAAGGGCCTCCTCACTTTATTATAACGGTGATACTAGTTTGTTTTCCTACCTGACGCAACGTGTACAGTTTAATTTTAGTTCAAATAAAACCATGAAACGAATAGGATGGTGCCGTGTTTTTCTATAACTTTAGCAATCCAATAACAATCAAGGATACAACAAATTGGCGACGAGGTGAAGAAAAAAATGAAAATTGAAACATAAATACAATTGGACCAGGATAATCGAAGAAAATATCTACACTAAAGAAGGCGACAAGAACTTAACCCTAACTCCATAAGCGTGCACAAGATCTCAGGTAACAATCATATACAATATTTCGAGAGCTGACAAATTTCAATATTTTTTTTATTTCGAGCAGTTTTTAATAGAGGAAGTATATGTTACATTGCCAACAAGTGGTGATCGTGGGTGGATAGAGTAGATCGCATCACTGCTTGAAGGTAATAAAATCAACTTAATTCAACAACAGACAGCACAATGGATGAGACACAATTTTCTGAATTTATGAAATTTCAACAGCAAATGCTCGAGAAAATATTAGGGAAAACACTGAAAGAACTCTCAACCAGTGAGGACCAATCAAGAAATAACGGTAAATACTGCTCTCTTGCCAAATTTTGAATATTTCGATCCAACAACATCGTTTCGAAATTATAGATGTTTCGAAAATTATTTAGAAATGAAGAATGTAATAAATAACAAAGATTACTGTGCAAAGTTACTTTTAAATTCTATCGGTGCAAAATATTTCAACATGATATCAGCATTGTCAGCACCAACAATGCCAAAAGAAACACATACGATGAATTAATCAAACTGTTGGAAATATACATTTATATTGTAAGGTTGAAGTTTGTGAACATGTCGACAGTGTCGCCATCTGCGTCTAGTATATTATTGGAAATGTACTATATATTGAGAGATTGAGGTTTGTGAACGCGCCGACACTGTCGTCATCTGTTTTTGGTATGTAAACGAATGATCATATGCATTCGTCCTTTTGTCTTACTGTGCAGCAATGTAGTGTTTGTAAAAGACCGTCAAAGACGTTCAATAAGAGTTTATGTATATGTATTTTGTTATAAATAAAAGTGAAATGCAGTGTAGTTCTCAAGAGTTAATTTAACATGGTAGCAGAGCGTGGTTTCCGGATGCAGATGAATTGCTGAAGAGGTTATATTGGAGTTCAGCCCAGTGTCCGTCGATTCGAGGAAGTTTGCGACATGGACGACCTGAACATTCCAGCTTTTGATGGAGAGGACTACGCAAACTGGAAAACGAGGTTAACTATCTATTTGAAATTAAAAAAATGCCATGAGGTGACCACGAGGTCGAAGCGAGAAGAAGACAAGGACGTAGAATGGGAAGAACAGAACCTGAAGGCGATGCATTGCATTTTTAGTGCAATTACTAACAAGCAGCTAGAGTTCGTGAATGATAAAGTAAGTGCTTTCGAGGTTATGAAGAAGTTTGACGAGCTATACTCCAAAGAGTCAACAGCGTTGCAGATTGTCTGCAGGAACAAACTAGATGGACTCAGATTAAAGAATTACAGCGACATAAATGAATTCTTCACTGTGTTTGAGAAATACATAAACGAACTGAAGTCAGCCGGGGCCAAGGTAAGCGAAGAAGAGAAACTAAATTACATGCTCAAAACGCTGCCCGAGTCACTAAGTTATATCGGAGATCTAGTGGATGTTTTGAAGAAGGAAGACCGGACTGCGGAGTACGTGAAGGCAAAAATAAGGATGAAGAGCATCAAGGAGAACCAGGACAGTGAGGGCGTAAAATCAAATGCATTCATCTCGGAGAAGAGACCTAGTGCGAGCGGCCAAAAAGTGTGCTACGGATGTGGTAAACCAGGACACTTCAAGAGGGAATGTCGACAAACTGAGAATCATCGAGGTTTCCGGGGACGTGGCGGAAGAGCACGAGGTAACTATGGAGGTTATGTCAACCAAAGTTATGAAAATGGACATCGCGGAGGCAGAGGAGGACCACGTGGGTCCAGAGGCGGTCGCTATGGTCACGACCGATCTTACCGACAGAACGAGCAAGGAGACCGACATTACCGACAGGACGACCATGGTGGTAGGAACCGTGGAGAACAACAGTTTTATCAGAATGTAAGTGGCGCAAGCAGTTTCGTGACAGAGGTCTTCGCCAAGGAAGTAAACAGTGTAACACAGGATTCAGGTCAGATTGAAATTAATTGGTTGTTAGATAGCGGTTGTACAGATCATATAATTAATAACGAGGAATATTTTTCTAAATGCGTAACGTTAAAAGAACCGATTAATGTAAAAATCGCGAACGGAAAGATTTTAACGGCAACTAAAGTTGGTAATGTAATTAGCGATTTTTTAGTGTTTGACAGATTAGAACGAGTTGAAATGAAAAATGTATTTTACATTAAAGATCTAGATAGGAATTTAATTAGTTTTTCAAGAGTCACAGAGAAACATGATATTATTGCAAAAGGCATCAGCGCAAAAGTTTTTAGTAAAGATAGGGGTTTAATTGCAGTTGCATGGAAACAAGATAGGTTATATAAAGTGACAAGTGTGATCAACAAAGGGGAATTTAACGTAAACTTCTGCAATAAAGAAAATATGACAATAAAGGAAAAGTGGCATAGGATACTGGGGCACGTAAATTTCAATTATTTAGATAAAATTTGCAAACATCAATTAGTAGATGGAATCCCTCAAAACGTCGAGTCTGAACCTATGAAATGTAAAGTGTGCATAGAAAATAAAATGCATAATGTTCCTTTTAAAAACAACAGAAATAAGGCTAAAGAAATCCTAGAAATTGTTCACACAGATCTAAATGGGCCACATTCAACAGTAGGTATGCATGGTGAAAGATACTTTGTTTCTTTTATTGATGATTATAGTAAACTTGCACGCGTTTACACAATTAAAACTAAAGACCAATTATATGATTGTTTAGTTGGGTATGTAAATGAGGTTGAAAATCTTACTGGGAAAAGGATTAAGAAATTGCGGTGTGATAATGGAAAAGAATACATGAATAATAATATATATCAATACATCAAGGAAAAGGGGATTGTTTTAAATGCGTGCCCGCCATATGTGCATGAGTTGAATGGAACTGCTGAGAGGTTCAATAGGTCAATCATGGACATGTCAAGATGTTTATTAGCCGAAGCAAAAGTTAACAATAGGTTTTGGCCAGAAGTAGTTTGTGCTGCCGCGTATCTGAAAAATAGATGTCTTGCAAATACCGCAGAATTGAAAACTCCTTATGAAATATTTTTTGGAGAAAAGCCTAATGTCACACATTTAAAATTGTATGGAAGTAGAGTCTTTGTAAGGGTGCCAGAACAATTGAGAAAGTCAAAATGGGATAGAAAAGCAGATTTGGGAGTTCTGTTAGGTTACAGTGACGTTGGATATAGGGTACTCATAAATAATAAAATTGTTGTGGCCAGGCATGTAGAGGTTGTTGAAGAAAATATTAGATGTGTAGGTTTAAAGGATAATGGTTCCGTGAGTAAAAGATTAGATGAATCTGGGTGTGAAAATTGGGAAACTGGGTCTGAAGATAACAGCGAGGACGAAGAAAGGTTAGTCGAAATCGAATCTCCAAAAGCAGCGCTAAAGGAAAAAACAACAAGGTCGGGTAGAGTGGTTAAAACTCCACAACGCTATAGGGATGATAATACAAGTAACTTTATTTATATTAACGTATGTAATGCAGATAGCCCGGTTAGTTTTGAGGAGGCGATTAATAGCAATGAATCGAAAAGCTGGAGTCAAGCTATGGATAGGGAAATTGAATGTTTGAAGAAAAATGACACATGGGAGTTAGTTAGTAAGCCAGAGGGCAAAGATCTTATAGATGTTAAATGGGTTTTTACTAAAAAGTTTGATAATAGGTACAAAGCAAGATTAGTTGTTAGGGGATTTCAACAAAAGGAATGTGTTGATGATATATATGCACCAGTAGCTAAAATGCAAACTTTGAAGATTTTACTGTCATACTGTTGTCATTTTGGTTTAATTATTGAACAAATGGATGTAGAAACAGCCTTTTTAAATGGCGAAATCATGTCAGAAGTTTATGTTAAACAACCTGAAGGCTATGAAGACGGCTCAAATCGAGTGTGCAAATTGATGAAAGCACTGTACGGTTTACGAGAAAGTCCGAGAGCTTGGTATGAGTGTTTAGATACTTTCTTGAAAAGTTTAGGATTCCAAAGAAGTGAATATGATTATTGCCTTTATGTTTTGCGAAAAAGTAATGTCCTGATTTACTTGATAATTTTTGTTGACGACTTGCTCATTTGTTGTGTAAAGAAAAGTCGAATTAAAGAAATCAAAAATTTGTTGTCAAATAGATTTAGTATGAAAGATTTAGGTGAGGTTAAAAGTTATTTAGGAATTGATATAAATTACGAATACAAGAAAAACAAAATGAGCTTGAGTCAGGAAAATTATATTAATTCATTAGCCGAAAAATACAAGATTAAAGACTCAAAATTATATGCTACACCGATGGAAGTTAACTTGAAATTAGAACCAACTCAGGAATTGCGTAATGATATAAAGTATAGAAATTTGATTGGTGCGTTGTTATATATTAGTTCAGGAACAAGGCCAGATATCAGTTATTCTGTTAATTATTTGAGCAGGTTTCAGAATTGTTATGACGGCACACACTATAAGTATTGTCTGAGAATCTTAAAATATCTGTATTTGACAAGAAACCTGAAATTGATTTATTGTAGAAACGAAAATGCAAAAGTTCTTGATTGTTATGTAGATTCAGATTGGGCAGGTGACAATATAGATCGTAAATCTACGACAGGTTATGTGATCCGTATGTTTGACAATGTTGTATTTTGGAAGTCTCGCAAACAATCAAGTGTAACAAAAGCTTCGACGTATGCAGAGTACGTTGCGCTATCAGATGCTGCGAGTGAAGTGAAATTTCTAAAAGATGTAATGAAAATTTTTGATTTGAATTTTGATGAACCGATTGTAATGTACGAAGACAACTCAGGAGCATTGAGTATCGCTAAATATGGTAACTTTACAAAAAACTCAAAACATATTGAAGTCCATTATCATTTTGTCAACGAGTTGTATATGAATGGTTTAATTGATATAGTCAAAGTAAATACTGATGATAACATGGCAGATATTTTCACGAAAGCTTTGTGTAAAGACAAGTTTGTGTATTTTAGGAATATGATGAATATTAACTGAATTTAAGATAGTATGTATATAAATGTAAGGAGGCGTGTTGGAAATATACATTTATATTGTAAGGTTGAAGTTTGTGAACATGTCGACAGTGTCGCCATCTGCGTCTAGTATATTATTGGAAATGTACTATATATTGAGAGATTGAGGTTTGTGAACGCGCCGACACTGTCGTCATCTGTTTTTGGTATGTAAACGAATGATCATATGCATTCGTCCTTTTGTCTTACTGTGCAGCAATGTAGTGTTTGTAAAAGACCGTCAAAGACGTTCAATAAGAGTTTATGTATATGTATTTTGTTATAAATAAAAGTGAAATGCAGTGTAGTTCTCAAGAGTTAATTTAACACAAACTTTTAGAAAAAAATCATTTAGCACCAGAAAAGAACGTTCTTGTGGCTCAGCATAAATTTTTATCAAAATATCAATCTGATAATCTATTGCAGATATCGTCGCAAACTTGAGAGTGGACATCGAATATTGTCATTTTATTTCAGAATGTTCATGCGAAACTTCTGTTGCAGACATTTTTCTTCGAGCACAGTTTATTCGAGGAATAAAGAACAACTCCATCAGGGAGCAATTGTTACAATCGGAAACGAAAAGTTTTGGAGATATTGTGACTAAAGTAATTACCCTTGAAGCTTCAAAAATCAACTCAAAGGAACTCGCTCAAATGACCTCTGCATCGACATCAACAGCTAATATCAACTAAGTCAAAATTTCGAAGAAAAATAACCACACAAAACATGAACATTACCAACATCAACGCAGCCCATCGCGCAATCGATTATTCGAGGAAACGGGAATCAAGAATTGACTACGCTAAATTGGGCATTGATGGACTATGTATGAGGTGCGGAAGAAATAATCACCTTGTAAACGACTGTCGCACTAATAAATCAACTCTCAAATGTTCTGAGTGTAAGAAAACCGGTCATATTTCTAAGGTATGTATCCGATCCTTATTATATCACAAATCAAAGCTGATTCCGTACAGGAAGAACCGGCTAATTTAATTCAACTGGATACGATACCCAAAGAGTACGGATCATTTCAAATTGTCGACATCTACCAAAATCGACCCCCAAACGATAATTTGAAATGCTATTACGCGCAGGTTAAAGTTGAAGAAAAATGAATCAAATTCAAAGTTGATTCAGGTGCCGGTTACACGATGTTGCCTCGAAACAAGTTCGCCGATTTCAAATTCAATGCCCACTTGAGCCAACACCTCTGCGATTCGGATTGTCCATGCATGATGTCTTCGTTCCAGATGGTAAAATTAATGTCAACGTCGAATTCAACGGGAAAACCTTTTTTTTTTTTTTTAATTTATTTCTTCTCGTTCGACCTGAAGGTCTTTCGAGGGTTTTCGGTTTTACATACTGGCATTTTGGGATTTGGGCATTCCTGACAAATTGAGATTAGATTTCTCTGGCTCGTTTAATTACTTGTTTGCTTCTAGGAGCTGCTGGGATTTATTTTTTTTTTTTTGGGGGGGGGAGGGGGAGGAAGCTGTTATGGATAGCCCTAGCGGGCACTAGGAAGGGGACGTGCTAGGTTATATTTAGATGCGGGATGATATTATTTGTTTAGGGGGGTTTAAGCATGTCTTTGGGAAATTTGGATTTGATTCGGCTTGGGATATTTGCTGTTCGTCCTAATTGGAATATCAGTGTGGCATGAGATGAGGGAAGGGAAGAATAGAAGTTATTTGCTAATTTTTTAATGTGTTCGAGCACAGTTTCCATTTGGAGTTCTCTATGTATTTGGTGGTTAGGTATAAACCATGGAGCTTTAATTGACTTTCTGAGGACTTTATTTTGGACAATTTGCATTTTTTGTATGGTGGTGGAAGCAGCGTTTCCCCAAACCGGGCATGCGTAAGTTAGCGTGGGTAGGATAATAGATTTATATAAAAGAATCTGGCATTTGGTATTGAGTGTTGAATGTTGATTTATGAGAGGGTATAGTTTTAAAATTTTGGCATTGGATTTATTGATAGCTGCGTGAATATGAGGTTTCCAGGTGAGTTTCTTATCTAACAATACTCCTAGGTATTTTATTGGTTCGCTTTTCCAAGGTATTTCGTTGTCATCTATTTTCAGATTGGGAGGGGTTTGAGGTCTCCTAAGGGTAAATATCTTAGTCTGACATTTTTGAGAATTGATTGCTATTCTCCATTTTTTTGTCCATTGTATTAGGGTGTTAAGGTTATTCTGAACTCTATTAAATGCTAGGTTAATATCTGAGCTTGCTGAAAACAGTGCCGTATCGTCGGCAAAAAGAGCAGTTTCCACGTTGGAATACTTAGGTATGTCACTCATGAAAATATTAAATAAAGTAGGTGAGAGAACTGAGCCCTGTGGAACTCCGGCTGTGATATTACGTAGAGTAGAAAAGGAGTGATTAATTTTGACCTTGAATTTTCTATCAGAGATAAAACCTTTAATAATATTCTGTATGTACTCAGGGACTCCAAGTTGTCTTATTTTAAATAACAGACCGGTATGCCAGACTCTGTCATATGCTTGAGCTATATCCAAAAATGCAGCCAGAGTATGTTTTTTCTCTTGGAAGCTTTGTGCAATGTATTCAGTAAGCCTTAGTAGCTGGTGAGTGCAGGAGTGGTTTGCTCTAAAACCAAATTGAATATCTGGTATTGCATCCGTGTCTTTCAGGTACTTGTTAAGTCTCTTTAGTAGAAGTCTTTCAAAAATCTTGGAAATTGAGGGAAGGAGGCTTATTGGTCTGTAGTGTTCAGGGCGTCGAGGGTCTTTTCCTGGCTTGCGAAAAGGTAGAACAATTGCAGTCTTCCAGGCAGTTGGGAAATAATTAAAGCGTAAGATAACATTAAATATTGCAGTTAGTCCTGCTACAGAGTTTTTATTAAGATTTTTGAGCATTTTATTACTGATTCCATCTATACCGGGTGTTTTTCGTTGTTTTAGATGTTTAATGATGTTAGCTGTTTCAGACGGTGAAATAAACTTTATTTTGGTTTCAGCTGTAGTTAGTGGTTGTTTCATAAAATTTTCAATATCATTGTTGTGTTGTATCATTGTTGGCGGGTGTGGTCTAAATACATTTTGTAAATGATCTGCAATCGCTTTGACCTTTTCGTCATCTGAAAGCAGTAGCTTATTGTTTACTTTTAATTCGGATATTTCGTTTTTATCTCTGGTGATTCTTTTTGTTGTTGTCCAAAGATGAGCTGAATTTGGATCAATCTGGCTTATAAACTGACGGAATGAAGTGTAGCGGTGGTTATCTAATCTATTTTTGACTAATCTTGATAGTTTATTTAGTTTTGTTTTAATATCTGGCCTTCGAGTTATTTGCCAGAGTCTTCTTAAGTTATGTTTTGATTTTATTAAATTAATAATTTTCCATGGAATTTGGGAGGAAAATAGTTTATTTTTTGTATTATACATATGGGGGGATATCTTTGTTGTTGTTGAATGATTTAGAGAATTAAGAATAGCTGTATTAAACTTTTCTAGTTCGGAGTCGATATTTGCAATCGACCTAATAGGGAGTGGATATTTATAGTTATTTTTCATTAGGTAAGCGAATTTAGTCCAATTAATATGTTTTCCTAAAGGGTTATTTCCAGATGTAATTTCTTTTGAATTTCCTTTGTGTGATATTAGGATCGGATTATGATCTGAATCTAGTTCGGCTACAACTTTTTGAAGCAGTGGGAAGTTAATATTTTTGGTTATGACTATGTCGAGAATGTCTGGGATTATATTACAATTATAGGGAACGTGTGTAGGTTCAGTTGGTGCATGAATATTAAGGTTATTATTATTTACAAATTCCAGTAATTTTTTGCCTTGTAAAGTTATTGAGTTGCAGCCCCAAGCTCTGTGTTTACTGTTTAAATCTCCTAGGAGAATTATACGATTATATGTGTTAAATATTTTACTATAAGCCTTTTCAGGGAAGCTTTTATTGGGAGGTTTATAGGCTGCAATAATTATTACTTGTTTGTCATTGTTAGGGTTATTATTAATATTATTACTATTAATATTACCGTCACAATTTCCACCACTATCAATGTCCGTTCTAGTATTAGCAACAATACCAGCGTTATCAACAGCTGTAGTAGCAATAGCTGCTGCTGAGGTACCTATAGTGTTAGTGATGTTATTACTGATAATACTGCTCTTCACTGCTATTCCTATTGATTCGAGGTTTGGGGAAGAGGGCGTAGATATTTGGCTGCACTCGACATTTTTAGTTACTATTATTGCTACACCACCTGACGCTTTGTTGGCGATTCTGTCCTCTCTAAAAATTTTAAACCCTGGAATGTGGAATTTTTCCCCCGGAATTAAATGGGTTTCGGTTACGCAAGCTATTTCAATTTCATTTTTCTTTAGAAAATATCTGAATTCATTTTCCTGGCGTTTTAATCCGTTGGCGTTCCAGTTTAAAAGTTTAATATTGGCTATTTTATTTGTCATAATTTAAATTTGTCAGAACAGATTTAACTGTGTTTTCAATTAAGGGAGTGAGCGCTATCATGACTTGTTGTACGATGTTAGAGATTAAATTTGATTGTTCCTGTTTAAATAATGAAGAATATGACCTCGATTGGTTACTAAGGTGTGGATTAGGACGGAGGGAGGGATGTGGTGGTGGCTGTCTAGTGGTAACAAGGTTAGGATGACTAGTGGTTAGGTGGGGCATGTTAGAAGGTGGGTGCAAGTTTTTCGAGTTTTTCATTGACTCTGCTGCCTTTTTGTATATGCTGCAGCCTTTATAATTAGCTGTGTGGTCGAGTCCATAGTTAATGCACTTAGGGGGGGTAGATTTAATTTTGGTACACTCAGAGTAGTGATGGTGGCCAGTACATTTGACGCAGCGAGGCTGCAGGCCGCAATTTGCCTGGGAATGCCCAAATCTCTGACAACGTTTGCATTGGATTACATGAGACTTGAATCTTTTTTGAATTCTAATTACACTGTACAAAAATCGGTTTAGTTTAAATATTTCTTTGCTTTGATACGTGTTTTCTAGATCTATTGCACAAACAGGTATGGGGCATTTGTCTTTATTATATAGTCTTGCGACTTTAATTGCTGGGAATTTTAGCCTTTTCAGTTCCTGCAGTATTTCACTTTCCGTGTAGGTAGTAGGAATGTCCTTCATAACTATAGCTAAAGTTTTTACAGTTGGGTCTTTGAAAGAATGGAATTCAATTTTTTCAGATTCACAGAATTTCCTAAAGCTTCTATAATCACTTATTGAAGTGAAAGAAATTTTAATAGCGTCTTTTTCTTGTTTAGTTGTGAAGTCGTCCTTAACGTTCTTTTTAATATCTTCTAACAGAAGTTGAAAATTGCTTGCATTGTGCACTATGATTGGGGGGATTTTAATAATTGGATCGATTTCGGGTTCTTCACTAGTTTCTAATGTTCCAAGAAGCTTATATCTATTATAAACAGGAATATTGTACCTGGAAATGTCCTCTTCTGGCGAGCGTGACCTCTTACGTTTAAGTTCATTACCATGTTCCTGCGTGCCTTGCTGCTGCGGTTGCTGTGAATGTGATTGCTGTGGCAGAGGCGGTTGTGTCGGCAGTTGATAATGATTTTGAAGCTGGGAAAGTTGCAGTTCTATCATTTGTTGCTGATGTTGGAGATGTTGCAGTTGTTGTTGAAGAATTTCTTGATGTTGTAGTATTGTTTGGTCGGGGAGGGGCTGCACAGGTTCACTGGTATGCAGGTTTTCACCATCACTTTCACTAAAAGTGGCGTCCATTGCGCGTCGAATTAGTTGCCCCGTAACGGAGCAACTATTTGTGGCCATTCACTGGTTTTAAAGATTTGTTGGCTTTAACTAAAACTAAAATCACACTTTTCTAAGCGAGGCACTGTTCACACCGTTCACACGAAAGACGACTCGCTTTCTGAGCGACCGTATTCACGGCCCCGCTGGGGCACTTCTTATCACTGGTCACAGTCGAGGTACTGCGGAGCGATAAGCATCGGACGAGGTGTGAACCGTTCGGCTGCCAAGCGCAGACTGGGGAAAACCAAACATTGTTCCGGAAGAATACGACGCTCTTTTAGGCCGAGTTTGGATCAGAAAATTAAACATCAATTTACAAGAACTGATCAACAAAGCCAAGTATTAACCGAAACAAACGCTGTAAGTAATATCGATAAAACCAATGAAATTATGACACAATTTTCAGACATTTTCAAAGAAAAGATTGGACGCGTACCAAATTTCAATGTGGCATTAAAACTTCGAGAGAAAGCCAAACCAAGTTTTCACTGTGAAAGAGAAATTCCGTATTCACTGTTCAGTCGAGTCGAGAAGGAGCTGGATTCACTCGAAGCAGGGATAACTACAAAAACTGAAACCAGCGACTGGAGATCACCACTTGTCATTCCAAAAGATGATGGAGGAGTTCGACTGTGTGTCGATTACAAAGTTGGTGTGAGTGAGCAACTTATGGACGCACATTACCCCATTCGAAAAATCCACGAAATTTTGAATAGTCTCCATGATTCCCGCTACTCTTGCCGATTAGACCTGTATAAAGCGTATCTACATATTCCAGTGGATGAACAATCGAGTAAAATTCAAACAATATCAACACATCGAGGGACTTACAGAATGAATCGCCTCACCTTTGGTATCAACACAGCGCCATCAGAATTTAATCGGATTATCGACCAAATTTTGAAAAACATCCCGAAGACTGAAAAAATATTTTGACATTATTGTACATGGATCAACAAAAGATGAATGTGAGACTAACGTGTGCCTTAAACAGCTGAGGAAATATGTTCTACATTTGAATCGCCGGAAATGCTCATTTTTTCAACTACGCATCGAGTTTCTAGGACACGTGATCGAATATAATAAACTTTCGAAGTCACCAGAAAAAAATCAGAGCCATCACACAAATGCCAAAACCAAAATCAAAAGATGAAACAAAATCCTAGTCATTAGGATTAGTCACATTTTATAGCAGATTTATTCCAAACGCTGCAACAATTACAGCACTGCGGAATTTGCTGAGGGAAAATACGATTTTCAAATGGACAACAGAATGTGAGGCAGCTTTTATTCGCTTGAAATGGGAAATCATAAGCAATCGCGTAGTCATGCCATTCAATCCCGAATTGCAAGTTCGACTAGCTTGTGATGCAAGTCCCACAGGTATAGGAGCAGTCTTATCACACATTATCAATGATCAGGAAAAGCCAATGGCTTTTGCATCTCGATCACTAACCCCAGCAGAACAAAATTATTGTCAACTGGATAGAGAAGCTCTGGCAATGGTTTTTGGAACTGACAGATTTTTTCATATTTATGCGGACGTCAATTTTAACTTGTCACAGACAATCAACCTCTATCTAGAATTTTCTATCACCATGCAAAATTGTCATTCAGCCCGTGTACAACGTTTCGCAGCTTTTCTATCAGGATTCGATTATAAAGTTATATTCAGAAGAGGATCTGAGAATACCAATGCTGACTGTTTATCGCAGATACCACTGAATGAAGAACTTAAACCACACACAGAAACAGCTATCAACGAAGAAGTCCATTTTCTACACGAAGAAACCATCAACAGAATTTACAGTCAGAAAATCACATTCGAATCAATTCAGAAAGAGACCGAAGCTGATGATTAGCAACCGAAGCTGATTACAGCAAATATTAGAAATAAGGCGAGAAAGTATGTGCTTCAGTAGCAGCACTAGTTTAACTGATGTTTACCACTAGATAATTTCCCAATTTTTCAGAATACTTCAAAAGTTTCAAAATATTTAAAAAGTACTACATTAACGGTTAACATTCCCGCTGTAAGAAAATGTATAGACAATTTAGTGCTGGTATTTCATCCATTACTGCATACTTCATCTTTGCACTATTCTTTACTACGTAGATATAAGATCAACTTTGTTTTCTTATGGAACTGAATGCTAAATTTTAGCGAATTTGTAATGGAATTAAAAATAAGATATAAAATATGTATATATGTCCGTATTTAAGCGAATACTTTTTAGAAATTAATGTGTTTTTGTAATGCATTTTTCCACTGAAGCGGCGATTTTCCATTCGACATCTCGTGCAGACTAAATGGGGAACTTCGCGGGTCCGCCCTCCACACAAACGCGCTCTTTTGAGTACAGTAACAACTACTTCTTTCGAGACTCATTTTGCCGAATGATAACTTCATTCACGGAAGTCGCAAATGCTGCATACTCGATTCCAGAAAGATTTTGTTTTGTCTCGAAAATACTATACTGCTGTTTTTGACAACACATTCTATTTTACATTTTAAGTAAATAATACAATAATAAATGAACAATATCTTATTAATTATAATTTACTCGTAACTATCCGTCATATACAAATAAAATACGTTGAACAAAAAAACAAATAAGATACATACAAATATAACACCAAATATATTGTTACAGAGTATTGCTTACTGAAGTATGTGCTCGAAGTTGTACCCATCTGTTGCAATGCACATTTATAGTCGAATAGAAAAGTGCCAATACCGGAGAAAACTACAATAAAAAACACATCAATTTCATTAAAACGATTCCCGTCAATGAGAAGATATTTCAATTTAGGTAATCATTGTATTTTCTTTGTGTGTAACACAAAGAAAAAAGTATCCAATTTAACAATTCAATTCCTTTTTTATTTTTGTTATTGTTACTTTGAAACAAAATATTCATTAAAGCTTTCTGATTACTGCATATCATAAATGCTCAATGCAAGTCACTTACACTTATTTGCTGACAAGAATTCTCTTAATGCTCTGTGCACTCCATTAGATACCTCAGAGCATTGCCAGGAAATTTTACTGAGGACTGCACTCCACACAACTGCAATCAACATTTTTGGCAAGATGTGCTCTATGCACACGTATCTCCTACAGTTCATGTCCTCCGTGGACAAAACGCCAATGTTACGTCCTAATTCCCATTAGCCATTTCATAAACCTATAATAAAATTTGTAATTTGTAAATTGCCAAGTACTACAATGTTTAATTTAATGTTATTGCAAACAAAAATAATAGGACTGTACAAAAATGAGGGAAACAATAGTAATATTGTTTCCCTCATTTTTGTACAGTCCTATTATTTTGTTTGCACTGTTTGCACTTGTTTGTTTATTACTGTAAAGTAATTAAAGCAATACTGTAAATAATTATAATTTGGCATTTTCCTTCAAAATCTGGCCAAATATTTGGAGCACAAACTGCCGAACGTGGAACTGAGAGACGGTTTTACACGTTATCGCAATAATATGAAACCATTCTTAACAAACATGCAAAATATTAATATTTCTTACTTTATAAGTCTTGCATTTTCCGTGTCTCCCATTTCATTAATAGGCAATTGTGAAGCGAACGACGACGAAAATTAGGCATTTTCCTTCAAAATCTGGCCAAATATTTGGAGCACAAACTGCCGAACGTGGAACTGAGAGACGGTTTTACACGTTATAGAGATTATACAATACATTCAAGGTATTCAAAATTCGGAGCCGTTGGGGGTCAGTTTCGAGTATTCGCTCAGAACTATCGTCAGATGGCAGCACTTTTGAAAGACAGACTTATTTTTATAAGTTTGCAAAAGTCGCTATAAAGCGCTCCACAATTATGAGCAGTAATGGCGGACCTACCATAAATATCTGTTTCTCCACCATTTCGCTGAAATAAGGATTTTTCCTGGCCTAAGAAGTGGCTGCCCCCTGGTTCAGGATATCGAAAGGCAGTTTTCGCTGAACAATGCGGTAGTAGTTGAGCAAGTAACATACCATTAACATGCGTAACATGACAATTCTGGGGAGATTTTGTATTGCGCATGGGCCGGTATCAAATTATGAGATTTCGATTGACGGTTCCCGTCATTCTCCCTGTTTTGTCGCCTACGACAAACTTACACTTTCCGTAGTTTTCGTCGCCACCACTAAACACGGTATCAAGACTAACGCACAATGAGCATGGAAGAAATGACAAATGCAATATCCATAGTATCAATATAATACGGCAATTATTTAATGTTTAATATTCCTCAAGTTAAATCAATTCAGGAATAAAGTAACGTAATTGCTCAGAATTTGAGGTTATGTATATAAGGCTACATTGTCACGAAAAAGTATTTATCCACATTGCGTTAAAATTGTCATACATTTCCCGTTCCTAATACAAGTAATATAAATATGTATTAGTAAAATTGCGGGGTAACATTCTAAGACTATCTAGAAAGCTATAGTTATCATTAGAGTGAAAGACATGTATTATACATACATATACATACATATATATATGCATACATACATACATACATAGTATACATACATAATTCGTATGATGTATTCAGATTTCATGTATTATACGTTTTACTCTCTTATAATGCTTAAAAAGGCAAAAAGAAATACTCAGATAAACACAGATGTTCAATAAAAGCTGTTAAGAGATATATTCAGTTCCAATTAGTTTCCAGTTTTAACGTATGCTTTCGATTGTGCGACTTGCAAAAACTATTTTTTCTAAAGATACGTTATTTCCTATTGACGATAATATTTACACACTACGAAAATGGATTTCCCGTCTTGCAAAACTCTCTAATAATTATGCTTAATTTATTACAAGTAAACATGTGTGCATTCGTACCTTTTTACAACATTATTAACCACATGTCAGAAAATGATCTCTTCCAAACATTTCGACCCTTGTGCACTTAATGCACTCACGTCTACACGCATTACAATCAATATCCAAGTTACTTTTATTATTAAAGTGGGGAAATCTCAGAATTATTTCGGAATAGACAACTGACGTACATAAAGAAAAAAATCCTCTAAATGCGCCATTCTGTGCATTGATAAAATCAGTAGATCTCAGACGTTATCCAATGGTGGCGAGCAGACGAAAAATGTCCAGAAAAGTAATTATTTTGTAAATACATTAAGGTTTCTGGTTATAAATCATAGCCTGTAGTACTCCAGGCCTTTAAAGGAAGCTATCACAAAAGTTTCTTCGGTATTGGTTCAGTAGAAGGTTCAGAGATTATCGTACTGTACGGTAACGCACTTCTGTCTTTATATATTAGTGGAGATAATTATCAAAATACTAAGATATGATACATCATTGTATTCCTCTTTTCATGATCTATCTATTGCTGAAAAGAAAAATATATAGTTCCATTTAAAAATTAAGGATGATTAATCTCTTGAAAACTAAAAATATTCTTCTTGGATTTCTTTAAGTCTTGTTACTTGTTCCATGATTCCGCATTGTTAAGCGAAAACTGCCTTTCGATACCGCGAACCGTTTAGTATGGCAGTGGCCCATAGTTGATGGGACATTCTATATAATTTAATTATAATTTCAGAGGTACCGGAAAGCCATTTCTTCGAGTTCCGCCAGAAATCAAGGCTATATCCAATAAAATAGAATTCAATTGCTTAGCAAAAAAAGTTTTCAATGCAAGAACAACATTGACACCAATAAAACAGTTTTAAAAGTGGATTTAGGAGTGAACCCCATACAAATCCCATAACATCTGTTTTCGGTGTTTTCCGCTATCTTGTTGAAAATAATGAATAAACATTATTTAATGGTAATATAATCAACGGCTTTTTGACTTAGGCGGTGCTCACATTATTCGGTAGCAATTTTATGATCAAAAACATTGCTTATTTGAATCAGAATACCACAGTAATCGGAATGCGGCCAATTTTACGTTAACTCTTTATAGGTCTTTCGTACACCATTGAACCACTTTTTTCTATTAACTTTTGCGGGTGGTGTTTCTTAGTGAAAATGAGCACCACATCGCTATAACATTCTTTTTTTAAGATATTATGTGCTACTACCTTGTGGCAGTCAATAGGCACAAAAAGAATATTTGGAATCGGTTATTTGAATCCTGGTGTTTCATTCAACAAAGACACTTTTACTTTAAATTCTGAAGTACATAACTACAACACCCGTCAAAAGGATAACCTACACGTTCCTCACTCTGAAACTACACTTTATCAAAAAAGTACCCTAATAGAGGGCATTACACTTTACAACAAACTAGGCAATGATATCAAAGACATAAACACAATTCATACATTTAAAAGTAAATTGAAAGCTTTCCTGCTTAACAACATGTTCTACAGTGTAAAGGAATTTTCAAATTACAACATTTCCCTTAAAAAATATAAATAAATAAGAATTTCTTATCCCATTAGACTTTCTGTTTCATGTGAACTGTTTCAAGCTGAAGCAAAGAAAAAAGAACTGCATATCACATCCTGTGAAATAGAAGGAGAATAGAAGAAGAAAAAATCTGGCCAAAACTTGCCTCCTCGCCATTTCAAGTTATAAATATAGAATGTACTACTATTGTTAAATTTAATGTAGTTGCAAACATAATTGATATGTATTATTAATGTAATTATTATTATTAATGTAATTATTATTAATATAATTTTTATAAGTAGTAGCATTAAAATAACATATTGAAATGTTAATTATTAGCAGATAATTTATCTACTGTATAATATCTTAATCTAACTGTAACAAGTATTGTATTTCTAGGCCAATGACCCCATCTCGATCAGCTTTTGTTCAGTTTCCCTGGTCCTTTGAGCAAATGCTGAGATGGCCCCTTGTTTGCTCCTGAACAGTAATATACATCGCTCTCTCCACCCAAGGCATCATATTGACTCGTCATACACGATTGTAATTGTATATGTGACTCAATAAATATTATTATTATTATTATTATTATTATTATTATTATTATTATTATTATTATTGTACAATGTGGGGTACCAGGTTGAGAAGGGATTGACAACAGCTCATCAGAAGTGTTTTGCGATTCATGAAGTTTTTAATTATATTGATGGAGGTTTTGATTTTGTTCATTTTGCACACACAGGAATGTAAATGTTTTACAGAATTGTAAATACTTGTTTAAGAAATTAAATGGTTGATAATATAAATTTGGAAGTACATTTTAATCATATTGGTTCGCAAGGGCAATGAGATAACAAATTCTTCGAATATTATGTATAGTTATAATTACAATGTTTATAATAAAAACAGTTTTTCATTAGAAATATCAATATACGCATTCTGCACGTATGTTTACAGTAAAAAATACGTATATTTGTATTTGCCATTAGAAAATATCTTGAAAATAAACATGTATGGTGTCGTTTCTTAGATATGTCTTCTGTATCTACAAAAAAATAGAATAAAAAATTAAATACCGGTTAGTAATAATTATCCGTTATAAATTTTCTTCCGATTTAGATAACCCTTCATTTTGTTTGATATTTCTGAATAATCCATATCGGAAGATATCTTCAAGGCAGTATATAAACAATGCAAGTGGATGAATTCGGGAAAACTGCCAGACGATTTCAAATATGAAAATTTTATGAATACAAATGATGGAGACATCTAAATCATAAAAATCCATTCTTTACCATTTCGTCATGGAACCATATTGAAGATCAAAGAAAACTATGATACGCAAAGAATGTACTTCACCATTCCACAAATCTTAAAGATAAACCACGTTTCGTTCTTGAATTTGCATTTCTTTTTGCAGAATATTTTTGTTTTAGTTCATTGTACTAGTAGTGTTGCAATATAATACTTCAAAAAACTTTTTTTCTTTTTCGAATATTCGCAAGAAGACTCAATTTGGTGAACAATTTTCTGTTGCCCAAGTATTGTGATAGCTTTCGTTCTCTATTCGTAAATATGTAAACAGAATATTACTTCAATAAAAACTAATGTAGAAAAAATATTTTTTCATAAAACCCTACAAAATAACATAAAGTGAACAGATATCGTAGAACATAAATAAAAAGAAAACATGTGGCTCATGTACCATGATTACATGAGTTTTATTGTTTCCTTTATAGGTCAATGGTACAAATATGTTCAGCGCCATTTAAATGGTCAAGAGGACAAATTTAGTCCATTTTAAACATGGACATTGTTACCTACTATTCTAGAAACACTCTTAAGCAAAAATAAATTAAAAATATTAAATGCCTATAAAGGGTTAAAATAATTAAAATAGACGTTCTTCAAATGGCTATAGCTGGTACGGCATTATCTGGCCATACCTGACTGGCAAATATCTGCCAGTACAGGAGTGAATTGGTGTACGCATGTGTGTGGGTATTTGACGCGAAGTACAGGTTTGCGGTCGAGTTGCTGTTGCGTTATTTCGTTCCAGGTGTTGTACGGTGTGTGCAATATGGAAGGAGAAAACGTGAAATAAATTACGAAACTTCGAGACGACCACGCAGGCCATTTAATATCCTAGATCAAATTTTAAATCAGAATATATTCGCTTTCTGACAGCAGAGAATTTTCCTTTTAGAGAAATTCTGTAGCCCGACCTTGTTACCTCTTATCCTTAAAAATCAATAATCAATAATAATAGCTATGGAAAACTGAAATTTAATAGAAAATGACTTGAAAGATATAAAAGGCCGGAAATAAATATATGTCAAATATCGTTTTTTTAATGTATTTGGGAAATTATAAAAAAGATTGAGAATACCTAAGGTCTTACCTCCCGAGTCAACAAGAAATTAAGTCGGAGGAGTGGGAATTTAAGATTTTATGTGTTATCCGATATATTTAAAACATCAAATGTAAATAAGTTAAAAAATAACAGAGTATTACGAATGTTTTTAATAAATTTGGATAATAATATAGTTGATTAATATTTTCTGTAACAGAATAGTATCTTTTCTTTTCCTCAGTAATATTTTGTTTTTGACCTATATTTTACTATATTATATATTAACTTTTTACTTCATTTTTCATTCATTTTTATGTGTATACTAATTGTTAAAATATTATTTATCAAATGAGTGATAAAATTACATAATCCTTCTGGTCTGCACAAAGATTTGCAGTATTTTCTTTTTTCATTTACTGCAATTCGTGTTTATTACAACCTGAAGAAAATGAATTGAAAATTGAAATTGTTTAGTTATGAAGCTAAAGAAACAACAGCTCTAAGATGTTTTTATCGTCGACGGGTAATTAAGATTTGAAAAAAAGCGTTTGAAAGTATTTTGATAACATTGTATATTTACACAAATGATAGGGCTCCGTCATCCTATATTCAAAATAGATATTTAGTTCTTCCATTACCAAAATCAATTAATTGATCCAAACGTAATAGGTTAACGTGGGGCAAGAGTCCGCACTTTGTTATAAAACTAAGTGTCCACTCATGTAATTGGTATATTAATTTGATTTTTACACAGATTTATGACTTGCTATAAACTGTCCAAACAAGAATGGTGTATATTTAAAGTCGATGTCTAAAAAACCCATTAAAGAAGGAAGTGCAGTATTCGGACTTCAGTCCCAGGTGCGGTCCCAAACAAAAGGAGCAAAAGTCCAAATATACAAAACATCTAAACTTCCTTAGAAATAAATTAACCATGTTTACAAAACTCAAACGCATTCAATTAATGTAACATCAGCTTTATTATTAAATGTGATACGTAGATTCTAAAAGATCGTAATAAAGTCTTCAATTGCAGATTAGACTTTGATGAAAAATTAAATCTTATAATAAATTCAAAGTATATACCGTATACAATAATTCTCACACAAAACATACAGAAACGGTCCTTCCTCATAACAAATGCATTTTCATGCCACCACTCTACACGTATCACATTGGATAGGACAACTGGTTTATTATTCATTTCCTTTCCTCTCTTTTTTGTTGAGTTGCCAATGAGATATTTTTGTAATTTCGTATTGGCATTTTCGGGTTGCTTATTCTCCAGTGCAGGTTCTTATGAGGTGACGATGTCAGTGTGTGTCTTCTGTCTTCGCCGCGTTCCTTTTCTATTCAAATCCAATCTTTCGGATGGGCATAATGATCGATGACGAGTAATGTTGTTTACCGCGATTCCCTGAAGTTTCACAATTTGGAGAATCATGTTCCTTAGGGGCTGTGGTGACCTTTCTCAATAAAAATGACGATGGCTCTGGTGAGTGTTTTACAATTTGATCACATGGCTACCTACGTCAGGATCTTCATTTAATGCCAAATCTCCTGTGAATGTAGCGAAAAAACTGTGTCTCTGATTTGTGGCCTGTGAAAGAAGAAAGACTTTCTCCCCAAATTTGAATTTGTCAATGGATACAATACTACAGACTTCAAAAGCTTTCGCAGCCTTTTCGGTCGTACAATTCTTCATGTACGATTTACCAGACAGTTCCGCTACCAGGAATTGAGTGATGACCCTTTCTCGATAAATTTCACCATGCGCTACAATTCTCTACAAGTGGGATAGAAATACGCACCAGGACTCTTGCCCAGACATGAATGACTCTTGCCGCTTTCCCCAACTGTCAAAATAATATCTTTTAATTTATGCTACCTTTTGTCAGGAATTTACGAAACTACTTACTAGTGTTTTGGGTAGGTCACATTTCACATATCTATATTCTTATTTCTATATTGTTATTACTGTGCTATTAACAATGTAAACATAATTCCGAAATCTTGCAAAATTACATCAAATAAGTTCACATTACATCTCACCTCAACACTGTCTCAACACTGTTTGTCTAGGATCTACCAAACTCTCCTCGCAGAATATCAATCATTAATCCTTCCAATTTATTGCTGAAGTGCCAACTTCACACCTCGAAAACAGTAATTACGCTAATCGGACTGTTACCCCCATGCAGACTTTTTGCCTCGTGTTACTCTAAGGCCAGAAGAAACAAATCCACTTTGTGACCCCCCTTCGCGTACAAAAATTAACTCAGTTCGAGACATGACGAGGGACAGGTTACAAGGGTTAACCAATGAAATATTTAGGTGAACCAAAATTCTAGTACTCATGTATGTATTCTTATGTATACTCATATGCTTGTTATCATCAATGTACTGTATTATTCAATACTCGTACGATGATTCCGTACAATTCAATACATGTCATAGATGGTGACTTCGAACGTGGCTTTGAAATACGAATAATAACCTAGTCTCGGATGATCAAGAATTGGGTTATGGAATTATGAAAGAAACAAAACACACTAATAACGAAATACGTCATTAAGAAATTTGTGGTGCTGAAACAGCACATACTTTCTGGCCTTTAGTAATAGTCATGTATTTTTTACTAGTTATGTACTTCAATTTTTTAAATAAATTATAAAAATGAATGAATGTTTAAGCATTTGAAATGTTAGTTATTCTTTTTCCTTTACATTAAGCCCCTGGGACATTTTCAAAACAAAAAAGTAGTTCCAACGTTTTTGAAGAGCTAAGTTGGTTGTACAAACAACAGACTTTGTCTGAGACAAATATCTCTATCTCCAATTTTGAAATTTTTTTTTTCAATTTTCGAAATATCGGCTATGTCAACGAACACGAGACATTTAACATTCTCTTAAACGTCCTTTGCACTATTCAACAAAATTTAATCAAACAATTTGGAGCCATTTTTTTGAAAATTTTGAAAATCTCCTAGAAGTTTCATGTGAAGTCCCCCCCTAAATTAAAATTTTGGTTTCAAATTCCAGGACCCGCGACGTCAGCTAGAGCGATTGGGAACATCAGTTTTGGAGAAAATCGGCTGAACGGTCTATGAGCTAGCGTTGGGCACAGACGGACCGGCAGTCAGACGTTTTGCCGTCAATCGAATTTTCGGTATGAAGGATCCACAAAACATGGATTCTGGCTACACCACGTGCTAGAGAATTTTTTTTATATTTAGCATTTGGATTTATCCACTTTTTCGATACTAGGGCCCGGCAAGAAGAGTTTTTGTGTAGACAATTCACCGTTTTCCGGCGCACGATTAGAATACTTAATCTTATTACGTTTGTAAGTGCGAGAAAGTAAAAACGATACACAGACGTCTACGCTGCCCCTGTATGTAATATACACTGGGATGGTGTATGCGCTGGGCGATGGCATTACAGACTTCCTCGAATTCGATAACATAGGCTTACAAACAAAAAAATATTGTCAGCCCCAAAGACTTGATACAATCTCAATGTATTTCGACGCGCGGAATCCGAATCTTCGACAACTCTCGATTCAGACTATCCGCCCCCGAAAAAAAAAAAAACAATTTTACAGTGGCTTTTTTACGAGATTAAAGAAATGGAGGATGAAGTGCAATTTTTGGTTCAGCTACGGGTTCAGCACATCGACATACGCAGAGAAACATGTGTCAAGTCTTTGTGTCTGACAACGTTTTGTGTGCGCTTTTGTAATGATCGGATTTGCTCGTCCAACACTGAGTGAGCTTAAGCTGGATCTAACGGGGTGGAGGACGAGGCGAGTTGCCCTTCCAGTACATGTTGGAGGCGGGGGGGGGGGGGGCAGGGAACGATAAAAGGAAGATCTCGCGCGGTCCGTCGCTGTTGTACGGCTTGGAAGAGCTCAGGGAAAAAACCACCGATCAGAACACTCGGCTGTGAATTCGAGTCCTGCAGATGTCCCACATTCATCGATGACCCAAGTCAGTTTCTAGCACTTTGCCGCGATCGAACCCATGATCTTCCAATAGCTGCTCAGTCCATGTTTTTCCTCGGGAGGTGGCGGTTATTTTCCCCCGCTGGATGGCGAGACCCGGGGCGACCTACCGTCGGCTAGAGGGGTTTCCCTCACCAGGTATCTCCCACCAGTGAGTCACCGCACCAGCCGGGCAAGCTATAAGCTCCCGACCGGTCTCCCGGCATGTGTGGTAGTGTAGTGCATGGATGTGTAAGTGTGTGTAAGTAGGGGGGAGGATAGGAAAAGGGAGGACTGACCAATCGCTGCTCAATCCGTATGCTCGGATAATACCGCTCTTCCGCTTGCCGCTACTATCGGTTGAGTGAGCATTATCGCTATCTCTAACCGAGAGGTCCTAGGCTTCCAGTCTCAACAGTGACGGACAACAGCCACTAGCTACAGAGCTGTGTCGAATTCAACCACTGACTGGAAGGAATATTCTAGCGGCCGGCTTCTCTGATTGGTACTTTTCCATTTTGATTGATGATTACTGATTCCGGGCGCGTCAGATTATTGCCGTATGTGTATTGCATGTTTTTTACTTGCGAGGTGGCGGTGATATTCCCCCGCTGGATGGTACACCTTATGGTGTGCATCTAAGAGGTGAGGATAGGACAAGGAAGAGAAAGGTACGATCGCGCGCTATCCGCGACCCGTTTGTTAGGGTTCTTGGAGAAGGGAATACCCCTCAAGCAGTGGTGTAGACTAGCTCCGGATCTCATCATCCAATGGGGAAGGGAGTACCGCCACCTGCAGGCATTAAACATTCACTGTACTAACAGAACTAATGACTAAACATCGATTGATCGCCGCTACCGGTGTTGGTCAATCGCAAATTTACTGAAACCAGAGTTTTTTCGGGGAGGGGGGACTTCGTTGTGTGCGCAGCTCCTTGGAGCGGTTCTCCCGACCGCTCACCTGTCACCCCACCTGGAGGCCACGCAGGCCGCGTGGCGGGAGGGCGTCAGCGGGGCGGGGCCCGCGCCATTGTATAAAGGCGGCCATGGCTCTGGGCCGCAGAGTGTTTTCTCAGTGGCGGTCGCCCGTCTCAACATGAAGCGCCTCGTGAGTAGTCCACCCGGCCGCGCCGTGCGCGCACTTTGAATGCACCTGAGGCCGGCGCTCGCTTCGCCATTCGCCATGGCGTTCGTGTCTAGTTGGGGAGTCGGGATTTCAGGTTACAAGCCTCCGTTCTCTTATTCTACATTCAGTGTTCCCTCTCCTCACTTCGCGGGATATGACGAAACCGTTTTATTGTGTTACGCCTTTTGTGTTTCGGATTAGAGAGGTCGAATGAAGGGTTAGAGAAATAAAGAAGGATAATATTACGTCTTTAGAAACACTGTTTTGTGAAACACTGAAATGTAAGCTTTGTGGTGCACTTATTAGAATGTAAATAAATTTCTTCATTTCGCGTGAAAATTTAAAGGTGATGGGAATTGAAATAACGAAGAACAGTCCAGCTTTAAAATGCTCTCCTAAAACCTTATGAAAAGTGGACTTATTTCTTATACCCTTCGTATATTACTTTTTAATCAATTATTATTCCTAATACGCTTCAGAATCCCTAAAGAATGGCTGCTAGTACATTTTTTATCACTCGATAGGCACAATTATTGTGATATTTCGAGAAATGGCATTATGAAATTTCATACTTTTAATTTTTTTGAACATACGTTTACTGGAAACTTGTAATAGATTTTTTCGTACAACTAAAATGATAGTAGAAGTACGATTTCACAATATACCATTCTTAGAATTTCGTAGTTTATTTTATTACATTTGATTAGGTACATTGCTATTCGCTGCATCTAAATGAAATTAATCTTGATATATTCTACAACTTCATATGTAATTAAATATGCATTTTGTTTCTCTTAAAATCTCCGAAACTTTTGAAAATATATTACAGTTTATTTACATTTTTCAAATAATCCTTCTTCAAACCATAAATGAGAACTATTATTAAAAGTAGAAAAACTATTGTACGTTACGCAAAGTTTTTCACATTTCCAGAAAGAAACTACAAAACTACCATGCGCTTTTCACGTTTGCTTTTGTAAATGCTTATCAAAAGTGCATAAACAAAATAACTCATCTAGAAAAGACGTTTCCACCTTTTCGTAAACGTAATATAGAAAAATCAAATTTTTGAAAGCGGAAATACACCTTTTCAATAGAAATATTCGTTTTGGGATCCTCAGATACCAAAAAGTTGTTGTTGTTGTTTATTTTTTTTAAAATTCGTCCGTCTCCCTGTCCGTCTGTGAACAACTCTAGCACCAAAACTATTCGTGCTTTTTTTCTTCAAAATAAGTATTCCCATGTCCATCTGGTCGGACTCAAAGCTTGATTTGAAAAATATTCTCTAAATTTTGGAGGTACTTTACGTGAAGCCCCTGCATTTTCAAAATTTGCTCCAAAAAGGCTCCAAATGTTTTCTATAAATTTCTTGTAAAATTAGTGAAATACACTTACAGGTAGCATAGATCCGATTTTCATTGTTAAATCTAAAATTTCGGATATTAGAAAAGTTTTATTTTTTCGTCATCTTCCTACAACTATCACATTGAAGATAGCAGATTTTCTACAAATAAAAATGTATTTTCCATTATTAGTTCTTTCATTAACGTCATGCACAATTCTTGAAAATTGTAGTAGTTTTCGTGCAATCTTGAGTGAAATATGGGAAAGTTAAAAACAAGTATCAAACTATAGTTTCTGAAACAATAGCTCTAATTTTTTGTAATTTATAATGACAAAAAATCATTTTTATGTTTTTTCCAAAAATTACTCAATTGTAAGTTTTTGACATATCTAAATATTTTCTAAATTAATCTATTTGACATATCTAAATAATCGTAAATATTTTCGTTACCGGCGATTGGAATACATTATTGCACTTGTCAGTATATGATCTTTAAATAGGTCTCACAAAGTTTCTCGAAAACTCAAATATTTTCTGTAAGTATGAGCTTGATATTCCGCATTTTCAGTAACGCTAAAACGCCATTTTCATGAAAACCGGCTCCAATTTTTTTTATTTAAAAATTTTGAGCGGATAATACTAAATGAATTGAATAACATAACAAAAAATGTCGCTTTGATGTATTCTTTTGTTTTTTATACATTACAAAAATGTACTTTTTTTGAAATGTCTTTCACGATGCTAATATTTCTATTAGCGACGATTTGTATACTTTGTTGCATTTGTAAGTGTAAGTTCTTATGATTTCCGAAATCATAGAAGAATAATTTTCTGATGATTCTCGAAAAACACAAAACTCTCTGTGAAAAAGAGCTTCAAATTCCACCTTTATTGAAACGCTTAATCAACATTTTCTCAAGAACGGCTCCAATTTTTGCAACAAAAAAATTAAAATAGAACAAAGCTTTACTCCTCTACGATGTTGTTATTTCAGTTCTACCATTAGGAACCGAAAAATTGAAGAATGTGAAGAAAAAAACTTTGGACGGCGATAGTTGACTACTGGGAAGCGGGCGTTCAGACCAAAGAAATTAGAAAACTAAGTAGTACGAGAAAGTCTGTGCCCTTCTATAGCACCACTAATTTAGTTAAGTGAAAAATATATGCCTAGAAGTTAGTTTATTTTTACGCATAAAAAAATATTTTAGATGTTCACAAGACAGAAAGGAGACTTACATATAGTAAAACACATTGTGGCAATTATTTTGGCAATAAAATAAATGAATGATTAAAGTATTTGTCCCGCAAAATGTCAGTTTTCTACATGGGTCATTTTTCTTGCGCATCAACGTTATGCTGCTGCGCCCTTCTACTTACGAGCAGACGGAACACGAGCGAAACTGTCTCAAACAAGATGCCAGTGAACAGTAGGTGCTGCAGAATCCGCACGTCACAAGGTATGACGCTGACAGCGAAGTCTCCATTCAAACTCAGAAAAACTTTCATTTAGTGATGAGGTAATTCATAGTTATCGCAATACAAGTCGTGGTTGACTTATCCTTCCGCTCTCGAATCTTCCGTATACTGCGTGCGTATTAACACATTATTATTATTATTATTATTATTATTATTATTATTATTATTATTATTATTATTATTATTGTTATTATTATTGTTATTATTATAATTAATTTTGAAGACGGCATAAAACTACGTAATATTTAACTATATTCTTCATCATTACCATCAGACAATATATTCTTTATCTTCTTAATTTCTTAAACGTAAAAGTATGGTAAGGGAACTCTTGTTACAAAATACTTCACATAATGTTAACGTATTTACGAAATAAAAATCAATATGGTTTGTACTATGTAGAGTATAATTGGAAGAATACATAATTTTAATGTAGTGGGATTTGAGAGATGAAAAACTGTAAATATTACAATTTTCAAACCCTAAATATTTTTAAAGATTTCACTTGAAAAGGGAGATCCATTTATTGTATTATGATTTTCTGCTTATGTAGAACTCTTGATGTTTTTTATATTATTATTTCCTTGAAGAATAACGAAAATATTTCTTCGAATTAGTTGTAACAAGACCAAATCGAAATCTGTAAAGTGAGTACTTTTTCTCCAAATTAAACAAAAAAATGTGTCTGCATGTACGAAAAGTTGCATGAAAGGTTGGAGTTCTGGTTCTGTATGTCATTATTTCTTCGCATTATATTCGTTGAAGGTATTACTCCAACAAACAATCATAAGTATCGTTTATGAACTATCAATTATTGTAATGAACTACAGTTTGCATCAATTTTCAAACCGATGATTTCTGGAATAGTTCGAAAATGTTGCAAAGGTCTTTTCGTCTGATGGACTGATCAGGCAAAGCGCCAACGACGCGGCGAGGTGATCAAGTGTTCAAAATTTCCTTTAATCGGATGTGGGAAGCATTAAGAAGCGAAGCTCATATTCGCTGACTTTGTGGTGCAACAAAAACACTTATACCCGCTTTAATTACGGTCATCAAAAATTATTTCACCTTGGAAGTCGTCTTTCGTCAGATGTGACTGTGTAGCATGTGTGTACGGATTATGCATGCGTGAAAAGAAAAAAGTTGTGTAAAAAATACAACAACAAAAAACACACACAACTAATGAGCATGGATTTGCCACAATAAAAGTTATGGATTTAAAATATTTAATGATTATCAAATTATTTAGATCTCTCCTTACGGAATCATTGTGTTTTCAAACAACGGGCTTAAGATATTAGTCATCGACAGAAAATTTGTCTTGCTTCAGAACTTTTTATCATAACAATTTTAACATATTTAATACAAAAACTGTTAAAGTCTACTGAAAACATATTTAAGATCTGAATTGCTACTCAATTTGTTAATTTTTATATCAGCAACATCATTTACGGTGGCTCGTGGTTAGCTCATGGTCAGTGTTCTCGCTTTCCACTACACGGCCCCGGGCTCGATTCCCGGTCGAGCCAAGACTATAGTGTGCGTTTTCCTCGTAACGTCCCAGTACATGTTGCTGTATGACGACGAGGAAATTAACTTCTCAGTTCAGAAGACCGCAGTACGGCTTAGGGATGTCTACTTCTCAACTACACCCATGGCCGCGATGCAGGAACGTCGCCGGTAAGCCCGAGCCCGTTCACGGGCGTCTCAAGTTCATACATACTAACAACATCATTTACTAAGAGATATGAACACTCGAAACCTAGGAAGGAAGGTGGGAGATAGCACGGGTCGCTATTCGTGTACCCCCACCACCATTTTGTACCACATTAAGGGTACAAAAAGTACCGTGCGTATTGCAAGTGCAGGTCGTCCGCTTGTCCACCGCGTGGCCGATGGATGTCTCGTTTCGTGGACCACGAGCAGCGGCGCGGCGCGGCGCGACCTCGTCCTCGGCCGCCCATGCAAATGCTCGTCATTACCTCCCGTAATGAGAGGAAGCGGCCGCTTATTAAACGCGCTTGTTCCGCCGCGTCCCAAGGGGGCACCTTTTTGCCCCGACGGAGCCTTTGCCCTCGGTGCCCGCTCACACGCGCGCTTCTTCCTTTGGGGTTTCCGGGCGCGCCAACTGCTAGCGTCATTAATACGTTCTACCTCGAGAAGTGCTGAAATTCGGCGCTGACCTATACGTCTGCTTCCATCACAGTTCAGCCGCTGTCTGGAGGAGAAATCTAGCAGCTGGCTCATCTGATCGGTAGTTTTCCGTAGTTTCTCCCATCAACATTAGGAAGATGCCGAAACAGTACTCTAACGAACGGGCCACGGACCACGCGCAATCTTTCCTTCCTCTTCTTTGTTCTATCTTTACCTCTTTCTTACTCACACTTACACTCACACGCACTACACTACCATACATGTCGGGAGCTGAAAGCGTGTCTCAGTTGGGGTGATGTCTCGCTGGTGGGAGATACTGGTTGAGGAAATCAAACTTGTATGACGACGTCGGATATCGCCATTATTTCATGTTAATTGTACTGCATTGTGACATGCCCTATCTCTCCCTCTTATTAATATATCATAGTTTATTGATTGTATCTTATTAATTATCTATCAATTTGTCTAGCTCGGTTTTGGTATGCTGAACGTTACGATTCTTACAAATCACAGGGCTGCTACACTCCGTCGTTGTGGGCTGCAAAGTTAACCGCTACAGTTGGTGGTAACATCTATTTATATTGGGAATTAAATGATCTCTGGTTTTTATTCTCATGAGAACTTTTCTTTAAATAACACGTCGTTATTTACTTAATATTACAGCAGCAATAAGTACCCGTCTGTAATTGTATAATTTTATTTCTGAAACTTTCTTTTCTTTCCGAATCGAATTAAAACAAACCTAATCTTATTTTTTTTAATTCCACCTACCAAAGATGAACATATTTACTTTATTGTTATTATTACTTTCGAAAAACAAAACTGGCTTAATTTACTTAGTTACTACTGACATTCTTGGCCTTGAAAAGAAAGTAATTTTTTCAAAGTCTTTTTAAAGATTCTTACGTTCCTCGCTTCCCTTTTTGTAAGCAAACTACCCTCTTGACGATGAGATGAGGAGAATGTATTGTAGTCGAATGACATTTATCGTTGGTAAAAAGATTGAAAGGGAGATCCCCTTTACTTTCTCGTAAACATACAGAGAAATAGAGTCGACTTCGGTAATAGTGAACTCGGATATAGTGTATCTGCGGTTATAGTGAACAAGTCACTGGTCTCGTTTCATTTAGGTCGAAATAATCATAAGAAGATTTGATTATAGTGAAGCTCGGTATTAGAAAATACGACATCGAAATTATTTCCCTCGTGGAAATAATATTTCTCCAACATATTCCACTATTCAGAAGCTTGAAAAAAAAAGTATCGGCCAAAGTTCGTAATTGAAGAAGTCTCCCCTGAGGTAAAGGTAGTGAACCCGGAATGGGGAGTTTACTGATGACCTCATACCACTCAGTGCGATGTTCTACATGGGCCTCCCACATCCCCATGACGATACCCGCCACGCAGCGCGGAAAAGCGATCGATTTCATTAGCCGCTTGCGCCCTCTCGCTCCTGAAAGCATATCGAATGCAACAGTGCAAAAGCATTGAAGGGTGTCAAGACTGCATTACAACACGTCTCGTACATTGCGCAATGCAGAAGTATGGTGCGAGCACGAACTCTGCAGAATGACTTAGAGAAATTACTAATAAATGTACGTAGCAAACAATTGAAAATAATTAATTTTTTAATGACAAATAAAGAAATTGAAATTATCAGTTCGTGCTGTTAATGTATTTTGCTTTATCTCTACATTAATAAAATCAATCATTGTAGAGGAATTCTATTTAATGTTGACGTCATCGAATATAGTGAACTTTTGATATAGTGAACCAAAAACGTTAATCTCCAGAAGTTCACTACAACCGGTGTCCAGATATTTTTAAAACAGCAAAGATTAAGCCGCTTTTCAAAACGGGCAACGATAATGAAATTCAAAATTTATCTTTTGCCTCCTTTTTCAAAAATATTAGAGACTCTTTTACGTACGAATGGAAACATTTCTTAGAAAACACGACGCGTTTTCAGATTTCAAGATGGATTTCGAAAATCAAAATCTACGGAAACAGCCATATTTTATTTTTTTAAAGATGTTTCCACGGATCAAAACCAAGCACCTATTGGAATATTTTTATATCTTTCAAAAGGTTTTGAAGTCATAGATCATAACATTTTACTTTAAAAATTACCTTCGTATGGAGTTCGTGGTATTGCTCTACGTTGGTTATGTTCGTACCTTTAAACAACGATCTCAGAGTAGAAATACCTTATTGGAATAATGGAACATATGTACACACCTTTCTGATTCTTTGCCTATTGCATGTGGAGTTCCGCAGGGATCGATTTTAGGCCCAATTCTCTTTCTACTATACGTAAACGTTATGCCCTCGACGATTAGAAACGGAAGAACAGTTGTCTTTGCGGATGATACGAATATTCTTTGCAATAAAGAAACCGTAAGTAGTACAATATCACATATTTCAAATTGGTAATAACAAATTAATAGTAAATGAAAAGAAAAAGGTTTCAATGCACTTTTTCATTTCCTATAAACAGCCCCGCACTCCATTGAAAATGAACGATGTGCCATTGACTGATGTTAAGGTAACAAAATTTTCGGTCCTTCAATTCAGTCAATCCTTAAATGGAACGTCCATATAAATGAATTGAGCACTAAATTAAGTTCATTATGCTAAGCTTTCAGAATTCTTCCAAATTTAGTTAGCCTTCATGCTGTTCGTTGTGTATATTTCGCGAATGCCCCGCCTGAGATTTATATAATATTTTGGGGAAATACATTTTGTAGCTCCCGAACTTTTAAATTACAAAAATGAATTGTACGGAATATTAAGCAAATCGCACCCAAGTGTTTCTTGCCTATCTTTATTAATCTAGGTATTTTACTATTACCTTGTCTCTTGATATATGAATCAGTGGTTTTTGTCAAACATGTCTTTTTTAAAGGTGGGAATGTTTTTGAACAAACGCCGATGTCTATAACCACAACACTCGACGTAGTAATCATATTCATCAGGTGACAGTATCAACAGCTCACTACAAAAAATTCACATACAATACCTGTACATTACTTTACAACACCTTGCCAGATGACATTAAACGATTAAATTATATACAAAAGCTTAAGTTCCATGTAATTTTTTTTTCTGCTGCACAACTGTTTCTAAACAATTAGAGGCTATACCGAACATCCAAAAGGAAAGTAATATTAACTTTAACAATGAAATTGAATGCATTTTTACCATTTGAATTGTATAATTCTAAAGAACCTGTAACAAGTATTGTAGTTCAGCTTCTTGGTCAATGACCCCATCTCGATCAGGTTTTCCTCCAGTTTCCCTGATCCTTGAGCAAATACTGAGATGGCCCCTTGTTTTGCTTCTGGACATAAATGTAACCTCCAATTAACTTCTCCCCATAGTATGTCACATATAATTTTTAATAAAATTAATAAATAAAAGTCGACTGCATACGTAGTTTAGAGAAAGTTCTGTAATTATGCGGAAAAACGATTTCGAGATTTCAACGGAAATTTTTCAACGGAAAACGTTTTGGTTGCCCTGCTACCGACAAAGTTTGTTTACTCTCTAAACGTCTGTCCGTCCGTCTATCTATTCGACTTTCTGTGTGTCACTCTGTCGGTCGGTCTGTCTGTCCGTCGGTGGTCTCTATCAGTCCGTCTGTCTATCCATCGGTCTGCCCAGAGTGCAGTCAGCGCGACGCCAACTCTCAGCCAGAGAGGGCGTTTCTAGACACACGTCTCGCCCTCTACGGAAATGGAGGGGAGAACTTGCTTTGGAGCAATCGTAGGAAGGCCAACCGGTTTGGCAGGAAATTCAGAATAGATTATAAAAACCAGCGTATTTGGTAGAGGGGACCATAATCAGAAAATTCGTGCAAAGCAGGAGAGAATAGATAAAGGTAAATTTTCATTCGTAAATAGAAATACTAATGGTTGATAAAGTTTGCCGGTAGAAATTTTCAAAATCATTCCTCCCAATGTCCGTAGTCTTAGAAACCTGTTAGGATTAATTTAGTAGCAATAGACTAGAAACTTTACGCTCTACACGCTCTAAGATAATCTGTGAATAGTTACTTCAACATCAATAAAAAGTGAGAATCTGATTAAAACGTAACCGACAGGGATACCAACAGTTCGCTGATCATAGTCTGAGCATTTCAATCCACATTCTTATGTGGGTGGTGCAAGATACTCCCGACGAGGACGATACCTTGGTAGATAACTATTTTGGTCTGTTGCAGGTGCCTTTGGTGGTTCTGACTTTCGCCGCGGCGGTGGCGGAAGGCGGTGGATATGGCCTGTACTCCGGCTACGGCAGCGGCGGCTACGGCGGCAGTGGCTACGGCAATGGCTACGCGAGTGGCTACGGCAATTACGGCAGCAGCTATGGCGGTTACGGGGGCGGGTATCGAGGATACTACGATAGGGATCGGTACTTTGATAGGGACCGGTACTACGACAGAGACAGGTATTCCAACGGTGGCTACTACGGAGGCAGTCGCCCAAGCTACAGTGGTTACGGAGGCAGCGGATACGGAGGACACGGGGGAAATTACGGAGGCGGATACTACAGCGGTAGCTACGGAGGATATCGCCCAAGTAACTATGGTGGTAGGTAGCGCGTCTGCTACTTTTGAAAAATACGCTTGTAGGAGAATTTTTCATGACTTTTAATGAAGTTTGTAAAATAAACAATTACTATGATGTAATAATAAAAGCAAAAATGGTAATAATAATAATAATAATAATAATAATAATAATAATAAAAATTAATATTGTTTATTTTTCACATATTTACTTCCTTCTATTTTTCTTTTTTCTTCCGGGTAAAGTCGTTATAACTCACTGGTGGATTCAGCATAGAGAAAACCAAACACCAGGTATTTTTTTCTATCCTTGTTAAACAATCTTTACCCTAAAATACGTAGTTATCTTCGTGTATTTTTATTTTCACTTTACTTCAGCTATTTTTATTATTCTAGTAAATTTCCATCTTCGTCAGAAATGTTTTTCGCGTTAGGTTCCGACACAGAATGGCAAATTAATCTTTCTTGTAGAAATGTTCTTAATTTGTGAGGAATTTGCCGAAAACTGAGCGTTCTTTCATGTTGCGAATGCATTTCGACATGGCATGTTAGAATTTTCTTCTTCTTTCTACTAACAAAAGAAATAATTAAATTTACAGTATTTGATATATATACACACACACTTATGTTTTAACCTTACAACAAACTAGACGTGGTCTGTACAAATACAAAATGACTGAATTTCATTCCAGGACTGGAACAGGAGATTGCTCATAGATCGATGATGTTGATTCACTTAATACAATCCGCCTTTTTGCGATCTCTCATTTCATCATTCTTACGACCTGGGTTTGTGAACACTAATTATCGTTCCCTAGAAGGGCAGAACAAGCAACTATGATGTTTTCTACAATTTCTTCTTCACCACCAAACTTTCTACGTTTATTCGTTTCATCTTTTAAGGAGTGCTGTCGGTAAATCGTTCCCTTCATAATTGTATTTTGATTTATTATTATTATTATTATTATTATTATTATTATTATTATTCATGAGACGCTTTATAACATTTTGGTTCAGTGGAGATAACTAGTAGTTTACTTTTTGCAGGTTATGGAGGTTCCGGATGGTACGATCGCTATGATGGTTACCAGAGACCAAACGGTTATTACAGCGGCTCCGGAAGCAATTATGGGGGCTACGGTGGCTATGGTGGTTATGGAGGTTCGGCTGGTTATGGGGGTTCTGGGGGTTATGGAGGTTCTGGAGGGTTTGGAGGTTCTGGTGGTTACGGTGGCTACGGTGGTTACGGAGGTTCTGGAGGCTACGGCGGTTACAGACCCTACGACGGTTACTCCGGCTACGGAGCCTACCGGCCCTTCGACAACTACCATGGCAACTGGTAGAGCTCTCCTGCGATGCTGTCACGGAGCTACACGACACTGCCAAGGAGCATCGAACTTTGGTCTCTGGCGCCGAGGTGTACAGAGGCACGGCAGACGTATTGGAATTCCTTTTCTTTCGAAGGGGCTGGTACCTTTCGGAATGGAGTCCATGTTTCCGTGTAAACCAACTGATTTGCCTTTGCAGCCAGATTTAAATCACGTGACTTTTACTTAATAATTTCTGCGCTGCTGATTTATGTTCAATGAACTCAGATTTGTTTACTGGCTACTAATCGGCATGAGGAGAGAAATTACGTGGTGGTTTAGTTCAGTAACAATTATTTTAAGCTGGCAATTTTTGGACAAAATTTCTCGAGAAAGAAAGGTGTTTTTAAAAATGTGTTTTCATATAAAGATGTGTTGTCGTCGGAGAAAAAAAATGACAGTACATTAGAAATTTTCAGCAGGAGATTTGAGCAGAGGTAGCTGCGTTGCAGGCTCCTAATATCTGCGCTACGCGACATAACAAAGTTCTCAACAATTTTACCTCTGTATTTCTTTTTGATAAAGTAAAATTTTTGTAAAAAATTATTACTTATTTAAATCTCTAATCTCCTTTTGCATCCTTTCATAGTTACCGTAGAAAATTAACATTACAGATCGAGCTAGACCACTAATTGATGCATGGTAATAATGAAGATAAGTATTTAACGTGGGTACCGTGCGAGAACTCTTGCGCGTTAAATTCCACCTTCTTCCCTACCTTTCCTTTTTCATATTTTAATATTCCTCGTAAGGAGAAGTTGTTAACAAAACCTGTTTATTTGTTTAAAAAATACAAAGGTAACTTTCAATGTACTTATTGAATTAAAAAAATAGAGAACATTGAAATTGATATTTGAAACAAATTTTGAATAAAGGTTTATTCTGTATTATAGACATGTTATTGAAACAATTCACAACACTTCCTTAAAAACAGCATTTGAAGTAGTTACACAATCTTCCTTGACCGTTAGCTTTTTGCTTTTCTTGATAGTTACAAAAATATTACAAACTTTTAGAAAGCTACTTAAAGTTGTCCTTGCGAAAATGCACGATCGGGCTAGTAACAGTGGCGCAACGTTCGGGCCCGCAATGCGGGCTGGCTGGGTAAAAGAGGCCCAGTATTGGGGGAGTATTTATTTCTTATTTAAGGTAGTAACACTGCTCCTGTTAGCTGTACACTTTTATAAAGGGGGCCCGGATGAATGTTTTGCGGACGGGCCCGCTCTCATTTCGTCGCGCTACTGCCTACTTACCCTACTCATTAGTACACTTTACTAACAAGAACAAATAAACTTTTTATTTGTTGACAAATTAAGTATAAAAACTAGATACGCTACAACATCACATACTTTCTTGCACTTTTCCAATTTGCAACATTTCCAAGTTTCGAAAATTTGGAGTTCCAAATGAAAATGAGACATGACATATTTTCAAGTGTTCTTTGCTATATCTGTGGAAAATATTTTAAGAAAAAAGTGTAGTAGTTTTTTTCAGAAAAAGTACAAACTGCCTTTAGTAGATAGTACCTTAGTCGGCATAAGAATTAAGAATTCTCATTAAACTTCATTTAACCTGAAATTTAATAAGTACGAGTGAAATTCTAGGATTAAAACATGTATTCGGAGCGAAATTAATGATAATCACTGATCACGATTTATTTCTTTCAACTTCTAGAGAGTTCTTCCAGGGTAGAAATTGACATTACATTTGCCTTCATGAATCGCCCGAGAGCGAAAGGAGGGACTCCTCCGGGCGGCGCTTAGATGCGTTCTCCAACATCACATGTTGGAATGAGTAGGAACCACCTGCTCGAAGAAGTGTGATCGCACAATATTTTAATTTTAAGTCATAATTGATTTTTTCATGTGACATACCTGAGAAAAGGCAAGCCAGGCAACTAAAGAAATGCCTAAATTAAATTTTTATAAAACCTTGCGAAACAGAAATAAAAATAATGTACGAAAATTGGCTATTTAGGTGAACGGGATACTAAAGAAACGATGGCGCGCGGTACGTGGCCCGTATTCTAAGGTGACGCTTCTATATTTGTCTGGAAATGATAATTCAGGCATTCTACAGAAGATTTCTGTGGAATAGAAAATACGTAGAACGCAACATTTAAGGGTGATTTTCTTGAACACAAAAAATGTATTTTGAATTCATAGATTGCTCTTGAAGATAATTCGTACTATTAAATACCTATTTTTGAAAACTTTTTCGTTAATCTAAAGAACTCCAGTGTTCTAAGCAAAATATGTCTTAAGAATATCATAGAAGATTGTAATGTCATTGCGCAAAGAAGTTAAACATTGGAACAATTTTCATAGTAAGTTGGTTGAGTTGTTTTAGTAAGAGTCGATTTTGATACAACCACACAATAAAACTTGTAGAAACTAGCTGATGAACAATTGAAGTAGATGTTTTGAACATGAATCAAACTACTCTAATCAACTACACAACACTCTTAATGTAAATATACAGAGTGTACAAGTGATACGAGAAAATAAAAATAATTTGTAGAAGGTAGGTTTTTTAAAGAATGAACCAATATTACATTATTTTGTGTGATGGGCCCTTTTCTAACAAATATTTTAAAGAAAGATTTAAAACTATTTGAGAAAAGTGTTAAATTATACTTTCTAAACATATTTAAAAAACTAAAATTTTGGTTCGATTGATTTCAAAATAAATTCGAGCTTCATGTCATATCCGTTGAACCATAATTATATTCCTTTTTGACTTATAAAGGCGAGCGGTAAGTTAAACCGAACGGAAGCATCGCGTACTTCGCCTCAGGGCGAAAACAGACGATCGGTCTCGTTTCATCGAGTTCCGAGAGTCAGTTCGTCCAATGGTGGTGAACGGAGGGATGGGTTGGCTCTTCTTTGCAGAACCATTCGGCGCTCGCAAGACCCTCTGTGTGACACATCAAAAGAAGCGAACGTTCACCGAGCAAATGGGTTTCTCCTGATTGGGAAATGCAGAATTTGGATATTGCAATGATTTAGAAAAAATGCAACAGTTAAGATATGAATTATTTCAAATGTTTTACAAATGACATACAAATGAAATAGTTAAACAAATATTGAAGAGAGAGGTAGAGAAGATTCGCCCAAACTGCGTTGCTCTTGTTGACAATATTAACTGAGTTGGCTCAGGGCATTGCCAACAGATGTCACTGCAGTTCTGACCTGGAGGTCCCAATGTTTGAGGCCCGACAATAGTAGGGTTTCGACACTACCTTGTTAGATAGCTTGAGTTCAGTCCCTATCTGGAGAATTCTAGCGGCCGGCTACTCTGATCGGTAGTTTCCCGTTGTTTCTCCAAACCACACCAGGGAAATGCCGGAGTAGTACCTTGACAAACTTGACATGGACTGCGCGCGATCTTTCCTTCTTTTTTCTTGTCCTGCACTCCCCCATTCCTTACACACACTTACTCTTACATGCAGTACACTGAACACATGTCAAGAGGCCAGTCGGGAGCTTTGAGCTTGTACCGGCTAGGGTGGTGCAATGCTTGGGGAGATACCTGATTGGGAAAAAAACCTGAATTCCGGAAACACAAAATAATCAATCATATTATTGACAATGAGAAAAAAGAAATATCTCACTTTGTGCAAGCCGAATTTTCTCTCTTTGATCTTTGCTCAAGTTGTGTCTGTGTTTTACTCTGATACCTATGTCCTCGCTACCGCAGGTTAGGAAGATCAGAAAGTTTTTGGCACTTTTCGCTTGCCGTCTTCCTCTTTTACGTCTTTATTCAGGAGTCTTAAAATAAATGTTAAACATATCTAAGATCAGTTTCGTATTTGCCCCTGTTGTTATGCAATTTCCAACGAACTAGTGATTGGCAAGTCACGTTCTGATACAGTGTAGGGACTTTGATCATGCAGACCTTTCGTGCGTGAGGAGTTACCTAACAATCAGGGGGCAATTTTCACATGAGTAACTTTGTCATATGAAATTTCCAATCACATGTTCATTGGCAAAAAGTGTTCAGTTTGGATCCATCCAACTGCTCTAGAAGTTTGTAACAATTATTCTGAGATACCTCTATCTCTCCCACAGACGTCCTCCCCGGCTGAGACTGGTTTCCAATGAGAAGCCATGTGGTACATTCCATTCTCCCCATTTATCGCTCCGATGTTTCGTGAGCTTATATCGCTCATAGTACTGTACTTACTTCATTAGGTAAGCGTAGTTCATGAGCCTATCGCTCTTACACCTGTATTAGAAAAGCGGTTTCCTGCGATTGGTCGCCAAAGTACCGTCAAGGGTATGCCTAGATAATAAAATTAATTGTTTCCTTTTCTTTTCATTGAGGCGCATATTAGCGGCCATTAGTGAGTAAGAAGATACTAATTATGACGTCAGAGAAATGGGAGAACCCTGAGAAAACATGCTGCGATCTTGAATTGTCAATGAGAAGTTCTTCTTACATTTGAACGTCAAGTTCAGGCGGGGAAAGGTTGTGAGCTACTAGTTGACCTCGACTCATGATTAATAAGAAGAAAAAGAGGAATAAAAAGGATGAGGAAGAGAAGAATGACGAAAAGAAAAACGGGGAGGCTAAGAGAGTATAAAGAGGAAAAGAAGCAAGAGTGAGTCGAATTGGAAAGAGAAGGAGTAGAAAAAATCGAAGACAAGAAAGATGAAGAGGAGAAAAAATCAGAAGAGGAATAAGATGAGGTAATGTAGGAGGAAAAGAATGAAAGGAGGGTAAAGAGGAAGAGAAGAACACGTGGAGCCAGAAAGGGAGAAGTGGAATAACTAGTAGTGTTACAGAATGGCACACACTTTCTTCATTAGGTAGTTTCCTATTGTATTGAGACAGAGATAGCTTTTCGGTTTTGCCCAACCCTATTTCCAATAGCTATCTTCCGGTGGACCAACCAGGGCCACTCGGTACCTACAGCTCCTCTCAGGACACTCCCAGCTCCTTCGTGCCACGAACGTCACATAAACGTACCTCCGTCCCAAGGTTTGTCCACGGTATCCCTTGTTTGAACTCTTAGTATGAATGTTGAGAGACCCAGCTCGCCCACTCGTCCGCCGCGTGAACGAGGCTAGCCAAGGAGGTGCTCGCCGAGGGCCAGAGAGAGGAGTCCCTGGGCCCACGGCGGCCGCGTGGCTTCTCAGGATGCGAGGACGGCCGAGGCCGCGCGCGACGGCGCGTGCCCCGCCCCTCGACCTCAACGTTCACGCCGCCCCGCCGCCCTTGAGGCTCCGCTGCGTACGGCGACATCGGTGCAACGAATCGCGACACGCGCGTCCGGCCCCGGCGCCGAGGCAGAGCTGGGCCCGGCCTCTTCGAAGAGGCGCAGTCGATTTCGGGCGCGGCAATTGCTAAGGCCATTAGTCCCATAAGTGTAATATGTGTTTTTATCATGGGAGGTGGCGGTAATCTTCACCAGTTGGAAGGCGAAATCCGGCGCCGACATACTCGTCGTTTCGGAGCAATCCCCCTCCACGTATCTCCCCCGGCAACCGGAGCTAGCTTTTACTGCCTACTGGTCTCACGGCGTGCGTGGTAGTGTAGTGTAGTTTAATGTAAATGTGTGTAAGCAAGGGATAAAGATAGGACAAGGAAGGAGAAGGGAAGATCGTGCGAGATCCCTTGTGTAACGGAAATGCTCCGGCATTCGCCTGGTGTTGATCGGAGATATCAGGGAAAACTACCGATCAGAACAGCCGGCCGCTGGAATTCTCCTCCAGTCAGCGACTGAACTCGACCTTGTTATGTATCGAGGGTCGAAAATCCCTCCGGGCCATTTGGATTTCGCGCGGGATTCACTGCTGTCTTTGGCTTCTCAGAGGATTGGCACAGAGGATTTGGCTTCTCAGAGGTCATTGCACCTCAAAAGGATCGACGTCCTAACTTTGTCGATGAGCAGCCTCGGACCGGAAAATGCACATTTAAATTTCGTGTGAGGAAGCACACAAACAAACCAATGACACAAATTATTAACGCAAGGGGCACAAATTTCTGGGCGATTACAATCGCAATGTTCGCAATGGGCTATCCAATGTTTTGTCAACAGCGATAGTATACGAAGATGGCTCTCCTACGCATGCGCAATGTCCTTTTTCCCGCGCGTCTCGCACTGTAATGGTTATTATGATACCTCGACAGCCTTTCGGGGGGAAACCCGAGTTCCTTCATCTCGAGCGATATGCCGACTGAAGGCGACATCTGTGCTAATGTCATCAAAATATTGACGTTTTTGTAAACATTTCGATTTTTTCAACATCGATTTATTGTTGCAAATCTCAACGTTTTGTACTTAATGTTCCTCCTCTACAAATTAACATGTTTAATTATTAAAATATGATAATTACCACCAACCAGTGTTAATTTCCTCGTCTCAGTGATCTCATTTAATTGTCTTTCTTTCTCACCGAAATGGCCAAGAGTGACCGGCTTAGGTCGCTCATCAATTGATGTTTGTAGTGTCTGTTTCTGGGAGGTCCTAGGGATCGAGCCCCGATCATGCCAGGAGTTTTGACACTGTCTTCATAGCTAGGGGGAATTTCGCTGCTGTCTGGAGAATTCTAGAGGTCGGTTGCTCTGATCGATAGTTTTGCGTGCTTTCTCTCGTTAACACCAGGCGAATATTAGAGCAGTACTCTAACAAACGATACACGGATCGCGCGCGATATTTCCTTACTCTTCCCTGTCGTATTCTCACCCCTTTAGACACAGTCACATGCACTACACTACCACACATGTTGGGAGCTTCGAGCTTGTCCCGGCTTGGGCGGTGCCCTGGCTGGTGTGAGAAACCTGCATGGGAAAATCCCGTAAGACGACGGGCAAGGCGGCGCTGGATCTTGGCATCCAGCAGGGGAAGATCACCGCCACCTCCCATGAAATTACATGAACTACACTAATAACCTCAACCGTCGACGCGCCGGGATCACTATTTCAATCAATGAAACCAAGGGTGAAAACTGAATAGTAATTTTGTCGAGGTTTCGTCCTGTTAAATAATGATGTCTGTTATTTTCGTGCGATAATCAATTTGGTAAGAGGTGCTTCTTTTCTGAGTTTGCTTTAAAAATACAATTTATAAATAATTAAATAAACACGGTCACTGTCAGATTATATCCCCCGCGGCAGGTGGTTATTATTAACACAGTTTTCAAAAATACAATGCTGAAAAACATAGATGTTTTCAGGGGATGCACACACTGACATCACTGTTAGGAAGCATCTGTTGTAGCTGGAGACACGTATTTTTATATCAGGGAGGATTTGACTCCCGCCCTAGCGGGCATCTACTTGTATGCCTTTTTGACTGTTGTCTACACCGCTCCCCTAAGTTGCCCCGAAGCACCGTCACCTGGCGTCCTCCTGGGTTATGCTGATTGCGACCGAAGGAAGCCTGAGAGCCCCGAGCCGCTCCCTAGAGCGTCCCGCACTGGCACGACGTAGTAAGGAGCCCTACTAGGAGATTCTCGGGCCTCAAACCTCTCTTCTCGCTGCACCCACTACTGCAAGCGGTGTATCGACATAACGGGTTACTTGGACCCTTAGGGTACCACGCGACAAGAAAAAATATTTTCAGCTGTCGTAAAAACTTATGCATTGCATTGACCCGTTAGTTTGCAGTTGCTTCCGTGCGATGGAAATACAGTGCAGCATTAAACGCGTTTAGCGTAATTCGGTGGTACACCTATAAGTTACAGAACTCTTTTAGATGTCTGGGGTCAAAATTGGCCGAATTTGAACCCTGCATACTTTTATATCTACATTGGATTTCAAGATACTTGATCAAGAGATCAGTTTACATTTTGGTAGTGATATATTTGTAAATAGAACGACTATGAAAATTTCGTCAACACCTTCCCCATTTTTTCCTACATTTTTTAATTGTGAGCACAGAAACTCAAAAACCGAGCTACTTGGAACCACGCTCACAGTCGGGTCAAGTAATCCAAATCTTTTTTAATATTTTTAATGCGTTAATAGTTTTATTTTGATATTTAAAATTTCAACGATAGTGATTTGCTTTTACAGTAAGATAGATCTTGCTTTTACAGTAATTTAACCGCTGTAGTACACAAATACAAAAGATTTCCTGAAGTCAGAAATATGTTGATTATAAAGACCATTCACTTGAGAAATGTTTGGCAGCAATTGTCGGGAAGAATGTCACAACGGCAAGCTGAAGCTTTATCGTCAATCTACTTTTTAGTCGATCAACTATAAAAAGGGGAATGAAGAAATCCATTCAGAAAACGTGCCATCCAAAAATGTTCACTGAAGACGAAAAATTGTTCTTTGCAAGGCACCGTAACCATATAAGTAATTTCAGATTTCTTGTTGATGAGCTCGATTTCAGATTTACTGTGGTCTTACTTATCTATGGGTGGCAGAACTGTAACTGTTTTCGAAGATAATCTCCCAGAGCGAGAATGGGTAAAATTATTTTTTAGTTACCGATTACCACAGTTACCGATAAAAACTGGATAATAAAAATTGTATTTCAGCTATAAATCTTCGTGTTTGTGGAATATTTAAAGTCATGTTTGTACAAGAAAACCTAGGAACACATGGACCCAGTGCAAATCTCAGTGGTTTTATGTACGGAAATATCGCGTGTGTTCAAGTAGCCCACAGAGCAGTGTAACTTGAACCCAATTTTAAAAATAATTAGAATTTGTGTTAAATATCTCTTATCAAACTACTCTCGAGCTCTTCACAGTAAACCCGTAGATCTATGGAAAAATTGTAGACTTCTTTTAGTTTCTCAAGGATTAGGAAAGGAAAAACTACGAAAGTATTGAAAAATGGGTTCAAGTAGCCCCTGTTTACGGTATTTCAGGCAGTGTAATATGAGCACTCGGCAGGGCGATTCTAATTCTCCGCCAGAACCTTTATCTGTTTACAAGGCAGTAACCCAATCCTCCAAAGGGGATAGTCAGTCATTATAACGACCGATTTTGTTTTGACAGAACGTGTGTGATAAAACAGTTGATCATCGCTGAAGAAACCGCGAAATATATTTCTCCGCCATCCAGAAAGACTGAAACGTAAGCTTCTAAGGCTTGGAAGTGTCGCGGTCACTGAACACAGTTAGGTAAGGGATGGGAATTGCTGGTATTTACAAATAGTTTTAAAAAGTGATTGTGTTTCTTCCGATGTATTAAAAATAATATTATAAGAAAATATCCAAATCATGCCAAAAATCATGTGAGAGTATTAATATGTATTCTCCGGTAAAGAAAATAAAGGAAAAGCGATGCACGTTCAAACTAAATTGACAACCAAAATCAAAGAGCCTGCGCTTTCAGTCGTGTTGAACAGAACGTTTCGACATAAGCCAATGTTTGAGACCCGACAACTACCTACAAAAAATGTATTTTAAAAACAATCTTCACATTCCCCTGCAGTTTTATAATTCTTTCTCTTTCCTACGTCAGTATATAGTACGGCTAGAAAGTAAACATTAGCTTCGTCCAACAAGGTAAACAAGCACGAGAAACTCTATTTCGGACACGGCAAGTTTGTGTGGGCACGACGAGAGCGACATGTTTAATGTCTTTTCTACAAATAAAAAATGTTTAATTTCTTATCGCTTTTATTGAGAAACATATTTTAGGATACTTTTATAATAATTTACAATTTATTCGGGGTGCCGCCGCCCGGATAGGGGAAGCAATCACTTGCTTATTTCCTGTGGTGAGGCGTCCGTGGCGGGAAGGGGTGGAGCAGGGCGAGGCGTGGAGTGACGAGGGCCGTGGCAAGCCGTGGATTGATTGAATTATTGATTGGTGATTCTCAACGCGTCAACTGCTAAGGTAATTAGTCCAGTTCCTGTAGTGCATGTTTTCCACGGCAGATGGCGGTGATCTTCCCTCGCCGGTCGGTGCCGGCCTACCCTTCGGGTTACAGGGTTTCCTCAACCAGGTATCTCTCACTAGCGGGGACAAGCTATAAGCTCCCGACATATGTAGTAGTGCAGTGCATGTAAATGTGTGTGAGTAAGGGTGATGGAGAGGGCAAGATCGCGCGTGGTCCGCGGCTAGTTTGCTAGGGCCCTGCTTCGGCATTCTCGTGGTGTTGATGTGAGAAACCATGGAAAACTACCGATCAGAGCAGCCGGCCAGACAGCAGTTGAATTCGACCTAGCTATCCACCACCATGGTGCTGGAACCCTAAGTGGCGAGGAGGGCGGGGGTCCTCGCGAACGGCTGTCCAGGTGCCGGGGGTCGCCACGCGGCGTTTTGTTGCGTTTCCCATCCGCACTCGCGCTTGCCTCCGCGCCTCTCCCACGGGCGAACAAATATCCACGCACTCTCACATTTTAATCTAAGATCCAAAGTAACAATTAAAAACATGCAAATTGGATATGTCGCACTCCCGTATTTAATAAGTTTCATTATAATAAATATCGTGTGATTTGCGTCCCGCCTGTAATTTCTAATTAATAAATACGATTTATTTATTATTACATAACTTGTGAATACGATCTTTATCTACTAACAATTTGTGTAAGTCTACGCTTCAGAAAATCGAAAACTATCTATCTCTTAGTTTTTAGCACTGAATTCAAATTCTGTAATTTTTTGAATTTTTGAGAAGCAATTGAATCACGATAATTTTTATCGAACTGCAGATGAGTAAAAACTGAACATTTTGCCATTTTAAACAATTTCAAAGTACTGTCGACACCAAAGACGTTACAGCGTTTGAATATTTCCAACTGTTTTAAGCATATCCAAGCACGATTTGGAAATACAAGTTATTTTCACTTAAAATGAAGGCAATTTTAAAAACAGGATTTTCTCAAAAACAGCTCTAAAATATTCTTAATTTTTCCTGGAGTAGTGCAAAGTACGGTATAAAAATGGCGCAGATAGGATTTTCATTGAACTTTCTCAATTTATGAATATTGCAAAATTTACTAATATTGCGAAAAAGTGTGTGCTGTTGTAGCACAACTAGTTTCTTATAAAATACACGCCTGTGTCAATGAAGCTGGTCAAATGGGCGGTTCATTTGACGTGCCGAGGTGTAGAGCAGCGAACCATTGCAGGCCGTCTGGCCCTAATTCTTGGATTTGAGCAGCCTTAGTGGTCAAATTGCACAACCCTAGGATGCATTGACTCGGGAAACTATATAAATGCGTATGCAAAGTCTCCAATGCCCCGTGCAATACGCTCACGAAAAATACACATATAATTGTTTACTTATTTTTAATAATTTCATTTCTTAGTAATTTTAATGAAAGTAAACTCTTATTGTTAAAGAAATGGTTATTGATTTAAATAACAATTAATAGTACCTTAAAAGCCCTACATGTGTAGTGACGTTATATAATCAAATTTCAGGACCTACTTACATAACTTCTGAGAATTTTTCCTTTACCTGTGACTAAAACGGAAGTAGAAAGATTGAAGAAATATCACACGGAGGACAAGCTCTCAGAAAAGGAGCAGGGCAGAGGAAAAAGCGAAATAAAAAAATGTTAGGAACTTGAAAGCCCTGCATATGCATCATAGAGAATAAATATCTTTAAAAAGTACAAACATTTTTAGGTTTCGTCAGCGTTTGACTTTCTCCGCGGAAGAGTCGCAGGCAATCTGTTACACCCGCCGCAAACACAAATATACTAAACGTTTCACACCACCAAAACAAATTACACTTGGCACACAAAAACTCACATGGAATTTTGAAATGACTTGACTTGGAAATTTGCTTGGCTCTCTGTAAAGCGTGTTGCCGGCCTGTGGCCACCTACGCTGCGGCTACATGATGGACTAGGACACAGAAGTACAAGGATGCACTTGAGCAAGTTTAAAACCCCGTGAACAAAAGTTCTATGGCTCATAGTGCGCCCTCCGTTTCGGAAACGATTGAAAATACTGAGGAAGGAACTTGATATCGAGTCCTTCACTCAGTGCTTGAGACGGCTATCGTTGAACGAAGCATATAACGAAGCCTTTGAAACCAACGAAGCTCCGGCAACGCTTAAACAAGTAGCTCGACTCATTAGCACTATAGGAGAAAGAAGACAAGTACTCCCCTCGGATATTCTGAGGACGTGGTGGCCAAATGCCGATTTGATTACCGTCTGAGGTGGGACGCAAACCCACACCAGCCACTTGAACGTAGCAGTAAAACGCGAAATGCGTGCAAACTGCAACACTTAACTCACCAATCTTAGGCTAAACCGAAAAAAAGGTTTCGCCATGACCAGGGATGCGATGCGCTTCGCTCCCGGCGCACGGCGCGGCGGCCTCGCCGTCCTGCCATTGGTCACTGCTCACTCATTCCGTGGAATTACACCTTTGATGCGACTATCGGAGAATAACTTCTGTGAAACTTGTAGCGAATTCAGAATCATTCATGATGTTCTTTACATCTCGTCCTTCTTGTGCAATATCTGATAAAACAAATCGTAATTCATATCAGTATATGTTTGCAAATTGTTTAACGTAATGATTAATGTATAATAAGACAAACATGCAGAACTGGACATTCATGTAGCTGATGCTCAGCAGGCACTAACTGTTCCGAAGAGAATAGAAATTGTTTTTTCAAAACAAGTCATAACGACCCCACTTTCAGATATGTTTATGAAGAATAAATAAATACTCAGTTATAAATACATTAACATACAAAACCAGTAGCAGAGCAAACACATGCTACTGCTCTGTAAAATAGTTTAAACTATTACCCTGTAGAATTGCATTTTTCTAACTTTTTCGAATTGTTCGTAAATTTTCTATTAGGCGCAATATGCCAGAGCACCACGAAGTTCCAGCTGGTGAGACCGGCTGATTTAGCTCAGAGCAAGAATTACCGTGGACTCCGCAGAGACTCTGACTGTGAGGTCCTAGGAGGAGAATTCTAGCGGCCGGCTGCTCTCAGCGATACTTGTAGGTGTTTTTCCGACCAACATCAGGCGAATGTCGGAGCAATACTTTAACAAACGAACCACGGACCGCACGCAATCTTATCTTCCTCTTCCTTGTCCTATCGTCACCTCTAACACACATGCGCACACACATGCACTCCACTACCACACTAGTCGGTTTAGAGCTTGTCCCGACTGGGATGATGTCCCGCAAGGGGAGACAGAGAACAAGAGGTGCTACAGTTGCCATATATCATTGTCCAAAGTACATTTTTTAGAATTTTCTTTTTTTTCAATTTTATAATAGTAGAACAGAAATATTATTTTAAGAGTATTAAAGAACAGTAAAACATTGCCCTAAATGGCAATTTTCTTTTAAAAATTTGGAACCGTTTTTAAGAAATTAGCGTTTCAGCGCTACTGTAAATGCGAAATTTGAACCTCTTTTTACAGAAAACCATTGACTTTCCGAAAAAACTTTATGTGAAATCATTTCAAGCACTTCCAGTCACAAATAGAATAAAGTTTACAAATTCGTGGAAATGTGCATACTAAAGCCGTGACAGATCCTTAAGAAAAATACATTAGTGTAATGTTTGAAAAAACCTGAAATGAATTTAGCGTCATATTAAAGAAAGCAATTAGCACTATGTCTTCGAAAAGTTTGAAGAAAAAATTGGATCCGTTTTTGTGTTGGCATTTGTGCGTTTCCGAAAATGCGGAATTTTGAGCTAGTTTTCACAAAATAACGGTTGAGGTTTCAATAAAATTTATTTGACATTATTTAAAGCACATGTACTCATAAATATAATAATGTGAACAAATCGCAGCTGTTGTAAATATTATCGACATGTGAGATAAGTCATAAGTTACATTTTTGTAACAAAAGAATAGAGCAATATGTCGTCTATGTAATCTTATAGAGTACACATATTTAGCACTGCCTCTACCAAAGGTTTAAAGAAAAATATTTGGTATTGTTTTTGAGAAAATCTTCTTTTTGTAATTTTTTTAAAATTGCACATGTTGCTCACAATATTGCGCAAAAACTACTAAAATGTTCAAAAAAATGTACATGACATTAATCAAAGAACTCAGTACGGAGAACAAATTTTATTTCAAGGAAAATCTCTATCTTCAATTTTGTAGTTGTAAGAAGACGCTCGAAAAACTTTGAAATTTTGAAATTTTTGAAAATTCAGAGTGTATTTTACTCTATTCTTACAAGAAATTTAAAGTAAAATTTTGGAGTCCTTTTTGAGAAAATTTTGAAAATGTCCGTGGGGCTTTATGCAGAGTATCCCAAAATTTTAAAGAACTTTTTTTTTAAATCTCAAAAGTTCAACTCGAGCGATGGACAGGGGTTAAAAAAACACATTTTCGGTATCTGGGGACCCCAAAACGTGTATTTTTGTTGAAATCTCGAAATCGATTTTTCCACAGCATTACATAACTTTCCCTATGCTACGTATATTGCTCCGTATATACGTACGAATACAGGAAAGTAAAAAGACGATTAAAATGGATCAGATATCATTTTCTTTCAAGTACTTTAATTTTCGAAAGTTCTAAAAGTTTAAACAATTGTCGGTGTTGTCGGATTATAACAACTTGATCTAATAGTAATCAATAAACTAAAATTTTCTTCGACATTTTGCCTACCTATTTAACGATAGAGGTTACTTTATTCAAGATGTGTTTTATGATTATTTTTTTATTATTCAACTGACATAACAACTTGCATTTACACCGTCCTGCTCCCGAACCTGCCCCAGGCCCCAACTTAATTAGGACATCGAATATGTTTTCATTCAATATATATTAATAATTCATTCCTAATTCAAATTAATCGCTACAGGTTATTACTGTCGCATGGAGAAATGAATTGATTATGAATTGAGGAGGGAAAACTTCTGTTTGAAATGAGGGATCCGTAGATCTACTGTCCCAGGCCACCTGTTTTCTCTGGCCGCCCCTATTTATAACTTCCAAGCTGCCTAGGCGAATATAAGCGCACATCACATAAGAATATTAGTCGAATCGGTCTGACGGTAATTAGTAATAAAGAAACCAAGAGATACAATCATGATAAAAATAGCCCTCCTTTTCACTTCACACAAGCGGGTAAAAAATGCACTATTTATTCAGTCGAATGGAAACCCCGACTATCCATGAACATGATGAGTTATAAATACAGTATTCACAAACAGAATGTTTCTTTATGCAACTGTATAAAACTTTCGGGCCAAACGGCGATTCGACTGGGTATAATCTTCCGCTGCTCCAGTCCTCCAGCATGAAAGTTCATCGAGCGTTCGCTGGTGCTCCTGATGCTAATGAACTGCTCGAAAAGACCAAGCACCTCCCGCCGTCGCTGGGAACCGTCCGCGTCGCCGCCTCCCCTCCGCCATTGGCGTCTCCGACGTAAAAGTCGTCAGGGAGGAATGGAAGCGCCCCCGCTTCTGCGAGAGATGCTGCAGATGGGAAAAATCGCAAAAATTGCGAATATCCTGTGAGATGCAAGATCTGCACGGGAGAGGGCCACCCGACAGACAAGCTCGGCACGAAGGACTGCCCCATACGCGGTACATCGGCACGCCCGCATTGCAATGCTGCAATTGCGGCGTGCAGCACACAGCATCTTACACAAAGTACGACAGATGCACGCCGTTGCAGCGCTCATCGAGCACTCAGCCCGAAGGGATGGAGTTCCTGCGGGGAACTCCTAAACGCGTGCCTGGCGCTAGGATACTTCCCCAGAGCGTGGAAAATCGCGACTGAAGCCAGGATACCAAAGCCTAGCAAGGACCAACTTCTCCCGACGGTTACAGACCAATAAATCTCCTCCCGCTTCTTGCAAAATCTTTCGAACGCCTCATCCTGGAGCGCTTGAAACGGGAAATACGGCATCAAGCTTCTTAGAGATGAGCAATTCGGGTTTCGAATTGGCCTCAGTACCGAGATCGATCTCTCTCTCGAAAGACGGCAGAACTTGCCGGCGGTTTTTCTAGACATGCGGTCGGCATTCGATTCTGTATGGCACAAGGGGGCGCTCGCGTGTCTTGCGGACATTGGAATCAGCGACTGCTACGTCAGACTAATCGCCAGCTTCTTGACAAATAGACGATTCAAGGTTCGAGGCAATGGCGTAGATTTGTCCCTAAGACGAGCCGTAGCCGGCGTGTCTCAGGGAAGCGTGCTCTCCCCCACCCTATTCCGCCTGTACGTCAACGACGCGCCATTACCAGTTGGAAAAAATACCGGCATTCAACATTGCGGGCTCCTAATGTTCGCGTATTATTTCGCTTTCTATGCGAAGTCGGCGAACAAAAGGAAATCGGTGAGATATCTGAATGATTGTCTCGACGAGCTTCCCAAATGGCTGAGCAAAAAAAAAAAAAAAACACTCGCCATTAATCAACCTATACAAGTGCGTAGCCATCAACTTCACTCGACAGAGGGCCGACCCTGATGAAGTCGTGAGCTTGGTAGGCACGCATCTACCTTCGCAAACGACGACGAAATATCTTGGTGGGAAGCTTGATAGCGGCCTCCGCTGGCAGGCCCACGCCAAATAAGTTAGCCAAAAAATAACTGCCCGATCCACCCTCCTACGCCCACTAATACGACCCAAACTCCATCCTTCCCTCAAGCGCCGCCTGTTCATCGCCAACGAGCGGTCCATTTGGACGTATGCCTGCGAGGTCTTCGCGGCGGCACCTCCCTCCACCCTTCGCCCGATTCGCTCGGCGGAAAACCGTGCTGCGCTCCTCGCGGCGCACCCGCACCTCCCTCCCCCCACCCAATAGATATCCTAGAAACACCGACGTTATCGGCGTTCTGGGCGTAAAACACCAATTCTTGCCGGAGCTTCAAAGCCGCTCAACAACGGCACTTGCAAGGGCGCTGGGTCCGAAGGCACCGCACATCCCGCGCGACACCGACCGAGAGGCGAACAACGACGCGCAAGGGTCCCACCTACGGTCAGGTCCGAAGCGCCTGCTCCTTCCGCGAGGGGGAAGACTCGCCATCGGCCGAGGGGCGCGCGGGGAACGCGACGCCGCGCCCACCTGCCACGCCTCCCAATGGGCCCGAGCGCCACCGACACTTTGAGCCAAGTCAGTGCCGTGGCGAACAGTGTGTAGAGTAGTGAAGTGCGAATGAATGGGAAGAATGAATGGTTATGTATATACTGAAAGAAGTATGAATGATGTGTGAATGTAGAGAGAGAAAAAATATCTGACATGTATAATAAATTTTTTTAGTAATTAATAAAACCCATCTTAGTGTACGTTAGAAATGCCAAAGTGCAAGTAATTTAACTTTAGAACTAGAATATTAAAATTAGCTGTATGAAAAAGCCCCTCCTCTAGCTGCTTAAGCCGCAAGGTAGCAGCTTAATGTTATCAATTGTAATCATCATCAACGTCATTGTAAATAAGTAAATAAATTCCCCCTCAGAGGGTTACTGTGGAGGGACGAAAGAAACCTCCCCTCCGCCCTTCGCACGAGCGAGCGAGCGAGCGAACGAGCAGGCCGGCGTCACTCCTGGCCACTTCGACGAGGAGGCGACGGCCGCGAGGCCGTCCATTCCGTTAAAGGGTGACACAACCCTTTAGAAGAACATTCATGACGTCGTAATCAGTCCGCGCAAAGGCTCTAAGGCAGGCACGTCAAACCACGCCCGTACGAGCTACTTGTCTGCCTGGGCAGCCCGGCGCGCCTGCGAGCACTGGCAACGTCTCCTGTCTTCGCTCTCCTCTCTCCTCCAAATCCAGAAAGGGGTGTACAGGGGTTACATTTTAGAGGTCTGGAACCCCTTCAATGTACTCTCCTCCTCAACGCACTTATCCCAACGGTGTTTTCACTTGTTGAAACTGTCCTGGCACGTTTATTTTGTAATGTCCCTCAGCTCCTTTGTCGCATTTGCCATAATCAAGTTCCAAATTCAAGGGTCTACGACATCAATCAGATCGATAAGGATATTAATATCGGTGAAAATTCTGCTTACGGTTTAGCCGCTACCTTTGTTCACAAACACGGACAGCCACACGTTTTGCCGGCAACCGATTTTTTCCATCAACGTGGATTCTGACTACACGTGTTATAGGAAGTAATTTACTGCACACAAAGATTTATCCACTTTTTCGTTACTAGGGCTTGCCCACAAGGGTTTTCTGTCGAAACTTCGCCGTTTCTCCCCACAGCATTACAATGCTTCCTCTATATACTGCGTAAGCAGTAGGCAAGAAAGTAAATACTTGTGTTAGTATTATATATATATATATATATATATATATATATATATATATATATATATATGCAATATTCTTTCAATTAACCATTTATACGGAGGTCAAGCGTTTACTCCCTCCTTGGTGTTCTCCAGGCATCGGAATGATGATGGAAAGGACGTCAGCAGCATGAATTTCATACGAATTTTCAAAACTAGTGTCGATATCGTCCTTATAAAACTGTCATGAAACGCACCTAAAGAATGCGTTATATGGATACAGCATATGCTAACAGATAATGGCTTGGAAGAAAAATGTAGTACATTTTCAATAATGAACAGCACGACATAATGGGATAATGCATATCTGTTCACATTTTGGCACAAAATGAAGTATGGCTCGTTAATTTTTGTCTTTTGATAAAACATCTGTACCTAGGGGATGGGCGATGGGAAGACGTTTGCACAAAGTACAGATACCACACAAAAATCTACTAATGACCATTTTACATTTTGGAAATAAAGAAAATAGTTTCAATGATTGATTGTCATGCCACACATTAGTCCCTTACATTTAGTGCATAGTATAGGTGGTGAGATCCAGCACCAACCTATACGACCGTTTGCGGGATATTGTCTATCCAGGTATCTCCTACCAGCGGGGCACCGCCCCAGCTGAGACAAGCTCTTAACCTCCCGACATGTGTAGAAGTGTAGTGCATGGAAGTGTAAGTGTGTGTATGTAGAAGAAACGACAATGAAGAGGAAGGATATATCGCGAGTGGCCCATGGCTACTGCTCCGTCATTGCTCTGATATTGGTCGAAGAAACCACGAAAAACTACCGATCAGAGCAACTGGCCAGTAGAATTCTCCTACAGACAGGTGCTGAATTCGATGTAGCTATGCAGCCAGTATCGAAAATCCGACACTGACGTGATTTCAATTTATGAACATACTTCTGTGAAACTGTATTATCTACTTTTTTAATCTATCAAATAACGTATAAAAATTTGTAAAAAACGGGAATATTAGAGTTTAATACTATTATATGAGTAATTTAAATATGATTTGATTGTTGTTTGAGTATAAGTTTTTATGTGTATTGTATTTTATCTAAATAAAATGTTTATCGAAAACTATTCTATAACCCAATTACAAACAATAAATAATTTACATTTAATGAAAAATTTAATTTCCCTAGCTCATGTTACCAGAAAATATTCTATTCCATTTTTTAGCTGGAAATCAAGCAACATCTAGTGAGAATATGACTTATGCATGTCACAACACAGGTTATATACTTACTGATTTACATCAAGCGCCATTACGAATAAATCAAAGTATAATGTTATGTGTTATGTTCAATTTTTAATGTGATCCTTCGCGAGTAACATTTTTGTGCAATAATTAGAATAATTAAGTTTAATGAAGATTGATTTTCAAGATTAACTTTTTACATTATCACTGTTACTACGAACTTATTACAACTAGCATCAACTGATTCTTACAAAAACAATGGGTTAAGAAAGAGAAAAAAGTTTTGCTTTCAACTGCCGAGCGTGATGGACGTGACCTACCTCCAAGTTGCTTATGCAGTTGTCAGTTACTAATTCCGTTCCGAGCCACGGTAGGAGAAGGTTCTCTCTCGTGCTCCGCTCGTTATCGCTAGTAGTCAGTTATCAACGCCACACCCCAGCGGGCGGTCGACAGCCTGTCGCCGAGCGCGGCTAACGGTCGCCACTGCCGCTTGTTCAACCGAGTGTCTATAGTGTTAGTGCTGGTGTACGTATACAAACAGCACTGTTCTCAACCAAATACGAAAAGTTTAAAGATTAATGGCATATGCCATTAATCCTGACACAGGGCAAACATTATCGGAAGCCCTGCGCACCATCCACAACGGCGACAACGGTGTCGTTTCACCAGCGACAACTCCAGCTTGCAGCGAGGCCATGGATACAAGCCTCGCTGGGACCCCCATTCCAACCATCACCGAGGCCAGCAACAACCCGGCCTACCTCAGCCAGATATACGGGTCGGCATCACTCCCACCATCTCAACCTGCACTCGCACAAAAAAGGTCAGTCAGTGTTAGTGAAAGTGACTCCGAGAACAAAAAAATGAATCGGTCCAGTTACAACACGAATGTAATATCAAAAAAACCCACTGAGCTCCTATACAATGTACCCATAATGAACAGATTTACAGAGCTCGGCGAACAAAGTGACGAACGCGAGAACAATAGGTTTCAATTCATAAACGAACAAATTAATGACCACACCAATCCAAACATTAAGATACCACCCATCTTTGTAGCCCATATCCAGAACGTCGCAGAATTCAATAGAGAAATTAAGAACTCAATAACCAACCAATTTACATCAATCATGGTTAATAACAAGTTCAAAGTGCTCTTTAAAACTATATCGGACTTTAGACAGGCAATTAAATACCTTATCAGCACAAACAGAAAATTTCACACTTATAAAGACCCATCAAACAAAAAATTTTCAATAGTCTTCAAGAATCTTCATCCATCCATTACGCAGGAAGAAATATACCAAGATCTCAAGGCAAAGTGCCCTTCGCTAATCAGTGTAACTAGGCTATATAAAGACAACATCCCCATCCCGGTAGTGGCAGCCGAGTTCGACGGCAGTCAAAACTTAGACTATATATTACAAACTAATCAAATCTGTAACTTAATTGTCAAACCAGAAAAAAGGCGCAAAGCCAAAGGTCCCATTCAATGCCTCAGATGTCTTGATTTCGGGCACACCAGAAACAACTGCAACCACAAAATTAACTGTGCAATATGTTCCGGTAATCACTATACAGTAACGTGTCCCGAAAGTAAAACAAACCCTACCTGTATTCTCTGCAAAGGTAATCACCGTGCAGATGTAAGAAATGAAAACTGTATGTACTATAAGGATATTGTCGAAAAGAAAACCACCCCTACCTTTAATACAAGAAACTCATTCCAAAGAGCAACTCATTCATCTTTTATCAACCAAAAAGAACAATTTCCATCTCTACCCCCAACCCAGCCTTTACGCAACTTCACTAGAAACAATCACCCTGTAATCCAATCAGGATTCGATAACAACACGAGATCACAGCAAAACCGTACCCAACAAAACCATCAAGACAATAATAACAATCCCCTTTTAAATACAATAATTAATTCTATATCGTCCTGTATTATTAACTTCATAAACTCCCTCATACCATCAATAATCAATACAATCCAAAGTGCAGTAACAGCATTTTTCAATAACAACAATGTCAATACAAGTCCATAGAAACATATCACTAACAAACTGGAATGCAAATGGGATCACATCCAAAATAATAGAACTAACACAATACTTGCACACATATAACATAGACATTGCATGCATAACAGAGACACACCTAAACAATAATAATAAATTATACATCCCAGAATTCAAAATCTATAGAAATGACAGGACCGAACAAAAAGGAGGTGGAGTACTCATAGCAGTCAGGAAAAACATAATCCATCATCAAATTAATACACCAAACAACACAGGAATAGAAACAGTGGCAATAACCCTAACAATGAACGATGAATCATGGAATATAATAACTGCATACAAAACTCCATCTATAAAAATACAACCCCAAAATATTCTCAATCTTTTCACCCCAAACAAAAAAACACTAATTATAGGAGATCTAAACGCTAAACACACAAACTGGGGATGTCGCAATTGCAATCAAGCAGGAAAAATACTATCACACATTACAAACAACACCGCTATCAACATACTATCGCCGCCGGAACCTACATACTACCCCAGAGACGTAACAAAACAACCAGACATCCTTGACATCGGACTGACAGACAGCAATATAAATTTTTATTCAACTCCGTATCACGAACTCGACTCTGACCACCTTCCGGTAAATATACTCACTTGCCAAATCCCACCCCCACGATCCCCAATCCCCAAAGTAAACACACTTAAATTAAACTGGACCAAATTCCAAAATATAACCAGCAATTTAATACCAAAAATCAAAATTTTAAATAATCCTTTAGAAATAGACAACGCCGTAACATTACTAAACACCATAATACATACAGCAATATCAGAAACGCAGCCCTCAAATACTCAATCACATAACAAAATTAATCACTCCTCCCTACCGGTAGAAATCAAAAACATAATACGCGTCAAAAACAGGACCAGAAGGCTATGGAACCAAACCAAAAACCCACATATAAAAGCAGAACTAAATATATTAACAAATATAGTTAAGAAATCAATAAAAAATCATATGAATCTCAAATTCCAGAACAAGATAAGCTCCTTAACAGCACAAAATAACTCTATTTGAAAATTCACCAAACAAATACTAAATAAGAAAACAATAATTCCACCCATCAACTCATCGAGAGGCAAATTATTCACCCCAACCGACAAGGCTGAGGAAATTGCCAATTACTTTGAGACAACTTTCACACTCAACCAATCTCAACCTCACCCGGATCACAACACAATAATACAGTCCATAAAACTCCCAAACTACAGCCCATATCACAAAATTCATTACACAAACCCTAAAGAAATAAAACAAATCATTAACTCACTCCCTATAAAAAAAAGCACCAGGTCATGACAGAATCAATAATTCAATAATAAAACATTTACCAGCCCCCGCAATTGCATACTTAACAAATATTTACAATTCATGCTTCAGAACAAATCATTTCCCATCCACATGGAAGCATGCCATCATTCTACCTGTTCCAAAGCCAAATAAAAATTCAGCCAACACCGACAGCTATCGCCCGATAAGTCTTCTACCATCCCTACCAAAAATTTTTGAAAAAATAATACTTCAACGTCTTAAAAAGCATCTACAAATAACAAAAGCTATCCCAAGAGAGCAGTTTGGATTCACAGATCATTTATCCACACAACATCAACTTCTCAGAATCACAGAACATCTCAACACAGCATTTCAGAGAAAACATCACACAATACTTATATCACTCGACATATCACAGGCATTTGACCGAGTCTGGCACCAGGCACTAATTTATAAATTAAAGAAAATAGGCACTCCACATTACATCACCTCAGTAATTCAAAACTATTTATGCAACAGAACCTTTGCAGTAACAATCAACAACTATCTTTCAAACCCCAGGTTAATCAAAGCAGGATTACCTCAAGGTTCCCCCCTATCACCCACACTGTTTAATCTTTATGTAGCAGACATCCCCAAAGACGAAACAGTAAATATAGCACAGTTTGCTGATGACACACTTATCTTCTCCTGCAGCCACTCTCTAATCAATATCAAAAATCACATACAATTGTATCTAAACCAAATAGACAGTTGGTCATCCAAATTAAAAATAAAATTAAACCCAAACAAAACTGCAGCTAAAATATTCACTTTAAGACCATACACTTCACCAACCCCACTCACATTAAATAATGAGCCCATCCCATGGTATCCTCCAAATAAACCCTTAAAATATCTTGGACTGCACTTGGACACCAAAATGAACTGGAAACAGCACATAGACATCAAAATAATCCAAACCAAAAACAAACTGCATCAATTAAAATCTCTAATAAACAGAAATAACTTCCTCCCATACAAAACAGCAATAACCTTATTCAAAACAATTATTAGACCTACCCTCCTTTACGCCTGCCCTGTATGGATCAATGCTGCAAAAACAAACATCAACAAAATCCAAATAGTCCAGAACCAATTCCTCCGCACAATCACTAATGCGCCATGGTTCATATCTAACCATCAATTACATAATGAATTCAACCTCGATCTCATCATGCACCACATCACCTACCTATCCCACAATTTCTTCTCCAATTTACACCATATCCAAACACTATCTTCATTCAAACTTTGCAAAAACCCCATCCTTCCCACTCGCATAAAAAATAAATACCCATTCCACATATTTTGTAAATTGTTCTCAGATCTGGAATAATTCTTATGAGGTGCCAATATGGTCCCCTCAACCTCTGTAGTAGTATTAAGTTAGGATAAGGATAGGATAAGTTAAGCTATAAGTCATCAATACATATGTAGAGTTATTTAAAATACTGAACTATGTACAAAATAATCAAATAAATAAATTAATAAAAAAAAAGTTGTCAGTTACTGAGTCACTAGTGCTGATCAGAACTAGTGCGATCGATAATTCCTTTGAATATGCGTTGCCAACGACCGTTTTGCCGCTTTGCGGCAAAACTACTTTATGAACAATTATATTTCGATAAAAGTGCACCATCACATGGACAAAAACAAAGTGTATTTATCAATCTGCGTCAATACTGATCAGAGTAAGTTCTAGAGTGCATAACGCAATCAAATAATACGGCCAGGTGTTCAAAATGCTATCAGAAGATGTTCCCTAGGGGGACATATCAGCAGATCTATCCGACTACTGAACAATGAAGGAAGTGGTGAATTATACCCAACACAAGTTAATTCGCAATACACATACGAAACCCAAATGGCAAATCTACTGCAAAAATATCAACATCTCCTACACCAAAATCATATCCTTCAAGAACATCTTCACAAATTAGAACAACAAAACCAAATACTACCACAACTGCTTCATCATTTACGGACCGACCCAACAAACAGCACGGAGGCAGCAGCACATGTTCCACAAATGCATGTGGAACTTGCACAGTCTGCCGAAAACCTTCAAATTGCGGAAGATAGATCAGAAGAAAACATCATTGAATCTCATCTATCAACAAGTGCTCAGCATCAACTCGCCAAAAAAAGAGGACCCACAAAAAACTATGTAAAAGTGATAATAGTGAGGCTAGGCGCAGAATGCTGAACAATTGTGCAATTAAAGACTCTACTTCAACAAATAGATATTCAATTTCAGGATCAGTAGAAGAATAAGATGAAAATGTAAGTAACAAAGCACTACAATAAGAAAATATACAAATACCTCCGACATGGATTAGAAACGCAGGAAATATAACACTTCTAACGAAAGATCTAACACAATTAATAGGAAATGGGTTTACCCTTAAAACAACTAGGGATTCCGTAAAAATATTACTGAAAAACGTTCCCGACTACCGAGAACTCAGAAAATATTGTGAAGAGAAAAATGTCCTTTACTATACTGTAATGGGACGGTCGCATATCGCGGATGACGACACGAGCCATATATTTATTTTATTTAGTTAAGAGCCGCGCCGCCGTAAGGAGCAGCCGGAAATGCCGTTTCCGCTGTACCTGTGTAAAAGCCGCTTAGCGAGCCTAGGGAAAGGCGAGAAAGGCGCCTCTTTTGTTCAGCACAGACCCGAGCCGGGCGAACCCCTTATGACGTGTGGGGAAATACTCCGCCCACAACCCCTTCGCCGAGCAACGGAATTACCCGCGCCTATTTCCGGGAATTTCGGTGACGTAGACAATGCGGGGGAGGTTGCTGGGGGCGACTTTGCCGCTGGCGCCGTAATAGGCGGAAGGGTTACAGGTGGCGCGTCATCCAATAGGAATAGACAATGCGGGGGAGGAATCACGTGGTACGCGAGCCTTCCTGTAGGACCGCGGAGGGACAGCTCGATCACTTGTATCGGAGGTCGCGAGGAGGAGACTTGAATCAGAGGTAGCGAGGAGGAGACTTGTATCGGAGGTCGCGAGGAGGAGACTTGTATCGGAGGTCGCGAGGACTTCACTTGCATCGGAGATAGCTAGGAAGATACTTGTTTCTGAGGCAGTAGCGAGGCCACTTATTGGTACCTGGCCGCCCGAATGCCACGCCGCCTCGCCACATCGCAGCCCGACTCGTGAGACGACAGCCGGCCGATGGGACGGGACACTACTACTGAGTGCCTGACCGAGAGTGCCATGTGAGTGCGAACCGAGGACGTGACAAACTATATCGCGAAGCGACCCGTCATCGCCCGGACGCGTTCCCGCCGCCGCCCGCACCAAGCGCCGCTGAGAAGCTGCCGACCGACGCCCGCCGCTGGCCTAATCCGGGGCCGCCACCAAGCGCCGCCCGCACCAAGCCGCCGGCCGACGCCCGCCGCGGGCCTAATCCGGGGCCGCCGCCGTGACTGCCAAGGGGCCGCCACAAAGGGACCTGGGGCAAGCTGACCGTCGACGCCCGCCGCCAGACCCGCTGAGCGTTGGAACGCCCGAGCGCTACACCTGTGAGCTGGATCACGACCGCCCGGGAGGGCAAAGACACCGGAGCTGAAATGAACTCCGGCCATACCGGCCGTTAATAAGTTAAGATTAGATTTAAGTTAGTTTTAAGTTTATTCATGTCACTGGGCTTCACCCACACACTATACTAAGTGATTAAAGTAGTTTATGAAAATGCTGGAGTCTTTTTCTCAAGTAGTTAGTCAATCATGCATGCCTCCCTCTAGGGAGTCTGCCGACGAAGCAGCCGGGCAAAGCTGAATCGCCGAAGGAAGCAGGTAATCGGGGAGGCGGTGGTTACAATACATACTGTGTACAATCAGAAAAAAAATCCTATTGTATCCAGGTGTATTAAATAATGTACCCTTAATATTCACTGAGGAGGAAATTTGTAAAGAATATGAAAGTCTAAATTATCCAATAAAAAATAACTAGACTGACTAACAGAACAATTACCATTTTAAGTAGTTGCATCAGAACTAACAAACTTAATTGATGGAAAAGAAATATTTAAACTATACAAATTACTTCAATGCATCGTTAAAGTAGAAATAAGAAGGAAACCACAATGCCCACCTCAGTGTAAAAACTGATTTATTTATGGACACACAAAAAATTATTGCACAATGTCCCCAAAATGTGGCTACTATGCAGAACATCATTGGACAAAAGACTGTGAATCATTACAATCCACAAACCCACCACCTTCAATTTGTAATCTATGTAAAGAAAACCAAAAGGTTACTTCTAACCAATGAAAGTATTTTCCAAAAAGAAAGAGAATTTAACTATCAAAAGCAATTCAATACCCAATTCCAAACTCTACAATCACAAAACATATATGAAAACTAAACACACAAACATTCTCACAAGAAACAAACATAAACCAAAACCCATTACTTTCACAAATGGCATTTAATAACAATCGACACACACATACACCCACATATGCACAGATACACAAAATACCATCTAGTCACACATTACACGAATTCTAATGCAGATGTTACCAAGAATAATTAACAAAATATCAGCAACATTAATTCCACTAATACAAAACATTGTATCGAATCAAATTTCAAATATAATGAGAAATGGATAAACAGCCCAACTTAAAATCAATAACACTACTTAACTGGAATACAAATGGCTTACCAAATAAAAAATACACTTATCCAATTCCTGAAAAATCACTCAGTAACAATTGCATTCATAACAGAAACTCCCTTTGCTCCATGATGAATTTATGTTATTTCTATACATCAAAATATATGATTTCAAAATAAATTGATTTGGTGTAGAAAAAATTGACACAATAATTATTAATTAAATCATATTTAATTTTAGACATAAATATGTGTGTGCAAGTTTTAAACATAAATTATACTTATTACGTATAACTATTTTCTTGAGTCGTTTGAAAAATAAGGTGACGATTTTTCGCGCGCCTTCGAAGTTGTTGGTTGAAGCCTCTGGTGACGACGAGGGCTTTTCTCGGTGCAGAGCAATGAAAGTGGAGACGTTTTATATTAGATAATACATTTTCATGTTTGACCAGAAAGTTCATTGTGGTTTTGTGATCTCCACTTTGTTGACCTCTAAATCATATTGTCTCAAAAAAGCCTGTTGGGTATCGTACGTGTCACAAAAATATTGCTTTTTTATGGAATTAGTCTTAGCAGTGTACTATAGTAAACTCCCACTGGCATCGGGCGACCCTAAAGATCTGTCAGAGATTAAGGTGTCTCGAGAAACACTTACTTAACAACTAAACAAGAGAGCACTGATAACTTGCAAATCTAGAATAAGTAAATAATAGAAAAAAGACAAATTACGGCTTGTAAGGTGCAGAAGAGCGTATGAGGATTATTGTAAAACCCGAAAAGATTATCTTAGTTCAGTGAAGTATGATAAGCAGTGCATAAACGTCAGTCCCCTCCCAATGGCAAAATATTTCATGGTTGATAGTCATGACCTTCACAGCCATAGTAATCGTATTCTATATTAATAATGCAATAGGCTACGTATTTACAACTTTTGTGTTAATATTACTGGTCAGGCGAATTACTGAACATTGATAACGTGCAGTCTTTTAGGTTTTGAATATTTTATTTAATTAAAAGTAATGTTTTATTGCTTTTTATTTCATTAGACGTCCAAAAAGCCGTGCGATTAAATATTCTACAAGATGAAGACTGTACGTCCGTAGTCCAGCTTCATATCCGTTTGTTAATTAGCTTACAGGCTTAAAGGTGGAAGAATAGTGGGATGTAATAATGCACTTACGTAAGATTTTTTTTTTAGATGGATTACTCTCATGGCAACGGAAAAAAAAGTTTAGTAAAAGCGACCTACTCAGCGAAAATTAGCAAATGTTGAAAGAATAACAGCTCTTAAGAAAATAGGCATGAACATTTGAGATTTCTCTGGCTCCTACGCAATTATTTCTTGTGTTAAAAAGTATTCTTCGTAAGAACCTTCAGGTCTAATCATTCAAGGTGGCAAAGAGCACAAGGTAATATTTTGATTATCTATTCTTCCTCTTTAAATGACAATGCTTTGTAATATTTCTTCTAAAATTTGTTGTTAGTAAATGAATTCAAGGAATTGCACAAGCAGTATTGATCCAAAATAATTAATTTTTGAAATAAAATTTTGAAGTGTGAATATTCTGAATTAATAATCCCCCAAAATAGTTCACCTATGATAATAAATGTAATATTAAAATTTATATGAAATAAGGCTATTGATTATTTACTGTGAATGTTGATTTAATGACCTCTACAAGCGAGAACACATTTGTCTGTCTGACTTGAAACTTCTCGCGGTTCCATTTCGAAATACTGATTACTGCGACCCCATTTTCTTCTGAATAGAGAACAGCACTTAGGGAAGCTGGATCTACTGACACACATGATGTGAGACAATGGTTTATTTTCGATGACCTTTGACAGCCACACCCTTTTCCAGACATGACAGGTGGGAGAGTTTTCTTCCCCAAGGTTTTTTCCTTGTGCCCCAAGGAAGCCGCATGGGGAAGGTAATTTGCAACGCTATGGTAGTGGCGGCCTAATAGCCTGGTACGTAGACTCACTCGGATGTCGTGTCTAACAGAATGTTCTCGGTATTACGCGTAATGGCCATAAAAAGAGAATTTGAACGATCATTATATATATATATATATATATATATATATATATATATATATATATATATATATATTGTGACATACCTGGTGATGCCGGGTATTTTCACTGCAATATAACACTAAGAGAGGGTGTCTTTTACGTGAATGGGTCCTAGGATAAGTCGGTGCAACGTTGGGGAAGTTATTCATACATAGAAATACAATTATGACAAGATTTATTTTAAATCAAAGTTACTATTTACATAATCAGACACCGTTTTTATACTCCGCCTTGGTACCAAGATTAAGAGTAAAATACAACTTTCATACCTTCGGGGCCCCGGTTGAATACCTATGGTATGCGGAGAACCGCTCGTGCCGACAGGGTTGTCGACCTCTGCTACTGCTGCGGGCCGTCAGCGCTGGATGGCGTGGCAGTTGTCCACGGCCGATGCGCCGATAATTCTCCCCGACCAGGATCTTGATACCAGGGCGTCGCACTTCTCTCGAATCACCGTCCGTCAGTGGGTTTAATTGTTCAACCCGCGCCGATCATGCGTGCCGAACTCAGCTTCGTACCACACAATTACCATGACCATTCCCCTATACCAAGTTATACTACAGTTTCTGATATTTGCACAGTTACATTGCGTGTCGTCTGCGTCCATGCAATACTCGCGAGCTTTCGCCACACGTCCGCGCTCGTCGCCGCTCCGCTATCGTCTCTCTTTCGCCGGCCGCACGTCGGCACATCCTTCGGCGGCGGCCGCCTCAATCCAACTAACGAACTTTTTGCACGTGCGCGCTGCCACGCTTGTACCCGCCGTTCTCACGCTCGCCTCCCGGCGGCACCGGTGGCGGCGGCGACAGTTGCCGGCTGCCCGCTGCTCGCAGCGCCCGGCGCTCGCACCGCGCAGTCCAGAATAGCTATTGAATTCTTACACTAATGATTTAATTAGTGTAATGAAACACATATTCTGGGTTTCATCACCCCCCCCTTTCTTTTTTTGAATTTTTCCCGCTTCTGGACAAAATTCACACTAGTAACATCGTCACTGCCGATGGTTGCACTCTTTTGCATATTCCTCGACGCCCTATATACACTTATAACTTAGAATCGAATTAACATGTGATTACTTGTATTAACACTAATATTACACTATTTACACTTCACTATTTTCCATCCATGTTGACCAGGTTTCCGATTTGAAGCTTGTGGTGTCCTACTATGTTTTGTTTCTTGTATGACGGTTCATCCCCATTTTGCTGACATTGATTTCCTAAATCACAGTTGTAGGACATAGCTTCCAGCGTGTTGAACACATCTTGATAAGTATCATCCCATTTCCAGCTGCGACCTCTTCTACGTTTGTACCAATTGTTGACCATACCATCACTCTTCCCTCGCCCCTGACTTCGCTCCATTCTTGACCTGCCTACATCTCCTTCATTCCCATACTTTGGGGCATCTGCAAACATAAAGTTGTACCCCTCCAATATCTTCAAACCCTTTCCTAAATCGGTATGATCTGCTCTGCTCAGTAGGCTTTGCACGGTGACAGGATACTGTCGCGTTGACATGCAAATAATTCCTTGATATTTTATAGGAGCAAATAATGTTTTTGGTTCCATAATGCTCTTCATTCTGTATCCACTACTATTTCCCGTGATGTAGTTGTAATGGCTATTCCTCTGGTCGCTCTTGATGTTTATTTGAGTTTCTTCGCTCCGTTTTCGTACGGAAATCTTGTCTTCAAATACCTTTAAAAATTCCGGAAATATGCCAAAATTCTCTGCCCACGTCCTGGCGTTCTCTTCTAAAATTGAGTGTAATAACTGGACCTTATATCCTTCCAATATGTTGTTTGATGCTAGGTGCCGTTCTTCTGCTCGCATAACTACCTTAGGGTTTTCCGTCCCATCTCCCAGAGATTTCATCGACTTTGGAGGCATAATTGGTGTCACCCCATACTTGACACTTGGCGGCATTTTCTCGTCTTCTTCCTGTTTAACCTCTTCGTGTACTATTTTCTCTTCGCACCCTCGTGTATTTTCCACGATTTCTTCTTCTATTATACGCTCCATTTCTTCTATTTTCATGTCCACTTCTTCATCCATTATTAACTTCAACTCTTCCGTTTTCACTTTCACTTTATAAACATCCTCCTCGGCCTCGATTTGGACCTCCACCGTTTTGCCCTCCGCTGTCTTGACTTCTTTATGGATTTGGTTCGTCATCCCCTCGTTTCTGTCTGCTGCCGCTACCCTAGCATCTACTTGATGGTATAATTGAAATTTTAGCACCTCATCTTTCCTATCCAGTTCCTCCGCTTTCCCATACGGTTTTTCGCATATTCCGATGAGCTTCCTATTCCGTTCTTCTGTAATTCTTCTCATTTCTTCCCCATGCTTATCCAGTCTTTCCATCGACTTCCTATGCCATTCGTCAATTATCTTGCTTCGTTTTTCCAATGAATTGTCAGCCACTACACCCGTACATGCTTCGTGTTCTTCGTCCATCCCCAAGTCGAATCCTATCGCCTGGCTCCCCAGCTCCACCACTTGCCGTTCTAGATCTATAAATGCTCTGTGATCGACCAGAAAATCCGTCCCTATGATTACCGAATACAATAATTTTTTGACTACCAGGGCCACCATCTCATATACTTGGTTGCCAATCTTGGCTCGAAACATGATTTGTTTTGTGATGGGGCTTGACTTCTTCTGAGTGGCTCCAATCACATACGCCCTATTCATAGGCAAACACATTACTTCTTTTCCTGTTGCTTTTAACTCCTCATACATTTCTTCTGATACTACTGTAGTCGTGCACCCTGTATCCACTAAAGCTTCTTTAATTATACCTTCACATTCTATCGATATCGTGGGACATTTCCTGATTCTGACCGCTGAGTTCTTACATCTCCGCCACGGTTGGGTATCGTAGGTTACCGGCTGCATAGCGTTTATGGAGACCGCGTTTACGTCATCGATTTCCGCGTCCGCAATGGGGCCACCTATCACCGCGGACTCTATTAGTTTAAATAGTGTCCTTGATCACTACTTGTGCTAGGCTGTGCTAATCGGTCGGGTGCATTCCCGCCCCCGCCTCGCGTCTCCGTATGGTTTGAATTAGATCCGTTCCAGTCCGGTCTCTGGTTCCCCGGCTCTGGTCTCCATCCGTCTCCCCCTCTCCCACGTTGATTTCTCTGGTAATCATTGCTCCTGTCACTCCCTTGCCCCTGGTTACGTTCCGATCTAACCATATTAACATTTCCTTCATTTCTGTTCTTTGGTACGCCTGCGAATGTCAAGTCGTACCCTCCTAACACATTCTGGAATCTTTCCAGGTCGGTATGCTGCACACTACGTAAAAGATTCTGCACTGTAACTGGGAATTGTCTTGTCAGTACACATATTATTTCCTGATCGCTCATCGGTGGTGATAGCGTTTTGTATTCCATGATGCGCCTTGTTGCGTATTCCCGCAAACTTCCCATGGATTGGTTGTAATGATTATTCATCAGGCTAATTTTAAAATTAATTTGAATTTCCTCATTCCAGTACCGCTCAAGGAATCGATCTTTAAATGCCTTTACTGATTCGGGAAACTTATCAAATGTATCGGCCCATATCCTTGCGTTGCCTTCTAACATTAAATATAATAATTGTATTTTACACCTTTCCGAAGTATTGATAACATCTAGATGTCGTTCTGCTGCCTTCATAAATATACATGGATTTTCTTTCCCGTCTCCTGAAAATTTTAGTGATCTTGGAGGGGTAAATGGTACCGTCCCGCTTGCTGCAATTGGGGATGCCTTGCATTCTTTTATTTGTTCCATCTCTGTTCGTAGTAACACAACCTTCTCTTCGCATTCCCGCTTATTCTCCTGCATTTCTTCCTTAACTACCGATTGTATCCTTTCAATTTTCTCGTCCTGCTTAGCGGTTTTAATATCTAATTGCTGATATAGCTTATTTTCTAATTCTCCCCCCAGATTGATTACTTGGGATTTTAATTCCTTTTTTTGTTTCCCTAATTCTTCGGCAGTCCATTGCTTGTGACTTTCCACCCGCTCCGCGATTTTGGCCATCTCATTCTTCGTTAACACAATTTGTTCTTCGGCGCGTCCTATTCGCCCCCCTATTGCATCTAATTTCCTATTCTGTTCTTCTGCCAACTTCCCAATCTGTTCCTCTACTTTCCTATTCAATTCTTCAGCTAACTTCCTATTCTGCTCCTCTGTGAAAATTTTCTGCTCCTCAGCTGACTTCCTAATCTGCTCCACTGTAAATATTTTCTGTTCATCCAGTTTCCCATTCAGTTGTTCGAACATCTTCCTATTCTGTTCTTCGGCCCACTTCTTCTGATCTTCTGACTTCCTATTCAATTCTTCGGTCATCCTGCTCTGTTCTTCCCCCCTTTTGCTCTGTTCTTCTAACATTTTCATCATCCTCTGCATTAAATCTAAATGGGTATCTTTTCCACCCCCCCGATTTGGATTTCCTGCTGCCTGGTTCATCGGCGTTGATGTCACGTCTACTTCGTTATTAAAACTATCCCCTGACGTATCATCCAACCGACTCCCAATTCCATTATCCCTGCCTTCCGATGAAATGCTATTATCGATTCCTACATCTATCTCCCTTACTTCATCCACCTTCTCCTCCCGGTCCAGCACTACATTTTGCGCCTCCATTCTGTTGCTTTTGGCTATCCGTTCAATTCTCACTACACTAAAATACCGCACAAATTTTCCACTTGCCTCACCTACTAACGATATCACAGTTATCCTATGAAGTAACTATATCCGCCACAACACTGTATCCTTCGTGAATGGATTAATTCACACCTATTTCAATTGCTAACTAATGACGGACAACCCTCACTCACCACCAAAACACAATAACACTAATTCAATAGCCATATAAATTTCCACTCACCTACCAATGCATAAACATAATCCTTACAATACATAATATTATTACCATTGAAACACATATACACTGCTAATAGACTCATTAATACTATTACACAAAAATGCTTTCAAATTATAATAAATCCCTTATTAATTGAAATTACTTTTCAACGCACTTATTGCTATATTATGTACCTAATCATCATTCACATTTGCATGTCATATCTCCTCCCTGAATTTTCCTCAATAATATCATATAGATATTCACAACAAACATTCACACTGCTGGTATATATTTCCCAACCTGGTATCTCTTCTAATAAATTCCCCCCACTTTACCATCACCAATAGATAATGCACTACTGAGTGAATGTTCCCAGCAAAAACAATTTTGTGTATAATTTGTACAACACTATTAACCACCTTTATATTCTCATAAGAATTATTACTACTTCCCCATTTCTTTGATTTCCATGTTATTAAAAGTTGCCAAGCAATTCAAATATTATTAATATGTCTTACAAAATTTGAAATTCTATTACATTATAGTATTTGTAATATTTATATGTGTAGTTTTCATCACCCCAGTACTACAATAGTAACTTTATATAGGTTGCTCTCAAATAATTTCCTATATCCGCCCACAATTACTTACACAACACCATTTTTGTAATTATCAACATTTCATTATGCTTACTTGATTTATGCATGTTTTGCTAACACATGTATTGTTACTTTTTGTTGTCTACAATAATACACTTTACACTGCCTGCTTCTCATCTGTACCCTGCATTACTATACAACAATTACATGCACATTGTTTTCCAACATTTCACCAACTTCCCTAGGGCCACATTTCTTAATTATACGTTATCCACTTGTTCGGGCGCCAGCTGTGACATACCTGGTGATGCCGGGTATTTTCACTGCAATATAACACTAAGAGAGGGTGTCTTTTACGTGAATGGGTCCTAGGATAAGTCGGTGCAACGTTGGGGAAGTTATTCATACATAGAAATACAATTATGACAAGATTTATTTTAAATCAAAGTTACTATTTACATAATCAGACACCGTTTTTATACTCCGCCTTGGTACCAAGATTAAGAGTAAAATACAACTTTCATACCTTCGGGGCCCCGGTTGAATACCTATGGTATGCGGAGAACCGCTCGTGCCGACAGGGTTGTCGACCTCTGCTACTGCTGCGGGCCGTCAGCGCTGGATGGCGTGGCAGTTGTCCACGGCCGATGCGCCGATAATTCTCCCCGACCAGGATCTTGATACCAGGGCGTCGCACTTCTCTCGAATCACCGTCCGTCAGTGGGTTTAATTGTTCAACCCGCGCCGATCATGCGTGCCGAACTCAGCTTCGTACCACACAATTACCATGACCATTCCCCTATACCAAGTTATACTACAGTTTCTGATATTTGCACAGTTACATTGCGTGTCGTCTGCGTCCATGCAATACTCGCGAGCTTTCGCCACACGTCCGCGCTCGTCGCCGCTCCGCTATCGTCTCTCTTTCGCCGGCCGCACGTCGGCACATCCTTCGGCGGCGGCCGCCTCAATCCAACTAACGAACTTTTTGCACGTGCGCGCTGCCACGCTTGTACCCGCCGTTCTCACGCTCGCCTCCCGGCGGCACCGGTGGCGGCGGCGACAGTTGCCGGCTGCCCGCTGCTCGCAGCGCCCGGCGCTCGCACCGCGCAGTCCAGAATAGCTATTGAATTCTTACACTAATGATTTAATTAGTGTAATGAAACACATATTCTGGGTTTCAATATATATAAATCTCGTGTCACAATGTTTGTCCTCAATGGACTCCTAAACCACTTAACCGATTATAATAAAATTCGCACACCATGTGCAGTTCGATCCAACTTGAAAGATAGGATAGTTTAAATCTCAAATTATAGTCGCAATTTTAATTTATTGCTAATTATTTGTCTGAATAATTGCTAATTAATTGTTGTAATAATTGTAGATAATTGTGACTGTCAAATAATAACAGACAAATAATTAGCAATAAATTAAAATTGCGACTATAATTTGAGATTTAAACTATCCTATCTTTCAAGTTGGATCGAACTGCACATGGTGTGCGAATTTTATTATAATCGGTTAAGTGGTTTAGGAGTCCATTGAGGACAAACATTGTGACACGAGATTTATATATATTAAGAAGATAAGATTACAACAATCAGCTAGCTGACCCGGCCACGCGTTGCTGTGGCTTTCACCACGAAAGAGACCCTGCGAAAGATACCCCAGAGAATCTGATGGTATCATCGTCAATTATTTGTCTGTTATTATTTGACAGTCACAATTATCTGTTAACTCCAAATGATTCTAACAGATGTCGACACCTTTCGACTGGGTTGAGTAAGTAATCAATAGATGGCGCTGCTATGGTAAAAAATCAGCTCCAAGAATCAGGACAGCAGAAGGTCATGCACAAGAATCTCAAGAACAGTGTAACGAACGTATTCAAGAGAATATCATAAGAACATTGTGACACGAGATTTATATATATTAAGATTATTTAACCTCCATTTAAAATTATTTTGCACTTATTATTTCAATGTGCTATGATAACATGTTTTTCAGTTCCTCTTTCTAATATTTAAACGATTATTATTATTTTCAGTCAAATGCCACCGAAAAAATCTAACCTCAACAACGCGAGCAGCAAAGGGTCACGACGCAAACATGTTGAAAGAGCTCAGCAATTACCAGAACAAATCGAAACAAGAAATGCAGCTCAAAGAATCAGGACTGCAGAAAGTCGTACACAAGAATCTCAAGAACAGCGTGACGAACGTCTGCAACAGAATATTACGAGAACAAGAGCGGCACGAGAACGAAACATTCGAACGTACGTATTCAAGAGAATATCATAAGAACATTGTGACACGAGATTTATATATATTAAGATTATTTAACCTCCATTTAAAATTATTTTGCACTTATTATTTCAATGTGCTATGATAACATGTTTTTCAGTTCCTCTTTCTAATATTTAAACGATTATTATTATTTTCAGTCAAATGCCACCGAAAAAATCTAACCTCAACAACGCGAGCAGCAAAGGGTCACGACGCAAACGTGTTGAAAGAGCTCAGCAATTACCAGAACAAATCGAAACAAGAAATGCAGCTCAAAGAATCAGGACTGCAGAAAGTCGTACACAAGAATCTCAAGAACAGCGTGACGAACGTCTGCAACAGAATATTACGAGAACAAGAGCGGCACGAGAACGAAACATAGCTACAATACGAGGACTAGATCGACAAAGGCAACGGATCAGCCGCTCATTAACACGTGCATCATTCGTTCGGCTTGCCTTTGAATATGCACCAGATATTAACTACTTGGCGCATTCAAAAATTGCTATCGGTGGAATGGATAAAGTATGTCAATATTGTCAGGCATTGAAATTTCGGAATGAAGCAGCCGGCATGTGCTGCGCATCAGGAAAAGTTGTGCTGTCACCTCTACCCGCTCCGCCGGAGCCTTTATTATCCCTTCTTACTGGCAATTCAGATGATTCCAAATTATTTTTGCGTAAGATACGCAAATTTAATTCTTGCTTCCAAATGACGTCATTTGGGGCAACTAAAATTGCGATCGTGCATCCGATGGACGTAATTTTGAAACTACATTCAAAATTCAAGGCCAGGTGTACCATAAAATCGGATCACTGATGCCAATGCCTGATAACAATCCGAAATTTCTTCAAATTTATTTTATGGGCGATTGTGAAGAGCGCGTGACGACTCGGTGCCTGTATAATTTTATTGAACAAGCAGAGGAAAGAGCAATTGTGATATTATTGGAAAATTTTTTAGAAGATCACAATCAACTACTTTACTGGATGGTGGGCGAACAGCACATTCAACATTCAAGCTGCCATTGGACGTTCATAATAAACCAGATGCAATGTGTAACATCAAAAAGAATAGTGGAATAGCTGCAGTGTTGCGGAAGAGTTCTATAATAATTTGGGATGAGTGCACAATGGCACACAAATATTCACTTGAAGCATTAAACAGAACTATGCAAGATTTAAACAGCAATAATAAACTTTTCGGTGGTGCTATCTTACTTTTGTCTGGTGACTTCCGGCAGACCTTACCGGTTATACCTCGCTCTACTTTCGCGGATGAGATTAATGCATGTTTGAAACAATCATTCTTATGGCGAAGTGTTGAAACACTTCGATTGACCATAAATATGCGAGTACAATTGCAAAATGATCCATCAGCACAAATATTTTCCGAACAACTACTAGATATAGGGAACGGTAAAATAGAACTGCAACCAAATACGCAATGCATTAAACTACCAGACAATTTTTGCACTGTTGTTCAGGATAAAAATGAATTGATTCAGAGTATTTTCCCGGATATACAGAATAATTATTTGAATCATAAATGGCTTAGTCAACGGGCGATTTTGGCAGCCAAAAACGTTGATGTTGACGAAATTAACTTCCAGATACAACAGTTATTACCAGGCGATATGATGTCTTTTAAATCAATCGATACTGTTGTTGATGAAAATGAAAGTGTAAATTTTCCGATTGAATTTTTAAATTCATTAGATATCCCTGGAATGCCACCACATAATCTTCGATTAAAGATTGGTTCCCCTATTATTCTCCTCCGTAATTTGAATCCACCTCAATTATGTAACGGTACGCGTTTGGTCATCAAAAAGATCACCGGAAACATTCTTGAAGCAACCATTTTGGCTGGGAAGTTTAAAGGAAAAGTGGTCCTGCTGCCACGAATTCCGATGATACCATCAGATTCTACCATACCCTTCAAAAGGCTACAGTTTCCAATTCGTTTAGCTTTCGTCATTTCTATAAATAAATCTCAAGGTCAAACAATGTCCATTTGTGGTTTAGATTTGGAAAATCCATGTTTTTCTCATGGGCAACTATATGTTGCGTGTTCACGTGTTGGGAAACCGTCTAATCTATTTGTGTTATCTAAAGACAGGTTAACCAAAAACATTGTGCACCGATTGGTGTTAAATTAAATTGAATTTGAAAGTATTTATAATTGAATAGTACTTATATTTGTTATACAAATTAAATGGAAATAATAAATCTGATAAATTTTTATTTTGTACCTATTGATTTCTGCTTAATATCAAGTGTAAGAACATTTTAATTAATTGTGTTCAACGTACTTCCCCTTCAAATCTCAATCCAGTGAATTTGTATACTAACATCAATATTTTCGTCTTTATTGGTAAATAATTTCATTGTACTAAAGGGTTATAGTAGTAGAAAGTCAAATAAGGAGATCACCATATTTTTTTACAAATACCATCTGTGTGAAAAAGCATAGTGGACTCCGTGACTGATGTTCTCTTATTGTTCCTCTTAGATTGTTTACTATAATGTAATATAACAAAAACTTTAGCCACAGCAACGCGTGGCCGGGTCAGCTAGTGTATATATATATATATATATATATATATATATATATATATATATATATATATATATAATACTATTCAAATAGTTGTTAAACACCCGTGTGTGTATGTGTGTGTGACCCACTCTCCAGGTCTGGTTATCGCAGCATCACTCCTACCTTTTTCTGTGTGAGAGAGAACAGAGTGATCACTTATAGTGAACGATGATAATACAAAATTGTCTTTTGCGTTACAGAACTCCATTTTTTCAGTTGCATTGAAATTGACAACAATTTATATCGATATATTGTAATGTAAACGACTAAACTAGCCCCACGTTGGGACCAGCCAAATGTAATGTAAACGGGGGAAGGGGGCCAGGTTCAGCTCCTGAAATGTGGCTGGATGGAAGTGTTGGGAGGTCATGAATTAATACACCGAGTCATCTTATAATAAATTGAGGTTTATTCCTGGCACTATGAGCTGCCAGGGAAGTTACAGGTCGCTAAGGGCGACATAGGTTTCCTCTTATGTCTATCCTGTGAGCTCATTACTTTAACCACTAACGACTACTTCTCTTAAAGCTAACAAAATAAGGCTTAATTCTAGTAATGCATGCAAGCTTCTGTCTACCATCTACAATCTGCGGGGCCAGAGCGCGGCCACTATTAATCTCTCGCCCTAAATGTCCTGCGAGGTGTCTCGCTTCATAGCTTTCACCGCTGGTTGTGTTGAATCCACGGACTGGTCGTGCGGCGTCCTCGGATAGAGGGGCGGCGGACGGTCCCAGGTCGCCGACCTCTCGTGGTGCGTTCCTTCTCAGCTGGCGGCGGGCAGTCCCAGGTCGCCGACTCGAGCAGGCTCAGTCGGTCGAAGGGCCACGGGCGCTGGCCGTAATGCAATGTGGGCTCTGAATGGGCCCGGCGTGAAAGGCGGCGGAGGCAGACAGGCCTACGCGGAAGTAGCGCGGGATCCAGTGATCTCCCGCCCGAGTTTCCTCCGCGGCAATCCACTAGTCGCGTTCAATTAAAATAAACTTCTACTCTGGGAACGTCTTTCCCCAGTCGCGTTCCGATCCTCATTAAGTTCCGATCGTAAGTAAATTTCCTCTGTGGGAATGTCCTTCCCCTAGTCGCGTTCCGACCATAAGTTCTACTCTGCGAACATCTTTCCCTATTCGCGTTCTGATCATAAGTAACTTTCTTCTGTGGGAATGTCCTTCCCCCGTCGCGCTCCGATCGTAAGTAACTTTCCTCTGTGCGTCTCGTGTTAAAGAAAACTCCCTTCCCCCCTCCCAAAATGTTTCTAACTGTAAATTTACCCCTTCCCTCATAGCGAAGCTTCCCATTGGCTGAGGGTAACTGCGTTTCAGCATTCTAATTTACCAATCATGTTGCAGTTTTCTTGTAATTTCCCAGAGATCGCTCTCTTTCTAACTCCGGCTTCCCTCCTCTCTCTCACTTCCTTTGTAAACGGTCCCAGAAACTTCTTGCAGCTGTCTGGACACGTGTTCACGCGGTAGCGTATTTTCAATGGCCATAAGCGGTCGGCGAAGGCTAATCGGCGGCCTGCTATGGTTAATTTCTAAATAGCCCCTGTGGGGATCCGATCGCCTTACCCGAGGCGCGTGACAAACGGGTGCGGGGGCGGGTATTGTTCGAAGGGGGGGTCGGCTGGTGGCTAAGAGGGTCTTGTTCACGAAGCGTCATAAAAGTGTCTTTTCCTTAATCGACACCCGTGTCAACCCTTTGGGACTCCGTGTTCCTTCCCCAGGTGCGCGGCAAAAAGAGGGGCGCGTGGGCGGGTATTGTCCGATGGGGTTTCGGCCGACTGCTTGGCCGGGTTTTACGAGGGGTAATAAACATGTCCGCCTCTGATGGGGGCTGGGCGCGGTCGTGGTCGGAGTCTTCGTGACAAAGGCAGCTTCCCTTGACCCACTTTTCCGCGAAGGGAGCTATCTCTAGATGAAATAATTATGCTGTTATTGGCGACTCCACAATAAAATTATTCTAATGTGATTGGTGACGCCACAATATGTCGAAGTGTACCGAGCACGTTTGAAACCAGAAAAGATCAACCTCATTTGTCTTCCCTCAGAAGGGATCTCAAGCAATGCATTCCATGTCACAAAAAGGCTAAAAACTCATCTGTGTGAAATTTGAACGGCACGTTCCTCCTGAATGAAATATCTTTGCTCATGGGTTAATCGCATAGTGGCGTCGGGCGTACTCCCCACTCCACAGAGTATGTTACTATGAAACAAGCGTAATTAAATTAATCAATGCCTCTCATAAGGACGTTAAATCAAATGGCTTACGGACGAATTCGTGATGTTTATGCGCATTTCGAGGATTTACAGTTGATATTGAGATCAAGCATAAATTTGACCTAGCCGTTCCCTTGCATTCGAGACTCAATGAAGCCACCTTGGGGCCGACGTCAGTGGCCGAGATGAGCAGAGCGAGTGCCGACCCAGCGCCTCGGTCCGAAGGGTGGCGGATTCGAGTTTCGCCGTGGGCATGGTTGTTTGTTCTTTGTCTGTCATGGATGTGTGTTGTCGCGGAAGGCCTTGTGACCCGCTGGCTCGAGCGGAGTCGAAATGGAAAGTGAATGCCGTGGACTTTCCGAGTGCGAGCTGCTCGTTCCCAGAGAAAGAGCGGCGGGGCGTCTCGGGCTGGCGGGCCGGCTGATCCTTCCGGCGCCATTGTTCGCCCCCAGCGCGCTCGCGGGCTCCGGGGCCGCCAACACCCCCTCTCCTTCCTGCGCAACTCTTCTTGTCAATGTCAGCCACAACTCGTCCCCTATCGCACTCTGACTCCCTCTGATGACCCCGACCGGCCCCGCTACAGAAACACAACATGCCGCACCGGGCGCGGGTCTTTTTGCAGCTAATGGGCATCGCCAGCTCCCGTCCCGCCTCGTCCCGCCCCGCTGCGGCTGCGGGACAATGCGTGAAGGGCGCGCCGCGCCAGGCGTTTGTTTTTGCGCAGAGGGCCGCGACCGGACGCGCCGCCGCCAGGGGAGACGAACGTGCGGATGATGCGGTTGGAGCATCCAGCTACATCCGTGGAAACGCACTATGCATGTCAATCATTTCTGGAATCAAAATAACAAAAGTCGTGAAAGACATTACTAAATGTGTGACGCCGCATCACATTCTTTCAAACATTCAACGTCATCGTGGCTCAAGAGCGAAGTCTTTCGCCTTTCACCAAAGAGAACCGAGTTCGATTTTCGTTCAATCCCGGATACTCTCGTGTGAAATTTGTTCCAACAAAACAAGTATGGCTACTTCACAAGGGCTAGTCCAATCCCTGTGAAGTTTTAAACCCCACCCCTATCCTTATTCCTTTCCAATTCTGGCCGCTGGGTAGTGACGCAGGGGCGCGTTTTGAAGGCGCGTACGCGAAGATTCTACCTGACGGTCCTCTTGACAGCTCACTGTGACGGATATGACAATGTTAAATAATGGAGGACTAGCGTTGTTGTTAATGGAGAATAACTGCGAAAACGCAAAGCGCTCAACACCCCTTAAGGGGCTTGGAAGCGCGTTGCGTCTATGTACACGCAACAAACTTTTTTAAAAAAGCCATTCACGTATGTCAAGGACGCCAATAAGTTCGTAAGCTTCAGGTTAGAAAAAAATTAGTCTCGAAGGTGTTTTATTAGTTATTATAGTTTATCTCTATGATATAATGTAGATTGTATTTATTTATTTATTTATTTATTTATTTATTTATTTATTTATTTATTTATTTATTTATTTATTTATTTATTTATTTATTTATTTATTTATTTATTTATTTATTTATTTATTTATTTATTTATTTATTTATTTATTTATTTATTTATTTATTTATTTATTTATTTATTTATTTATTTATTTATTTATTTAATTAATTGGATTGTTCACTTTTTCGGAGACGCCACAATGTCCATATTCTGGAGCCAAAATCTCAACGTGGCCGTTGCCATTTGGATAATTTTGAGATGTAATAATGATGATGACGACGACGATGATGATGTACTAAGAAATGAGTATGAAATTATTTTACATTTTAATTTTTTTCAATATTGTACTTGTAGGAAGACTTTGAAATAAAATGTAAACTTTTGCAATTTTCGAAAAATTAGGGACCTGAAAAACGGAAACGTGATCTCCGTCAGTCTCTTACGGTTCTATCATATCCAAAGACAAAGTTTAATCCAAAAAATTGGAGACATTTAAGTGAAGTGCCATTTATTTATAGAACAATAAAATGTTATGGACTCGAAAACGTTTACGGGTATTTAAAACGAGTAGTCCCTTTTCAATAAAAAAGATGGCATTTCGACTTTTCTTGTAGAAACTACCCGGAGAGTTTTTCTTACTTCAAAAAGAGGACGTACGGTAACTCTAAAAATAGACAATGGGATTTGGAAATTAACTTCAAAAAGGCAAAGTATATGGAGGGAGGAAGTAAAGGAAGAGATAGAAATGAAATTTGGATCAGTTGTTAAGTGTTGTCAGTCTTACAGTATTTAGGAACAATTGTAACAGACCAAGGGGCAGTGAAGAGACAATCAAGCATCGCTTAAAGAAATGTGTTATATAAAAATATGTTTGCATTCAGTCATTTGGAATAAAATTATTAAAATTTTACAAATAAGAATTAGAATTTTCAAAGCAGTTGTGAAAAGTCCCTGAACGTTGTTGAGCTGTGGGAGATCTCAAAAATAAATGAGGCAATATTAAAAGCAACGAAAATGGGCTTTTGGACGTGGATCTGTAGAATAATCTTAATTAAAAATATTAAAAATCAAAATATAAAACAGCAAAGAGATGAAGAGCTCGTGTTCCTGGTGCCATGCAGCTTGGGCTAGCAGCTGTCCTCCGTCCGTTCCATGCGCGCCCGCGTCGCTGAGAAGCCAGAAAAGTGGTCAGTTTTGATTTCTATCTTACAGATTGAGATTTCTTGGACTCTTGTGCAATATGTACTGTGCTCGTCAAATTCTTTTCACATGTATCAATTCTGATGTATCGCACTTATTCTACAATCACTGGGCCATTATCTTATGGCATATGTTCGTACAATTGCGTGATGCAGAAGTATAGCACGAAATATGTATGCAAATAAATGGCAAATGCATGAAACACAATCGCATTGCCCAACCCCCTACGCTCAGGATGAGAAATGTATAGACAGTCTACATGCAAGCAGCATGCAAAATGCGTTCATATGTAAATTTTATGCTGAACACTGATAAGATGATACTCTGATGTTAAAACCGTTCGTATAATTGTAACTACGGGGTAGAGTTTAACACATTATTATTGCGCATAAACATGTAGATTAATTCTTAATTTTATTAATTACGGTTATTCTAAAGTATTTAAAATTCGTAGTATACTCTATTTTAGTTATATAACCTGGTTTCGGCTTCCCATGTACGTTAAATCCAAAACTCGCGGTGTTGCATAAAGGAAATAACACTTAAATTTCGGGCAAAAACGCGAAAGGAAGATTCAGTTTTTGATTTTTGAAACGAAATGGTATTATAATTTTGAGTTCCAAAACATGTAAAAAGTGTCATAATACTTGCCAGCTATTTCAACGATACTTTACTGAATCCAGAAATGCACAAATACAGTATAATACGTGTATTTATTTATCCAACAAAAAAGGCTTCGACAGATCTAACCGATTAAACGCATTTATTGATGTACAAATCACCTGAATATCATAAATGACTAGTAAATGTTCTAACCAGGCCCAACATTTTTATCACACTCGTATTACAGAAGAAAATAAATGAAATGAATAAAAAGTTTGTGGTTCTTCTTCTTGACTACCTTCCATGTTCCAATAGCATATCGCAAAAGAGTGCAAGTGTTTCATACGGGTACACAACAGAATCGCTCGACTCGTTTCACGCGGGTATTCGATCAAACAAATTCGACCCATTTCATATGGATCTATTCATGTTATTTGGTTCTGACACGCTTGGCACCCGTTTCAATATCGATGAGTTGGATACGCGGTTTTCTGAAACGCGCGGGCCGCTGGGTTGACGTACCTACGGTATTACGCCCTCTAATACAGAAGTAGCCCTCGCGGTTTAGCTCATTGGTGAGCGCGCTCGCTTTCATGACGCGATCGCGGGTTCGATTCCCGGTCCAACGGGAGAAGACCTCCGCCATCTCCCGAGCAAAAGCATGCATTACACTAACGGGACTATTGAGCATAATAGTTGACGGACCCAGCATCACTAACAATCAATCAATCTCCATTAACGCCTTAAGAAGAATAAATAATGACAGTATATAATCACTTCTTGCGTGTCTCAAGCAGTCCAATTTCTGGGACAGTGCCTTCGAGCGAAAGCATCGCATGCCTGTCCATGGGGGGGGGGGGGGGCGGAGGCGGGCGATACGCGTGGGCGGCGCGCGCTGCTCCGAAAGGAGAGATGAAAAGGAAAGTGGTTCCCGCGCGTTGCCGGCGCGGCTAGGGGGCGTGGGCGCCGATTAGGCCATCGCCACTGGGGCAGCGGTCCAACTGCTGCCGCCGCTCTCGTCATTGTCCAAAGAGAGGTGACCGGGACGCAAGGAATATTTTTTTATATACGAACAGCTTTCATACTTGTCTCATAACTTTCTTGTTCGCTATGTTCTCCACTTTCTTCTTCTTCTTCTTCTTCTTCTTCTTCTTCTTCTTCTTCTTCTTCTTCTTCCTGATTCTGCTCCTCGAGAACGGTGACGTTATTGAACTTGATTCTCAGAGCTTTATATTATATGCTGTGTATTTTTACATGATAAATATACTAGTGGCCAGCAGAAGAGTTAATGCTACTATGAAGTTTGTGAAAAAAGTGGTTCTGGGGCAGCAAAAAACGGCTGCACTGAACGGTATACATAAATATTGAAGCTTCTTTCTTCCTCGCAGGACGTAAGCTGCAATGCAGTCATTAGCAATTTCGAATTGGGTATGAGAAAGTAGTCGTAACATCTGGTTTGAGAATGTGCAGATTAGCAAAATCAAATATTTGCACCTTTCAGTCAAAGCCGAAACCGTTTCATTGTTTTCCATTTTTTTCTAAGTTTTCTGAGTCTTTGGCATGTAAGAAAAACCATAGATATCCTTGACATGGATAATGTATGGTTTTCTTTCAATTTCTGCGCGTATTGAAAATTAGTAAGTAGTATTTCTTTCGTCTATTAGATAATATAAGAAAAAAACTTGTATCCTATAGTGTAACATACTACATGCCATTTTATATTACACATTATATTACATAATAATGTATATGTCCAGTCAGTCTCAGATCAAAATGCTATAAAAAAATTACAGCGCAAACAAACTGAAATAGTTTTCCGTATAATTAAAAAATAAAGCGAAAAGTAAACAGGGTAGGTGGTAAACTCGTGAACTTACCCCTACTCCGCCACTTGTAGTCACATAAGTATACGTTCTTGTTCTTCTCCTTCTCCTTCCTCTTGCTCTTCTTGTTTTCCTACGTTGTGTATTTCTTCTCCATCTTCCTCACTATAACGAGAAGCTACTTATATTTTCTGAATACGAACAGCGTTCCTGCTGAGTTCACTATTTTTCTTCTTTTAAGTATTTCATCTTCATATTTTTACTTCAAGGTCACTAACGGGATTACTGGTCTCGCGGGTATAAAACAATGAAATATTGTGTTGCTTTGTGTTTGCCTTTGCTATCCCAATATCTGAGTGAAATCTCCCATGCCTTAGGCAGAATTGGTACTCAGTACCTGAGAGCAGAGCGGTTGCTGCAGCAGGCTAATTGCCTTGAATTTTTCTTTATATGTCAATCTGCTTTAGTGGAACATTCATTTGCTCATCGAGTCCGTGTGGAAAGCTCCTGACTTGAACAGATTTCTACTATAAATATGACAAATGACTTCATCCTGCATAGCAGCGTAATTTGTTGATCAAACCTCTGGACATTGATCGTAAATTTTGTCTTCCGCAAAATAAGCAGAAATCTCGTGTTTCGTCGTGATGACCCGTGCCCCCGAGGAGCAAGTGTTGCGTGAAAGCGCGGAGTGCGAGGCGCGGGAGCAGGGGCTTATTCAACGCGACGATGAAACTCTTCCGCGGGGGCGGCGGCGGCGGCGGCAGCGGCGGCGGCGGCGCGGGCGCTGGGCCACGGGCGCAGTGCGCACCCCGGGCGACCACGCACCGCCACGCTCGCACGCAGCCTGCTTCTGCACCCCAGCCATGAATGTCTCGGTGAGTCGCCGCCCAGCCACCCCGCCGCGCTCACACTACCGTACGCGCCGCGATTCCACGCAGTTTTAGCGCTGAGTGCATGATAGCGAGTGATGTACTAAACAGTCACGTGACGGACCTTTAGGTTATAACGTTTTGAAGGTATAACAGCCCAAAGAACGATCTTATTCCTTTCAAATGCGCGCCTGAGGGAGTCTGTAAAAGTTATCTTGCAAACTAAAAGTGGCTGCCTATAAACAAGAACGGTTATGTATTCGAACTAACGGAATAACTTATATATGAACTAACGGAAAATGTGAAAGTGACAGGTAAAAAAATCACGAAAAGGGAGTTGAAGTCATATCTTCGGGTTAGGTTATGTATTACGTTTATTACGAAATCTCATAGTGTATAGTCATCGCGTAGGGGCAAAATATCTAAAACTTATTTCATGACGAAGATTTGTGTACTCGTGATTCGCTACGGTGGTTCAAATGCATCATCAATTGTCTAGACTTCTTATATACTCAAAGTATGGAACTTTTTGTTTAATGCTTGAATATATTATCTTGATATAATGCATATAGCTAGGTGGTAAGTACTAAAACTCATCTAAATGTTGTTCCTTACGACCGCATAATGACCATATTGTCTCGTGATCAATAGTTCAAGAATGTCATCTTTCGCCTGGTGCTAAAACTCCCTACCCATATCAATCTTTATAAGCACGCGTAAGACAGGGCGTGAATAGGAAATTTTGTCCAGAGGGGGACGCATCAAAGGATTGATGCATTGAATGCCCCACATTCTCTCGCACATTTCACAAGAATGAGTGAATATTTGCTGTTTCCGACTGTCAACGACATTGGTCAGTAGTCCGATTAATGTAGCGCCTGTTGTAGCCAAAAGGTGACGGTGTTGCAAGCTGGAACGTGAGATCAAGCGCCTCACTACAACTCAAATTGCGGGTTTTCTTCTAGGTATCCCCGAGAGCGGAGCTCTGCTCCTCCCAGTTATGAGCTCTAGGTTTCTGACTGCTCTCACAATATGTGTAGAAGGCATTCGATTGGAGAACCCACGGAAAACTACCAATCAAGCAGCCGGCCACGACCGCAAGAATCCTTCCTACTGTGGCTGAATTCGTCTTGAATATATAGCTACAAAATCCGGCACAGTCGGAACTCGATTTCGGTGGTATACTTTTTAGCTATAAATCTCACAAGAACTCAATCACTCTCTTCTGTAGCTATCTTGAAGACTTTGCAAACTGCATCCCAAGGCGATCTACTTACTGTCTCGTTATTGTCATCAAGAATTCAATTAAACTCTAACAAAAATTTATGAATTACCTTGGAGTAATTTTGCAATGTTGATGTTCGCAGTACAGCAAAGAAATATCTTAGTTCTACGGGGAAGTCTAGGGAACCGAGGGGTTTCTAAACTACTGAGAAACAAGTTTGTTACCACAACAGTGGAAAGTGAATGCTATGTAAAGTGACATTTAGGAAATAGTATAGTCAGTATTCGTGTTTTAGAAGTCCTTGATAATGGAAAATTGGTTTTCCACAAAATACCTGCCTGCCTCTCTATCCTTCGATCCATATGAACGTCTGCCCGCTTGACCATCAGCCCTTGTGTCAACAACACACGTGACTAAATCGTCCACAGATTTTTCCCTAAAATGAATATTTCCTTCTCAATCTCACAGCACTCAACCTATTTGAAACGGGTCATTTAACTTTACATGAAGCCGACACATTTTCAAACTTTGCTAAAAAACTGCACCAAAGTTTTTCTTTTATTTACTCAAATAGAGAAAAGTACCCTTTCATAAAATACTTATATTTAAAGGTAGGTTTTTAGGAAAACGTCTCAACTTTCCAAAATTTATGTAGTTTACATTTTTGGGACATCCTTCTTTAGCGATTAATTTATTGAAGATGTTACTTTTTCCTAATGAGAATTATATTTTATCTTTTTTGTTTGTCATAGTATCCTAATGGTTTTCCAAAACCACAAAAACAAGATTTTCTGAAAAACCTTTCAATTTTTTTGTAAGGGTGCTTGATACATTGCACTTAATCATATGACATGAAAGACATTTCGATTAAAACATTTGAGTTTTCAAATATTACACCAATGAGATTTTTAACATTCGAACATCGTTAATATTTTTCCATTACAGAGGTTCAGAGCGAATTCAGTCTCTACCTGAAGGAGAATTCTAACTGCAGCTGCTCTGATCAGTAGTTTTCCGTGATTTCAACAATCAACACCAGGCGAATACTGGAGCACTACCCTAACAAACGGGCCACAGACCGCACGCGATCTTTCCTTCCTCTTCTTCTCCTCTCCTCTCCCCGACTTACGGCCCCTCCTCCCCGCCTCGGATCTGGGAATATCAATTTTGGAGATAATCGTCTGAACGGTTAAATGACTAGCGTTGACCACAAACGGATTCGACCGACAGACGGATGGACAGATAGATGTACAGACGGACAAATGAACAGACAAACGGCCAAATAGACAGAGGGACGGACAAACGGACGGACAAAGGACACACGATCGCACATATGGACACGATTTATCTACAGTTTTTGATACCAGGTCCAGGAAATAGTCGAAAATTTGTCGTTTTCTGGGACACCATTACAATACTTTCTCTTCTCACGAAGTGAGGGCGGGAAGTGAAAAGCTTTTTCTTAAATATTGTTGGTGTAGGAAGACGCCGAAAAAATTAACCTTTAAATGTTTCCTCAATTCAGAGATCAGTCCTTTGCCATTTTTACTTTCTCGTATACGTTTGTATACACGGAATAATATACGAGTATAGAGAATGTTATGTAATGCTGCGGAAAATCGATTTCGAGATGTAAACGGAAATACACGTTTGGGTGAGTCCTCATACTGAAAAAGTTTTTTTTTTCAAAACGTCCATTCGTCTCTTTGTCCATCGACTCGTCGGTCTGTGAACACAGTCAGTTTGTGAATAGTGTCTAAACCATACGTAGGATTATTTCCAAAATGGATATTCCATGGTTGATTTGGCTCGACACAAAGCATTGGGATTTTGAAAAACATTCTTAAAAATTTGGGGGTATTTCACGTGAAGCCCTAGCCACATTTTCAAAATTTTCTCAAAAATGGCCCCAATTTTTACTTTTTCCCGCTTAAGAAGAAACTTCTAAAGAAGAGAAAGTTATGTAATGCTACGTGAAAAAACCGCGAAACTGCGCAGAAAAATTCTTATTACAGGGGCCTGGTAACGATAAAGGGTATAAATCCAGTTGTTAAATTTAGAAAAAATCTTCCAACACGTGGTTTAGCCATAATTCATGTTTTATATGCCCTTGATACCGCAAAATTGATTGACGGCAAAATGTCCGTCTGTTTGTCCGGCTGTGAACAACACTCTCGGTTAAGCCGTTCACACGATTTTCTCCAAAACTGATATTCTTCAATCGATCTGATTGATGTAGTGTTCCCTTGATTTTGAAACCGATATTTTAATTTTGAGGGGCACCATGCATTAAGCCCCTGAGACATTTTGAAAATTTTCAAAACAATGGTGCCATCAATTTTGATTAAATTTTGTTGTTGGGTAGCCCAAAGGACGTTTAAAAAAGTCGAGCAGGCCTCATTGTTGGTTGAAAAAACCCTGATTTTTCAAAATTGAAAAAAATCAATTTTTTATTTAAAGTAAATATGAAATAGAGATCGCTAGCCTTCAGTTGCCCACTCCCAATTTACACAGTTGGATGCTACGTAAGTTAAAATTTGTATATTGTTTCATATTTAATTTTATTCTTATTATTTATTACATTTATGTTATTTCATTTTGAATTGCGTCCTTGAATTGTGTGCAATGTGAAAACGAATATATGAGCAGTCATTGTTGGTTGTTGTAACCCTTTGTTGTAACACCGCACTAACAGAAGACGATAATGATATCTGCCGTTAGTTGGCGGTAATATAAACTAACAATTTTATAAATTGGTAGAATATTACAATATCATAGAGTTTAATAAGTACTATTATATAATTTACGAAGAATTTGTTTACTAAAACTATCACTATCGTATTATTTATTAACTTTTAATTATTTCACTTTCTTGTATACATTTTTTGCACAAATGTTCTACGATATCAAATAAGATTTACAAAAAATTATGAAGTGTTAATTCGGAAAGCAATTTTGGTACAAATAGTATTCCTAATGGCGAGAAAATACGTGTTATTTTAGTACATCTAGTTTTCTTTTAATGTCTTTGAAAAATAGAGTGAAATGCACTTATTAAGGTGACATCGATGCGATTTTTAATGTTGTCTTTGAATTCTCGCAATATTGCGTGTAGTATGTGCAACATTAAAAAATAACAAAAAACATGATTTTCTCTAACGCCATTTTCAATTCGCTCTGACGCCATTTTTCAAAAAGGGTTCTGAATTTTTCTTCAAGCTATTCGTACGCATAATGCAGATTGTACTGCTTAAGATGACATAAAATTATTTTTGCCTTTATTATTATTATTATTATTATTATTATTATTATTATTATTATTATTATTATCTTTTGTTTTTTTTCTTTCAAAAATTACACAAATGTATTTTTTTTAATATCTCTCACTCCTTTAATATCACATTTCCAGCGATTTGTATTATTGCATTTGTGTGTAGAAGTGCTTCAAATGACTTCCAGTGAAGTTTTTCGAAAATTCAAAAGATTTCTTTGAAAAAAGAGCTTTAAATTGCGGATTTACAGTAACGCTTAAACGCCATTTTCTCAGAAACCGCTCCAAACCTTACAACGTATTGACTATTTTATAATATTCTTAAAGTATTATTTCAAATGTACTATTAGGAAACCGAAAAGTTGAGATTATTTTTAAAAAAGGGCTTTGGACAGATGACATCAGGCAAGAGTGACGATAGATGACATAGGGCGACACCGAAAAGCAATCCCAGACCAAAGAAATGAGAATACTAACTAGTACAAGAAAATCTATGCCATTCGGAAAGTATTTCCTCTATGCGATAAAAAAATAAGTAAAAATTTAAGCCGTTTTAAAGGTGATTTTTCAAAAAAATCGTTATTTTAAAATTGCACATATTTGACGCAAAATTAAGCGAAAACTACTTGCGTATTGAAAAAGTCTACTTGACCTTATTTAATGATCTAAATTTTTGAAGAAACAATTTCGTTATAATGAATTTATAATGAATACATATACAAATGACTGAGTAGTAACGCAACGGAATACCAACATCATGTTCTAATAACATAACTTCGTTCGCACTTACATAGCCGCAATAGCCTATTACTATTCTGCTATTAGTCCAAGTCCAATTGGAAATGTGTTCGTAAAGTAGTTTAGATAATTTCAAACAACATAACATGACGCTGCAACCTATGTGTGTGAGAGAGACACACACAGTGAGAGACAGAGAGAAACAGGGACAGGGAGAGAGACAGAGTCAAAGACGTCATGGTTTTGAATTCGGCCTAGCTATCTGTCTATTTTCTAAAATCCTGCAATCGTCAAGACTCGTACTTTACGACCTTCCGGTCAGGAGCATTGCAGTGACACCAGTTGATGCTCTGAGCATAGTGCCAAGATACTCCATATGTTGTTTTTTTTTTTCTCGGTTAAGCTAGGTAGTTGCGAGTGAGAAAATCTGTGTGGGACAGAAGGATAATAGTTAACAAGAAGAAACTTGGCGATTAGGACTGTCCTACCATGACACAACACACAGATGATCAAGGAATGCTTCACTTAGGTGCAAGGAGTACTTGTCTCCAACGCAAGATCCTACGCCACCCCGGCAGGCCAGGGCTGGAAGGGTATGGTTCAAACAACGATGTATGGGAAATACTGCCATGGGAAATACTACCATGCAACAAACTTTGGTAAACAGCCTTGACTAATTGGGACTCGTACCCGCGATCAACCGGGATGGGATCGCCATTGCATACATTGCAAGCCGTCTGACAGAAAGAGTTGGCTCGAGGCATCAACGGATGTGCCTCTGACTGGGAGGTCCTGGGTGGTCCTGGGAGTTCCAATGGTGGCAGGAGTTTGACACTACCTTGACAGTTTGGACGAATTCACACACTGTGTGGAGGAGAACTGTAGCAACTGGCTTCTCTGGCAATAGATTTCTCTGATTTCTGCGATTAACGCCAGGTGAATGCCGGAGCAGTGCCGTAACAAACGGGCCACGGACAGCGAGCGAATGAGGGAAGGAACCTGACGGATCCGTTTCGCTCTATGGTTCAAACACCTCCCATACAATTCCGTGAGGTGAAGTCATGGAGGTCAAGCTTTTTTCTTTCGAGTACCAAGGTCAGTGTGACTAGTCACTTGACTGTCTGGGCTTTTAGGAAGCCAGAGAGCGATAAAGTTGGTACACGCACTGATAACAATTTCTTCTCTCATGTGGGTGGTCAGTAGCGTGGCGACAAGAGTGCTAGCTTTCCAAGTCGGCACCCCAAGGTTCAGATCTCAGCCAGAGTAAATACTCACTTTAATCGTAAAGAAGGCTTAAATAACTCAGTAATAATTGTGACACCAACCGGTCTTTAAGAATTAAGACTTGTGAGTGGTAACGCCTGGTAAGACACAAATGCTTATACTCGAATCTAATAATTTAGTTATGTAAGGCAAAGCCAAACCAAAACAATCATTCATCTATTCGTAATTGCTCAGAAAAAATCATCCATTTCATCTGAATAAAGTTACAATAACATTTATTCCCCGATTCTTCAAACCCAAATGGAGCGTACGTTTAAAGTACAACATAAATTCCTACATGCTCAATAATAGTGTTTTTTAAATTGCACACTAATTCCCTCTCGCGAGTACCGTTGAAGTCATTACAACAATAAACACAATAGAGAAATAAGAATACAATCATCGTAATTCAATACAATATAATTATTCATTCATCACATATTATTATATAACATGGACATTCTTTAAAAAATAGATATAATCTATTCTCCTTCCTGTCCCACTCATCTAATTTTTCTTTCATTCTCAATCAGATAATTCTTAATTCCCTATCATACTTATTGATTTATCCTCCTATATCTCTGTAACGCCTTCTCTACCCTCCCTGATCCTACCCAGACCTTATACTTTCCCGTTTACATACATATTTACGGATTATTATAAGTAGTATGGGGAAGCATATCTAATGCTGCGGAAAATCGATTTCGAGATTTCAACGGAAATACACGTTTTGGGGTCCCCGGATATCGAAAAAGTGTATTTTCAAAACATCCGTACGTACATCTGTCCGTCCGTCTGGTGCCTGTGAACACAACAAGCGCCTAAACCATGTGTAGGATATTTGTAAAATTGAAGAAACCGTTGTATATTTGGCTCGCGTCGAAACTTTAAGATTTTTAAAATTATTTTTCAAACTTTGGGGATACTTTACATGAAGCACACCGAACATTTTCAAAATTTTCTCAAAAACGACTCCAAATTTTTTTCTTTAAATTTCTTGTAAGAATAGATTAACATACACTTATAAACGTGGGGTTGGTCCGATTTTCACGGTTAACTCGTTCTTTCGTCAAATTTTCGAAAATTTCAAAAGTTTTTTTCGGCGTCGTCCTACAAGTACCAAATTAAAGGTAGAGATTTTTTCTTCAAATAAAAATTGTTCTCCATAGTGAGTTCTTTCATTAAGGTCATGTACATTTTTTTGCAATTTTTAGTAGTATTCGCGGAATATTGCGTGCAATATGTGCAATTTAGAAAAAAACACGATTTTCTCAAAAACGGCTTAAAATGTTTTCTTCAAATTTTTAGTAGGGATAGTGTCAAATTTACTCTATAAGGTGACCCAAACCCCACATCGCTCTATTCTACAAAAAAATGTAATTTTTTGACTAGTCTTTCATGTCGTTAATATTTACATTGGCGGCAATTTGTTTACATTATTGTAATTATGAGTACATGTAATTTAAATAATGCCATATAAAGTTTCTCGAACTCTTTTGTATTCTGTCAAAACTAGCCGAAAACTCCTCATTTTCAGAAACGCTCAAACGCCATTTTCTCAAAAACGGTTCCAATTTTTTCCTTCAAACATTACAAACGCATAGTGCTAATTGCACTCTTTAATGACGTAAAATTCATTTTGGTGTATTATTTTGATTTTTCAAAAAATTCAGAAATGTAAATTTTTTGAAAAATCTCTTACGCCGTTCATATGCATATTTCCAGCAATTTGTAAACACTATTGTATTTGTGAGTTAATATGCTTTAAATGAAGTTTTTCGAAGACTCAGAAATTTTCTGTGAAAGATTCAAATTTCGAATTTACAGTAGCGCTTAAACGCCAGTTACTCCATATTAACTCACAAATACAATAGTGTTTACAAATTGCTGGAAATATGCATATCAACGGCGTAAGAGATTTTTCAAAAAAATTGCATTTCTGAATTTTTTTGAAAAATCAAAATAATATACCAAAATTACGTCATTAAAGAGTGCAATTAGCACTATGCGTTTGTAATGTTTGAAAACTAAATTTTACAAAGAAAATCGCAATCGCAAATCTTTGGGCAGCTGACAAGAGTATGCAGCACGTCCGAGTTGCCAGCCGAGACCAAAGGAAATAGAAATCTAATATGGAAGTCTGTGCAATTATGTCGCATCACTAGTTCAATTTATCATGCATAGTTATATCAGCAGTGTTATCCTGGCGTATTATCTCCACACATTTTTCCAAAACACGATTCCAATCTTGCTCAAACCAAAATTTCCCGCATAAATTGTCCTCACTCTTTGCCTAATAACTTCTACCACTCCAATCCGTTTCCAATCCGGTAACTTGCTATTATCTTCATTTCTATCTCATCATATTTCTTCAAGTACTCTTATAATTCTTTCTCCAGTATTCACCCTATATTCGTGCTCAATACAAGACGCACGCCGCTAAGTGAATGAAAGTAAAAACAAAACTGTGGCAGTTCCTTAATTCGAAACTTTCACATACCATCCGCCCGATATTGAACTCAAGTCCCAGTAAAATTGTTTTCTACAAAGAAGACCATTGAACATCACCGCTTCACGTGAGCTCGTTACTCGCCAGGGAGCGGCAAGGCTAGAGCAAGCAAAGATCATATATCTTGTTTCATTCTGTGTCACCTGTTACCAAGGAGCCAAATCGCTAGCTTTACTCCGGGGTCTAATCCCGATTACTTAATTTGGAATAGGCGGACGAAACTGGGGGGGGGGGGCGGAGGCATGTTTCTTCTGTCTGCATTTCATTTTAAGAAGACTTCATTTTCATGCCTATTATTTACATCACATTTTGACATCATAATCATTATATTCAATGTCTACAATTTTTTTTTTTTTTTTTCTTCTTCAGCTTTTTCCCTTTAAGGGGTCGCTGTTTTTCTGGTTTTGGCGAAAGTTTTACGGCCGGATGCCCTTCCTGACGCCAACCCACGTGGGGATGATATGATATATGATGATGATAGGAGGTGAAAGGACGAACACAATACAACCATGCCCGAGGCGGGACTCGAACCCGCGACCCTTCGGTCCGAGATCGCTACGGCACTACTGCCTTAGCGGTCTCGGCCACCCGGACCGGCATTCAATGTCTACAATGAATCAGGGAATTCTAACGACGGTCATGTTGAGGCTGCGAAGTTACAGCGTTGCATCCACTCTTCAGAAGCCAAGCCATGCGATGTATTAATATGATTTCATACATTACTTGTCTAACACGTACAGGTGCGTTTGTAGAAATTCTTTCGAAATGCGAATTTCATGTACCAGACCTTCGGCAGTGAGTAAAAGACCTAAACGGATCGCGGCTCTTTGATTTAGAAACAGCCATGACACCTCCACAGTTTGAGGGGTCAATTCCGTTGGTCCGTCGGTTAAAACTTGTTTAGCAAATATCAAACACCGGGGATGATGAAAGGACAATCTTTCTATGGTGCATGAACGGAAGATCTCTTGAAATATCTTTTCATAACATATATAAAGTTTCTTTTGTAAATATTAGACTAAATCTTACGATTGATCAAATAGAAGGTATACGAGTACATTTCATGTGTTTCAATTTGAAATTATATTACTGTACGTAGATTGTTCCTATCACTTTCTTGCATTTAACTATCGTTTATTGGTTTTGTTCTTGGCAACATCAATTTTAATTGGTAGTGAAATAAATACCTATCTACAAATTTACTGCTAACTTTTTTATTTCACTTATAATACGACTTCAGTCGTTTAACGAAATATTTTATTTTACGTTCGCCCGAGCTCCGGACTCGTATTTTTGTTTCGATGGTTTCGATGGATGAAAACAATCAGCGACGAGAGTGAAGTTTGCTTATTCAGAGCAAATGTGAGTTCGTGTCAAAAACCTTACAGAGCTGGATGCGATCTATAATTATTCTTCTATTGATTAAATACAGCAAAAGCGTAAATCAATGAGAAATATCGCCACAAGGGTGAACAATGTTTCATTCAAATAACAAATCGAAAAGTTGATTGTAGGCGTCGACAGAATGATTCACTCGTGCGTTGCGTCGCCACCTGGAAACCGACGCGTCGGTGGCACAATCGACGCCCACGGTGCAGCGCCGTGCCTCTCAGGCGGCGCGACGCGGCGCGACGCTCTACTGCCCTCAACTGCTGCGGCGCTTAGACGGAACAAACGAGGGGTTAAGCCCACAATTAAAGTCTGCAAGGTTTTGTTCACGACGAAACAAAAAACAGTTTGAGGGTCTCCTAATTAGTGAACTTCCTGGTCATGTTTATGTGTTCGTCTTGATCTATTAATACCATTAATATAATAATAATAATAATAATAATAATAATAATAATAATAATAATAATAATAATAATAATGATAATAATAATAAATATATTGTATTATATATACATATAACTACTGCCGTTTTTCGCAGCTCCTCTTTTCGCTGCAGCCTTGTAAGGCTTCTTTGTAAGTACAGGAAAGTAATATGCTTGAATGTAAAAGTAAATGTATGAAACTCGGTCGAGGTGACTAAAAGCATTTACCAATTCAGCGCTTCATTTCGAAGGAACTCGGGTTCGAGTCCCGCCTTGGGCATGGTTGTTTGTCACTAATCTATCATGTATGTGATGTCGCGGGGGGTCTCGCGTTCTTCTGACTAGTGTTGGAGTCTAGTGTATAGTCGAATATGCGTCTCATCAAGAAGTAGAGGGTAATCTGCTGTCGGCTGGAAAAAAGCCCAAGAAGAAAATGGAAAACGTGTAGGACCACATCACTTTTAAGCACTTCATAAGTAAATTTAAATAATGTGTTCTTCACTGTACTTGAATGCTAGAATACCTTATCAACTGCAACTTAATTTGGAACCTCGGCAACATACTTCACAATATATGATAGAACGCAGACTTTCATGACCAGTGGCAATATTATTTATGTTTCCAAGGCTGCCTGACCGCGGTTTATCGAATATTAGTTTTCCAAATCTTGCGCCTTCGGCTGTGGAGGACATCTTCAGTGGCGGATGGAGGGGGGGGGGAGTTTCGGATAAAGAGATCGGGTCGGCACAGCGGCTGGCTGGTGACTCGCGGTCCAATAACAAGTTCCATTTTTTCAGTGAAATAAAGAACGAAATAGTTCATATCTCTCAGATATCCGTTCACAATTAACTTAATTTCGTGATACCTTAAATTACTATAGCCCGTCCGAGGTTAAGAATGAAGTGATGAAATTTCAAAACTGTTTTAAACCGTCATTAACATTTTTCATCATAACAATTACATTAGTAAAATAATATCTCGAATACATTATGTATTTACCACAAATACTTGTGAATATCTTTAGAATGTATTGTTGTTTGAAGAAAGGGATGCGTTCGGCTGTTGGATCAGACACAGCTGCGGTGCCACATGCTTCGATTGGCGTATCATATTGTGCTCAAAAAGTTCGCGTTCCGATTGTTTAAATGTGTTTGTTCGCCTGTGTATAGTTGTGTTTTGTTTTTTACATTTATGGTTTTAGTCGCGTCAGAGTTTAATGTTATTTATTTTACTTTTCTTCATTTTGGTTTTTAGACTGTGGTAAATTAATTAATTTACTACTTTTTAAAATTTAATTTCCTTTTACTTTGCAAACTTAATTTAGAATGTCGATCCACGTGCCGTAAAGTGCAAGAGGGGAAAGGTGATCAATAGTCTAAATAAACAAATGGTAATTAATGTTATATCTATTTAACTATAATTGCATTTTCCAAAGGGATTCGTACGCAATGCCTACCGGTAGATAACTGTCCGCCCATCTGGCGCGAGGCAGCTCGGCTTCCCGTGAATCAAAGCACTTTGTTCCCGTGAGGCCGACTTATTTTATTATGAAAGGAATTTTAAATATTTTGTTCGGTAATCAAAACTTGGTATTTATCAACTGTTAAAAAGGAAACGCGAAGCTTGGCCTTTTTGCAATTGCATGTAGTTGGCTTGAACTTTGGATATTTTATTGAAATAGTGGTGCGTTTTAAAATTAATACTTCTTCCGAATTTCTTATGATATTTCTAAGGAGAACGGACGTGATAAGCTTAACAGAAACGTTCCTGGGTATTGAAGTCTCTTAGGAACAGCTTTAGATTTGAGGAAAGGAAGGAAAATACGATTTGGAAAATACAAATTGGAAAGGTTCGACATAAAGTACTTGAGCGCTAAACTAGCGCTCCGCCCCATTGCGGGATACGTTGTCACCACGAGCGCGTAACTTTCGATTCATACAGTACAGCAGAAAAGTGCCACGTTTGACATCACTGTCGCCATAAGAGACCGTACTTCATTCTTAACCTCGGACGCGCCATAGTGATAGTACCCGAATATTGCGCGATGAAGTATGTGGACATGGGTTGGATAAGGTGGGTCTGGCCATTTCCAACAACATCGCCCACTTACGAGAGGTGGCGCCGTCCGAAAGGAGGCGTGAGTGGGAGGGCGGTGGGAGGATCGGGGTCAGTGCGTCGCCTGTTGAGCAACGGCGCGTCCTGCGCACAAAAAGGGGCCAGCCAGACATTGCGCTTACCGGTATTCGAAGGCTTGCGAAAATTGAGGCAAGGAGGGATGTCAACGGATTAGCAAAAGGAAAATGTCAACAACAGTCAGTATTCTGCGAAAATATAACGTAAATTATTTTGAATCGGAGACACCAAGCTTTTAAAGATAAGGCGCTTGGGACTAGACAATGTGTAATGTAAGCCCGCTTATGTGTTTATTTACAGCAGACTTATTGAGAGTTCAAAGAATTCTGAAAATTATGTGATAATGTAAAAATAGCAGATTTACATTAAAAAAGTACTTTGCGTGTTACTGTACAGTATTAAACTTCCACGTTAGTGGCTGACCAGCCTTTGGTAGATTCTAAATACTAAATATCTCTATTTTGTTTGTTGAGTGGCTTCTGTTGTCGCGTTTCAAGAGCCGCACTGGGAAGTTCCGTTAAGCACAGAGATTTTATGTGCAAGTAATGATATTTCCACATTTCTTTTTAATAAATTCATGAAAAACAATAGAACTAATTTAGAAGAAAAATGCTTTATGAAAATCAGATGATCTGGAAATTTCACCACCATACAATGCACGTATAATGAACTTTATATATTCAATAATAAAGCACTGCAACAGCAGTGCAAAAAAAAAACATGGAGATGGAATGAACAAGTGGATTTTTGCAGGCTACTCACGTAGCCCCAAAGGTTGGGTGATTGCGCTACTTTGAAGGGTTGTCTATTCGAATCCTGTATAACTACATATTTTTACATTTTCTCCCTGTCTTACAGTTTGTAGAAGACAAATATTCTTCCTATACTATAGTATAGCAAGGAAAAATATTGGAATTACCTTAACAATACGATCTAGACTTTTCTGTCGTAATATCCATGCTTAGGGTTCTTTGGGGGCTACTACTTCACATACATGTCATTAAGGTATATTAATGCTTTTCTGCCCTTAATTCTTAACCCTTCGGAAACCGTGCCTAATCCACTTAAGCGAGCGGTACCTTTTACGACACTCGCGCGATGTACATTTTGCGACACACATTCATTTAATGTTTTAACGTATTTATTCTTATAAACTTGAATCTTGACAGGCTGAACTGCTTCATTTATAGTTTAGGACCTCGAAATTGGGATGTTTGAATGATTCTGTTCCGGGGGTCATTAAGATACGAGTTTTTTTTCACGCGAAGTTAGTGTGATATTTTCTACATTTTACAAAAACATTGCTGCAATTTTTTCTTGAAAAATTTGCTCAAATAGAGGATACCATTTCTGTAAATAAGTTATAGATCCGATTTTCATGAAAATTTCAGAACTTTTGAAAATTACAAAAGTTCAAAAATTTGTCAAACCTGCTTACATCTCTACTTTCAAACTGACAGTTATATACTGAAGAGCCAAAAAAATGGGTACACCTGCCTAATATCGTATATGGCCCCCGCAAGCACTCAGAAGTTCCGCAATATAAGTCCGTCTGTAGCATGGGCTCGACTAATGTCTGAAATAGTGCTGGAGGTAATTGACACAATTAATCCTGCAGGGCTGTCCATAAATTCGTAAGAATATGAGGGGGAGATATCTTCTGAACAGCACGTTGCAAGACATCAAAGATATGCTCAATAATGTTCTTGTCTAGGGATGTTGGTAGCCAGTAGAAGTCTTTAAATTCAGAAGAGTATTCCTGGACGTGTGGGTTGAGGCATTGACCTCCTGGGATTGCCCACGTCCGTCCGGATGCACAGTGGACTTAAATGGGCGCAGGTGAGACTGGATGCTTACGTACGTGTTACCTGTCAGACGATCTGGACGTATCAGGGTCCCATATCACTCCAACTGTCCACGCCCCCTACCATCACAAAGCCTCCATCAGCTTCAACAGTCCCCTGTTGACATGCAGGGTCCATGAAGTCATGAGGTTGTCGCCATTCTTGTACATGTCCATCTGCTCGAAACAATGTGAAATGAGACTCGTTAGACCAGGCAACGTGTTTCCAGTCGTCAACAGTCCAATGTCGATGTTGACGGGGCCAGGCGAGGCGTAAAGATGTCGTGCGGACATCAAGGGTATACGAGCGACCATTCTGCTCCGAAGCTCCATATCGATAATGTATCGTTGAATGGTTCGCACGCTGATACTTGTTGATGACCCAACATTGAAATCTGCAGCAATATGCGGAAGTGTTGTACTTCTCTTACGTGTAATGATTCTTCTCAGTTGTCGTCAGTCCCGTTCTTGCACGATATTTTTGTGGCCGCAGCGACGTCGGAGGTTTGATGTTTTATCGGATTCCCGATATTTATAGCACACTCATGAAATGGTCATACGGGAAAAACGAAATTTCATCGCGTCCTCGGAGATGCTGTGCCCATCTCACTTGCGCCACCTATAACACCTCCTTCAAACTCACTTAAATCGTAATAACCTGCCATTGTAGCAGAAGTAACCGAACTAACAACTGTGTCAGACTCTGGTTGTCTTATATAGTCGTTGCTAATCGGAGCGCCGAATTCTGATTGGTTCCAGATCTCTATTTCAACGCATGGCTGTACCAGTCTTTTTGGCTCTTCGGTGCTATTTATTCTGTGCTATTTATGCTAGTATAGTGCTATTTATTCCAGTATTTTAGATCTTTAAATGTTGTTTGGTACAATGAAAAACAATATTATCTGTTGAATAATTTTGACAGAAATAGTGACTATTTTAATAAATATCGAATCATTTTAGTTTGTTGACACCCCTATCTCTTCATGCGGGAGAACGGAGGAAAGCAATAAGCTACTTCCGGTGGAGTAAAGACTTGTCACTATCATCACATTTTTGCAGTATACAAGTTTTACATAACAAGAGGAGAAATAGGTTCGGTATACTGCTAATTTCAACTAAATTCATAAAAATTTTCTGCATTTAGAGATAACCAGGCGCCCAATAATATGATACAAATCATATTTCACTAATTCATAATTGGTTAGTAGTGGCGTAATGCCCCAAATCAGTCAAAAGGCCGTACAACAGAAAAAATGTTTCTATGAATATAACCTTGTTTTAAGTAATACAAGGTAAAAAATGTTGTCTCTGTGGAATTGCACACAGGCCCACAGGGGAGGTGGAAGTAGGTGGAAGTCCATCTATTCGTCGCCGTTGGCACAAGGAGGAGGTTGTGTTGGCGAGCACAACGTCCCGATGATTTAGGTAACACAAATTGTAAATATTTTCTTATAGACTGCAAACGCATAGTGTCATGAACAATAAGGATTTGGAGAGTTGTAGATCTGTTTCATTAATCACTCGGAACGTATTAATGTCCGAGTTCTGTTCAGCCGCGCCTTTCTAGCTGCCAGAGGAGAATTTCTATTGCCATTCACCTACGGCAGTAACTTAATATTAAGTTATAATTTAATATTAAACTAAATGAAATGTACTATTTGTATGAAAGTGTGTATTGTAATCCGAATGCCGTGTTGTATTGCTTTATCTGAAACAATTTCTTATGGTACCTCTCTCAGCGGGCACCCCCTCCTCCCCCAGCCGGGACAAGCTCCATGCTCCCGACGGTCTCCCGGCATGTGTGGTAATGTAGGGCGTGTAAGTATAAATAACTAAGAGGTGAGGATAAGACAAGAGCACGGAAATAACGCGCGTGGACTGTGACTCGTATTGTCAGGGTACTGCTCCGGCATTCGCCTGGTGTTGTTCGGAGAAACCACGGAAAACGATAGATCAGCGTAGCCAGCCGCAGAATTCTCTCTGAGGCAACGACTCAATCTAGATTGTGATCTAGTGTCGAAAAGCTTCCATCGGGACTCGAACCCTAGAACCTCTCTGTCAAGAGTCGGTCTCATCAGCTGGAATCTCGTGGTTTTCTGATATTTTTGCCCAACTCTCTACCCCTTTCTTTTCATTCAACACTTGAAAAAATCGAAAATTACGAACCCATGGAAAAACAAACCTTCCGGTGGGGGTAGAGCCGAGTCAGCGGCAATGGGCCAACTCCAGGGCCGTGCAGACCTCCCCCTCCCTCCTGCCCCCTTCCCGCGGGGAGCGACGAGTGGCAGCTGCCAGGGCGTCCTCCGGCGGAAGCGGCACTGAGGCGTAGCGCGCGTGCGCGGACCCGCGTTGCGCCGCGCTTTTGTCTCGCGGATCACAACACTCGTTCCTTTGTCGGCAGTTGCGAAAAACACGCCGTGGATCCCTTCGTCGCCTGACACGTCACAATCGCTAGACAACTGTAAGGCAGGCGAGGTGCAGTTCCGCCTCACCCCCACGAAGTACGAGGTGGTGGGGGTGAGTGCAGCCGGAACATCACTCCGGGGCTCATCAATCTCAACAAGACACAGCACACGAGATATTTATGTATCATAAATATTTTAAATATGACTGGTTTTTGTCGGTTTTCATCATCATTGAAAACCTTTTGGCGATCGATCGATGGTTCGACGTTTTGCTAAACTTTGCCTGCTCCTCCGCCTGCGCCTGCGCATATATATATATATATATATATATATATATATATATATATATATATATATATATATAGGTTAAATGATCAAAGTAATCAATTGTTACAACTTTCTAAAGATTTAACCGAAAGAACTCAAACGTTAGAACGGCAATTTACTGATGCTTCAATTCAACGTATGGCGGAGCTTAATGAAGATTTTAATATTCAAATTCTTCAATTGACATCTAACTATATTGAGAAAAAGGAATCGGTGGAATCTAAATTAACATAGGTTGAGAGTAAAGTAGACAAAGCTTTGGAAGAACAAAATAAAGTTATCCAAAGACTATCAAATTCTCAAGTAGAAGTTATGATATTACTGATTTAAAATCTCAAATAGAGCGAAATGATCAGAAAATCCCACAACTAAATTTAAGGAAAGAGTAAATGGAAGCTAAAGTGGCTGACACAAGAAAGAATAGATAACTTGCATTTTATTCCTATGGCAGCACATCCAACTACTGTAGCTATTCCTCTAGGATTAACTTTTACCGCCCAGGCCAATGAAAACCCTTGTAGTTTTATAAAAGCCATAGAAAATTTCTCTATGCTTTATAATTTTCCGAAAACCAAGAAAGTTGGAATCGTTTACCAGACGCTACTTTCATGTGCAAAGGTATGAGCAGATACCTTCGACCCCTTACCAGCCACTATGGAAGAGTTTAAGAGAAAAAATTCAATCGTTACTGGAATCACGAGACTCAAATACGAGCTCTGTCTCGTGTATAGTTCTTGGAAAAGGGGGACGATAACAATAAAAGATTATTCTACTGAAACGTTAGCAGGTCTGAAATTATGCTCACCTCCAATACCAGATAATGAAACAGTATACCTATTGATTAGACATTTCCCAACGGGCATTCAAAATATACTGAAAAGTCAATTACCCATGACTACGGAAAAATTAGTCTGTCAACTAGGATTATATGACGCGACATATGAAATGACCAAGAAATTCAACTAGCCGAAATCGTCTCTGGCTTCGACAGCTGTTTTGGTTACTTCTAAGGCAGAAAATTTAGAAGGCAGTAATAAGCAAAAGGGGAAAGATAATGAGATAGATAATAGGAGAGATAATGAAGATTGCTCTACGCTACCAAAAACTTCTTAAATCTTGTGAACAAGAGAACACAACCATGGCTTACAATTCATCAATAATAAACTCGCTGAAAGGTAAATTCGATCAGAGACCATCAACTTCGACCAACATCTCTAGATTCGAGGCCCCTCATTACGAAGTTAAACTAACACGCATTGTCTCGAATGGTCACCCCGGAATAAACCAACCAGTTAATAAAATAGAATAGAATGTCTATACAGTCCATGTCATTGCTACATGCCCGTAAGGAGGCAAAAGAAACTTCGTTCGCTAGCAAGATTCAAAAGCTAGGTTCAAATGTCCTATGATAAGGTTACATGTGAGGGGAAAAGCAACGTTGCATTAATCGACACAGGTTGCACCTCTTCAATCATTGTAGAAAGTTTATTGAATGAACTTGCCGAGATAACGGAGGCAATACCCCAATTCCCTCTGCCGAAATCGTTTATTGTAGTAGCGAATAAAAAGAAATAGCGGCCCATATACAGCCAAGTCCTGTTGCAATTGACTATTGGACGCCAGATTTACTATAATGTATGCATAGTGGCGAAAGAGTTATTGTACCCGCTGATCATAAGAGTCGACTTTTTACATGAATATGAAGTGATCATTGATATAGCTCGAAATATTCTTAAGCTACCACAGAACGACATTTTAAATTGTCACTCAGATGATGATCAAAGTATTGATTATCATGTGCACTGCATAGATACAAACAACCTTCCTACTGTAATCACCCGGCCCGGGTGGCCCGACTCACCTGACTTCCTGGTTACCCGATCCAGCGTTGCCCCGGCTGCTCAGTCTGTTGACACTTCTAGGATACATGCGTGATAGGGCTTTTCTCGTGCACAAATGCATTAAAACGTATGGCTGTTTTTTAAGTGGATTTAATATCCATTCCAGTCGAGGTGAGGTCTCTCGTTATAAAGCCTTTCTTAAAACTAACTTATCCTCACTTAGCTTAGGCTCATTCAGGCCGATGCTCGCCCTTTTAGGCAGGACGACGTCCATGACCCCGGTGACGTAAGCAGCGGTCCTTTCCCCCGGCCATCTGATGCAGTGCGGTCAGGAGGCAGCGTGGCCCTTGCTTCCCGCGGCAGGTCCTCGGCTGGGTTGTCTCCTCCTCGCCCATCGCAAGGTGGTCAGGATGGCGGGTGGCGTGATGGCGTCTCGGATGTTAGAAACGCTTGATCCGGGCGTCGGCGGCGTGGCGCACGGCAGCAGTGGTTGCGCCTCGGCCTGCCCTGGAATCGAGTTCGGGCGCTCATACAGTCATTCCCCGTCAAGTCTACTCGTTGCAGCTATTGCTCGTTATTCGCCCTGGCCCGAGCGACACCGGAGCAGTCCGCGACGTTGTAGCGATGCATTCGGGCGACGGCGGCGCGGCTGCGGCGTGGCGTCTTGTGGTGCGCGGCGTTAGGCGGCGAGCGGCAGCGCGTTCAGCGGCGCCCCCTAGTGACAAAAGAAACTTTCCTGCCTCTCGCCTCCTCCATCAGTAAGTGAACTGCTCGCTCTTGCCTTCTTAATCAGCATGTGAACCTCTCGCTCTCGACTCCTACATCAGAATGAACTGCTCGCTCTCGCCTCTTTCATCAAAAAGACAGATCTGGTGAGCTGAGGCGACCTACCTTAGTTCTCGGGTTCACGTGGCCCTCCCCCAACTCGAATGGCAGGCGCGCAAAACGCAGTTTTTTTTCTGCCCAATCGCGGTTTCATCGGTGACCGTTTGATTTGCAAAGTTCGGTTGAAATCTTGGCGTCACCCGAGTTCTTGGAAATGACAGAGGTGAATTGCCGCGCTGGGAGGGACTGCATGCGTATTTCCTAGACTGTGACGTCACCCGAGGCGCGCCCCTGTTGCAAACAATAGACCTTCTGACCTCTGCGGCCCCCGACGCGTACTTCATGCGTGCAGGTAGAGGAAATTGTCATTTTCTTGGTGCTCTTGCTTTGGTGCTCTTCAACGTTATAGAAAATAAAATGTTTAAATACGCGTCGCAACCTGGCACGTGCGACCGTCCCATTACACTACATTTATTAAAAACTCCATTGATCATAATGAAAATTTAACTAGACAACAAAAGGAGTTGAAATAATAAAATATAAGAAAGTATTCGAAAAAAGTAGTCAACCAATTGAAAACTTTGAATTTCACATGGAGTTGACAAATGAGCAACCATTTGCAGCGTATAATTACCCTGTTCCAGTTGCATACCGAGAGACGGTAGACAAACTTATTCAATGTTAGATGACAAGACTATTGAGAAGGATCCTTATTTGAATCCTATCCTTATTTGAATCCTATCGTCGAGAAGAAAGAAGTGGAAAATTGCGTCTCTGTCTTCATGCGAGAAAATTAAATGCCAAAACTATCGCTTACCGAGACCGGACTTCCAAATTAGAAGAGATGTTGGCTAAAATGAAGAATGTTAAGTGGAAAATGAGCACAGATTTCACGGCATCATACTGGCAGATTCCCATCGCTAGTAGTTCACAAAAATATACCAGATTTATATATCGTGGGATACATTTACCTTAGGGCCTCATTTGGTCTTAAAGATGCTGCGCCTGCATTGATACAGTACTTAGACAACATTGTAAATAAGCAACTAAAGAATCTTAATTAGTATATATAGATGATAGTCTTGTTTGCCTCAACATTTGAAGTGTTTACTAATAATTTCAGAGATTTATTTAAACTATTACTAACTTTAACCTGCAGTTAAACCTAGAAAAGTCAAGCTTTTGCAAGTAACAAGTGGAATTTTTGGGGTATCAATTAACCACTCAAGGATTGCAGATGAAGCCCGACAAGATTAAGGAGTTTGACAACATAAATCCACCAAAAATAGGAAACAATTAACGAGTTTTATTGTGTGTGTCAATTATTATAGTAGGTTCGTTATTCAATGGCAATTACGAAATTTCTACTGCTTCGAAAAAACCAGCCGTGGAAATGGACCGAAAAACCTGACAACAAATTTCAAGATCACAAAGGTCCTTTCCACAAAACTTTTCACAAGTTCACTTTTCGGTAAGTGAGAAGCATGCGAATGCGTGTGGGTATATCAAAGAACATAAATCAGAGACTACGACTCGGTTAAAACAAAGAAAATTAATTTTGTTTTTTATTGGCACGTTACTGCTTGTTATTGCCTTCAATACGGTTCTCGATGTACACAGCATAACTTACCTGGATCGAAATAATTCTCGTTACGAGGAAAATATGAAAACAGTTGAAAGAAGTTGTTCTCTTGTGGAGGGAATTATAAAAGGGAATTATGGGAGGGAAATATGAAAACACAAAACCGAATCAAATTTACATCAAGTTAATTAGTAAATAAGTAAATCTAAAACAATGAAATAAGGTAAAAAATAAAATCATGTATGCGTTAACTATTTCAAATGATCTCTGGCGAGAAAAAGGCCTGAGGCTTTTTGTTGCAACTCAATCACAAGAACCCTTATAACGCCCTTGGTGCAAAAATAACTATTGTAAATTTTTTATGTCCACTGTAATGTTAATGTGAGCGTTGCTGTGTTTGCAGCTGCGTCCGTCGGTGTCGCTGCTACTGCTGATGGCGTCGGCGCTGGCGCTGCCGGCGGCGCTGGGCGCGCCCTTCTTCCCGGACGACGCAGCGAGTGCGCAGCGAGACGCCGGCGCCGGCGCCGACGCCGAGGGCCGCACGCACGGCCTCATCCGCCTCAAGAAGAGGAAGAAGCAGCAGCTGCTGTGCGCCGTGCTGCAGGGCGTGGGCAGCGGCGGCGGACAGGCGCACGGGCGCACCTTCGACCTGCTGGCGCTGGGGCTGGGCCAGCAGCAGCCGCAGCAGACGCCGCAGCAGACGCCGCCCGCTTCTGGCCTCTGCCCGCAGGTCCGCATGGCACATCACCACCTGAACTAAGAAACTGGCCACAACTTACCACTGCACTGTCTCTGCGTGGCAGGTCTTAGGTTGATTGATTAATTATTAGTGATTAGCGCGTCAATTGCTAAGGTAATCAGTCCCATAAGTACAGTGCATGTTTTCCCTGGGGAGGTGGAGACGGACTTCCCCCGCTGGATGGCGAGATCCGGCGCCGACCTACCGTCTGTTAGCGGGGTATTCCCTAACCAGGTATCCCCCGCCGGACAAGCTCTAAGCTCTAGAACCGGTCTCCCGGCATGTGTGGTAGTGTAGTGCATGTTAGAGTAAGTGTGTGTAAGCAAAGGGGTGAGGATAGCACAAGGAAGAGGAAGGAAAAATCCCGCGCGGTCCGTGGCCCTTTTGTTAGGGTACTGCTCCGGCATTCATCTGGAGTTTATCATAGAAACCACGGATAATTGCCGATCAGAGCAGCCGGACATTAGAATCCTCCTCCAGACAGCAACTGAATTCGACCTAGCTGACAAGCTAGGGTTGAAAATCCTGCTACCATAGAGAATCGAACCTATGACTTCCCGGTCAGGTTATCGGCAGTGACATCAGTTGATGACATGAACCACCTCTCCCCGTGGGAGGTCCCTAAGGTTCATCGGTGATGAATTTTCGACATTAGAGACGTTTTGCTCAGCTTTGTGTACAGCAATAGGCAGCAATTTCGAGACCAACAGTGGATGTAGTGGAGAAAGAGGTTTTGCACAACGTTGAGGTGGAAATGAAAGGTTCCGAACTGGTTCACCTAGACACGACCCACAACTGTTCATGATACGCACATAGACGTCTCTTTTCAGTGTATAGAACTTTTGAAATAGTGTCCAATATTATTATATATAAAGTATAAACAAAAGAATTCTGTATGTGGTCTTCAAAAAGTGGAGTAAGGCTCCACACTCAAAGGAGGTGGCTGGTTAAAACATTGCTTTGATTTGAGGAGCAAATAATGAAAAGATGACAGGCCCATTTGGCAAACATTGAGTTCTTCTGTTGCTTTTACCGAGAATTTTATTTACAAAAACAAAATGTGAGATGTCTTACAATACATTAAGTAGTTATGCATTTGTTTAGTTAAAGACGTAAAATGTAAAATTTGTGCTATATTTTTCATTTATATTGGAAAAGAGGGAAATGACGTGCCATGTTTTGAATATTCGCTCCTCATTTGTGTTTGTGATTTGTATTTGAAGGGCGGCGGTGGCGGTGGAGGCGGCTTTCCGCCCGTGAGCCCTGGCGGGGGCGGGCCGGCGACGTTCCCGCCCGTAAGCAGCGGTGGCGGGCGGCCGCCGCTGAGCAGCCTGCCGGGCCTGCCGGGCCTGCCGGGCGGGCTGCTGGGCGAGGGCCAGGAGATACTGTCGAGCGTGGTGGGGCTGGTGGGCGCCGTGTCGCAGGCGGGCGGCGGCGCTGTGTCGGGGCTCCTGGGCAGCCGCCCGCAGCGCTACCTGCGACCCATCTACCGCGCCCTCCGCCCCTACTACAGCTTCTTCTAGGCGCGACGGCTGCTTTCATCAGATTGCAATGAGCTGCGACGGGTTTTCGCCTCTCCGAACACTAATTTTAAAGCTTATTATATTTTCTCCTCTTAGCCATCTTTTTCTTAGCGTCCTTACTCTTCGACCTCTTTAGCCTCCTCCTTCTCTGTCCTCTTAGTTCCATTCTTTTTCATCCTTCTAACTATTCTCATCCTTGCTTTTTTGTCCTCTTAGCTTTCTCATTCTCTTATTTACCTCCGTTGCTTCTACTCCTTCTCTTCTGTTTATTCTCCTTCTCAGGGTTTTCAGTCGACAATTTTCTGACGAAATGTGCTGTGATTTTTATTTGGCGGAAGCAAAAGCTTCCAGTTATGTACCTTTAAAAACTCTTCAGCCATGCATTTGTCAGAATCGCGACAAACTGGTCCAGAGTTCTCACTTCTATCCGCTACATTGGATGCGCTATTATGTATATTAAATTTTTTAAATAATCAAAATTTTGCAATCCTAGAAAAATGTAATTAAGCCCTTCAAAATCAAATTTTATAAAATAAAATAAAGTTCGCCGTTTTGAAGTTCATAATATTCAATTTCAGAGATTTCCAAAATATTAAAAGAGCTTAAAATCTTATTCAAAGAAAATATTTTTAAAATGATTTAATAATTTTTTTGTTCCAGTTAGTCGCGATTCTGACAAATGCATGGCTGAAGAGTTTTTAAAGGTACATAACTGGAAGCTTTTCCTTCCGCCAAATAATTGCATTCCGTTTACTGTCAGGTGTTCAGTGAAATAAGAGAGATGATTACACCGGCTGACGTGATTTTGTGATTGGATTGTGAAAATGTGAAATGTCATGGCATTTTCAGAGAAAACACTAACACGTTCATGTCAAACTCCATACTCATTTTAATCGGAATCATTTTAATATTGATACAACTACGCTTCCACGTTCGTTACCTAATTTAAAAGATATTCCTTTGTTACTAAGTAACACAAAGGGTCCTATTAAATATTTCTTGGTCAAAGAATTGCTATATTGTTCCCCAATTTCCTCTCGTATTCCTTCCTTCCGACCTCGACCTCCTGATCAAAAAACGCTTTGGGACTTTGTTTTTTTCAACTCGTTGACAGGTTAAACACATAGAAAGTCTTAGACTAAATGTTACAAACTTCTAGAGCACTTGCTCTAGGGATAAAAGAAGTTATAATTTTGTGTTAATTTTGTGACAATTTTATAACAGTTTACAGCCTCCTCAAAATAAATGTTATAGATATAATGTCAAGATATTCACTTTCTGCTCATACAAAAGTGATGGGAAATTTCATATAACGTAATTGCACGTGGCATTTGCCCCTGATTGGCAATCCACATGCGCTGGTCACGTTCAAACTCCAAAGGGTTTCGTCACCCGCCAAACAGCCAAACACTGTGGATTGCCTACTAATCAGGGACATGGACTTCATTATATGAAACTCTCCAGTGTATGCTTATTGGAAAAATTTATCTTGAACTTTTTCACACATTCTTGAAGTTTGAAACAATTATTCTGGTTCATAGGGTAATTCAGATTCTCAAAGTAAATTCATGGCATGTTTTTAGATACACTATGGGATAAGTATTGTTAAGTACCCTTTGATAAGTATTGTTAGGATGGGCAGAGAAATAACGAATATATAAAATTTATTTTTGTAATAAATGTTTGTTTTTAATTGAAAACTGGCACAGTATTTACAGCTCGTTAAGAGTATAATTTCAAACGCACTTTTATAAATAAATTATTCTAAGTCTTATACTGTCATCGCGCCAAGTTCAAATCAAAATCGTAATTACTTAAATCACGCGTATCTTTTACAAAATTATATTACCAGAATGATATCAATAGTGTATATTAGTTTGTCTCATAAGAGCATTCTCCACTTTGCAAATAACTTTTATAAAAGTAAAAGTATCTTCATTGAATCCAACATCGATCTGCCAGCCCAGGACTGTGCATTACAACATTAAAGGCCCGGTACTATTTCTGAGTAAACATTCTGCTATTGCAAACCTTTTTTAACATATGTAAAGACAGAACAGTGAGATTTAAATGAGCTTTATACCAATATACTTTTACATAGTATTTTAAAAGATTTTCACAAGCCATTTTGCAGAGTGGAGATACCCAAAATATTTTATCGTCAAAAAATATAAGAAAAGACCCAAGAAAGTTTTATTTTGTTCATTTCGTCCAAAGAAACCTAACCCGCGTCCCTATGAAGACCCGAAAATCGGTTTTAAGAATCGAATATGATGGTAATGTGTGTTGCAAACTGCATATGCGACTGAAAACTTTTCATTTTTGCTTCATATCTATTAATTACCACCTACGAGGGTGATTATTTTTGCAATAGTACCACATTTACAAGAGTTTGTGTCTATGGCGCCTTAAAAGCATATAAAACAGTTAGCTTATTATGAACGGAACAAAAGATACATTTTAAACGTGTTTAGCTATCTTCGCATTCTAATATTTGTCAGATCAAGATCGCAAATAATCGATGTCAAACGAAGATAGAAAATGGGGGCTGTGTAGAGCTCTTCCTAATATTTCTTTATCTGGCCTGGAGCCTTGGTGCCCCCACTACCTAAAAGTTCACCTCCCCTCACTCCGCTCCGCCACAAAAAAAACAACAACAAAAAAACACTCATCAATATGTAACTTTCTTTTTGTCACGTCATACTCGCCCTCACTAATCGCCACGGTTACTGATACCAATGTTGACCACAGACTAGCAGCCATATTAATACAAAAACCTTATCATACAATTCAGAAAAATGAAGAAACGTGAATTAAATTTTATTTTCGAATTTCTTTATCGATTAATGGGGACCATTGTAAGACCTTTTCGTAACCTGAGAACCTAAAGACAAATTTAAAAATTGTTCCGTTAATGTATTGTTTTCTACATTTCTCGCGTTCAATTGAATTAGATGCAAAGTACAGAATAACCTATTTATGAATGTAAATATACCTTCGAAATGCTCATTATGCTTCACTTTGCACAAAATTAAAGGGTGCATTTCATTTCAAATGTACCCTTTAATTCAAAGGAACACTTAAATCGTAATTTATTTTAGGGTGTAGAAGATGTTTTGTAAGTGTAAAACGTATGTTCAAATTGTTGTGAAATTTAACATTCTCTGTACTTTACAATAAATATAAGTAAAGAATTCTCTAAAATATTCTACATAGAATTCTTCAGAAATTACTCGTAGATTACGTTTGAATTTATATTACTACTTGTACTCTCTTTGCCTTTTTTTCATTTAGGCATATGCATGATAAATATGGTGACTTACAATGACCTATGCCGTTGTAAATCACAATGTCTTCACAACCATAGGCATAATATTTTCATCACAACTCTAAAGAGACGATGGGACACATATTTTCTATTGGAAATGTAAATAAAGTAAATGTACCAGAAGCAATAACAATTAAGTGACAAATATTGTAGCTATTAAGATTTGCTTATTTTTTTCCTTTTATTGTTTGTTTTGTTTTTGTGATTTACATATTTATATTGCTTATTACATGTAATAAAATTAGGTATAATGTGTATAAATGGTATTTCTATTTTTATGGCCACTTAAATACAAACTGTACTTCATTTTACTATTATTTTGCAAAGTTGTATAATAATATGAAAATATTACCATTGATTATTTAAGATAACTTTTCTTCAAAATAACAAGTATCTGCCAGAATACTACTTTTTCTTACAGGCAATACTTTACTATTTGACTATAAAATATGTTGAGTTTTTTAACGGTTCTGTAGTCCTGATATCGATTCTGTGATTTGATCAGCACATACCAATTCTGATATCAAAAACAAAAATGCAACATTTTTGAAGAATTGCTGTTTTGAGCGATTCAAATGCCACGGCAGAACATTATATTTTAACTCCGGAAACAAAAGTTCAAATGCCGTTCACTTTATCTGGGATTTGTGGTGGCTAAAGAGAGTTCGCGAAAGATTTCCTCGAGGTTATTGGGTTATATCTTATCCTTTCACCATTTTTCAATTATTGTCTATGCGATCTTTCCTTCCTCTCCTGTTTCTCTTCTTCTCCTCTTACAGACTCATTATTTATAACATTCATTCATAAATTAATTCACCCCCAGCTTGGACACTTTCACGCAAGTCCTAGAATCACAATAAAGAATAGCGGAAGGTTCTATAGTATTTTTTATTATTATCTTATTTTATATAGCTTTTCTTCACGAACGTGGCCATTACCATCAATATATTTCTTCCAACCTCTTTCCTCAACTCTACAGATATTAGGCTCATCTATTTCTCATACTCTTGCCCTTTGGGGGAAACTAGTGGACAGCCATTGCGGGCCACTTGTCCGTTGTCTTTCACCAATCAGTGGTGCTTATTGTCGGTCATGATTCTTGCAAATCGTAGGCTTAAGCCAGCCTTTTGATATTTCTTTATTTGCTGAGATGACACATAGATCCTTGTAACTACCAGGGGTAAGGTTGATAATGAATGATTAACAGTTGAAGATGAAATTCATGGAGCTTTAAAAACGACAACACGCCACGAAAACATGAAGAAGAACATCCACGCAATATGATGGGATTCGAACTCACGCCCTCTGTATTGAATGCTGTTTCCGAGTACGTCAACTGTTGTGGTCAATAGTGCCGTTAGTGTAGTCAGTGGTTTTACCCCCGTTGGTGATGTTCCCTCGCCGCCAGATGGCTTGCGAGATCCAGCGCGGTCACATTCTCTTCCAGGCATATCTCCCCAGAGAGGTACTGCCTCAGCCGGGACAAGCTGTGAGCTTTAAGCTCCTTTTTGATCTCCCCTCATATGTTGTCATGTAAGTGTGTGTGTGTGTGTGTATAGTGTGTAAGGGGAGAGGAAGAGATAAAGAAGAGGAGGGAAAGATTGCAAGCGGTCCTTCGTCCATCTGTTAGGATACGGTTCCGGCATTCGCCTAGCATTAATCGGGCAAAGCACGGAAAATAACGGATTAGAGCAAGCAGCCGACGGCTAGAATTCTGCTCCAGACAGCGGCTGAACTCGCAAGAGGAGCCTGGCTAAATAGCAGCCTGTGTCAAAAATTCTGCCACCGTTGGAACTCGAACCATCGGACCCCTTGGTCTCATTCCCCGCATTCCAGCCATTGCCTCCACCGCTCCCAGGGCGGCGTATTCTTTTGTTTAGTACTCTCGCCCCTTGTGCGAATACTGCTGCTTACCACGTGACGCGCGCCGCCACCTGCGCCCCCCGCGCGGGGCTGGGCAGCTGCGTGACTTCTCGGGGTCCCTGCTCTCTGCTGCTGGCCGTGGCGCGGTCGTTGTCGCGCGGCGCTCGCGGTCCTCGGCCGCGCAACGAGCCGTTCCTTCCGCCCCCGCGCGCGACGCAGATGGAGGAGGCGATGGCCGCGTGGGCGACGGCCTCGGCCCCCGCCCGCCCCCGCGGCGAGCACCCCCTCCAAGAGTGAACGGTGACATCGACATGACAAAACCAAATTACGAATGAAAAGCCACACTTAATAGCCAACCTTAAGTATTTGCAGGGCCGTCGTTCCTTTAAAACAATTAAACAAAAGATGAGTTTACCTAATCTATTACCTAAGGGTGACGTATATTCAAATGCAAAGCAAACGTATTTCTTATTTACATATTTTCTTCTTATATGAAGGTCATTTTACGAAAAGTATTAAAATATGTTCATAAGACCAACGCCACATTCATAACTGAGCCCCTTAAAGCTCATGGGGGGTAGATTCATTTTCCGTATTTTTCAATTAGACTGATAATTGGTTTAGCAAGTGTTATTCAATTAACAGCACAAAGGAATAGGTTATTAAGCAACAGAGAAAGTAATCATGTTTAACAAGCAGCATTATATTACCCGCACAAATGGCTGTAGTTGTACCTTACTTAGCAAAAGTGTAACTAACATGTTTAACAAGTGCTATTCTATTAATCGCACTTGGCATTTTATTAACAGCACAAAAAGCGTAGTAGTACGTTACTTATCAATCGTGTAAGCAATCATGTTTAAAAGTATTAGCAGCACAATGTGCGGATTTGTACGTTTCTTATAATTAGTGAAGGTAATCGTGTTGAGCAAATGTCATTCTGTTAACAGCATAAAGGTGTATTTGTATATAAACAACCCATATGCCGATCAGATGGCCGAGATCGCTAAGGCAGTAGTGCCGGAGTGGTCTCGGACCAGAAGATCGCGGGTTCGAGTCCCGCCTCGGTCATGGGTGTATTTGTGTGTGTTTGTATGAGTGTGTCGTCCTTTCACCCCTCATTATCATCATCATTTCATCTTTCATACCCCCAGAGCTAACAGCCCTGGGGGATAAAAATTGGATTCAGTAGAAAATACTGGTCCCCCCCCCCAATTGGGTGACACATACACCTGCTACCGCGATATATGAGACTGAGCCACGGTAAATGCAGGATGTATGAACGCGTGGTCCAATGTGGCCTATTCGCGAGGAAGAAGAAGAAACAACCCATATTTATATTGTATGCCGACCCGTCACTTTCTTGACAAGCACAGTATAGTTGGGTGTGCTCCCATTTTGCTTGTAATCGGTTAATTTTCTTACTTCGCTGTGAATATTCAATTGGTACCAAAAGAATTAAGCATTCAGTTATTTAAAAAAAACTTCTTTTGAGTACATGCCATTTCGTAAGATGTCATTGTAGACGTCCAACAAAATCATCCACTTGCTCTTCCTATCGTATCTTAGAGAAAGTTAAAGAGAGGACCATGATCAGTTGCAAATAAAACTAGTGATGTTACAACACATTTTTTACTCGCATTATTTTTAAATTTACAATTTTCGAAAATAAGAAAGTTCTCCGGAAATGAGACTAGCCAAACATTAGTTACTGTCTTTGATACATACGAAAAAAAGGGAATAAAAAATTAGGAGCGAGCGTTTTTTTAGAAAATAATTGTTTCAAAAATTCCTATATTCACACACAAATTAGCAAAAACAACTTATATTTTCTAAAAATTGATCTTATTTCAAAATCTTCCTTAAAAAAATTATTAAATAAAAAACATTATCTTCAATATTTCAGGTTTAGAAAGCCGACGAAAAAAAATGCATTTTTACAAAGCCGAAAAAGCGCAGGATCATCCTTGGAAAGGTCCCGCTCTCTAGCATAAGAGTAGCGCTACATAGTGTGTTTGCCTCCATCGTATCTACGGGACCTTTTAGGACTGGTGGTGATTCCAGAGGAGCCACTTAAAATCTCCACTAACTTGGCATAGGTCTCATTCAATTTGTCTTGGAATTGAATATTTCTTTTGACTTAATTCCCCACTTCAACGAGCTCTTGATCTACATTCGTTTAAGAAGTACCCCAGGTTCCTATTCCAGTTAGGCCTGGCATCTAGTGCGGCCTTGTTAAGTTCCAGTAGTTACGTCATCGGGCATCATAGCAGCTGGGATCTCAATAAGAGTTTGGTTCCGTCTGTCTTGTTAGAGGAAGTTATTTACTACATATAGGAATAAAATTTAACCACATTTTTGTTACCAGAGCTCCGCAATAAGAGTATTTTACTTTCTCGCATTTACTTAATAATAAGAGAAAATATTGTATTCGTGCACCAGACAACGGTGAATTTTCGGCAAAACAACTTTTATTTCCAGACACTGGTAACGAAAAAGTCGACAAATCTTGTTCCTTTACGTAGTATATTACTTCTAACAATTTGGGTAGTTAAAATCCACGATTTGTGGGTCCTTGATGGCAAAAAATCGATTGACGGCAAAACGTCCGTCTGTAATCACCTAAATCTTTCAGCCGATTTTCTCCACACTCGTTATTCCCCGATCGATTTAACGAACTGGTAGCCCTGGTAGAAAAGGATATTTTCATTTTGAGGGGTACTTTACTCGGTTGCAATATTACTGTCAAACAAGTGCACGAGCGCATGCTTAAGAATGTCCTGAGCCTCTCGCAAAGTTTGTCTCCGTCAGGAACCATCATCATAAAAATCTCTCCATTCATCCGTCTCTTGCTATAAACACATTTGCAGAATATCTGTTTTCGAGACAATTAAGGTTCGAAATAACAAATATATTTTTAAGTAACTCATCTGTATATTGTAAGAGATTATAAAATTATCGATAATACTGTTTGTAAAATGTTTATTAAATGGTCAATCTCATGATGATGTCTCGCCACGTAAAATAAGGCAAATTCAATTCAATTCAATTCAATGTGGCGCGGATAAAGATTATTGTTGAGTTCGTGGTCAATTTCGAACTGTAGAGATAGGGATTAAGTATTTTATTACGTTATTTCAATAACATGTAAATTTTAATTCGTAAATTGAACATAAATTACCTTACAAAATTAATAAATATACATTTTTAATTATATTTACAAAATTAGACGAATTTTCTAAAAACATTATTGGTGTGTCTCCTTCCCCGAGGAGGATAGAATGTAAGCGTATTTCACTAGATCTCAATTTTTTCCGGCGCACAGAAACGCTTCCCATTCGTTGACACTGAAATCAGTAATGAATCAAACCATTTTCAAATATAACAGGAACATTCATTTCCCTGCCAACACCAAACACTATCAACATTATGACTCACAGCTGGGCAAATTATTAACTCATCCATTGTCATATGTCAGCGAAGACTCTCTGTGGTTGCGGACAAGGGCGAGGGCGGGCCGCAAGGTCTTGTTCCCCTTCCCATACACTTGTGGGAACTCTGCGGGAAAACGCTGTGGTTTACTTTCAGTGCCTTTCATAAGCCTTGAGGAGAATGAAGGACACGTCATATGAAATACCTGCACTCTGCTCTCAGAAACAATGTTTTGCGTTAAAACGTACCACAGTCTTCCATATCGTTTCCATGTCTTCCAAATCGTTCAATTTACAAGATGCGAAATACTAGATAGTATTATACTTCTTTAACGAGACTGGAGTTTTGTTTAATTATGCAGTCTCGCGACATTCTAACATATTCTATTTTAAAACGGGTTTAAAATGTTTCAATATTTTATCAAAACAACAAATTTATACCTTCTTTTTTTTAAACTAGCAGTGCTACAACGTGATACAGACTTTCTTGAGTATGTGACTCATGTAAAGTTCTTATAATTATATTGCAACGTATACTACTGTTTTTCTCTGTAACCTTTTGCAAAACTCTAACTGTACTACTATAATGAAAAAAAAACTAGTGGTGCTACAGAATGGCACAGAGTTTCCCGTATTCGTTTTCTATTTCTTTGGTCTCGGCTAGCTATTCGAATTTGCCACACACTCTTGCCTGCTGCATGTATCGCCGCCCAAAATAAGTTTTAATTTTTTTTAAATTTTGAGTAATAAATACTATTTGTTACAATACTGTTTGAAACAATTCAGTTGGCGCAGACTTCACTTCTGTACTTGGGAATGTTGCTCAAACGATATTTACATATTGAATATCTTAGCGAACCAGCAACGTTGTATTATTTACAATATGAGTTTACAGCTGGGCATTGATGTACAGACTTCCCGATACCGCCTCCGCGTATCCGTGCGAGAAATTGTGCCCCATCCTCTTCCCTATCCTTCTATTTTCATTCTACGTATGAGGGAAGTTATTAACGAAACGTATTTATTTGTTTAAAAATGTATAAAGGTAAGTTTCAATGTACTAACACAATATCAAAAATAAAAAAAACAAATATTTGAAGTAATTATTCAATATTCTTTGACAACTTTTTGTGATAGCCACAAAAATATTAAAAAAGCTTTTTACACTTGAGAAAACTACCTAACTGAACACGCTGACTTGAAAGCTTCACCGAATCACTTCTGATAATGAAAATACTGGTACATGTACAAATCAAAACTGGTACAGGCACAAACCAAAACTAAGAAGACACGTCTTCACCGTATACTCACATCGCTCCACAATTAGGTACACTGCACTTGTAGACAAAGTTAAATGAACTTTTTCACTACACACTCTAAAAGCAATATTGATCGGAATCAAGCAACTATTAATTGTATTTCTAGTTGCTCCTGCGAGAGCGAATTTTGAATTAATAATTATGCAAATAAACCTCGTCAGTCTGCGCACATCACGGTGTACTCAGTAAGATAAGCTAGGCCTTCTAAGCGTGACGTCACAAAGATGGCCACTATCACCAAGGGTTGAAATATAGATGTCATTGGTTGTGTTCGATAAGTACCGAACCAGTAAAAATTCAATGGAATGTCCAAGAATAGATTCATCATATAGATTCGTCATATAGATTACAATGTAGCTTACTGAGTGCTGCGGGTTACATTTGGAATGAATATAGATTTTTTTCACAATTCCTTTATATCTTTAAAGTCAAAGTACAATTTGTCACATCTCCGTAAAATTCTATCTTTTGTTCAGCAATCTGACAGAGTTTTACCACTCCCTGAGAAGCATTCACAAGGGAATTATTGACATCTTTCAATGCAATTAACTCTGATTTGCTCTCCCTTTTGTTTTGAAACAGAGCATCCAAACATTCAGCACATTTAATTTTTTTTGAAATGCCATGCACTATACTCCCTGCAATATATTCGACAACATTTTCAACATAAAGACTGAGTGTCTGATTCCCTGGATTGCAATAGTCGTGGTCATCTACTTGTATGCAAGTGCTTACATTTTCAGAAGTCTGATCCTCCTGAGTAAGCATTTCACTGTCAAAAAATGTGCAATTGCCATTATCAGATGGAATGACCCGTGCAATTAATCATTTTTTTTATGCTGCTTCGAATTGTACAGCATTGGGATTATTTCTGTGACCACCTCTTGTTCGTAAAGAACTAAAAAATATTTCCAAATGGTCTTGGCTAAGCCTGCGAGTTAACAGATATTTAAGCTTCGGCTTATCTCCCCACACATAATTTTCTGCAATACCTTTTATGCTTAGCAGGTCATTGAACAATCCATACAATGGCATCTTTCTGGATGATGTCCACACAGATGAGCCATCAGCAAATTTTAAATTTTGTAAGTAAGCAATGCACTCATCAATTTGACTGCACACTGTAGCTTTGTTTCTCATAGAAATGGAAGCCTTTGTCCCTTTACCCATTGGATGACAACTATTTAGTAAGTCAAATATTAAATCAATTGTTTTTATGAACTTCACTGTACTTTCACAACCCTGAAATTCATTCATCCCAATATTTTTACAAAACAACATTGCTTTAGCCACTGACAGACTGAGTCTGAGCTGCTAAACCGACTTTCATTTTCTGAGTTTCGTATAGTAGATGCTGCCTTCTTAATTTATTTGCAGCATGCAACCCTTCTTTTTCTTGAACATTTGCCAGCTTTTCAAAATACTCCCACTTAATTTCACTGAAATTTTCTACAGTACCATCAATAAGAATCTTTTTCTCTGCCAGAAGATTGTGCGTTAACTTCAGCATGTGAGCAGCATCAAAAATACAGAAATTGTTTTGAGTTTTATCAGCTGGATGCCAAAACCAAGATTGTAATTTCTCAGCACTGATACCCAGTTGATTCATTGCTGCTCTGTTGGTCGCTGTGCCATCACACACTACAGCAACAATACATATACCTGTCTCATGCAATTTTCTAAGGTACTGCTCAATTAGATTTTTTTTAATAGCAGCAGACAAACCATTTATAAGGCAATACCCCACAGGTATTTTCCAACTTCTATTCAATGCTGTCACCATAAATGCAAGGGCTTCTGAAGCTACTGGGCATTCATCGCTTTCCATAGATCCCTGACCTGAATCAACATACCCACATATGTTCTTGCCATCTCACACTATATCTTTTTTAATGGCCATTTCATCAAACATAAGAGAAGCAATGATCACTTCAGAACTTGCCTGAACATCTTGCTTTAACTTCACGAAACTTTCTTCAGTAAATCCTGGCTTTCCATCCATGACAGATGCCCACTGGCGAAGCGTGCGTGGATGAGGAAGCTTCACTGATTTTCTTAAATACCTTTAAGCTTGCGCTGAATAAAAATGAAGTGTCAGAGCAAATACTCTCATCTGTTGTGTGTACTGGCGCACCTGACCACCCTGAATTTCTAGGTCTATTAGCTCTTTCAATACTCCAGTAAGTTTATTTAAAATTTCTGACCCCGATTCTCCAAGTTTTTTATTTAACTCATTTATAGTTTTTTGATACTTGTCTATCTGATTTTGCTTTTTATTTATTTTCATTTGAGCAGCTCTCAGTTGACTTTTTAGCTTCAAGTTTTCCAACTCCATTTCATCACAAATTTTCTTGAACTTGCGAGGACTGGAAATGCAGTATGAATGTTCTTTCTGAACATTTGTATTGGAATCTGAAACAAAATCACATTTAAATAAAACTACAAAGCATAAATACACATTTGCACTTCTCAACTACAGATGTACAGCAAATGCATATTTACAATGCAAACAGTACACACCTGAATTATCATTTGCACTTTCCACTGTCACAGGTGAAAATGCTTCCTCAAAATGTCGTTTCTTAGGTGATGGTCTGCTAGATTGTCTTTTTTGCAAATGACTGGGAAAGTCAAAAATAGTGGGAACAGCATTAGCTAACAGACGTCTTCTCTCATTTACAAAATAAATGCTCTTTTCTTCAAAGTGCATAGAGCATATAAAACTAGATTTTGTAGGGTACCATTTGTCCCTCTTCATGTTTACAACCCACTGCTGTGTCAATTTTTCATTTGCCAAAGGAAATCTATAAAAATACAATACACATTTATTGGTAACTAACACATATTTATGAAATTATACTTTCAAAATGTACACTTAATACCTAATCACTACTATTACAGTGACTACTAATACAGTTCACTGGAAGGATGTATAATATTTGTGGATACTGTTGATACAAAAAATATTAAATGACAACAATTTTAAAAATTATTAATAAAATTCGTAAAAAATAATACTTATTTGTTAATGCATATTGAATGATATTTCATGTGTACAAATAAGATATTCATTTTATTCTGCTAGGCTACCGAACAACAGTCACCCATATGAATGGTTGGCAATTAATATAATAACATGCTTTTGTGACAAACACATCCATAACTGAAGTAAATATAAAAAAAATTCCACGTACCTAAAATAAGATATATCCTTTGTTTTATCACTTCTATTCGAGCGGTTGTAGGCAGAGCAGACGTGGGGCATTTTCACTACTTCACTTATTCACACCCACACTTACAATTTCTCTGAAGAACAGACGCCACTGATCAAAATTAAGTTAAAAAAGGACTTGTGGTTTCGTACTCGAGGACAATTAAGCAACTAAACTCACCGAAGAAAGGTAATCCAGTAGCAAGTAGATAAATACAATTCAAAACACTCTGACACCTTAAAACATGGCGGCCGTATTTCACGAATATCACGCTAGGAGCGCTGAAATAAGGCTGTTTGCCTCTCTATGTATCTCTAACTCGTTGGTGAAGACCTTTGCTACGAACGAGCTACTGTATCTATCGAGCATGCTGAAGCATCAGTACTTGATCTAGCAGAATTAATCAAACAATTCGCGAAACAAAAAGCGCGTAAAGTTAAATTTTAATATGTTTCATTGAAAGTTTTGTAAAATCGTTTGTCTTACACTCATTACGATTGCTTTTATACCTCTAAATATCATTTGTATTATATTTGTGGTACACCTAAATATGTAATTTAAAATAATTTGTGCTTTATGTATGTATGTATATATATATTGTAGCGGTACAGAATTATTAAGATAAATTAAATTGAGTAAAGTAGACCTAAGAATTTTTTTACTGAAGAAAAACATACGGCGTCACGCGCGCAGCCCCCCTTCTTGCAACAGCCACGATCCCCTGACCCATTTCGGATGTTTATGACACCCCACCCAACGGCCGAAGAAAGGGTAAATTGTAAGGCGCCCAGCTGCAGCCCCATCTGGAATACTTTCGAAACGCCTGTCATCGTGATCGGGGAAACCCAAAGCAATAATTCAGTAGCCGGGAAGCCCCTTCAGAGACGTGGCCTACTTTCGAGACGGTAGAGAAGGATACCATGTTCCGACGGAAACAGAGAATGGAAAATTCCTATACTCCGCCGGAGCTTATTGGCCAAATTTAGTGTACAACGCCATCACCTTTAGCCTTTAGTAGGGAGCAAGAACATATGAGGAGAAAGGGTGGGGATAAAAGTTAACTTCGTGCATTTATGAGAAACAAAATTGTAGTTGGTAGAGAGACTTCTCTGGGGTGGGAGCCAGTCGCGGGGAGAGGCGAGTGCGCCTCTGAAGGCAGTGGGCTGAAAGGACTTGGTTGAGAAACTTCTCTGGGGCTATTCGCGGGGAGAGGCGAGTGCGCCTCTGAAAGCACTTAGTTGAAATCACTGGGGTGATAGACTGGAATTCTCAGTGAGAATTTTAGAGGAAGTGCAAAAGCACTTCGAAAGTAAATTGGCGAATCCTTTGTAATTGCGTATTCGCTACAGGATTTCGCAACTTCTGAATTTGTATTTGAGAGGATTCGCATAGTTCAGAGGGAAACACTGTTGTGTGCTACGCAACTGCGACCGGGGGGCAATACACCCAGACGACATCTACCTACTCCGCCGGGCAGCCTCCAGACGGCTCCCCTGCTGACGTCACGGACTGCCGCAGACGCCGCGAGCCGCTGCCAGCCGCCCAGCTGTTGAGGGGGCGCGACCGAACGCATTCCAGCGAAGGTCGCCTACAAGCTCCGCCGTGCCCGCCCGGGTCTATTGAGCGAACCTGCCACGGAAGGCTCTCAGGCAATGTAACTGGGGGCAATAAACCTTTTGAAGTATTGTCAAAGCGGTGCCGCGCCAAGGCACAAGAAAGGTCCTCAGGGACAACTCTGTAAATCCTAGCTATAAAATAATTTTGTACTCTTCTCTAGTTGTAAGCCTTCCTTTAATTTTAATCTCTGTTTCTTTTCTTTTTATTCAATCTTTCCTTTCTTTTATTTTATTAATGTAACTTCGATGGTACAGTTTGTCCAGGAATAAACTTTGTCTTTTTACCAGTGATCAAATTGTTTATTTTGAATATCCATTAATTTCGTTAACAATTCCTTCCATCACCTAATTTTAAATGAGCAAAGGAAATTGTTACAATTGGCTAAATTTTAAACGAGTAAAGGGAATAGGACCGACTGAGCTATAACCGTGCATTTTCCGACGATCCCATTCGCCGGGAGATGAGTGGAGGTGTTACAATATATATATACATATACATATAATAAATCATAATTTACTTTTTAAAAAATTCTAAACATTATTATTATTGGGGTGGGGGGCGCAAACATCTAATTTTGCCTGAGGCGCAAAATAACCTAGCGCCGGTCCTGCTCATTGAGCGCAACCGGTCTAATGCTTGAGGGAGAAGAAGAAGAAAAATATTGTTTTATAATTGCCAACTGATTCTTCCCAGCCCTAATTATTTTGTTATTTTTAAATTCAGCACAAAATTAGCTGAACACGTGTTATTACGATGGTTAATATCTACAGTGGATGTCCAAATAGTGGATTGAGTACCTTCCTCCTGAGGCTGCTACTTCAACGCTCAAGAAGTACCCATTCTGGCCACGCAGTGCAGTGTTGTCGGTTTAACTCCTGTACCTTATTGTATTGTAGATGGTGTCACACGACTTTCACCTCCTATTCTATTTTCCTCCATGGTAGATATTACTCGCGCAACTTTTCTTGAACGATGGATTGAAGAAATGCGGGTAGAGTGGGGGTATTAGTTACGAAATCGGCCACCAGATTTTATGAAGCAATACCAATCTCTGGAGAATCAGTCATGCCTTCGCAACTTTCTCAATAATTTGCGTTCTAATTTTCTCAGGAGTTCCAGGTATTTCCTGTGATGAATCTTCACCTGATTTTGTCATTTGTTTAAATTGTTTGAAGAAAATCACGGTCAGAAGTTCTCATCTTCAACGGAAAATAGTTTATTTTTAGCGCCAGTGAAAATGTGTTTCCAATGTTGTCATCAGTGCACGCTACGAGCTTTTGTCTTCAACTGTTTATTGTGTCAGAGAGGGGGAAGCAAGGTCAGCGTTCAAGAAAAGTTGCGCAAGTAATTCTGGAAAAGTTGACCGAGTAGTGTCAACCGATGTCTCTTGATATTTCATTTCTAGACTGTTGTCCAAGAAATAATTCAGCAACAAGTCTGCAGTAATGTATTTTGCATTATCAATTAATATATTTGTCAGTTCCTTTCGAAGCTGCTCATGGTCAAAGAATGAATTTTGTTTTCTTAGGAAAAAAAAATTTCTGAAAGGAAAATTGTGAAGGAAAGGGCGTTTTGTAGGTCGAAAACAGCTTTTCGGCACGAAATTTAATAAAAGTAAAGTTTTTAAAATTTTCAAATCGATATTATTTCCATCTGAGTCACATGTGTCAAAAATTTTAAAAGAATCAATTTTTTGTCTTTCAAATAATTCTGATTCTGTAAGTTCATTCATAGTCATGTCTGTTTTGATGCAGTTTTCAATTGACTCGTCATCTCTAACACGGTATCTACACTACATATATCTACTATTTCTATCTCTACGGCATACTACGTGCCTCGTGATTCCGCATTGAGCGAAAACTATTTAACGATCGTGAACCGTTTAAAGTTATGGGAGTGGACAATCTCTGTAAAACAAAATCTGTAGCTTCATTAATTGTTTCATGAAGAAAGCGCGAACAACAAAAATCACACTAACAACACACCCTCAACATGTACAAGTCTGCGCATGCCAAAAACCTATCGACTAAAGTATTTGCGCATGCTGAGAGCCTGGCAGAGCCTATACTTGGGGTTTTATTTTTTGGTGCGTGAGGGCCTACCTTCACTATGGCAATCTCACGGCATTTCACGACTGTCTCGGTCGTGGTGTGAGGGCAATCATACGACATCTAGCAACATCGTGAAGACAGGTCCTTACGCGCCAAAAGAAAGCTTTGCTTAGCTTTACTTTGTGCATATTCTGAGACGAATGATTTTCTATGGAAGAGGGCTTGGATCATAGAGTACACGAACAAACCGAAGTTGTCATTGGATGGGCGGTAAATGTGAGATATTGAAAAATGTAAGCTATACATGTTCATGGTTATGGATTACCCCACATTGAAACAAAAATGTGAAGGACATGTGCCAATGAATGAAAACTAGTTATCAGGACAACTGTTGTGCTGAGGTTGTAGTTTCGAATAATGTGTGTGAATGTTGGTTCAGAAGTGAATCCTCGGATCGACATTATCAACTTTTCTCTAGTGTGTGTCAAAATAGAAAATAGTGCTCCTTTGAATAGACTAGAATGATCTAAACTTAAATTTATGCTTTCTATTTTTGGCTAATGAACAGTAATTACAGTGAACAGAAAATGAAAACGGAACGCAAGGATTCGTGGGACGATTATGACGATTTCGTCGATTTTGATGACTCTTTTGCCAGTGTCTCTTGTAAGTTTTATTAACTTTCCTTACCATCAAAATGTGTCATGATGTACGATTTTAATTGCAGGTCTTTCATTGCATTTCTTTAGGTGATCGTTCAAAGGGAAGTAAGAAATCTTCCACACAGAAAAGTGTCAACTATAGCTATGAAGAATACCCAAAATCCAAGACTATGAAAATCAATAAGAATGATAAGAAAGGTATTTCAGTTCCTCTGAAGTCAGAAGAATGTGTTTTGTGTTTCTTTGCTATTTTTTGTTTATTTCATTATTTTGTTTATAGATAAGTTGGCAAAAAGTACTGTGCTCTCATCTCAGAAACTGAACCTTCAGAAGGAAAGCCAGGTAAATGCATAATGCTTAATTGCATAATTATTAGCATAATTAACCAGAAATTGTGAGAAAGAGATAACCTTATTGTTGTCTAATTTATTTCATGGGAAAATCACGGTTATGATGTTGATCTACATTATTATTTTACAATTTGGAGTTGTTTCATGTTTAATTTTTTAATGTTTAAAAACAAGGTTAAAGTAGGATACACAGTACACCCTCAGAGAAGCGTAGCAGCAGGGAGGAGGGGTTTCCTTAAGCCCTCCCTCAAATTACGCTACGCGCTCTGATAGAAATGAATAAAACTTACGGATATGTGATTTTCATGATTTGTCTTTCATATGCTTTGTCCCTGCCGCATTTACTTTCAACGGCAAGTTTTCTCACTTTGCTTGCAGATTTCTATATATTTAGGGTTTGATCATTTCTTTGATTGATTAAAAAAATGTATATCAGCTCAGTCCTGTGGATAAGGATAAAGTATTTACTACCATACAAATTATTTTTTCGTGTATTTGGAGGTTTCTTTATTGTTATTATTAACTTTCATTAATAACTTATTGTTAACTTAATAACTTATTGTAATGTAACTTATGTTAATAACGTATTGTTACTATTAATAACTTATTGTTATTGTTAACTTTCCATATTTTATGTGTGTTTAGGAAATAAAGCATGTATTAGATAAACATCCTTCAAGTCTGGATGAATTTGATTTATCATCAGATACCATAAAAAATCCTACAAATGGTGCTGAATTAAATGAAAATGTTTCTTGGGGCATTGATAAACAAAAGAGATCCGAAGTAAAAGAAGTTAAAAAAGAAAAGTTTCATGACCTCTTTGGTAGTGATAGTTCAAGTGGTATGTATACGCTATGAATTTATTTATTTATTTTCTGAAATATATTCATTAATGTATCTGATTGCTTTGGTTGGCTTTTTTTCTGCTTGCAATTTGTTGTAAAACATGTCTTCATGATAATTTTGTGTTATTCAACAGCATTGGTTCTCAAACCTTTTTCCTTGTAGCACACCCATAGAGAATACAGAGAAAAAACATTCTGTATTAGTACTTCAAACTGAAAATTACAAAAATTGTATATTGCCAGAAAGTTTTCAAGTGGCCAGTTCGTAATAAAATTGGGTAGCCTGATGAATCTCAACTTTAACAAATAAAATTATGATAATATTCGATAATCTAAGCTTATTTTATGTCTTCATAGTTTTATTACTAAATTATTTTTGCACCACATCCATGAAAATGGTAACATACTCTTTGAGAACCATTGCTGTAGAGGCTTAGTTAATAAATTATTTATAATGCTCATATTTTTAAGTTGCATTTTCAATTAGTGTAATAATGTTAATAATGAAGAAATAACATTTGACAATTACTGTTATAACTGCAGTAATTTCAGGATTTGTCTAGGGTACTATTATGTGACTTGCTAAAAATGTATTAGTAGTCATAGCTAGAACAAATGTCTTTTAATCACAATCAGTTTTTTAAAATGTACTATTTCATTGTCTCAAGCTTAATTTACATAATATTCAAGAGAAAACAATGCAGGGTGGCCATTTTCTGGAAAACGGGAATATCAGGGAAGTTTTAGGACACTTGTTAGAAGACAAGGACATTTTTTCACAATTTTAGAGTTTTGGTTAGAGAAAATCCTAATTTGTGTGTCATGGTGTCAATTTCAAATGGAACTAATACAATTTTTGGCAGAAGTGTAGTATACGGTACAACCTAAGGAAGTCGCTTAAACCGGCACTTTGCGCCGCTCCGGCGAAGGGAAGATCCACGGTGGAGGGGTCGAGGGGTGTTTAGGGGATTATGAGGGGAATCTGTCGTGGGGAGGAGTGGTGAGCAATATGCGGTTTCGCCGGCAAAACTCTCACGCTTTGTGTGTGTGTGTGTACTAAGTTACGCATATTGCTCACCACTCCTCCCCAAGATTCCCCTCATAATTCCCTAAACACCCCTCGTCCCCTCCACCGTGGATTTTCCCTTCGCCGGAGCGGCGCGAAGTGCTGGTTTAAACGACTTCCTTAGGTTGTACCGTATGCTACACGTCCGCCTTTTGTTTTTGTTTTTCTTTTCTTTTTTTTTTTTTTTTCTTTCCCAATAAAACTGTTTGCCTTCTGTAACTGGCACATTGGGGGCTAAGATTTAAAATTTGAAATTTACTACCACTTTTTGCCTTTCCAGATTCATTTGAATATGCAAAGCCCTTAGGAATTGATAGTAGTCTTTCCAGTTTAATTAGTCATGGTGAAATGCTTCTTAAAAAAGATGTAAGTGGGTTTCAGTTCTTTATGGTTTATGCAGTGGAGATGACATTTTGAGTGATAATGATTTTTTCATTTAGGTTCCTTCTACAAATACTCCAGGAGAGGCAATGAATGCTAAAATTGAACTACAAAAATTCAATAATTCAGTTCTTCAGAAAGTGTTTGATGCTTTCATAGCAATACCTACTCGTCTGTTAGAAAGATTGCCTGGCTTCGATGTTCCTACATATGACAAAATGAGAGAGCTTGTTTCCAAAGTAAACAAAGAACTTTCTCTGTTAGAAAATATATCTCCAGTGACTGAAAGTGTTAATAATTTCACAGAATCTAGGGAAGATGCATCATTTAAGAAGTCAGTGAATCAAGAGAAACAATTAGATTGTTTGAGAAAAGCAGATTCTCTGCTTAGTGCAAGTTCTACCTCGGTTACACGTTCTACTATTAGCGATTGTGATGTAGTCCTAGGTACTGTAAGCAAGCCTCATGGAACAAACAAATCGCCTTTACACCGATTTCCATCAGCTAATGTTCAAAATGTAATTGCTTCTGATAATTATGATAATTGTGGAAGATCACCTTTAAAGAATGCTCCTGTAAAAGCACAGAATGAATATTTGCAGTTAAAACAAGATTTACAATGTTCTTGGTCACCAGAGAAGAAGTGTATTAATTCTAACATTTTTACAGCTCGTAATTCCTTTGGTTATTCCAATAAGTCAGTGAGTGAACCCAGTAATGTGTCAAATGTGTTGGGGTGTACATTGAACAGTGAGAGTGAAGGAAACGTTTCAAGTTTAGAATGCACACCTCCTACATCTAAAGAAATGGAATTGGTAAATAATGTCACTCCTAAAACAGGATTAGGCAAATTTGTGTTTAAGAGACCGTCCTCGCATGGAAAGAATGCAACTCAGGACAAAAGTGCAGTGAGTCCAGCCTTCCTTCCAAAACCTTCGGAGAGTTTAACTCTTAATCGACAGCCAAAATGTTCGTCAGAAGCATTGTCATCTGCAAATGGTGCAAATATGAGCATTGCCATTCCTGAGCTACCTACCAAGAGTCCTGTGCACAAGTTGGCTACTCCGCTTTTCAAAAGGACGGATGTGTCTGAAAAAAATACTCGTGAGTAATTATTTTTTTATTTACATCCTACAGAGAATTAGAGCATTAGCATAATATTCTGTCCTGTTGTTTCTGTCATTTATTACATAGTACATAAATGGCATTTGATTGACTGTGTAATAAAATTAGAAAAATTAAGTTCAGTACACTGTCATATGATATGAATTTTATGACAATTTATTCTTCCAGACTAAGCAATGAATTATTTTGTTGTGGCTAATGGTTTGTTCTGGTTACACTGTTGGTTGATCTATTTTACTAAATAAAAGTTAATGTTATCTATATAAATATGTATGAGAGGTTATGAGCCACTCGAAAATCAGAAGAAAGACAATAGAAATTGTCAGTCCGAAAAGTTAATCGGAATTATTTAGAACTTAGTCATTCATATTCTTTTGTTTTCTCTTATTTCATGAATAATAAACTATAAGTAATAGTGCTAAAAATGATTAGTTGGCTGACTGTCTATTCTAGTTACTGGAATTTTATTTATACTTTCTTAAAAGAAGAATTCAGAAACAACTGTCTTAATGTTGTGGGGAAATTTTTGTGTATTTACAATGATTTTTATATGCAATTAACATAATTCACTAACATTGTAAAAAAAGCCTTCATGAGACTTGTCTGAACTTGTTCTCTCTTTTACCTGTTAAAAAATGGCCTGCTGAAGTCTTAGAATTTTGTTACATGTCAAGGAACTTAAATGTATTTTAAAATAAGTTGCAGTTATTGTAGAGACCTGTTGCATTTACTTCATCGCTGTTATTCAACATGCGTCTTGAATGAAAAAGGAGCTTACAGTAGAAGTGAAGCATCAGTCTTCTTTTCACATACTTGTGTAATGTGACAACATAATTGATTTGAATGACACCAATGTGATAATCGATTTAAAATACAAGCATGTTGTATATTAATTAAAGAGAGTTAAAATGAAGAGAATTAAATCTTAATTGACAATTTCTTAACCAGATCATGTAATTGTAATCATGATGTCAGGAAATAAATTTAAATTGTTTGAATGAAAGTCATGGAAATGTGCAGGAATTATAGTTATTGATTTTGTTGGCCACACCGTATGAACCCAAACATTTGTGCTCTTGTTCATTACTTATTTATTTTTTGTTTTACAGAGTATGTTCTCGTATAAATCAGTGTTTTCTAGAATACAAACTGAACATTCAATTTAGTGACAGTATTATTTTCAGGAAATATTATTCAGTCTGTCTCTCAGAAGAAAAGTGAAGGAAATAAAGCAACCGCAAAAACAACAAATAAATTTTTGATAGAAGAGGAAATAGAAGACGAAATTGATTATTCTCAGTTTCTGGAAGACTATAGTATAGAACCTGCTTCTCCTGAAAGTGAGTGTCATTAAAATGTTTTTGTGAATTATTAAATAATGAAGACAATAACATTTCAAAATTGTTTCTCTTATTATTACTTGTAGAGAATCTTTTGAGTAAACCTGTAACTTTGCCAAGAGATACTGGCAGTAATATGGAAATGAAATCTAAGTATCGCAGACAAGATGACAATGAAATGACTCTTGCCAATGACAGTAACCTAAGTGAATCTGAAAATAATACTAGCAATACATTACCTTCATCTGTCAATGAGAGTAATTTCATTGGTAAATTTTCATCAAGTACAAAGAATGATGGTATTTCTGGAGAATTTAGTGGCACTGATTTTCCTCATTCAAAAGAAATGTTGAAGGTGAAACAAAATGTTTGTGTATTCTGTAAGTTTCTTGACTATTGCAGTTATTATTTTATATTTATTTCGTGCAGGCATTTCGTGAAGTTTTTGGTCTGCATTCGTTTAGACCATGTCAATTGCAAGCAATAAATGCTATTCTTTTGAACCATGATAGCTTCATTCTGATGCCAACTGGAGGGGGTAAATCGCTGTGTTATCAACTTCCTGCTGTTATTTCATCTGGCGTTACAATAGTAGTGTCGCCATTAATATCGTTAATCCTGGATCAAGTTCAAAAGCTGAATGCCCTAGATGTAAGGTCCCGAATCATTTATTGCATTTGCAACTAGAAGTTGGACTTTTTTTATGATTGCTTTTTTGTTTTTTCATTCCAGATTCCTGCTGGACGTCTTTCTGGTGATGCAAAAGAAGAAAATGATATTTATATTCGCTTGTCAATGAGAGAACCAAGTAAAGAATACAATTTCTTTATCTGATACAATTTTTAATGCGTACATTATTTTTCAGTGAGTTTTTGAAGATGCAATGATTCAAATCAATTTTTTTTATGGGATTGTGTTTTATTAATTGATAAATGATATTGATGTGTGTTATATACCTTCAGTTTTTCTCAGTGTGATTGAAAAGCTTTTGTTTTGAAATTTAAAGAGAAACTATGTTTCATAGGCTCATACAATTTAAGGAGAATGATCCAGAAATATATTCAAGTAGCTTAACGTTGTATCTTTAGTGGATATTTTTATGTTAAAATGTTTTATTTGTGATATAAAAGTTTTTATAATAAAAATAAATTTTGAACATAATAGAGTTGGCAAGCTCATCCATTCTTGGCATGGTAAATGGCAAGAAAAAGTGTCAATAAAAATACTTTTTGAAGATTTGTTATATGATTTGATACGTAATAAGGTTTGATTATTTTCAATCTGATTAATCAAATCATAATGACTAGTTATGCCAGAAAAGCAGAAATTATAATTCACAAGCATTTAACCACTATAGGTGCTTTGAACCCTAAACAATGTGTTTTTGTTTGAATTCTTTCAGAATATTCCAACTACAAATAGTGCAAACGTAGGTATATTGTTGAGAGGACATAATTACCCACTGATCACCTTCATAGGTGCCTTAAATCCCCGAAGCCTGTTTTAGATATTTAAATCCTCTAAAAACATGTTTATTTGAGAACTCTATGGAATGTTCTGGAAGAATCTAGAAAATGGTCAATTCCCCAACAGTAGATCGAGAAACATGGAATGGCATCTCACTTTCTCAAATGGTAGGCTGGAAGAGATTAACTGTGATTAATGAAAGGACATGCAAGTTGAGATACAGGATAATATTTGGGATAATTTCTGTTTTTCTGAGTAGTACTGAATTGTGAAATATAAAAGTGGTTGTTTAAGCAAATTGGGTTTACTCACTGTTCTTGTGACAGCTGCTCTCCTTAAAGTGGTTTCTTCCAGGAGTATTTCTGATCTTAAAAATACAAACCATTGTTCATTAAAAGATAATGGTCATTTTAGAACAACGATGGTAAAGTGTTACAAAGTTCAGGACAAGAATTGATTTTGAATGTCTGAAATACGTATGGAAAATAAAGATATCTCTGCATAACATAGATTTTAAATTGAGTTGTCATGTAAAAAAACCTGTGACATTAGTGGAACTTCGATTACTCAAATTTTGAAGAGTACAAAATTTTCATTAAAAAACTATTTCACTGTATTAAATTATAGAAATTACATACAAGCTCTAAAAATTTTTAAGAGAGACTGAAGATTTTGAGAACCAAAATCAATTTTACAAAACAGTTTTCGGACAAACATCTTGAGTTACAAATCAATATTGTTGTGTTTTATTATCAAAATGTGTTATTAATAAATAGTTTGTTGGAATGCATTCTTTTTGTCAGTGCATCCAGGACTTGTTATATTTATTTCTGATATTGTGTGCAATAATAGTTTGATTGTAAACAAGGTCTTTTATAGTGTTTAAATTTGAAATTTTCAGAATTAAAGTTGTTATACGTCACTCCTGAGAAGCTAATTGGTAGCAATAGATGCATGGATGCAATACAAAACCTATATAGTCGTGGTAAGATAGCTCGTTTTGTAATTGATGAAGCCCATTGCGTGTCCCAGTGGGGTCATGACTTCAGGTAATTGTTCTAGAATATTTGAGTGTTATTGTTATTTATCTTAAATTATTTTCCCCTTTAAACCAAGATGGTAAAAAATTTCTGAACAAAGATATTTGTTGCTCTCTTGACATACTACATGTCAGTGAATTGAAAGAGAATGTTTCATTATACTTACTTTATTAATTTCTCTTTTTTGGGTATTAGAATATTTGTAATGGTTCTCACCATAAATGTTATGAACTTTGTCATTGTTTGAAAAAGTTAGGAAATTATGCTTTTTTCCAGGATTCTTTCATTGTAGGTTACTAATACTCTCATTGTTTTCAGTTATATAGTAGTTGTGGTACAGTTGGCTTCAAAAGAAATGTGGCGAAAGAGTGTATTAAGTAAAGCCCACAATCATATATATTTGTTACTTATAAAGTTCCCTTTTTCACCTCTTATTCCCAATGAAGTTTTATAAATGAGGTGTCAGAAAGAATTTTTGTTTGTCTGTTTTTTCCACAAATGTACATTTTGTTCCGTTAAAGGCTTTGATTTTACTTTTTTTGTGGACATAGAAAACAAAGATAGTTTTTTATTTCAGAGAATGTCAGGAGCTATCAGAGATAATGCCAATAATGTGGTGGTGGTGGTGTTGTTTTTTTCTTCTTCATCTTCATCTTTAACATCTTCATCTTCAACATCTTCATCTTCTTCTTCAACATCTTCATCTTCTTCTTCAACATCTTCTTCTTCTTCTTCTTCTTCAACATCTTCTTCTTCTTCTTCTTCTTCTTCTTCTTCTTCTTCTTCTTCTTCTTCAATATCTTCTTCTTCTTCTTCAACATCTTTTAATTTTGGGAGACACTCTTTACTTGAAGTCCCTAGTACTGTACTAAGATTGCCTCAAAAATATCTCTTTAACTTTAAATATTTTGCTTCTGTCAAGTACATATACAAAAATTGGTAGCATTGAAATAGATTTTCATTAAAACCTCTGAAATTTCAAAAGTTGAAAATTTTGGACCCTCTCCTACAACCTCATTATTGAAAAGAGATTTTATTCTTGATAAAATTTGTTCTTCAAAATAAGTTATGACCTTTAAAAAATATCGCATACAAATTTTTGAAGATGTGAGCAATTTTCACTTAATTTTGAATGAAACTTGGCCAAAATATAGAAAGGAGAAAGAAAAAAAAATCATCAACCAGATTTTCTCAAAAACATCTCAACATTTTTGCTTTAAATTATTAATTCAAAGAGCGATGATTCATTAAAAATCTCAGTTTTGAAAATTGCAAAAGGTCAAAATTTCTTTGGCACCCTTCTACAATTATACTATTAAAGATAAGATTTCTTTCTTCTTTCAATCTATAACCCAATATTAAATTTTCGTTTACTTTAAGTTAACTTTTTGAAATATTGATATTTTTCCCATAACTTTGAGTTATATCAGGGCAAAGTTCAGTTTTTTCTTACCAGGCCTTCATCTCAATATTAAAGCTAGTGATTTAATTCTTAATACAATCTATTCCTCAATATTAGATCTTGGAATCATTTCATGAATATTGATACTTTTTGCCAACTACAATTTTCATGTAATTTTGATTTTATATTGTATGAGTTTTTTCAAGTGATTGAAGTATTAGTTCAATAAAAGTTGCAATATTATAACATGTAACCATTTCCAATAAAACTAGAAAATTGGTGTTGTTGTAGCTCCTATAATTTATATAAAGAATTTTAGAATGTTCTCTTACACATTTGATTGTTCTCCTCTCCTACATGCTCAACTATGCATAACTCAAAAATTATTTTTTTAATGAAGAAATTTAGAAAGTTTGTTTTACACGTTCAATTGTTCTTCTCTCTAATGATTGATCTTATTCTCTACAGATCTGTAGATCCCGAAAGTATGCATCTATTGTCCACCCTGATGTTAGTGAACAATTCAAAGTTTACCCAGAATCACAGGCAAAGTTGATAACTGTATTTCATTTCCGTGCCTTATGTTGGGTGATAGATATTCAACTTTCCCGTAGAGGATACTCTTGATTACAAAAATTTCAAGTTAATAAAAAATGATTGCCTCTTGTTTTTCATGTGCATGATTTGTATTGTATCAAATCCAAATCCAAGTGTTGTGCACACAAAAAATAAAGAGCAAGCTCATAAAATTGATTTTTATTTTTTTTTCTTGCCTTCATAGCTCATAAAAATTTACATTGTCTGTTACATTATTAACATTTTACTCACATTTTACACATCACTGTCGTGCTTCAAGTAGTACATTTTCTTTCCAAGAATTTGTCTTAACTGTCTGAAATAAAATTTCATATGAATTAAATTATTTTTATAAACTAATAACACAGACAATGAAATCAAAAATCTTTTTTTTTTTCTTTCTAATAGATTCAATTAATTTTAATCATGATTACTCTATTTCCAGGCCTGATTATAAAAGATTGAATGAGTTGCGCCGCAAATATCCAGATATACCGGTAGTGGCTTTAACAGCAACTGCTACAGAGCGGGTTCGAATAGATATTCTCCATCAATTGGGTATGAAACAGACCAAATGGTATGTTTTCATTCTCTTAACATTGCATGTCAGATCCATTCTTGTATTATCCATGCAACTTTTCTTGTCTACCTTCTCCCTCCCTGCCACAATAGAAAGTTGAAGGTAAAAGCTCAAAGTGAGCACTGATGGTAACCTTCCATACACATCTTCGTTGGTACAAAATAAAAACTATTGGCTATTGAAGACAAGAACTCCTGTTCATGTTTTTTTCTAAGAAATCTAAAGAAATGCCCAAAGTAGGTCCTAATTCTTCACAGCAGATACACTCAAAATTGAAAAAGTTGCGAGGGCATGAGTGGCTTTCCAGGGATTGGTATTGCTTTGTAATATCTAGTGGCTGATTTCAATATATACTTGACCTGCTAACAAATATCCTCCCTATCTGCTTAACTCCAAGCCATTGATCAAGAAAATTTGTGCATATTACCCAGGGATTACCAATAGGGAGGAGATTCAATGGCTGACCCCAGAAAAAATTGCAAAATATTAGAACAATTTTATATAATTAAAAGTATATTTAAGAACTTAAGAATGCATTAATTTTGCAAGAATTTAGCAATATATCACAATCATTTTCAGCAAGTTTGTGCTAAATTATTTTCAGTTTTGGAGGGATTGCAAGCCCAAATATATTGTGAACATTTTCTGTATTTGGGATTCTTTCTGCAGACTCACAGATTGCTATGTTCTGTTTTTAAGGACTAGTTCAACATTCACTATTTTGCTCCAGATGCAACTGTTCTCTACATGATAGTGATTAAATGCATGCCTGGCTGTAAGAGAACATCAGAGTTTCAATGAAGTGATAAGACACAGTGATGGTTTCGAATTGTTTTGGAAACTTGTGATAAGAATTGAAAGACAAAACCAATATATGATTAAAAAAGATTCTAATAATGGGTCCCAAACTGTGAAACTGTGACACCTTGCCTAAACAATAGTAAATTTAAAAACTACGCTGGGATACATCTTTGCCTTGAACCCCCCCTCCACCCCCCACCCACTACCCATCCCGGATGCGACTGTTAATGTTCATTAAGTTTATCTGTGATGAAAATATACAAGATGAATATTAACTTAGAAACCTTGAACATTGTAGGTTTATATGCAGCTTCAATCGACCAAATCTTCAATATGAAGTTGTTGAAAAGAAACCGAAAACAGTTGTATGTGATATCATCAGCCTAATTAAAAGCAAATTTCCTCGAGATTGTGGTATTGTTTATTGCTTGTCACAAAAAGAATGTGAAACTACAACAGACAGTTTAAACAAAGCAGGAATCAAAGCTGGAACATACCATGCAGGTGTTCGAGATACAGAACGTGCACGTGTGCAGAATATGTGGATTAGCAATAAAATAAAGGTAAATATATTGGTTTTTATTTTTCAATAATATCAGCCCGTATTTTTAGAGAATAATCAAATCAACTTTTTGGAGAAATGAATACAAAATTATCTTGCATCGGAATCAGTAATATTGTCTGTGCAACCATAATTTAGAAATAGGAACCATGATGTAAAGTAACACAAATGGGTAAGAGAAAGTTAATATAAAATGATCCTAAATCTTATAGACACCAATTGCCAGTATATATCTGGTTCAGCAAACATATTGTATCAAAAATATTTACTGATTTTTCTTGTTTTCCATATAGGATAATAAGAAATACACTTCCAGTTTCTAGTAACTACTTTATATAATATGCTAGGTTAATAAAATACAATAAAATCTGTCTAAACCAAAACCTGAACAAGGTGGAAACCTGCCTAACTGGTAAATTTCTTCGCCCTCTGTAGTTAAATGGCAATTTACAGAGCATAAATCGGAATCTCTCCAGTGCAGAAACAATGTTTATTCATGTCCTGCAGGGGAAAAAGATCTTTATAAAAGGAATTCCAATGAATTTAATGCAATTGACAGAGAGATGCGAGATGTTCTTAATGAAATGAATGTATCTGCAAGCTTGTTTTAAATTCTCTATCCCTGTATCATGTAATTTAGAGGTGACAGACGATCATTGAAGGAGTTTCAGCTGTCTGTGTAGAATTTGACCTTGGGGACACGTGTCTCAAGGCGTAGGTCGTAGGGGAATTCCCTCTCTCCCATCTCTGAGCATAGGAAGGTGTAAGGTCGTGGCTTCTATTCACACATATCCCTGCCCAGCATTGAAAATCAAAACCCCTCAGCCCCCAAGGTCATGTGAGGATGTCAGAAAGTCATAGTACTGGGTTGTGAATCATTGTGTGTTGAATGAGTCTGCAAGCTGTCTGAATACAGCCAGCAAGGTGAGAATTGTTTGCTCAGAAGCTGTCAATGAAGAGTGTTTAATATTCATTTATTGGTGATTTCTTCCATAAATACGTTATACGTTCATGCGTTTTGATAATTATAATATTCATGTAAGTTGCTACTTTTAGGGCAGAAACATCCATGTCACAAGTGTTATAAAATAGAAACCTCCCTAAACCAGAGTTTTTTTGTGTCCTGATCATTTCCGGCTTAGACAGATTTTACTGAAGCTCTATTTGAGGACAATATCTTTTCCGTAAATGGATTTGTTTTCAGCTCTTGTTTGTTATATTGAAATAATAATTGAAAATATGAACATTTGTGAGAGCTACATCTTGGGACATAGGTCTTCTTTGCAGCCAGTTTTAGAAATAATTATCATATTCTCTTACCTCATTCTACTATTACTCCAGGATACCCTAATTCTATTTAATATTGTAGCTTTTCATATAAGTTGTTTTGTTGGGCTTCAAAAGTTAATATTTTTTCTGATTTTAAATGTAGGTTGTGTGTGCAACCATTGCATTTGGCATGGGCATTGACAAGCCTGATGTACGATATGTAATTCATCTCTCCATGCCAAAATCTGTGGAAGGCCTTTACCAAGAATCTGGTCGAGCCGGTAGAGATGGCAAGCCTGCCAGATGTATTCTATTCTACAATTACTCGGACTCGTATAGACTTCGACGTTTAATTGAAAGTAAGATAAATGAAATAATTTCAAGCTATTAAATTTAAACATAGAAAACTATGTGAATTTATTTTTTAAGGAGGTGCTGCAGACTCAGGTCATCGTGGAAGAGCATCATCATCTAATGGTTCTGATGTTTTACTCACACATCTAGAAAATTTAGCTCGAATCGTAGCATATTGTGAGAACAACACGGAATGTAGAAGAGTGCAACAACTAAGTTATTTTGGAGAAATATATAATAAAAAAGAATGTCTCAAACAACAAAATACCATTTGTGACAATTGTCTGCGTTCCGATGATTTCCATGAAACTGACTATACAAAAGAAGGGCAAGAAATTGTACGTTGCCTTAGTCAGCTTATTAGTGGCGGACGAGGCTGGAGTGATCGCAATATTACCATTCTCTACCTAGCTGATATTATCAAAGGCAGTCAAGCAAGCAAAATAAAAACGGCAGGTAAAATTATTTGTTTTCTATGTAGTATATCAAATAACTGAAAACTAAAGTAATAATATTATGAAAAATGTAATTTGGGAAGGAAATGAAAAAGTCCTCTCTCAATCCAAACTATTTCACTGTGGGAGAGTATGTCCCATCCTTTCTCCCCTCATAATTGGCATAAAAGAGAACAGGCCTTTGGCCTGAAAAGGAAACAAATAGGCTTGTTAAAGAAAATGAAAAAGTTAGGGAATTATGAGTCATTTGAATCATTTTGAAAACCTTTATAAACGACTGTTAACTACTATTTACTTTTTTTGTTTGACTTTGTCTCTGGGGCAAGAATTGGATGGTCAGTGAAATAGTAACATTTTCTGATGAACGTAAGGATAGCTGTTATTTTGATATAGTTAAAATTTCTTTTACCTCATACAGGGCTCTCAGTGACTCCCTTCTCTCACATTTTTTGGACTTTTCTGACAACCCTCACTTCTGCCAAAATTCACAAATTCACTTTCTTACAAAAAATGAAATAATTAATTAAGTTTTAACGAGTAGAGTTATAGAGCAGAGTATTAAAGAGTTGAATAATTTGCCAATAACTAAGGTAGATACACTGAGAAAAAACATCAATGCAGACTCAGACTCGGGGACGATCAATGAAGAAACTATGAATAACATTTCGAAAGAAAGACTGGACATCCAAACAAACACATGAACTTGGAAAGTGGGAGGGGAGTAACAAAAGACCATTGTAAGAAAGTGTAACTGTTTAACAAAGAGAGTTAAACGAAGGCACTGACAGGGGAATATGTATGTACTGAGGTGTCTGGGAGATGCATTGTAGAAGCAGAATAATTTTTGAACTTTTGCTATTTCCAAAAATTTAGAGGTCAAATAAAATGAGACCTGTTTTTAAAATGTCCTTGGCTCTATCTGAGGGAAAATTTTGTTCCTTTTTTGAGCAAATTTTGAAGTTGTTCTGTACTTTGTGTCAAAAGTACCCCTCAAAATCAAAATATCCTATTGAAACTCACAGGGCCTCAGGTCTCGTAGGGCAAGATCAGCCAGATCAATGAAGGAATATCAATTTTAGAGAAAATTGTCTAAGTGATGCAGATGCTAGTGTTGAGCACAGAGGGAGAGACATGATTTGCCATCATCCAATTTTTTTGTTCAAGAGAGACACAAAACATGGATTCTGGCTACATAAGGTGTTAGAGGAAGTAATTTACTATAAGTAACAACTTGATATATTTACTTTTACAATATAAGGCACAATGCAATTTTTTTCTCTGAAAAATTGCTCTTTTTTTATTCAACATTTCAATACATCCTCTATTCCACTTAATTAAAATGTGAGAAAGTAAAAATCTACTTGTCAAGGTCAAGGGGTGAGGTCTTCCCACTACCAGCAGTTGTCCCACATTAATAGAAATCATGAAATTTTTGTGTAGCTCTTTCTCTATCACACTCGTATCTGTTCCTGTTTTGCTCCCCTCCTATCAAGAAGCACCAAATTTAAATTTCAATCAACACTGGTGTCAGTTTGGCGAGTGTCTTCATTGAAAGGATCTCTTGGTTGATTTCTTCCTTTTTTTCAAAGGAAAAAAAAGTAGAATAATTGTAACTGAATATAAAATGAAGTGGATAGTTTACATCCCACTAATTTCTAGTTTTTACGATTTTTCTGCAGAGGCTACAACTTATTTGACTGATTTCCTTTTGAGTTTTACAATTTATTATTGGTTTATACTATTATTTTTTAGATATATTCACATTCCTTTAACAGTTATTCAATGAACAATGGTGAGATTATGTAATTTTCATTTAAAATTTGGAGACTGCTGAGTATGAAGGAACTACTTGGACATTCTTAGGTTTGTTCTAATAGAATATTGGTTTGGCTTTCTCTGGCTATATGAACAGTTAAATATCTCAAGTTTTTAATTACAATATGATTTTGATTATCCATATTTTATTTGTTCAATATACTGCTATCACTTTCAGAAATTACAAGTGATTTATGTAGTAAAGTTTTAAGAAACATGTGGGTAGAATTCAGTGCCAAAATAGTCATAATACTAATAACTCCATTTCAGAAAAATGTAAGGATTGCTTTTTTTGAAACTAGCTCTTCATTTATGAATATTTAATTACATTGTTTTTAATAATAATTTAAAATGCTTTTTTCTAATTCTTTGGAATTCATGCTGAAAATAATTAGAATTTTCATTATTATAAAAACTATTTTCTTTGTCAATTAGTAATTTATATTATTTTCCCAAATGACTACCTACTATTTTCGGGAAACTAATCTCACTATTTTACCATTTGTAACTTCATCTCATCCTGTAAGTAATTCAGTAATACTCAAAACAGATGTACAATTTTTAATTTTTATAGAAAATAGGAAAGTTATTCTCAATATGGGTTGGTTTTTTTGAACTTTCAACTTGGTTGTAATTAAAATTCTGGGGTGAAATTGAAGAAATATTGACTATGTCAAAGACACATCCACCCTGGTATGATATTCACATGTATATTCTTTCATATAGATTTGCATTATTTAGTTTTTTAATCTGGTTAATAAATAGTGGTTTCTTTCATGATTTTTTTTTCTTTTTCTTTAGAACTAATCTCTTGAATTATGTTGCAGGGCATGACTCGCTTCCATTGCATGGAATGGGTAAATCATGGCCTCGTGAAGATGTCACAAATTTAATTCGACAGTTAGTTTTGAAAGGATATTTATGCGAGGAACTGGTCATTACAAAAGCAGACATGGCAGCTGCTTATTTAAGAATAGGCCCAAAAGCAAAGTACCTCCTGGAAAACAAGCACAAAGTAAGTCAAATTTCAACCCTTTATACTTGTTTATTTTTATTAAATTGTAACAAAGAATATAAATTTGTCATCGATAATTCTTGATTTATTGCAAATATCCATATAATAAACATTACTAGTGACTGTTACGCAGTCTGTTGGTATACATTGTTCAAGGTTTTGTTGGCTAGCACTGTATCCTCTACTTAACCCCAATCCCTTGTTGGCTTTGTTATTTCCACATGGATCTCTATCTGCAGAAGTATTGCTGATAGTTATTTTTCTTGACACACTCACAGAATCATGAGCTTAAGCAAAATTTTCATTTAAGGTTATTGTTGCAATTTCTGTCACCAGAACATCATTCTCAAAGAGATAGTATGTCATGCACCTGGTGGATTTATCAATTGACCTAAAAGGTATTCGAAATATATTAAAATTATCTAGTCTTTCATTTCTAATGGCAAACACCCAGATTAACCCTTATGAAGTCCTCGAAGCGGTCTCCATGTTTGGGCCCTAAAAATACAATTCAGTCCATTATTCAATCATGATTTTTGCTTAGGGATGGAACAAATTTAAATTTAATTTTGTCAAGAAAGTGATGCCAAACAAGGTTTGTTAAAAAATATGTTGATACGACTTTCACTTTTTGAGAAAATTTTATGAAGTACATAACAATACAAATGTTTGGTCTTGGTAGTAAAAGATAACCCACACAAATGAACGGCACTAGTATTTTTCATTTTCTGTTTTTAGACATAAATCATAGGAAACAAGATCTAAACTACTATATGCACACTTTTTCTTGATACTGCGCAATGGTTCTGGGGGAGGCAGGTTCTGTCTGTGGCAGTGCTACCATCATCATCGATGGGAAACCAAGTGTACTAGCGTGTCTTGGACTAGATAGCAATGAGAAGCAAAACAAGTTTTTTTTAAATTTTGCAGATATAATTGATAATTGTAGAAATTGATGGGTAATAAGGAGCACTGTCTGTAGAGGTCATTAGGAAGAAAGTGAAAACTGAGAAGCCTACATTCTTCAGGGCATCTCTGCAAACTGAGCCGTGATGTTCCGGGTGGAACTCATATTTTCTAATGAGCTGTGCTGTAATGGGCTATGTAAGAACTAGGGGAGCTAGAGGATCAAAAATACATTCGTGCATAATAAAGAATCTTTATTGAGAACCATAACAGGTCATTACAAAAAAAAAAGGATTTCTATTTTATTAACATTAATGTGAATGTTCCAATCTCTGTATTACTTAGTTGACCTTTCTGAATAATATGAATTAATAACAAAGAATTTGTTTTCAAAATAGCGATTAGAATGAATTCATTTCAGAAGATAGACGAAGTGCGAAATTAATTACTTCAATGGTAGAGGAAGTAACTTTCCACCTCATGTTTTTATAATGCTGACATCGTGGCAAATATAGGTTGAATTTTAGGAGCTCTTTTTACGTTCATTTGCACCATACCAATGATAACTTTTCTTCCCCTGGGAAGCTCCAATTGTCAATGTGTTTTTTTACATCATTTGAGCTAGTTACATACAATTATAATCAACATTGCCTTCATCATTAAAATAATTAGTCTAATACAGATTGATTTCAAGTTTTATATAAGATATGAATATCAATCTCTAGTTTTTTGAATTTACCAGCAAAATGCCACCCTGTAATTCCCATGTCCATGCTCTCTTACAAATGTTTCACTTGACTTCAGATGAGTACAACTCAGTGCATTAACACTTCGCTTCAAGAAACCAGATATAATTATTTTTGTTTGTAACCATACTGAGATTTTCTTATCTTCAATAACCTGTTCTTATTTGGCTTCCCAAGAAAAGTGCTTAGTTTAGGAACCTTTTGTAAAGCCTTTTTCAACAGTCACCGATATTGTCTTGGGAACCCACTTCGTTGAATTATTGGGGCTGCATGTCTAATATTTTTCTATTAGACTTGTCATGATAGCCCAGTACAATTTTCACAATCTGCCTATTCCAAAAAATAGTATTACTTACTCCAAAATCTTGTGTAAACACATTTAATTGCTTCAAGGCACCAATTACTGCTTCGCTGCTACTGACTTCAAAAACACTATCACAGCAATCCACTTGAGCAGTTTGGGCACACTCAGAGAGAAGGTAGTGAGTTTCTCCGTGATGGGCCATTGACCGATGAATTAGCGTTCAGTGTCTCAAATCTTGCCAGTGATAATGTGTCAATAACACTGATCCAGAAAGGAAAATGGGTCTACGATTGAAGGCCGGCAGTGCAAATTTCAGAGTGCTTGTTTGCAATCGGAATTCTTTTTCTTGTGAGCAGGGAGAGAAAGTTAGGACAACTTTTGTTCCAAGAAATTCAATGAATTTGTTACACAGAACTGCCTGATGCCAAACTTTAGGTGCAAACATAAGGGCGAATGCGATTTGCAAGAGTAAGCGCATGTTGGTGAATCAGTGACGACCAACAAACACAATATACGACAGTCTGATTGTTGATACATCATACTCAGGCCCTGGGTGATAGTTCTCTTAAGAAGAAAAGTTTCTATTAATATAACTGCTTACGTCAAGGATTCCTGGGTATGAGAACATTGAGTCTCTACTTTTTTGAGCACGTTCTTGATGCTTGGTATTTTTGTGGTCCGCAGCTGCATATGACAAAAGAGAAAAAGAGAATATGCAACATTTGACTGCCTTTCCCACTTCTTTTCCCTCCCTTTCTATCGGTTTTTCTGTCTCTCTGTTTTTGTGGCATTTATGGGAGCTCATTTTCTGCTGATGCCCCCAGAGTGGACACTGTGTCCGTAGTTAATCCTGGCCTGCAAACACTTACTTCACAAAAACAGTAGAATCTCTAATATTCATATTCCTTGATATCTTAACGTTTTGTCATTCCCTGTCACTTTCTGTTTACACATCCACGTTAGAGCACAGTAGTGAAACATGTTATCAGTCAATTTTGGCCGTAGAAACCTCTAATGTTTCTGTTATTCTAATTCTTCTGGATAACTTGAAAGATAATGCATTCAAATTATTTGAGAACCTGAATTTTTTTATTTTTCATCTTTGGATTTGAGATATTCCTTTACTTACTAATATGTATGCAATAAATGTACTACATACAATAATAAATTGAAGGGTGTAGGCAGAAAGAATATAAGTCACTCCAGCCACAGGAAACCTCCTGCTATTCGTAAATGTCAATATCTCAGTTGTGGTGAAAGTGGCTTCCCTTCATATGCCTTAAGCCCTCACATGAATGAAATTTGAACCATGTATTTCATTTTTATAAACCTTTGAAATATCGTATTTCTCCCATCTTTCACGTACAATTACTAGACCTTTCCACAAGAAATATTGCTCACTCAGTATACTTCTCTGGACCTCAGTTTTGATTAGAGAATGCTGCTCCACCATTGTACAAATATTTTGGCAGCATTTTATAATCTATCCTGTCAATATTACTTCTTGTTAAAGTTTTGTGGTTTCATCCACTTTTGGCAATTGTCCAAGCAATTTACTTTCAAAGTGTCAACTTACACAAATAATCTTTCTCATTTATCTCTTGCAAAATCAGATGTTAAAAGTAGTGCCCTCCTTTGTTAGCCTGATAATAAAGAACTGTGATAGTTTGGGGGAGTGTTTTTGGTGTTTTCCTATGTACTCGATGACTTATCACTAGGTGACAGATTTTAATGAGATGTCATTTTGTTTCTTTTCACTTTAGAACAATGCCGTTTAGTATACAAATTCATTTTATGTTATGATGAAATAAAATGACCCATTTTTATGTCTTTTTTAAAAAACTTTTTGACAATTTCGGCCAATAAGTCATTTTTTACCTTTTTATGTTATTTTTACTGTATTTTTGGCTGATTACATAGATTTTAATATTTTAATAATACTTGCTTCATACAATATTTACAAGGTGCAAAAAATGTTCACCACAGAATTCCTGAGTAGCCTATTCGATTTCTTCGCTCATATATTGTAATGGCTGACGTTGTGAGTACTTTGCAATCTACGGTTCTTGTGACTTTTATCGGTGCCATTGTCAGTTTGGCTGATTTCGCGATAAATAAAGGCAGAGATTTTCATTTAAAGAATAGGTCAAACTCAAAGTCTTGCAAGCTGAGTTCACTTGAACAAAAGGAAGAAGTCTCAGTTACATCAGTAACATATCCAACAGTTTGAGTTATTCATCTGAAATGGTTTTGATCAAATTTTTTACATAATTTTTCTGTTTTTAGAGCATTTTTAAAGAATTTTAAGACGTTTTATTGATCACTTTTGGCAATGTTTTACATCTTCAAAATTCTCCTCCTACTTATCACTAATGTCTCAGAACAGTATTAATCTTTTCGGTGTCTACACAAAAAAAAAACCTACTTTACCGATTTTCATGAATACGAATTTTATAAGAATTAATTTATTTCCAGTTTCATAATTTCAGTTCAAAATAACTAATAATATAATTTCTTATGTTGTATTTAATAGTTTTTCGGATTCCTATTAATATGCTAGTTTGCCAGAAAGAAATAATAATTATTAGATCAGAAGAAAGAACACTGATAAGAGGATGATCTCTTTGAATCTAGAACTTGTGCTGCCACAAACCCTGTCAAAAAGATAGACTGTTGAATTATGATAATTTGCCATAGATGTACTCTTCTTTTCTTTCTCATCATTCAAGGAAAGGTGTGTTTTTGATTTTGTTTAAATATTCATTGAATGTTTGTGGCTTTTCAGATTAAATTGTTCACCCGGAGGAAAATGTTGGATATCAATTCTGCTGGGAAGAGTGCACCTGTTTCTGAAAATCCATTTACAGAGAGGTTGCAAAGTATTCAAGAGAAATGTTATGCAGATCTAATGGATGTGTGCCATGGGCTTGCTGCATCACTCGGTGTGGGTCCAAGTTCAGTCATGAATGTTGAGGTATATTTTGAGTTTAATTACATATTTAGATTTAAGTACCATGGAGCATTTGTAAAGCTCTCATTAGGTCACAGAATATGCTGTGATTAGTTGAAGCACCAAAATTCTTGAACTTCTTGCTCAATTAGATCTGGTTGAATCAAATAAGTTATCACAAGCTATAGTTATAAGTTAACCAACCTTAAGTTAAACAATAAGTTATCATCAGCTTGACATGCACCAATCGGTCTGTTGATGCATAGCGAGGCAAAAGAGTGCTGAGAAATTGACATTCATAATTCAGAAGCTTTGTAGCATGATTAAAGAAGTTTTTATCATCATTTATTTGTATATGATTGATTATGATTTGGAGTATTAAGAAAAATGCAGTTCAAGACATTATTTGTGAATTGAGTTTTTTTTTTACACAGGCTGTCAAGGCAATGTCTGAAAGACTACCTGAAACTAGTGAAGAAATGCTGGACATTCCTCATGTAACAGTTGCTAACTTTGAGAAGTTTGGAAAGCCATTATTGGAAGTGACAATCCAATATGCTGTACAAAAATTAGGTGATTAATATATTTACTTGTTTAAATAAATAATTGTCATGCAATTAAAATGTACTTGTGTAATAATTATTTTTTTCCTCCAGTTGTTCTTTCAGAACAAGCAGAAGCAGAAAGCCAGAACAACACCCCTATTGATGGAGATGAAAGTGATGGTAACGAAGGAGATGTTTGTGTTGTGGCCAGTGGAAGTACTGGATCGTTTATACCTTCAAAATACCAGGGTGGGAAAAAACGGAAAAGAAGAGGCAACTCTCAAAGAGGTCGACCAGCTAAAAGAGGTCGCAGTAAAGCTGGGAGGAGTAGACAAAGGTGAAGAGTTTGGCTACTAACTTAACAATTTTTACAGTTTTGATTTCATTTTTTAATATGAGAGATCACTGAATTGATAGATTTGTTAGTCTTATTAATCTAAGATGTGACATTCTTTTCTAGAAACAATAATACATCATACAGAGGTCAAGGCTCTTCATATTCTAGTAGGGCCTCCTTTGGCAGTTGTAGTGCTTCTCAGAGTAATCAAGGATATAAACCAAGCAACACAGGAGCAACTAAAAAACCTGGTTTCCTCACTCTGTCAGCTCCAAATAAATTTCCTCCTTCTAAACGACCTAGTTTTTTACCCACACCCACAGTGGTGAAACTTTAGTTGTGTGACTGTAGGAAAACAAAGATCATTCTGTGCAGTTTTTTAATGTGTATCATATGTAAGTGATGCGACTTAGATAATGTAGAAAATTTCAGTTGAAATCAATATATTGAGATATGACCCCTTTCCCATTTTGTCTTCTATGTAGTGTTAATAAGAAGAGTACTGAGAATGCTTGTAAAGTTTATTTTCGAGGGGAAGAAGTAATCAACAAGAGCAAGTATATTGGTGATTCATGTTATAATTATTTGTATATTATTGTGTTAATGCGTATTATGGATATAATTTTGTAATGTGTGTACATATAAACATTATTGTACAATTTCTGTATTTGTGTGTTTTTTGGTACATATCTGTCAAGATTGGCAATGTCACAGAGAAATGAATGTTAAAAATTTGAAGTTCAACCAGAAGAAAAAAAAAATTTCATTTTCATCCATTCAACTCCTGTATTAAGGACATAGGTTACATAATTTTTTCCTTGACATGAAGTTTACTTCATATTGCTGTCCTATTAATATATCTTCATATGCAACCCAACAGAGGAATGAAAAGGTAATTTAAATGGCTGTCAGTCGTTAATAACTATAACAATGCCTATTTGTTTAAAATAGTTATCAAGCAAGGTAAAGTGAAACTAGTGGGCAGCCGCGATATAGGATGGCTGGAAAAGATATTCTCTGACAAGCCAGAGTCCCAAAAAGTATTCACTTTTCTGCGTGCTCTAGTGCCTAAACCATTTTTCAGAAATTTAAAGATAAAGTGGTGCAGTTTGTAGGAAATTTTATCTACTTTAATTTTTTAAATAACCATTGTTTTGAAGATATAAGCGAAAAACTAACTAGTGCCACTGAATAGTTCAGATTTCCTTGTATTAGTGTTCAATTTTCTTTGGTCTGGGTTAGTTATTTTTCACATACTCTTACCAGCTGCCGTCTATCTCCTCCCAAAGTACATTTTGTTTGTAATTTTCTCAATTTTTCTGTTTTCTAATAGTAAAATGAAATATCACTTTCAGAATATTGAAAAAGAACTTTAATTCACAAATGCAATAGTGTTTTTCAAATTGCCGAAAATATGCATATTAAAGGAGTGAGATATATGTCAAAAAGATTACATTTGAGTACTTTTTCAAAAAAAGCATTATACAGCAAAATGAATTTTATCCCATCTCAAAGAGGGCAATTAGCAATCCAAGAACAGTTTGAAGAAAAAAATGTGGAATTTTGAGCTCATTTTCACAGAAAACTTGAGGTTTTGAGAACCTTTATAGGACATCATTTGAAGCACATGTACTCATAAATATAATGATCTTAAGATATCATTAATATAAATATTAATGACTTGAGAGAAGTCAAAAATATACATTTTTGTATTTTTTGAAAAAACAAAAGAATAAAGCAAAATGATGTTTATATCATCTGAGAGTATGTTTAGCACTATCCCCACCAAAAGTTAAAAGAAAGAATTTGGAGCCGTTATTGAGAAAATCTTGATTTTTGCTATTTTTTAAAATTGCGCATATTACACAATATTGCACTAAAATTACTAAATTTTCAAAAAAAAAAATGTACCAGACTTTATCTTATTGCTCACTGAAAAAGCAAAAAGTTTGGGGGGGGGGATGGCATACTATTATATACGCGAGCATTTTTTTTAGGAAGACACACTTAAGTTAGAATGTTAAAACTTCAGAGCATCAAGCTTAAGCTTTACGTTCTGATGAATAACACAAATATTAAGAGTGTCATTTTAGTGTTTATTGCATTTTGAGTTTTTTCGCGTTTTGAGTGTCTACCGAATTTTAGTGGACTTTGCACATGTTTTTCGCAGTAATGTGTAATTTGCAGTACAGCGTGTTTTGCAGTTTAGTGTGTCTCGAAATTTACTGTTTTGCAGTTTTGTGTTTTTTGCAGTTAAGTGAGTTTAGCAGTTTAGTGTATTAAGCAGTTTACTATATTGAGCAGTTTTGTGTATTAAGCAGTTTACTGCTGAATAAATAAAAAAGTAAATATATATAAAATGCGGAATATTCTATTATGCTGAATACACTAAAATGCTGACATCATAAAATGCCAACACAACTGCTAATAATTACACTGCTAAATACACTAAACTGCTCAATACACCAAACTACTGTATACACTAAAATGCTGAATAAACTTAACTGCTAAATACACTAAACGGCATAATACACTAATTAGCTAAATACACTAAACTGCTTAATACACAAAATGCGGAAAACACTACAAATCAAAAACACTAAAAAGAAAAATACTAAACTTTCATTGCGAAAAAAAACAAAAATCTGAAGAACACAATAATGTGAAAGAAACTAAAATGCAAAATATAATAAAGTGGAAAATACATTAACGTGTGAAATAAACTGCAGTGCGGATGACACTAAAAAGCGAATAACCGTAATGTGCAATAAATACTAAACTGCAAAAAACACTGAATTTCGAAAACACCTAAATGCGAAAAACATTAAAAAACGAAATACGACAAAATACGAAATACACTAAAATGCGAAATACACTATTTCGCAAAATACAGTAAAGTGCGAAGTACACTAACAGGCGAAATACACTAATGTGGAAAATACACAAAAGTTCAAATTACATTTAACTGTAAAATGCACCAATTTTAACAATACACTGAACTCCTATATACACTAAATTGCTGATTACACTAAGCTGCTGAATACACTACTGCCGAAAAAACTAAAATGCTGGGTATATGAAGGGCTAAATTCACTATAATGCTAAATACACTAAACTGCTGAATACATAAATTGCTAAATACTGCTGTACAGACAAAAATTCTGAAAACACTAAAATGCTGAATACACTTAATTGTTAAGTACATTAAAATGCTAGATACACTAAACTGCTAAATACACTAAATTGCTTAACACAACTGCTAAATACACTTAACTGCTGAATAATTTTAAGTGCTGATAACACTAAGGTGCTAAATACACTTAACTACTGAATACAGTAAAATGCTGAATACACTTAAATGCTGAAAACACTAAATTGCTGAATACACTAAAATGCTAAATACATTAAACTGCTAAACACGCTTAACTGCTAAATACACAATAGTGCTCAATACATTAAACTGCTCAAAGCACTCAATACACTGAACTGCACATTACATTAAACTGGTAAATACATTATAGTTCTTAATACACTAAACAGCTCAAACATACTAATTGCTCAAAACACAAAACTGCTCAATACACTAAACTGCTCAAAGCACTTATCTGCTCAATAATGCCGATATCTGCTCCGATGTCAAACACGGAAATTACTCAAATCTTCCATGTTCTTTTTTCTGAAATTGAAAATTTGAGAGCAAAAAATTTCAATACTGTATTTCGTCAGTTCTGACATGAGTTCTGGGTAGTGCAGAAGGATTTCCAAAGAAAGTTCTATTACGTTGTTTTCGTCTGACGTGAAACAGGATTTATTCAATATTTTCATGTTCGTTTTTATGCAGTTAATAATTTGAAAGCAAACAATTTTAAAATTTCATTTCATTAATCCTGAATATATGTGTTTTCCCTGTTTTGGAGTCTGAAAACGCGTTTGATGATACTTCCGATGGCAAATATTGTATCTGTTATTGTTCTATTTTGAACGAGTACTAACAAACAAAATTCTATTTTTTTTTCTAAAATAGTAGTAATTCACACCACATTCAAGAATTCGTCTGTTAGAAGGAACATTTTCACGTGTGAACGATAGAGAGACGAGCATGATTCAATTTCTGCCCATTTCAATTTTGCATCAATGGCAACTAAAAAATGATGTCCTTGGTATGGTCCTGCGTAATCGATGTGAATACGCTGCCAATTTTCTTCTGGTTCTTGCCATGGGTGTAGAGGAGCTTTTGTTGGACAGTTTTTCACTTTTGCACATTCAGAACATGTTCGATATTGTCTCTGTTCTTCCAGTATGCATACGGGCGTGCGAGTTGTTTCATTTTTGAAATTCCGATATGAGTTCGATGAAGTTCCTCCAAAACAGCAGCTTGTAGTTTTGATGTTACCACGACGCGTTGACCTCTAAAAAGTATGTCGTTGTCCATGGTAAATCCTACATCAGTTGTTTCGTCTTCTTGGAGGATGCCAGGAAGTTGATCATAACCTTGGTCTCTTTCTGAATTGATTCGAATGTGATTTTCTGAGTGTAAATTCGGTTGATGGTTTAGTCATGTAGAAAATGGACTTCTTCGTTGATAGCTGTTTCTGTGTGTGGTTTAAGTTCTTCATTCAGTGGTATCCGCGATAAACAGTCAGCATTGGTATTCTCAGATCCTCTTCTGAATATAACTTTATAATCGAATCCTGATAGAAAAGCTGCGAAACGTTGTAGACGGGCTGAAGTCATCCCTGGCAATTTTGCATGTTGATGGAAAATCCTAGATAGAGGTTGATTGTCTGTGACAAGTTGAAATTGATGTCCGAATAAATATCAAAAAAATCTGTCAGTTCCAAAAACAATAGCTAGATTTTCTCTATTCAGTTGAGAATAATTTTGTTCCGCTGGGGTTAGTGAGCGAGATACAAAAGCTATTGTCGTTTCCTGATCATTGATAATGTGTAATAAGACTGTTCCTATACCTGTGGGACTTGCATCACAAGCGAGTCGAACTTGCAATTCGGGATTGAATGGCATAACTACGCGATCGCTTTTGATTTCCCGTTTCAAGCGAATAAAAGCTGCCTCACATTCGGTTGTCCATTTGAAAATCGTATTTTCCTTCAGTAAATTCCGCAGTAATTGTTGAAGCGTTTGGAATAATTCTGCTATAATATATGACTAATCCTAAAAAGGATTTTGTTTCATCTTTTGATTTTGGTTTTGGCATTTGTGTGATGGAATTGATTTTTTCTGGTGACTTCGAAATTTTATTATATTCGATGACGTGTCCTAGAAACTCGATGCGTTGTTGAAAAAATGAGCTTTTCCAGCTATTCAAATGTAGATCATATTTCCTCAGCTGTTCAAGGCACAAGATCAAGTTAGTCTCACATTCATCTTTTGTTGATCCATGTACAATAATGTTGTCAAAATATTTTTTTTCAGTCTTCGGGATGTTTTTTCACAATTTGATCGATAATCCGATTAAATTCTGATGGCGCTGTGTTGATACCAAAGGTGAGGCGATTCATTCTGTAAGTCCCTCGATGTGTTGATATTGTTTGAATTTTACTCGATTGTTCATCCACTGGAATATGTAGATACGCTTTATACAGGTCTAATCGGCAAAAGTAGCGGGAATCATGGAGACTAATCAAAATTTCGTGGATTTTTCGAATGGGGTATTGTGCGTCCATAAGTTGCTCACTCACACCAACTTTGTAATCGACACACAGTCGAACTCCTCCATCATCTTTTAGAATGACCAGTGGTGATCTCCAGTCGCTGGTTTCAGTTTTTGTAATTATCCCTGCTTCTTCGAGTGAATCCAGTTCCTTCTCGACTCGACTGTACAGTGAATACGGAATTTCTCGTTCACGGTGAAAACTTGGTTTGGCTTTCTCTCGAAGTTTTCATGCCACATTGAAATTTGGTACGCGTCCAATCTTTTGTTTGAAAATGTCTGAAAATTGTGTCATAATTTCATTGTTTTTATCGATATTACTTACAGCGTTTGTTTCGGTTGATACTTGGCTTTGTTGATCAGTTCTTGTAAATTGATGTTTAATTTTCTGATCCAAACTCGGCCTAAAAGAGCGTCGTATTCTTCCGGAACAATGTAGATGGTTTTCCCGTTGAATTCGACGTTGACATTAATTTTACCATCTGGAACGAAGACATCATGCATGTATGATCCGAATCGCAGAGGTGTTGGCACAAGTGCGACATTAAATTTGAAATCGGTGAACATGTTTCGAGGCCAGTGGCGGCTCTGGGATTAGGCAACAGGGAGGGCACTCAAAGTTACAGGATCAAACAATGTTAGGCATTTGAAAAATTGTTATATTTGGATTGTTTAAGTCGCATAAGTAATATTTACAATCGAATTATCTCCCCGGAAGATAGGCTAAACACATGATCTATAAATTAAATGGAGTCTTCTGTTGTTACATTCTGTAAATCTATTACTAATTCTTCAAAATTAAATGAGTCTCGTAACAAAAGTCTTTATAATGAAAACATACAAAGTCCATTCAATCTCTCTTCCGATATGGTATTTCTTAAAAATGTCTATAATCTTTTCAAAGTGAAAACGCTCTCTCAGATTCTTTTATATAGCTCAGATCCAGCTCAGATTTCAGTTTGCTAGCTCACGAACGGAGAGTACTGTGAAACGCGATCAACCTGTTGTAGGGGGAAATCTTCTTGATATTGTTGGAACGTTTTACAATCAAAGAGAGAACACAAGGCTAAATTCCCCCTAAAATTACGATGCCCATTTACCCCTTTGAAATTTCCGTACCAAAGAACGATTGCCATTTCTATCAGATTGTAATTTTATTTATATCAGGCCGAGGTGGCCTAATTCTCTTCATGCACAGCCTTGTATCATAATCACATTGACTGTTTTCAGGTATTTTACAGAATTGGAAACCATTCTCAATCTCAATGCACAATACGAACTGGACGCAAAGATCGGAATACAGCATTCACATAGTTTGTCTACGGATCGGAAAGATGATGCCAATTGCACACTACTGCACTGAATGCTTGTGATAGGGGAGATCAGTTAAACAGAACACCAGCAGATAGCACTGTCCTGCACGTAAATCAAGCGAAAGGAATATTGTAAGTTTAAAAATCGATCAATAGATAGCGCCGGACAACGAGTTGCTACCTCCCCTGTCAGGCTGCTGGGCGGCGGCCGTCATAAGACGCCATTTGCCGAACCCATGTTGCCATTTCAACACTCATTGGCAGCGATTTCTATGTCTGTAAGTTCCGTAACAACACTGCGTTTAGGACACAAAGGCGAGTGTCCGCAGCCAATGAAAATCGTTCTACGGAACAAGAGCGGGAGTTTGAAAGCTAAAGAAGTGTTTGATTCGAAAACAACTCTACAGACACACAGAGGTTATTTTAGACAGCGCAAGGGGAGAAATACTGATCTCAGTAGGGGGGCAGTGTCCCTAGCGCCTCCCTGCCGCAGCCGCCACTGTTCGAGGCAACCAGCACTTGAATCAACTTCGAATTTGATTATTTTTTTTCAACTTTAACCTGGGCGTAATAGCGTTTCAAATTATCGTTTGGGGGTCGATTTTGGTAGATGTCGGCAATTTGAAATGATCCGTACTCTTTGGGTATCGTATCCAGTTGAATTAAATTAGCCGGTTCTTCCTGTACGGAATGAGCTTTGATTTGTGATATAATAAGGATCGGATACGTACCTTAGAAATATGACCGGTTTTCTTGCACTCAGAACATTTGAGAGTTGATTTATTAGTGCGACAGTCGTTTACAAGGTGATTATTTCTTCCGCACCTCATACATAGTCCATCGATGCCCAATTTAGCGTAGTCAATTCTTGATTCCCGTTTCCTCGAATAATCGATTGCGCGTTGGTCATGTTCATGTTTTGTGTGGTAATTTTTCTTCGAAATTTTGACTTTGTTTATATTAGCTGTTGCTGTCGATGCAAAGGTCCTTTGAGCGAGTTCCTTTGAGTTGATTTTTGAAGCTTCAAGGGTTATTGCTTTAGTCACAATATCTTCGAAAACTTTTCGTTTCCGATTGTAGCAATTGCTCCCTGAAGTTGATTTTATTACGATTCATTATTAGATTCAAGCATTGATACGAGCTACTCGATGCACCCACGATCACCACTTGTACAAATACGAACTGGGAAATATTGAATAATTTCTGTGTTTGAAAAGCGTATTAGAACTTTCTTTATAACTCTTTGTTCGCAACGAATAACTCTGGTCAGAACTGATGAAATATAACTTTGAAAAATTTTATCCCACATTTTTCACTTCAGAAAAACGATCATGGAAATATTCAATAAGTCCCATAGTGGACGTCGGACAAAAAAAGCGCAAGTGAACTTTCTTAGAACTCTTTGTTCGCTACCCAGAGATTTGTTGAGAACTGACGAAATACAATTTTAAAAGTATATTCTCCCACATTTTTGATTTAAAGAAATAATATGAAAAGTTTGAATAATTCCCGTCATCGTTGGTAGCGCCAATCGCTGCATGCCCGCTTTGTTGGCGAGCATGACGACTGAGACGTGTTGGTAAAAACAAAAATGCAGTATATTTTTATACACAAGATTTAAGAAATTGTCTCTAGGAAGGAAAATTTGCACGTGGGAACGATAGAGAATACAATCTCAGAAAATAGAATTTTATAGAGAAAAAATGTTTGGCTGAATTAACTGAAGTGGTGTTTTCCGCTTTTTTGTAGTCTAAAAACACGTTTTATGATACTTCCGACATCAAATAACAAAGTAAATAAATTATAATAATTTGTTTTTAAGCTATAGTAATACACACCAATCAAGAATTCGTCACGAGGAAGGAATATTTTCACCTGTGAACGATAGAGAATAAGGACTCAATTTATGGAATTTCCTAGGGGGGTAAATGGTCTGAATTTTCTGAAATTCAGAGTCTAAAAACGTGTTTTATGATGCTTTCGATGGCAAATAACTATTTCTGTGGATTCTTCTACTTTGGACGTGTACCAACTCTCAAAATTCTAATTATTTGATTTTAAGCAGTAGTAATACATTCAAGAATTCCTCTCTAGGAAGGAATATTTTTACGTGTGAACGATAGAGAAAAAGACCTCAAGACAATTTCCTAGGGAAAATATTTTTTCTGAACTTCTTGAAATGGTGTTTTTCGCTGTTTTGGAGTCTAAAAACGTTTCGATGGCCAATAACGGTTTCTGTGTAGTGTCCTATTTATGCCTCATATGATGATTAAAAAATAGTTTTCTAATATGGTGTTTGAGCAAAAGGGTAAAAAACGGAAATAATTTATGCTCCACACATACATTTGTTTGTTGCTTGGTCGCATAGAAGATTCTATCGTGAGGTACTCAGATATTTGAACCTGCCGCTGCCGTACACTGATCAATTGAAAAAGAAAAAGACACGCATTTAATGTATAGAGCTGCTACCCGAAACGTAAGAGAAACAGACACAAAAACATACATTTTCCCAACCCACCGCCAGTTATGTCCAGAAATCATTTCACGAATTATCTCAAGGCTTCAAGAGAATGGCATAAGTTTAGTTCTCTTTCAGAATTAGAAAACGAAGGCCAGAATGCACATTCATCTGCCAAAACTCTACGAGGCGTACTGAAGGTCATTGCGGGGATGATGTTCCACAGAGAATCGCGTAGAGGGTTTTGCAAAATCAGCCCCTATCAAAATACATTATTAGCGGAAGCATAATGTTCGTAACATCAGCACACAGGATTAGCCCTAAGCAATAGTAAGTAATTTGGTAGGTTGTTTTAAGTAAACTCATTAAATACCCACTGATTCCCAAAATATTTTTATTTGAGGAAAACTTCGTGGAGAGCTATTACATCTGACAGAGAGAAAACCTACAGATTAAATCGTGAATGACCATTTATCGGGCCATCGTCATCTAGAGCTGCCCAAAATGAAACTTGCAGAAGCATCAGCTTAAACTTCAAGTCTAGAAAAGCAAGGACGGTGTGAAAACTCTGGCGATTGAGTAACCGACGTCTCGATACTCTGCTGTCGAAATGAAGTAAGAACGACCCAGTGAGGATTCCATTATTATTTGAAACCAAGTGAGGGCCGAGTAATTCAATAATCAGATTAGAAGGGACTTAAACTATTTAAAAAATAATTCAGAATAATGAATCAATCAATCTTTCTTTCTTAAAGTGGAAATTAAATTCATGTAAGTTCTTATATTATAGTATCATTGTAAAGGTCAGATGAAAACATATGCAGTGAGAGCATAAGTAAAGTAAATGTTATCATGTAAGGCCTGTTTTTTTCAGTAAGATTTAATTTAAATGCTTTGTGTGTATATTCCGTTTGTAAATGGGACAGAATGAGTTGAAAGAGATTATTGTATATTTTGTTTAAAGTCTAAATCGTTTAATTTAAATGCTTGAGTGAATCTCATGAGTGCAGTGAAACCACAACCCTGAGAGTCCAGAAAGTTTTTTTTTCACTTACTTAAATATATGGTCAACTGTCCCACAGACTGAGCTAGCATATTGAAGGGTGAAATTACCCCTTACCCCGACGGTTGGTCATATTATATATGTATATATTATAACCAGCGGAGATGTTCTGGATGCGGGATTGCAAGGCCAATGATATACATACTCTTATAACACATTTAATTAACAATTAAGATTATGAAAATGAATATGAGCATGCACGTGAATAATTGCTTACATAGAAATTACATTATTTTTCTTTGGGTCTAAGTAGGAAGGTACAATTCCTGCCAAAAAATGACTTGCCGCCTCAGTGAAATTTCGTAAAAGGGGTTTCGTGAAAGATACGTAAACAGAGTAGCAGCCGACCTGGGGCAGGGCGCGGGAGGCTGGAGAGATTCCTACCCAAAGGAAGGGTCGCAGCTGCGCATAGCCAATCGGAAGGATGGGGGTCGCGTGCGCGTCGGAGGATTCCCGGCGCCTCCTGGAGGCGCATGAAAGAGTGGTTACTATTGGAAAGTATTGAAATTAATATTTCTTAATTATAATGTATTCGGTAACGCCACATTATGTTCTTACTGCTTTGTTCAATAACGGCAACACCCTGCAACCTCTGGGCGGCCGCCCTGGGCGCCGCAAGTAGCCGTGGCGAGCGAGGGCGTCTGTCAGATGATTCTCGCCGGCCGGTGGGCGTCACGCGTCGGCTCCCCGGTGTTTCCAACAGGCGGCGCCTTGCTCCTCCCGCTGACGGCCGTCCTCGATCGCGATTAACTTTAAATTTAAGTTTAAGAATACTTTCTGTCTCCCCCCAAAAACTAATAAGCTTTACATAAAGTGAAACATTAAATAGATACTAAAGAAAATTTAATGCATACCTGTTATCCAGAGTAGCGCGCAGGCATGGAGACGCGCCACACTTAAGATCGCCATGTAAGATCCCATCAACAACGCGGAATGTTTACAACCAAATATGAGGGAGTAAATCAGGGGTCTTTTTCGTGTTGGCTCACTTGACGCAAGACATGACGTATCAGGTGATAACGTAACAATTTAATGGAAAAAAATCATTTTAGATCAATGTCTACATCACAAATAAGAACTATCTCATTAACTGAGACTTATTATTTATGTTCTTTTATACTAGTTTTCTGATTGAAAACTTTGCCCAAATATTGAATACTATTCCCTAATTTGGAGATCCTCTTTCCAATCTAATGACATGATATAACCAATATTACTCCTGACATTTAAACCACACTTTAGCAATATACAATGTAAAACCCAAATGAAAATGTTTTAACAACCATGGATATTTACACCATGTCGAATTTAGCAGAATGGAGTAGGATAGTCCGTATGCTATACTGTCGTAATCATTTGTTACCTCTTTTTCACAAAAAGAAACATTTTCTATACATTACAATCTCGTCGGAGTTACCATTTCCCCTCAGCTATTTTGGTAGCGTTGGCACCGCTTCCCCCTAGCTCCGCCGCCCCTCGAAAAACCTTCCGGGTGTCTTCGGGCTCCATCTGAAGTGCGCTGCGCCGCTTGCTGCGTCTGGTCGTCGGGATTTTCACACGTGCAAACCACAAAACGCCCTCGGCGGATCGCTAATACTATGTCCTTCATGCGATCGTCTGGTGGGTACCCATAGTTCCTACAGTCATAATATCCGCTCATCCGTAAACAATTTTTAATTCCCACTATTTTTTCTCACTGTCCATCTGGAATTTGTCGCATATAATTATACTTCGTTCTTTACTACCAAACACAGTATTTTCACAGTTCGGCCAGCCGATTCCGCCCACGCCACCACGTTCGTCGCCTGCAGTTTAACGAAAATTTGCGAAATAACTGTCGTATTTGCCGGTCCGGATGGCCGAGAGTGCTAAGGCAGTAGTGCCGTAGCGATCTCGGACCGACGGGGTTCGAGTCCCGCTTCGGGAATGGATGTATTGTGTTCGTCGTCTCACCCCCTTTCATCATCAAATCGTGTCATCCTCACAGTTACCATACCGTTCCAAGCAATAGTGGTTGCTAATGTTCTAGAAGTTGATGCGAACTTAAATAACAAAAAACAAAAAAAACAACTATCGTATTTGGATAACTTTATTATATTTCAATTGCCACATGCGGCTTTAGAATCAGATAACTTGCTCTTCCTTTAGGGGATTATTTAACGCATTTTCAAAGAGTTCAATGTTAGCAATACGTGTAACTCACAAAAAAAAAATTCCACGTAAATTTCACGAATGTTTATTATAGGTAACATTACGAATGCTTTGGAAATTGCCTATAAATTCCCGACTCACGATGGTAGGAGGGGATTTATCAAGTGGATACGAAAGAATTCATTGGGTCAGAAAGATGTAATTCGTTATGTCATTAGTCAGAGTTCGAATAACCCAAGGCTCTAGAATAGTACATTTAAAAGGCCTGAGCCAATGTGAATGTCACAGGATCTGACGTCACAATCGATGGCTGAACATTTCTCGTTTTCGCGTTTTTTCAGCTTGTTAGCAATACAAACCCTCTTCATAGAAACAATGTAAATAGTTGTGATTTAAATTATATTGTCTGGTAGGGATATCTTATATGTGAATTTTATATGGCTAAATTGAGTACATTCAATTGAAATTCAAGGATACCTTTTGGTATTGTGGTTGTAATGTTTTGTTGCTTGCAGTTCGATATTTGGTTATACTATTACATCCTTATGTATACACTATACTATTATATATTTATACTATATACTATTATACATTTTTTTCAGTTAATACTTGCAAACTATCCTTAAAGGAAGGTATTTTGAAAATTAGGCGGGAGAGAGATATGAAAAAATGTCAAGAAAGTGAATTGTATTACTCGCGCAACTTTTCTTGAACGATGACCTTGATCCCCCTCCCTTGTGCAATAAACAGTTGAAGGCAAAAGCTCGCAGCGGGCACTGATGACAACCTTCCAAGCATTGAAACTTCGTTGGCGCGAAACAGAAGCTAGTCAAAGCCAGTTGCTTTCATAGTGCAGAACTCCTGTTCTGATTTAGTGTAAATATCGAAAGAAATGGTTGAGTCAAGTCCAGTTCCGTCATGGGAGTCACCTAAAACTCCCGAAAAAGTTAAGCACAAGATTCAGTTTTGACTTTCATTTCACACACGTTGGCATTACTTAAAATACTCTAGTGGCCGACTTTGTAACTAATACCACCATTCCACCCGAAATCGTCAATCCATCGTTCAAGAAAAGTTGCCCGAGTAATACCATGCTGTTGATCGAATTATGAGGAATTGACGGAACGCGTTTCAACTTTTAAATTTCCTGCTATGAGATAAGTGGGTGAAATAATAGATAGAAAATATTTAGTCCCAATAAATATTGTGTGTGAGGGTAAAACACTTGATCTTTAAATGTATTATCTACGAGAACAAGGCAGTGAGACGAGAGGGTGTTAAGATTTTTAGTTAACGAACGTATCCGACTATGGTGAAAGTGCATACCCTTCGGTCTTTGTGAGCAACCTCACAACTTGAAGACTCGCCAAGTGTTTCAGATAAAGATATCAAAAAATTTTGAAATTATGTTGCTGGAGCTTGAAAATCAAAGAACCTTACTGAAGGACTTTGTGTGAGAGACAGAGATCCAATTAATGGAAAACACAGTTGTAGACTAATGCTACCCACATTAATAGAAAATAGTACTTTGTGAATGTCAAACATTATATTAAATAATCACTATGTGATATCACTACAGTGATAAGTATAATGGTTTCAAGAATGTAAGACGTAAGGTCACAAAACTAAGTGCCAAATAGGAAGACATTATTAATTTTTCATGTGATTTGTGTATTTTGAATGATCTCATAAAGTTTTGCATAATCTGCTGGAGTACTTTCTAAATAAAATATTGCTTCCCATCCTTCTTCTTCTTACTTTTGAACAGCTTGAATTTTATTAACTTACTTATGAATATTTTACTGTTCCTTACAATAATATCAAATATACTAAATTGCTGAGAAATATCTGATAAATGCATTTCTACCTGCTGTACTACTAGCTTCCCTAATAACTTAAAATAGACACATTGAAAGAAACAGAGAGGGAAAAAATTAATAGAATTGTTGTCATGAAGGTACTTAATATCTTATAAGTATCAATGATGGTAGCAAAATTGCTTTATGAATTCTACAAAATTTTATATTATAAATAATGTAGTACGTACACAATTAAATCTTCTCAATATTACGTTGTCACGAAATGTGACGTCAATATCACGAAAATTGTGCAACATCGGAATGCCTTAACACAAATAGCTATAAAATAAATTCCTAGAGCGTGAAGAAGGCTTAATGTTTCCTCGTGTTATTTTCAAGAAGTTTCCATGCGATTTTAAGAACTAGACCTCTGTTTAAAACTGTAGAGAGTTCGCCTCTTGGACAGCTTACATTTCCCGCCAGCCAGCCTTCGTGGCGTCATAAGGCGCAGGAGCAGGCTACAGTTCAGCGCTGACAGCGGTGGTGAGAGGTTGTGACCGCAGCGCTACCTTGTCAGTTCAGTCGGCGTCAAGCTGAGCACTCAGTGAGTTGCGAGTGCTCGTGAAGTGACCAGTGTTTCCGAAAGTTATTCCGCATTTTTAACCATTAGTGAAAATAGATAATAGTGAATTACCGTGCTCTGACCTCGGACAGAGCATCAAAGAAGCGATGCAGGCCGTGAACAACAGTACGCCCGACGCCATGCAACATTCGATGGAGTACCAACAGCAGCTCATCATAGAGCAGCAACATCAGCAAATACAGGCGCAGCAGCATCAACTTCAGGAACAGCACCAACAACTGGTCCAATTGCAACAGCAACTTCAGGACCTACGAACGCAAGTACAAAACAGCCAACGCTCTAGTTGGCCGCCCTTGCAACATAGTGCACCTGCCCCAACACAACAAAGTGAGCGCAAAAGACAAAAAACTGAATCTGTTTCACGATATGCTATTCCTACAGCAAACAGGTTCGAAACATTAAATACCGATACAGATGAAGACGAACATATCAGTGCCGCGGAGACAGTGATAAAAATCCCCCCTATAATTATTCACAAAGCGGAAAATTTTCAACTGTTAATAAATGACATTAAAAGTGTTGTAAAAGAAGATTTTACAACAAAAATTGAAGCAGACAGAGTGAAAGTAAAACTAAATTCAATAGAAGATTTCAGAGATCTTCGTAAATTTTGCAACGAAAACAACATTGAATACCACACGTTTCGTGACCCATGCATAAAAACATTCTCAATTGTTATTAAGGATATTCACACACTATATAGTGAAATAGAAATCTTTCAAGAACTAGTTAAAAAATACCCTGTAATCAAAGTTACTCGCCTTCACGGAAAAGACAGAAAACCATTAACAACATGTGCTGTAGATTTAGAGGACAACAACAAGGGAAGGAGCATTCTAGCATTAGATAGATTTTTATATAGTGTTATTAGGGTATTTCCTAGAATCAATCAAAAATGACCAATTCAATGCAAGAACTGTCAGAGATTTGATCACACTCAGGCTAACTGTGGGCGCGCTCCGAGATGCGTTAGGTGTTTGGGTAACCACCATTATTCTAAATGCACGGAACCTAAAACAGAAACAAGTCGGAAATGCGTTAATTGTGGAAAAAATCACACGGCCAATTGGAAAGGATGCGAAGTATATCAGAAACTGCTTAAGAATCAAACAGAGCGGTATAATCAGAGACGACAGGCTTTTAATAACAGAGAATCCCACGAGATTAAATACCTTGACCGAAAACCAGTCCCTCAAAATCATCCACAACAAACAAACCCAACGCAACGACCTCCCATAAATCTCTGGTTTTCAAATCCTCAAAGACCTAATAACCAAGTCCCCCCGACATTGAACTCCAATCTCCCTCTACACCAAAAACAGGTAATAACTACAATCATCAACCAAGTAATAAACGCACTCATTCCACAAATACAAATATTAATACAATCAGCCCTCGATAATGGACGAAAATAAAAATCCAGAAACAAACATTCTCAACTGGAACGCGAACGGAATAAAAAGGCAAGAAAATCAATTACGACACTTTATAACAAGCCACAACATAAAAATAGCTTGTATTTCAGAAACCCACCTGTTACCTCAAATCAAGTTCTCAATACCAGGTTTTAATATCTATCGCAACGACCGTCTCTCAGCAACGGCCGCAGGAGGAGTGGCCATACTAGTGCACAAAGATATAAAACATACGTTAATCAATAGTCCTACGAGCAACGACCTAGAAACTATAGCAATAAAAACCAAAATAAATAACAAAGACACAACTATAATATCGGCGTATAAACCTCCTAATAAGCTATTCCCTAGAAAAATATATAATGAAATTTTTGGAAATAACGATAATATCATGCTAATAGGTGACCTTAATAGCAAACACTGCGATTGGGGATGGAACACAACAACCCCACAAGGGCAAAATTTACTAAATCTAGCTACCACTCTCAATTTAAGTATTATGGCTCCAATAGAACCCACCCATTACCCTTACAACAATAATATAATTCCTGACATATTAGATATCCTCATCACAAAAAAATATTGATTTTCCGCTATACCAAAAAGTAATTCCTGAACTAGATTCGGATCACAATCCAATAATCATATAATTTCATCCTCTCTATCTATCATCTTATTATAATCAGCAAAAAGGTAAAATTAACTGGTTTAAATTCAGGGAAATTTTAAAAATTAACTACAAACATCCGCAAAACATTCAATCTGAAAATGACTTAGATAATGAAGTTAAACGATTAGTCAGCAACATACAAGGATCCCTCACAAATTCTACCACATATCTCAAAATAACAAACCCAATAAATAAGCAACAAATCCCAATAAAAATCATAAACCTAATCAAAAGTAAACACAATTTAAGACGCTATTGGCAAATGACACGACGACCAGACTTAAAAAGAAAATTAAACAAACTGACGAGACTAGTTAAAACTAAACTAGACCAACATAGATATGCAAGCTTTCAGACTTTTCTAAAAGAAATTCACCCGTCATCTAGGCATATGTGGTCTACCATACATAGAATAAAAAGACAAAAACAAGAATTTCCACGAATAAAACTAGGTTCACAAGTGGCAAATTCTGATTTTGAGAAAACATCTCTTATAGCTGACTACCTGGAAAAGTCGTTCAACCCAAACCCAGTCGAAAACGATCACTTTAATAAACAAGTAGAGGAATTCAATCAGAAACCACTATATACAGCTCCAATCAATATAAAGTACATATCCCCATCAGAAATTAAACAAGAAATCAAAAAATCAAAAACTAAGAAATCAGCAGGATATGACTTTATTTCTAATAAAGTTCTAAAAGAACTAAATAACAATACGATAGCAGGCATTACAGCAATATTTAACGCAGCATTAAGATTAGGATACTTTCCCAACGATTGGGAAATTGCAACAGTGCTACCCTTCCGAAAGCCAGGAAAGAATCCAAAAGATCCAGCGAACTATAGACCAATAAGCCTACTCCCGTCATTGTCGAAACTATTAGAGAAACTGATACTAAAACGATTAATAAAATTCTTGACAAACACATATGTAATCCCAGACACGCAATTTGGATTTCGACCTAACCACTCCACAACACATCAAATATTACGGCTTACCGAATATATAGCGCAAGGATTCCATGCCAAACAACACACTATCGCAATATTCCTGGACATCACCAAAGCGTTTGACAAAATATGGCATCAAGGCCTTCTCTACAAATTAAGACAAATAGGCACTCCAGACTACTTATTCCAAATTATTAAAAGTTTCCTAAATCAAAGGATATTCCAAGTCAAAATTAACGATGCCATATCATCCTTACGCCAGATTTCAGCAGGGCTGCCCCAAGGGTCCCCATTATCACCGGTATTATTCAATGTATATATATCCGATTATCCACACCTAATAGATTCGCAAATAGCGCTTTACGCTGACGACACCGCACTTTTTTCCAAGCACGGGGACGTTATGACAGCTAGGAATAACTTACAAGACGACCTTGACATATTCAATAAATGGGCAAAAAATTGGAGAATTAAAATAAATCCAGATAAAACACAGGCGAAAATTTTTACCCTAAGACATCCCCACACCCCTCCGCAGTTAATTTTAAACAACGAAAATATTCCCTGGGCCGGAAATAATACAGCAGCGAAATATCTAGGAATGCAACTTGATACAAAATTAAACTGGAAAACACACATTTACACTACACGAACAAAAACACAAGCAAAACTTTCCCAACTTTACGCACTAATTAACAAAAAATCCTCCCTTAAAATAGAGACCGGAAAGTTAATTTACAAGTCAATAATTCGACCAACTATGACTTATGCATGCCCAATATGGGGAAATGCAGCAAAAACTAATTTAAACCTGTTGCAAACTATACAAAATAAAGCGCTAAGAATTATAATTAAAGCGCCATGGTTTATTTCGAACAAGCAAATCCACCACGAACTGCAAATTCCGACAATAAAAGAACACATTACCAAATTGTCCGAAGACTTTTTCACATCACTCCCCTCATCTCCCAGCACCTCCATTTTCAACCTTGGACGCACAGCAGAACCGAACTTACGAATCAACTCACGCTTCCCTAAAGACAGATTCAGACCACCATAAAATAGCAGAAAATGTGCCTCAAATAATATAACCTTCATCGAACAATCTTATCAACGATCATTCTCTGTACTCTCAATCTACTGCCGTAATAATTTAAATTAATAATAATAACAACCAAAAACATTTAACGCATCCGTCTAGGGCGCCCACAGTTAGGAAATAAACCAAAAGTTATATATGATTGTATTCACATCCCTGAAAAACATGTAAGTAGTGGGGAAACGCCGATTCTACGGCATCAGATAAGGACACGCCGATTCTACGGCATCAGATAAGACGGCCATGACGTCACACATCCTGTGTCGTAGAATCGGCCGTCTCTTATCAGGGGTTGATGACATCAGATGTAAACAAAAACAAAGGCCGGGCGCCAGGCTGCGGTTTTGCGGTCAGCATCCGGCGGCGGCGACGAGCCGACCTTCGCAAGGCCGCCGGCGACACCTAACCGCAAGCATGCCGCGTGCTTGCGGTGAGCATCCGGTGTCAACGTCCGTTGCGAGCGCAAGTCGCCGGCGGCGGCCTTGCGGTTAGGGATCGTCTCGTCGCCGCCGCCGCCAGCTGCGTGGAGGGCGTGACGTCACGGCTCCCAACAGCCAGCCTGCCTGCCTGCCTGCCTGCCTGCCTCCTCCTATGTACCAACCTCTGCAAACGAAAAACACTAAGGGATGCAAAACAACAAGAAAAAAAGGGAGCGGGGAGAGGAGAGGATTTATTATTATTTTTTCCCCTGCACGGTGGTGACAAGAGGGTGGGAAAAATAATAAATAATAAATGACAAGACGAACACCAGTGAGTAGGGTAGAACAAGCATGTATTGAACATGAATATATACATTTTTTTAAAAAAATTATGTTACACTTAAGAATACATTTTCGTCATCAAGGTCACATACATACATTTAGTTATAATCTGTCTTTTCTTCGAAAACTGGGTCATATTGTCTGAAATCGGATAACAATTTTTGCACAACTTCACCGTTCGCGACGTCTTCCGCTGTCAGTCCGTGCTTATTCTTAATGGTAATGTCCGCACCAGCAGCGATGAGAAACAGCACGCACTTGAGATGACCATGTCGCGCGGCGAGATGGAGCGGCGTGTCTCCGAAAATATCTTGACTGTTGAAAACATTGCGAAGGACACGGCGGTCTTGAGCCATGTTGTTGTTGGTGTTGTCACTCGAGCTGCGATCGAGAGTGAACTGCGCGTCCTCGTTACACAATCTCTTCTTTTTCCTCCATCCAAGACCGCTTCCGTTTTGGTCGTTTATCTTGACCGGATGTGACGGTGGGTGACGGTGGGTCCGCCTCAGATGCTTCGACGGTTGGAGTGGGAAGAGTTTGAACATCTTTCCAGATGAATGACATTCGCCTCCGCAGACGGGTTTTTTCAGATGGATTGCGTTTTGAATGGTATCGAGACGGCGGCGAGTCTTGAAGATGAGAAATGAGATGATCCATGATGGGAAGAACTTCCGTATGCATGAATACGGCAATGTCATAAATAGTCTGTTCTTTTTCCTCATCGAAATGATACATCTGATGTGTGCGAAGTTCCTTTGCGATGTAGGCAGCATTCCATACTAAAGCGGAGATATCCCACAGCTTGGAGATTTTGTCTTTCTCACCTCTTCCATCAGACGCGAGGGCGGAGAGATCGTCTGCAGCCTTCGCGATGTTACTCCACATTTTGGCTGCGTCACCCTTCCATCCTCCGTTGTCGTCGTCGTCGAGAACATCTTCGTAGGCGAACCTCGCGGCGGTGATTTTCGCTTCACGTCTTGTCATGTCGCCGTGCGCTGACTGAATGGCGAGTTGCTGAGCGAGACATATCATTATCACCGTTACAAAGATAAGAATTGCGGTTCGTATCTGGGAGGAGTATTTTCGTCTGGAGAGGGAAGAGACTGAATAACTTGGCGGATGAGAACAACACGTTGCTGCAGAGCCGCCCTCTGTATTGGATCTTTAAAGAGACGGCTGAGAACTTCCATGATGCCGAGTATTTCCGCATGCATGAAAACGACAATGTCTCGAATAGTCTTTTCGCACTCAATGATTGTTTTTGCGGTCTGTTCGTCGTGAAGTCGCCGCGCAGTGATGGCAATGTTAGTCGCCATGTCGGCGATACCTTTCCACAGTGTCACGTTTTTCTCTTCAACTTCCGCTTCCTCGGAGGCGGCGACGACGAGGTCCACGGCAACGTTCTCGAGATTCTTCCACATCTTGCTTGCTTCGCTCGCCCATCCGCTGATGCCTCCGTCGTCGTCGCCAATCTTTTCGCAGACGGTTGTCGTGTGAGGTCTTGCCATGTTGACGGTTGATCTCTGAATGTTGCCGTCGACAGCGTCATGCCATGTCATTGCAAATGCTCGTCTACTACTACTACTATTAATAAATTTCTCCCCACCCTTCTGTCTTTCATTCATATGATAAGAACAATGCGAATGACTATAAATGGCCTAGTCTACAATTGAAATAATCATGAAAATAAAATGTAATAAAATATAAAATAAATAAATAAATAAAAATGTAAATAGATGACTCTAATTTGAAAATAAATAACCAAAGAAATAATATATACATTTGGGAAAATTGGAAAAATAAAAAAAAATCTAAACGAATGTCTACTCTACAACCCCGCCTGCAGGGACGAACGTGTACGCTGAAGGAGCGGACGGACGCGTACACAAGATGCGGAAATGACCCCAGGGTAAACTTGAAAATTTATCTAACCAATAGCGTTTGTCGTCTGCCACGCACAACGAACGCTTATTTTGGACAAAAGAGTAATTGTGATGATTTTTAGAGCGAATTAAGCACTGTTTATCGACTCTATTGCGGTCGTGAAATAAACAGTCAAGGTAATTTTTGAAAATATATTTTTTTACTACAGAGCGTTGCACGCCTTTTGCTTTAGAAACAGTGACCTGAGAGCGAGTCAGAAAGGAGTACATTTTTGGTCGTAAACCGACAAATTCAACCATGGAATCATTTCCGCATTCGTCCTTAAATAGTCCTAGTACTTTTTTATTGCGTGGTGTGATGCCGAAAGAATTATTTGGCGGAAAGCAAGAAGTGTCAAACCATTCTGAACACCGATTCATCTCAGCGTACACGTTCGTTGAAGAAGAGATAATGAATGAATCGGTGTCCATGTACAGAAGGTGAAGATCGCGAAGATGTTCTTTGCAATAATTATAAAAAAATTCATACATTCAAAATTTTGAAATTTCTAAAATACAAAAGCCTAAATATATGGGCTTCGCGAGCTTCACTTCTGTTTTTGTCAGTTCTATCGTCATGAGATCACCCTTGACGTGGTGGCTTCGCACGAAAGCGGGATTTGCGATAAGATTCCTGGCCCCACACTTCCCCGACCATTTATTAACAAGATAAATGCGTCGATGATTGCGTACGTCCTCCATGGATTTGCCGTAAACAGAATTATTCATAAGTTTAAAAAAGTTATCTTCGAAAGGGGAGGACGCACGCTGTCGCCGTGCATTGTTGAGGTCCATGTATGTGCCAAGCCAAGGACTTTGTTTAAACGAAAGAATGCGATGGATGTGGGTGAGTTGAACTCCCAACTCCATTGCCTGGATTAAATTTTGAATGTGAATGACATAGCGACGCTTGGGCAACAGCGTCGCCAATAATTTGGCTTGCCTGATTTTTGTATCGGGGGGCACACGTGACTCCGGACAAGGAGGCAAGTCGCTCAATCGATCGTGGATCTCGTCTGGATAGTCGAGGTCGACTTCGAGAACGTATCCGCGTTCGGTCTGGGCGGCCGCCTGCTTGATATTGAAAGTGCAAATTTCACTTTCAGGCAACCATTTAAAATCCCCTAAGGGTAGTGCATGTTTCATACTATGGCCGTATAGATTATTTACGTCCCAAAAGATAAGATAAGATTCCTTATCAGATGGTTTGAAGGAATCTCCCACGTGTGCGTGGTTGGCCTCGGCGTGGCGCCCAACGACCTGCACGAGACCTCCCCGAATGCCTTTTTCAAAAAAGAGAACCATATCAACATCCGTGAGAAGCTCAAGTTCGACGCCTGTTGTTTTGAGCATGGCGTCCCACGAGAGCCCGGGAGCGGTGTAGTAGAACGCCGGATCGAGACTGTACACCTCCAAACACAAATTTCTAAATGTTTCGAAAATGTCGGTGAGTAGCAAGACATCGATTTTCAAATACAAATCGGCGTACTCTCCTAAATTTAGAATGGAGAAAGCGTCCCACACGGCCTGCGCGTGAGCGTACTCCGCGTCCGAAATTGCTGTGTTAGTGAGGTGACTGAAAAAGGCCTCGCGGCGGGACAAAGTCGTTTCTTCCAACTTCGACATGCAATTTACATAGTCGTAGGGGAAGACACCATTCCTACGGGTCAGGGCAAAGAGCGCATCGTCGGGAAACGCTGCCCGAGTGAATTTCATATGTTCTGCCGAAAGAGATTGACTCAAGGAATCGAGTCCTGCACTTAAAAATTTAAAAGAATCTAAAAAGCGTAATTCCACTTTTCCAATGCGCTGCGAAACAGACACGAATCTCTCGTGATTGTGTGGAATGACGTTCAGGTTTTCATAGCTACTGTCTGCCCAGGCCTGTAGGAGAAAATGCCAATCGTACCCGCTTCCGTTATGCATGATGACCGGAATATGTTTGGGAGCCCGGAAGTTGACATTACAACCTTGATGAGCTGCTCCGCGAAATCGACCTGAGAAATGGTCGTGATCCCTAACACGAACAGAATTTGGAAGAAAAGGTCCTTTGCAAATGTGACAAGCGTCAGCATTTTCGGATGAAATTTCGTCTTCCTCCCGCATGAGGAGGGGAGCTGGATGATTCAAAAGGTTTTCATAATCCTTTGCAAGGCCTTCTAAATATTCTAGTAATTGGTTGGCGACGTCACGTCCGCGGTACACTAATCTTTGCGATCGAGATTCATCAAAATTGCAGACAACTTGAAGGCACATCGAAAAGGGCTCATGCATTTGATAAGCCCGAAGGTAGGATTGTCTTGGAGATGGCTCACATGAAGAGATAGGAACAGTGAGCGCTTCAAAATCAACGTACACCGCAATCGGACATCTCTGTTGTTTCTCGTAATTTTTGAATCGCATAAATTGTTCTTCCGGCGAAGAAGGTAATACCAGTCGTGCTGGCGCCACAGAACTACAGTCTATCATGTGAGCATTTAGTTTATTCTGTGATGTAAATAAATTTAGACACCGCTCACAAGCGAAAACCGCATGTCCATGCGCATTGTGTTGGTTACTCACCAACCTACTTAAATTTTTGATCCAAACATAATGAGTCATGCCCTTTGATGTATATAACAACATATTGAAATGATTCTCTTTTTTGTCTCTTGCGAAATGAACAGGACCTACAACATCCCACGTTTTATTTTCAGATTGCCAAGCGAGATTAAAAACATGAAAAGAATAATTTGAATTTTGCTTTTCGAAACGATTGATGTCGTGAACAGAGAGTGGCCAGGAGATGCCTCGCAAATCGAGTTGATTTTCTAGTTCATTGAAGATAAACTGATACGTACTGGTACGATCCAATCTAGACATCAAAGACCGACTATTTCCGTGGGCCTGTCGTCTGTGGGCGAGGCCACATGCGATGGCCCACAGGAAACATTTATCATCACGATTGCGAATATTAATCACCGCTTTACGACGAGCAATACTATCGGGAAGCGGAATATATGAAGATCCAGAATGCGAAATGGGTTCGAAAAGATGAATGTGAACGTGAAGAGCGACGATTTCATAGAGTGCTTTTCCGCTATCACGCTCTTGAAACTCATCGAATTTTGAATTTATAGGATCGACGATATGTTGGAAATAAAATTCAGTGATATTATCACTTTCAGTCACCACGGCTGCGCGAGCATTTAGAAAGATCGGTTGAATCTCGCCGATCATTTCATGTGTCATGGGGCGATCTCGTTCGATCATGAATCGACATTCTAATTAAGCAAAAATTTTGAAACAAGTATGTGAGGGGGAAAACAGTTCAAACATCTTCAGATGGAACGGAACTTGGCAACGATTAAGAAATGCGAGGGGATTGAGAATATTTCGCGTATTCGCGATAATACCACGCTGCACTCGACTATTTAAAGACTGTACTACATCCGCCCACCTAAGAGCATTTGCAATGCATGACACATGTTGTTGTTGTTGTTGTTGACGTTCTGAAGAAACAAACGAAATTGAAATGAATGAACGTCTATGAATGAAGAATGATTGATTGTTTTCGATGGACTGAAAATAAATAAAAATCTTACCGTCATTGGTCGTAGGTGGATTGTCACTCGCACGTTCCTGTCGTGGAGGTAGTGGCGGTGATGGTGATAATGACGCAGCATCAGCAGCAGCATCTGCCTCCTCACGGTAGCGTTTCAAACATACTTTTTTCATCGTGAAGGCAGCTGTGCACTCAGATACGACACATTGAAGAATGTCGAAATATTATCTAACACGTGTTGAAGTAATGATGGTATTGCGCAAACCACATGCACACCACCGCAACTCATTAGACAGCGACGCGTATTTTGAACAGAACGGAAATGATAACGAGTGGGTTTATTCCAGAAGAAACGTTACACCGCAAGAAGAGAGAGAGAGAGAGAGATTACCGACCACGACACGGGAGGAAACGATAATAAGCACGCGACGGTTATCGCGGTTGAAGTAAACAAACTTGGATGACCGCTGACCGCTGACCGCGGTCCGTTGACCGTTGGAAACGCTATCGCGTTCGTTAAGACATCGTATGTATAAAAGTGCTCTTCTCACAATAAAAATGAATAGTACGGTCGTATTGCTGTTGCTGCTGCTACTGTTGCTCTCCTTCCCAACGCTCTTCTAAAAGATGGCGACTATTCGGGAGCTTGAAGAAGGTGGTGCTGCTCCATCTGTCGCAATTGTAAAGAAGCGGAAGACCTCGTAAGTATTTGTTGTCTCTTTTTTGTTTTCATATAATGTTTTCATTTTTTTAGTTTTATATATTTTACTTTTTATTTTAATAGCGCGAACGAAGAGACAAAGCGTGAGCTTCTAGAGAGACGCATGATGGGCGCTGATGTGGTGACGATGGACCTGACGGGTCTGTTCGATGATGAGGAGGAGGAGGATACATTTTCTGAATTTCGTCTTGCATTATCAACCCAGTTTGTGAGCGATGAGGCAGCAGCAGCTGCTTCTACGCCATCATCGACAGCGGTGTGCGTGAGCCAAGCGACGGCTCCGCGCCTCATTCAAGATCCGTCATGTCCGGTCTTTATCTACACCCCCCAAAAGAGATGTAAGTAGAACGAATGACTAGTTTGAAGTATGTTTAAAAAAATGAATTGTTTGTATTTTTTAATTTTTATGTGTTTGTTTGATTAGTGACACCTGGGATGCTATAGCGCAGCGCGCAGAATCCAGTCAAACATTGGGACGACTTCCCGAAGGAGGTCGCTTTCGAGATCACGAGCGCGAAGAAAATAACATCAGAGAGATTTGGCAGTGAAAACTACGCAGTCGTGCTAACGATAAGTTTAGCACATTTCTGCCCAACAGGTATATTAGTATTATAACTGCATTCTTTGCAGCGTTCTTTTTAATTGTAAATATTTTAATAATTTTCTTCATTTATAGATTCACAAGCTTCATCAATGAAATGGGGGTGGACGAATTCTTAAAATCAAAACCGCATGCTCTTTATTTCGGAAAAAATCCTGCCAATAACGCTTATGTAATATTAATATTTCCATTAGAGCATTTGAAAAACAAAACAACCTGGAGGACCATTATGGACTATGGTCGAAAATACATTAATTTTTAAATAGTTTTTCAGAATTGTATAAGTATTATATAAGTATTTTTAATATAATGTAAATTGTATAAGTATCCTTTGAAAAATAAAAAAAAAGAATAAGAGATTATTATTTTTCTTGTCTTATTTCCTTTTCATTCTTCCTTCATTCTCCTCTCCATTGAAAAAATTAGAACTACTCCCATGAAATCATTAATCTATTGAATGAAATTTCAAATAGAATGCAATAAAATATATAATCAATTTAGTTGTTAACAAACATGAAGCATTTGCATTTTATTGAAATGATTGATTGAAAGTAATGAAAGTAATAATATTAAATTCATGAAGTTTTTTTTTATTTCTTTTATTCATAATGGACAACTCAAGTTTTAGGAATCCTATGTAGGTGGTGATAGGGTAAAGAATTTCAGCAATGTCTATTATTCTTATTTATTAAACACTATTACTAAATACAATGTAAAATAATTATGATATAATACTATAAAATATTTACTGCAAAATAATATATAAAATAATCACTATAAAATAATTAAAATTCTAAAATATATTCATCATCATCATCTTCTTCTTCTTCTTCTTCCATGGATAAATTAATTTCAGTATCCACTGAAATAAAACAAACAAACAAAATTTAGGAAAATAAATATTAACATTTTAAAAGAAGGAAAGAGATAGGTAGATAGATGATCATTGAAATGAACGATGAAGCATCTTTCAAAAGTACTCACTGGAGGAAAAGGAAGCTTGACGTTGACGGTGCGGGGTCGCGGGGTCCTCATCTTCTTCTTGCGGCGATGTGGCGCTGCGCACCATCCCCGCGTACGCTGCGCCCATGCCGTCCATGGCATGCACGTAGCAGCGTCCCGTCCGCCGCGCGTGCGCGTGCGGCGTCTCCTGGCGCGGAGTCGCCGACAGCGTCGTCGATGATGGTGGCGGTGGCGGTGGTGGTGTGCGTCGTGGGGCGGCGGCTGCGGCGGCGACGGCGGTGGCGGATGTTGTCGCCACCGATGGACCGCCGAAAGGCCGACGCAGAGGCGCTGACGACGGCAGGAGGGTGGGAGGCACGTACGGTGGTGCTGGTGTTGACGAATAAATCAACGTAACCGGCCCACCGACGGCATATGCGATCCGTTGTAACATAAACTGTAGGTACACGGACCGCAATTCCGGGTGGGCCGTTGTTGTTGCCGGCGGACGGCAGAACAACCAGTCCACCGCCGTTGCCCCCACAACGTCCACCAGCTGCGTCGACGCCCCGACACGCAACAGGAAGTTGAAAACGTCCGCTGCACCAAACATCACCGTCAGGTGCAGCGGCGTATTGCCGTGCCGGTCCTGCGTATCCATCCGCGCCCCACGCGCCAGCAACGCCATGACGATATTGAGGCGATTATGCTTTGCCGCTATATGAAGTGGTCGTTGCTGGTTGACGTCCTCCGCCTCGAGGTAATGTTCATACCTCGAGTCGTTGAGGACGTCAACGACGACATTGTATAAGCCATTTTTGATGGCGACCAAAAATGACAAAAATAATGTCATGTTCAAACAACGTACAAATTCAAACAACGTACACACGAGCAAAGCACACACGAGCTCACGTACGAGACGTAAGGACAACGCGTACAACTAGTTGTGAGACAACTGCGTGCGCAGATGGTGGAGCCTGTATAAATGGACATCACGTAAAGTAGAGTGGCGGGGCATTTGAATATTTCATTGGTTTGTTTTAATTTTTTGTAACGTCCTACCAGCCAGTCAGCGACGGCGGTGGCGATGTCGTTAGTCCTCTGACCGTTAACGCTGACCACTGACCACTGACCGTTGGCGAGCTAACGCTGACCGCACTTCCTATTGTATTTGAGTAATGAGACTTGTAAATGAGTATTCTATTGCGTTGTGCAGGAAGACGCCTGCGGCGACTTCGTTAGTCACCGACCGCAGGCGACTTCCTGCACGCTTCATTATCGAGCGGATGCAGCTTCCGGCATACCACCGCCTGCTCGCACACAAGGCTGAAATTGAAAAATGAACTTCTTGCTTGCTGCAATGTTCATTAAACAAATCAATAAAGAGCAATACTATTTATTTCAGGATATCCTACTTGGTGTTTGATTGGAATAATAAATAAAAAGAGTAAATATTTTACGACATTTATTAACAACAAAGTATATTCATTTACAAAATGTATGAACATCTACATTGAAACATTTCGAAAGGACAGAATGTGACATTATTTATTTAGTTCAAAAAAGAAAAGAGTTCGTTCACGTCTTCTTGTTGTTGTTCTTCTTTTGATGATTCACCAGCGGACACATGATGATGATGATCTTCGTGAACAGAAGAAGCAACAGCAGTATCAGCAACAGTATTACAGTCAGTAGCACAAAATGAAAATGGTGTATGGTTTTGAAGAAATGTCATTTGTACGGCATGCATTAGCCAGTTTGCAGCATGTTGCACGCATTGTTGAACATTTATTCCACAACATAAATGCGTCGTGTCCGGGGACGACGGTGATTGCGAAGGAGCCGAAGTAAGAGTCCTCCGTTGTCTTTTGAAGACAGCAGGTGGTGTCGTTTGTTTCCTTCGATGACTTTCGCGTACTTTATTTTTATTTATTTTCTTCTTTGTCTTATGCGATGACTTACAGTGTTTCATGCAAGGATGAGTGCATTCATCGCTTTTGTTTTGAGCGCGCTTCTTTCGTCCCTCTTTTTTTCTCGAACAACCTTATCTTCTTTTCTTCATTAGCTTTGTTGAAGACTTCTTCTTTTTCTTCTTCCTCTTCAAGAGAGAGACTACATGACGGAGAAGAGTCCCGCGCAATACTAGTCTCTTCCGTTGTGTTCATGATGGAAGACAACTCGACAATGTGAGTGCGGCAAGCCATTTCACACGATTTTTATACTTTGCAAACGACTTCTGTGATTGGATGATAGTCCATGTGTCGTTCGTAAAAAATGAGACAAAAGGCAGACGTGTTAGCGGGCACGTTGGAATTGCATTCGAAAAATATTTTAATATCCGATGCAGAGGCGATCGTCGGCTCCTCACGACGCGATAAATCAAAAATGACAAACGGACATATCTGTTTCACTCCGAGATGGGTAATACAAGAAATAGGTTGACGATCCAGGTACGATTTTTCGAAATTTTTGAACATTTCGAACAATTCTGGTATGTGCACACCATTCTTGTTCCATCCTATGCGCATGTCATGGTAAGGATAAAACTCGTCGTTGATGAAGAGTTTAATCGTTCTTAAATCGCACAGGTCGAACTCGCTAGGATTCTTTTTCAAATCGTTTCGACGGTCGGTTTGCATAGCGAAGATGATGTATTGCGGATGCTCTGCTCCGCTGGTTGTTTTCACGGTCCACTCGTGACGCGTTGTAAGCGGTAAATTTGCTGATTCGTGGAGTTCGTACCTCGTGAATTTAATAGGTATACTCGTCCTACCGTTGAGAATGTTGTACATATGCATTTTACCAGCATCGCTGAGGTTGGCGTGCGGCATTCTCCAAACGATGCGTTGAATTTCTATTTTCGACGGCGTAGCTGCTCCCTCTTCCGTGGATAGAAGACAGTCGTTGTCTGTTCGAGTGCGAGTAAGAATGAGCTCGTGCTTCACGCCAGCCACGATGCGTCTGTGGTCCTCCGCGAACGGAAGGAAGAGTTTGAGGGGAATCCAGGCCACAAACGAACCGTCATCGTCAATCAATACTTGATTCGGTGAATGGCCGAGATGAGTCACGCCCTCAAATGGCGACCACGCTGCGTAATGGAGTAATGCACGCTCTTCGGCGCTGAGGAGCGGCACGTTCTTCATGGTGGATGCGATGCCGGGATGACGCACGCTGTCGACGAGGACCTCATTGATCTCGTATCGAATTTCGGCAAATAAAAATGCGTAGGCGTTGTTGATAAAGTTGGCGGGGGTGCGTCCATCACCGCTTGTTTTGAGTGCCTTTCCTTCGATGATGATAGTCGATTCGCACGGAACGGCGAAGGTGGCTTTGTTTTGTATCATAATGCGAATTTCATCGTTTGTATCATATCCGTTCGTATACGGAGTGTAGTGATGATAATTAAAGCCTTGAACGTTAATCTTTCCATCGAGGGGATATTGATGGAGGAGCACGTCTAAGAGATAGTCTTTGCTACCGGCGGTAGCGGGTTGCGATTTTTTTGTCTTTTCATCTTCTCTGAGAACGTAGCCTAGCGCTTGCAGCAGCAGACGATTGGCGTGTGTTAATCTATTGGTAGGACAGAGTACAGTGTGCCGCGGTCGAGGCACGACTCTCATTTTATATGACATCGTGCGCGGTGCGAAGCAGCAACGTCACGACGAGATCGGTGTCACTTCGCAATGGAATGAGCTGACCTTCAGGGTTCTCGAGTCTTATCGTTATATCATCAATCCAGTTGCGAGTGACGCGATGAAAGACTTTCTCCGGAGGTCTCACCTCAAAAATGGCAGACGGTCGCTTGTCAATGTAGAACTGATGAAGCACGTGAGCTCTTCGATTATTAATATATCCGCTTTCCACAACATTGCATGTGACGATAACGTTAAAGTCCTTGACGAGCGTGACGTTATTGTCGGAGTAGACGAACTCACCGAAAGGCGTTGGGAAGACTTTGCGAGTGAATCCCAACAGCGGTCCCACGCTGCCTGCGTGATCGTAGTCTAGACGAAAAGAAGTACTGACGCGACACTTTTGAGTATTCTCTTCGCCGTCCAACATGAAATGCATTTTTTTAACTGTATCTTTGAATTGATCTCGAAGAGTAGAATAGATATAAATATTGACGTCATCGATTGTGTACGTGCCTGGCGGTAATTTCATGACGTAACTCTCATATGTTATATGGCCTTTACCATCGTCGACTGGAACGGCGTAGTGTAAATCGTTACATCCTTCTTTAATGTTCGTCACCGTATGCGCCGTTTGCAGAGACACCAGTGCAATTTCATGCGGTGTGTTATCGAGATCGATTGTCGGAGAGAAACGGACATGCACTTCCGCTCCTTTCCCGCTTAACGTGTAGGTGCGCATCTTGTTGCGTTCACTGACAAAGTGCTCCGCTCTCTGTCTCAATTACTCATTTTATTGACCACTCATAGAACAGAAATTGTAAACATAGTCTTCCGCAGTTCTCCGCATCAAATTGCTGAACTTGCGACGTATTGTACGTCACATGCTTTCCCCGCATGTAGGACAAAAACTCCGGTGGTGGGGGTAGACCGAAGGAGTCGAAATAGCGCACCGATCTTCCTCGTTTTACGAATGCGACGAAATGAGTGCCCTCTCCGCGTGCGTCATCGAGATTGATCACGCCGCATTCTCGTTCACGTGGCAGACCCCGGGGCAGACGGTCGCGGGTGAAGATACCACGAAAATGCGGGAGACATAGCGCGCGAGCAAATCGTTTCATTTCCTCGTGTGTAAGCGCTCGCCGCGGCACCCCCACCTTCTCTAGTTTTTTGGACAACGTCTCGTCTTCCTCGTGCGTCGCAATCGTAAAAGGACACTGCCTGTTTTTCTCCTTCTTCGCCTTCCCCGCGATATGCCCTTCCTTGCCTTCGTTTCCAATGCGAGGTTATGACGAATCATTCTGCCAGTGTTCGTTGTTGATTTTTCTTGTTATTGACCGCGTTCGCGATGGCCGACGCTCCGCCCGCCACGGAAGAGAGGGCACCTAGAGCACCTATTAACAGCGGTAGAAAACCGCCTTTCTTGCCCCTCGTCTTCCGCCGCCGCAGCCTCATGCCGCTGCCGCTCGCTTCGCCCGCCGCCGGTTCGGTTTCTGATCCTATTCTTCTTCTTCTTTTTTTTCTTCGTGTCGTTAGGAAAGGAGGGCGAAGTGTCGTGCACTTACGTGTTGATGTGACGTTACACTCTGTACGAGTACGAACCATTGCAAGTGCAGAACTAAAGAAAATGATATGCTGTGTCCACCTTTTATATCAATTTAGCCTAGCAAATCCGCACTTTTATGGTCTGCTCTCAATGCGCCTAAGTTAGTTTTGTATTTCAAAATTACAATCAATGGCACCTTGTTCTTATCCTTTACACTCTCATGGTCATCTGGCTTAGGTACATATTCAAATTGAAGCTGGTCTCCCCTCTTACAATTAAAAGTCTGATTTCTTTGTAAAATACCTTCTTGCTGTTTTTCGTTTATCCAGAGATGGACACGTTCATGGGGTAGTGCCGAAACAATTTTTATTTTTGCAGTACATGCAACTTTATAATAATTAGCCCATCCATCTAAGATATAATATTTAGACGAATCAGGTCTTGTGTCGGGGGTTGAATCTATTGCAATCGATACTGGTAACGCCGCCGTTGGCCTCAACAAATGGGTAAGGTCAAAAGCTGGATATAAATTTTTTTGTTCGGCTGTCCAATCCGTTGTTCTTAATGACGTGATGACGTGAGAGAATACATGTGGAGTTTCATTGAGCGTTTTATCAACGTAACGTCTTGTCGCTTCGTCGTCGAATAACATCGTCATCGTCGTCCGAAGATGATGTGAAGACTAATCTTTATCATGAAATACTTTTCCTTTTATCTCATGTTCTAAAAAATTTTTCGCTCCTCAATTTTCTTCAAGATCTTATTATATAGTTCATCTGCATAAGAGCGTGACGCTCTAAACGCCTGTGTCACGTCACTCTCTAATTTTGCAACACGGCCATTTATAATATTCTTTGCATGTTCACAGTCACTCTCTGATTTGACTGTTCGATTTTTGTGCTCGTTCGTTTCGTTCCTCAGTGTTTGTAATTTTTCTTTAATATGTTTCATCTCTTTATCTATGTTCTTAAAATTCTCTTCATGTATGACTCTAGAATGTCTATTAGCCTTCCCTCCCTCCCTCACTTCATTGACTATATTTTTCTTGAACTCATTCGTTTCGTTCGTCAGTTTTTGTATTTTTTCTCCAATAAGTTTCAACTCATTATTTATGTCATTAAAACGCTTATTAGACAGCACTGCCTCCCTCACTTCTTTGTCTATATTTTTCTTGAGATCGGTAAAATGTTCCGACACCTCTTTGCCTATATTTTTCTTTAGCTCATTAAAATGTTCAAGGCTAAGACTGCCCGCGTGCGTTTTCACTTCTTTTAGAACCTCATCCAATTGTTCTTTATTCACGACGTCCGTCGGAGCCGTGCCCTTGCCCACCTTTCGAATGAGTTTATTGTGAAAATTGAAGTTCCCCGACGATCCGACCTGCGGAAGAATATCTAACAGACCGGATGGGATTTTCTTTTCGTGAGCTTCCAACATGGTCTTCAATTCGTTTCTAGCCGTAGACACGAGCGTCTCGGCATGCTCTCGTGCGGACTGTATTTGTTTTGAAACTGAAAGTGCTAATGCCGCTTGTTTCTCCGGCAACGCACTACGAAAAATCGAATGGTTTCCAATTGCTTCTGTTTTAGTATTCAAATTATCCAACTTGTTCTGCAAACTGTTGACTTTAGACATGATGTCGTTGGCCAGATTCATGGTTCGTCCATCTGAATAGGAGATCATCTTTTCCATCTTGCCTTCTAATTCGGCACGGTGCTCCTTAACGCGTGCATCCATATCGCTCTTTATTGCCTCCTTCAAGGCATTCAGTTCTTTTTGAAGCTTATCGAGATCGTCTTTTATGATTCTCTTCGAGACGATCGCCTCTCGCAGCTCTTCGTACTTCTTTTCAATCCGAACGAGTTCACCTTCAACGAAACTCTTTGAGGCGGTATCAGCCTTTATTGCCTCCTTCAAAGTATTCAGTTTTTCTTGAAGCTTATCGAGTCCGTCTTTTATGAATCTCTTCGAGTCGATCGTCTCTCGCAGCTCTTCGTATTTCTCTTGAATCCGATCGAGTTCACCTTCCACGAAACTCTTTGAGGCGGTTTTCTCTTCCAGTTCTTTCAGTTCCGTTTCTACGAACGTCTTCGAAACGGCGTCTGTCTCGTCTTCCGCCGCCCCGATGTTCTTGAGTCGTCGCTTTTCCAAATCATAATCGTATTCCACTCCGGCTTCATCGACCGCCGCTCGCTTTCGTCGTTTTATAGCAAACGATTCGATGGCGTGACGAATCCCTTCGTCTACGTAATGTTTGGGAACAGCATCGTCGAGCTCTTCGGGATGAGCTATCTGCGTGAGACGCGCACCTTGAAAGACGTAATGGCCGTCTACTTTTTTCAGTTCACCCTCGTTCGTATCGATGCGCCCAAAGATGTTCATCTTTCAAAAACAAAAGCAACTATGAACAATTGCGTTTATTTCTTTCTCTATATAGTGTAGACATTGAAACATTCAACAAAAATAATAAAATATGTCGCGGTAGGACACGAACCAGCGTGCACGATACGCGCATTGACTAGTTACCCGAATTTACACTCGCACGCTGACCCCTGTGCTAGCGCGACACATTGGAAAAGTGAACGTTCTGGGCGAATAGTAGTATTATTATTATTATTATTATTATTATTATTATTATTATTATTATTATTATTATAATGTCGTCCATAAAATTAAATTATTCAAACGCTGGGCATATTCACAGCGCTGCGCTGCGCTGCGCTGTTCTCGCGCTGGACGTCAACCGCAGGCGACTTCCTGTACGCTTCATTAGCGACGAGAAGTGTAAGCGAGCTGCGACCGCGACCGGATACAACTTCCGGCAAATCGCTCGCTGGTTGTGCACGAGTCTGAAGACCAAATATTTAGCACAGCACAGCAAATAAAATATTCAAACTTTCAACAGTAATAATTGCAGTCCCCTTTGTCATAACGTGTTCTCTTTTGAAAATCGACAATTGTCGATGAATAACCAACACCATATAAACACTTTACATGGATAACACCGTGCCATTCGCTCCACCGTCATGAACATCGTTCCGCAAACGACGAAGCTGCCAATCGTGAACGTGATCGGATTGTTGAAGAACAATCACAGTGGAGATCACGGGAGTCGACACGGGGACCACTTACCCGACAGCGTTCGAGCCCTCGTCGTCGGACCGTCGGGCTGCGGTAAGACGAACGTCGTCATGACACTGCACACCACGTCGAACGGTCTCAAATTCGAAAACGTGTATTTGTATTCGACCACCGAAGGGCAGCCTATGTACATGTTTTTAAAGGAGGTGTTGAAAGATATTATTCCGTTTCATTCCTTCACGCAACACGACAGGATCGTTCCCCCCTCCGAAGCGAAGTCCAGCAGCGTCTTCGTATTCGACGACATTGCAACGGAGAAGCAAGACTGTATAAAGGCCTACTTCGCCACCGGACGGCATAAACACACGGACGTGCTGTATCTCTGTCAGACATACACCAAAATTCCGAAACAACTCATTCGCGACAACGCTAATATGGTGATATTTTTCCAACAAGACGACAACAATTTGGAATTTATATACAACGAGCACGTCGGAAACGACTTTTCTTCTTTCCGCGATTTTAAAGCCATATGCTGTCGCGTATGGAACGAAAAACCGTTTTCGTTTTGCGTCATTGACAAGACACGGTCGGTGAACAAGGGAAAATATCGGGCTGGGTTCGATCGCTTTATCGAAGTCGCACCATCTATATAATATCGTATTTCTTTTCATCCATCACAGTCGCAATATGGCGTATCTGCGACAACATAGATATCGAAGAGGGAAGGGCTTTATCGGACGTTTCATCAATCGAGCTATCGATGCGCTTCCCTTTGAATTACACATTCCCGGTGGCTATCAGTTTTGCGGACCGGGAACGCGACTCAGCGAACGCTTAGCGAGAGGCGATGCGGGCATCAATCCCCTAGATCGAGCGTGCAGGACGCACGACATTGCCTACCACGAACACAAAGACGGTGAAGAACGAAAAAAAGCAGACGCGGTACTCGCGAAGCGAGCGTGGGAGAGGGTCGTGTCGAGTGACGCGAGTATCGGCGAAAGAGCAGCGGCGCTCGGTGTGACCGGTGTGATGAAACTTAAATCTAAATTAGGAGGAGGTGTGAAAAGAGAGGAGTGGTGAGAAAACAAAAAAGAAGACAAGGAAGAAGAGGGGGAGGAGGAGGAGGAGGAAGCCTGGAGCAACGTGAAAATAAGCAAAGGCTCCAGGATGAAATCAAACTGCTACAACAAAGCGGGGAAATCAAAGACACTCTTCAGACGAAAGCGAATCGCTTTCAGCAGACAGAGACAGCGAGTTCCTTACGACGTAAACGCGCCCCGCATAACCGTTCTCCCCCTTCTATTCCACCCCATCCTACTACTCCGCAAGAAAGATTGAAAGTCGAAGTGGAAAAGACACGACCGATTATTCGAAATAAACTCAAAGCACTCCGCCGATTTGAATCGAACCGCGACGACTTCCTGAAGACCTATCTCACCACCCCCATGAAGAATGCATTCAAAGAAGGAACGAAAAAGCCGCCGTTCATATTATCCGCCCCCGGGAACAACAAAAAAGGTGTTGACCGGGGCGTGAACACGGAGGAAGAGGACGTCAACGCTTCCTCCTCCTCCTCCACCGCCGGCCCGCTCCTTTTTAACATTGATGATTCTCACATAGAAGAAGCGGACGAAAGTTTTCAAAATTTAACGCGTTCGCCTAGAAGCACCAGCGATTCCGCTTTCAACTCCACAGAGCCTTCGTGGTCGCAATATCTTCGCACGCTCTCGCAACAGGAAGACGCTGATGTGGTTTCCGGACCGCATTTCCGTTCTCATTCCAGCGGCGGCAAGAGAACGCTCTACATCGGCCGTTCTCAAATGAAAATAGACGAAGACGGCTACATTGACGTTGGGAAAGACCATAACGAAGCGCGCCCCGGCCTCCTCGAATTAATTTTCAAAAAAGAACCGAATCTCGCAGTTGTGCAAGAGAGAGACTGGAACGATTATAAAAAAATTCTCCGGCACTCCTTCGCCCACAGAGAAGGATATACTAGAAACGGCGATATACGGACCGATAACCTGTGGAAATATAATCATGTATTTGCTACGCTATTTCCCCCTCCTCCTTCTCCTGCTCCTCGTGCCTTAAGAGCAAACACGGCGGTGCAACGAAAAGCGACAACACGACACCGGAAAAAAGCGGGAAAAGGTCTTCGATTCGTGTCCCCTCCTGACTATAAGTACTGGCGTGACCCCAACAAACTGGTGCGAAGGCTCCGTCTCTTACTCGCGTCAAAGGACGCCGGAAACAATGGACACGACGGGGAAATAGTAGAAATAGAGAACGAACTGCGAGATGCTGGTATTATTATTCTGTAGACAGTTGGTGGAACATGAAGAGAAAGAACGCTACTTTGAATGTGCGAGAAGGGCCAGCGAGAGAAATACATGCGCCAGCACGCCGGCGTTACACTCGACGGCGAGTGATTACGAAAGGACTCGACGAGCTATGGCAGGCGGATTTGGTGGAGATGCAGCCGTTCGCGAAATCGAATCGGGGCATGCGATACATTTTGACCGTGATCGACGTCTACTCCAAGTACGCTTGGGCGGAAGCGCTTAAGAAAAAGACGGGGGAAGAAGTGGCAAAGGCCTTTACGCGCATTCTCAAGCGCGCGCGGCCCAGAAAGCCTACGCTCTTACAAACGGACGCCGGTAAGGAATTTTACAACACCACTGTTGCCAAGTGGTTCCGCGCGCGTGGCATTCGACATTATTCTACGTTTTCCAGCATCAAGGCAGCTGTCGTTGAGCGTTTCAATCGCACTCTCAAAGAGCGCATGTGGAGACGTTTCTCCGCTGAGGGCACACGTTCCTGGACGCGCATGCTTCCCTCGCTTATCGAAGACTACAATAACACAAAACATAGAACGATCGGCATGAAACCGAAAGACGTGAAGGACAACAGATTAATGGAAACGGTGTACGCCAACGTGAAAACTATCGACAAGCGACAATTGAAAAAATTTCATGTCGGCGACCTCGTCCGCGTGAGCACGTACAAGAGCTCGCCGTTCCGGAAGGGCTACGAAGCGCGGTGGGGCACCGAACTCTTCAAAATCGATCGCATTCATCTTTCCGTTCCCATTACGTATTCGCTCGTCGACCTTCACGGCAAAGCGATTACGGGTCGATTCTACGCGCAAGAAATGCAACGCACGCGATTTCCAGAAGAGTACTTGGTGGAGCGCGTCGTTCGCAAAAAGGGACCGATGCGACTCGTAAAATGGCTCCGGTTCGACGATCGACACAATTCGTGGGTACATGAACGTGACATGGTTACGTAAGAAACGGCTGCGCTGGCTTGTCCTTGTTAGAAACGATAAGAACACTCCGCGCAAATGATGTTGTGATGCAACACGGCGGAAACAGGTTGCGGTCGACATCTACGTTATATTATCAGTGTTCTTTCACTTTAAATCAGTCGCTTCAGAACGGTGTATGCGAGTAGATGAGTCATTGTGATTTTCTGTTTGCTGCACTATGTGGAGTTTGTTTGATACTTTTTGCCCTCGGTTTAAACATTCTCGCACTCTAAACATGCGAGAGTGGCAAGAGAAGGAGGAGGAGGAGGAGGAGCGACCGTGGGACGCAGACGATCCCATCTCGACCGTCGACGCAGCCACCAACACCGACGAGGCGCGAACCTGGGACAAGGACAACGCCTCTTCTTCTTCTTTTTCCCTCGAATTACCGACGCCGCCGGCCATCGACCCACCAACGCCACCCGCTTCGCCTTCTTCTTCTTCATACGGACCGACGCCGCCGCCGACTCCATCGTCTCGCCACGTCTACCGCCGCGAACGAAAAATTAGAAAAACCACTGCGATCGCTGACCTCCATGGCCTTTGGAAAGACGGTGCGTTTATTTTGAAAACGCTGGCTGTGTTGCGCATACCAAGTGACATTGAAGACATAGACAAATATAAAATCCTCTCGTTGTCATTTAAAGCACCCTGTGAGATTGAAGAACTCAATCCACGCGATCAACGGTCTAAACAATGGCTTGAGCAACACCACCACCGTACGCGATGGCAATGCGGAAACATTCCGTATGCGTGCAGACACGAAGCGATTCGAAGAGCTGTTGACGGTATTGACAAAATATTCGTCAAAGGAGGACAAAAAACCCATTGGCTACGTGAATACGTTCAATGTTACGTGGTGGACTTGGTGTTGTTCAACTGTCCGAACATCGCCACGTGTGTGAAGTTTTACCGCGAACTCTATGCTACAGACGTGACGTAGCGACTTACTACGTCTTTGCTGCAGGAGAAAGGAACACTCAACGTTCTATCCCTCATGCATTGGCTCTCTACTAATCGAACAGACTTGATCCACAACGAAGAGCATCCCATTCGTCACGAATGATGCAAACAGGCTGTCGCGACCACACTTCCTGTTGCGCACGCGCGCGATATCGGTGACCGCAGCTGCACGCTTCATGAGCGACATCCTGTTCCCAGTGAGTATAAGACAAATACAATTCATTAAGATAAGCATAGTCTGTGAAAGAAGGGCATATGGACCACATCATCAAAATCAGCAACAAGGAAAACCTGAGTCGCGGCGAGGAGCTTCAACTGATTGTCGCCAACGCTAAGAGAGAACAACTCCGAGACACCAACGACGCCATCCAACAATACTACACTGCGCGTCCGCGCACACTCGCATCGCTCGACGACGAGAGTCTTCAGCATCTACCTGCCGCATTTCTTTGCCATACCTCAGCATCGTCAGACGTGCGTTACGTCTTCAACTGACTTCCGGAAAACGTTCAAAATCTAGCCTGCATTCGCGAACTTCTGCCCTGCCTCAAACATTACAACACCGGGCGCACGCAGATCGACGGACCGGCGCCGGCGATACGGCACTGCATGCCTTGTCGCCGAGGGATGCAGGAACGAGTGTAACCGCACATACACATAACATGGATTGGGTAGACTGTATAATGATTATTGGAACTGTCTTTCAATTGATCATGGTGACTTCAGCTCTCGTGTGCTTCCTTTTGTGAACTTTGGGTGACAACCATCATGGATTCTACCCCCCTCCCCTTTCCATAGTGAACAGTCATGACCTTCCATCTGATTTTATTTGTCCCATCTGTCATAATAATGACATTCGTCTATGGATGAAAACAAACTGCAATCATATCTTTTGTAAAATTTGCATTGAAAAATGGATGGGAAAACAAGCTGAAAAGGAAAAAGCACAAACATGTCCCATGTGTCGTTTCGTCCTGGTGCCCAAACCACCATCCTCGAGGGGTGAAGAGGAGGAGGAGGAAGAAGAAGAAGAAGATGATGAGGAGTATGAAGAACATGTTCTATTAGCCATGCATCGATTTTTTAGTCGACCTTTCCTCCGCACCGTCGCACGATCGATCAACGCCGCACTGAGACTGGACTCCCCATGCTACACAGAACTCCTCGACTTGCAGCGACGAACCGGTCTTGATTTTAGCGTGCGTTTTATTACAACATGTGATTTGGATGATATCTGCGGGCAAGACGTATTTTTGGTGGGGATCGATGCCCCTTTTCCACCTGTCATGAACTGAGAGAATGTGGTGGGGGAAAAGATTAGAAACGTGAGATTCAGAGTGGGGTGAGTGCACATGCTATAAGAGGAAGAGTGACAAGAGCGACTGTACCAGTACTACGAAACAGCCTGTGCGAGACATGTGCGACAACGACTATTACACGGAAGAGCAGGAGGAGGGGAGGAAGAGGAGGTGTGTGACAATCCAGAGGAAGAGCACATCTGTGGAGACGGCGCCGTTGCTGAAAACATGCAGCAACGACGAGACGATGCTCCCATCAGGGCGTACGTGGACGCACGCTTCCGGCAAGTATTTCAAACGAGCGAGGACGTACGCGGCGATCTGCAAACGCTGATTGCCAATCAGGCAAAGTGTCTACGGCAATGGCAAGACGCTGGGCCCTTCAACGCCGATCTGTTTCGAATTACAAACGTCGGTCAACCTTCAGAGCCACGTGACGCTGCAAACAAAACGTACGTCGATCGCCATGTGAATGACATTCACAAACATCTCGAAAAAATTCCAAAATTACGCATCACCAAAAATGGCAACCTCAACATGCAAAATGCACGCATCGTCAACCTAGCATTGCCCACCCACAAAGACGATGCGACCTCAAAACGCTACGTCGACGACGCGATGTAGTCTCAACGGGATTTCATCAATCGCAACACCCTTCGTCGCACCGGGGAAAACGGAGAAGACTACCATTTTCAAGGTAAACGTCTCACCAACGTCGCCGACCCCGTCGAAGACAACGACGCCGTCAATCTCAAGGTATTACGACGCCTTCTCAACATTGCGTCCGTGTGAAAGAGACTGACAACAACCCTCATGTATTTTTTTTTCAATGTAGAGAAGCTCAAACAATGTATATGTTGTGATCAATAAATACTTGTTCTACCCTACTCACTGGTGTTCGTCTTGTCATTTATTATTTATTATTTTTTCCCACCCTCTTGTCACCACCGTGCAGGGAAAAAAATAATAATAAATCCTCTCCTCTCCCCGCTCCCTTTTTTCTTGTTGTTTTGCATCCCTTAGTGTTTTTCGTTTGCAGAGGTTGGTACATAGGAGGAGGCAGGCAGGCAGGCAGGCAGGCAGGCTGGCTGTTGGGAGCCGTGACGTCACGCCCTCCACGCAGCTGGCGGCGGCGGCGACGAGACGATCCCTAACCGCAAGGCCGCCGCCGGCGACTTGCGCTCGCAACGGACGTTGACACCGGATGCTCACCGCAAGCACGCGGCATGCTTGCGGTTAGGTGTCGCCGGCGGCCTTGCCAAGGTCGGCTCGTCGCCGCCGCCGGATGCTGACCGCAAAACCGCAGCCTGGCGCCCGGCCTTTGTTTTTGTTTACATCTGATGTCATCAACCCCTGATAAGAGACGGCCGATTCTGCGGCACAGGAGGTGTGACGTCATGGCCGTCTTATCTGATGTCGTAGAATCGGCGTGTCCTTATCTGATGCCGTAGAATCGGCGTTTCCCCACTACTCATGTATGTTGAACAAGTAGACAATAAATTAAAAAAAAAAGGAGCTGGCTCGAGGGCCTCGCGTACCCCCCGGCAAAGCGCCACTATCACCAATACCCGCCATTTTTAAACTTGTCCTTAGCAACCCATCCATTGAAATAATTATTCTAATTGGCCTTGTAAAAATTAGGCAACCAATACAAAATGAGTTGTGGTGCTACAGAATCGCACAGACTTTTTCGGCTAGTTAGTTTTTATAATTTCTTTGGTCTCGGCTAGCTTTTCGGCCTTGCCACATATTTTTGCCAGCTGTCATTTATCGCAGCTCAAAGTACATTTTTTACAATTTTTCGGTTTTTTAATGGTGGAACCGAAATAATCCTTTAAGGATATTAAGAAAGAGTAAAACCTTATGCTAATATAAGCAAATATTCGTTGGAAAATTTGGAGCAGTTTTTAAGAAAATGTCATTTAGACGTTACTGCAAAATTTGAAGTTGTATTTCACAGAAAACTTTTGTATTTTGGAAAAGACTTCATTGGAAATTATTTGAGGAACTACCACTCACAAATGCAATGGTGTGTACAAATTGCTTGAAAGTGTGTGTCAACTGCGTGAGTGATATTTAATTTTTTTTAAATATTACTCACGCAGTTGACACGCACTTTTAAGCAATTTGTATAATTTTTTGTAACACAAATTTGTTACAATTTGTGTAACATTTGTGTAATTTTTTAAAAAGAAAAATTTATTTTATGCCATCTTAAATAGTGGAATTATCGCCATCCGTACGAAAAGTTTTAAGACAAAATTTGGAGCCGTTTATGAAAAAATTGCGTTTGAGCGTTTCTTAAAGTGCGGAATTGAACTCGTTTTCACGGGAACGTTTTGAGTTTGCGTGAAAACTTTATATCTTTTAAATCACATGTACTCCTAAATGTAATAATGTGATCAAATCATCACTAATGTCGAGGGAGGCGAGTAAAAAAATTGCATTTTCTATTTTTTGCGAAAACAAAAGAATGGAGCAAATAGCGTTTATGTCATCTTATAGAGAACATTTAACATTATCCCTACCAAATGTTTAAAGAAGAAATTGAAGCCGTTTTTGAGAAAATCTTGTTTTTGTTATTTTTTTAATATTACACTATTACATGCAATATTGTCCGAAAACTACTAAAAGTTTCCAAAAATGAACTTCACCTTAAAGAAAGAACTAATTATGGACAACAAATTTCAATTGAAGAAAAAATCTCTACTTTCAATTTTGTAGGAAGTCGCCGAAAAAATGTAAACCTTTGTAGTTTTCGAAACTTAAGATTTATCAGTGAAAATCGGACGTAGACCACTTTCTAAGTGTATTCTCTCTATTTTTACACGAAATTTAAAGAAAAAATTGAAGTAATTTTCGAGGAAGTTTTGAAAATGCCCCAGGGGTTTAATGTAAAGTACCCCCAAAAGTTAATGAATGTTTTTCAAAATCACAAAACTTTCAGTCGAGACAGAGCGACCGGGGAATATTCGTTTGAGAAGAAATTCATGGTTTAGGCGGTTGTAGTGTTCACGGACAGTCGGACGTACAGACAGACAGACTGACAGACGGACGGGCAGTCAGACGGGCGGACAGATTGACGGACTAACAAGCGGACGGACAAACGGATGGACAGACGGGCGATCAGACGGACGGATGGACGGACAAGCGTTTTGAAAAAAACACTTTTACGGAATCAAGGTGCCACAATTTCTGAAATCGGACTACATGACGTGTTGGAGGAATTCTCAAACCCGGGTCCAATTTTTTTCTTCTAACTTTTTGTACAGATAATGCTAGCTATCTAGCTATAATGCTAGTTAAAATATTATAAAGTAAGACTTCGTCCTATATGAAAATATTCTTGAACTTTTTGTTGCCGTTCTGTCGTTTATGAGTTACTGTAATTGCGAAATTTGAAGCTCTTTTTCACAGAAAACGTTTGAAGTTTCGAAATACTAAATTTAAAATAATTTGAATCATTTGTACTCATAAGTGCAATGATGTATATAAATCGCAAAATCAAAGTAGATTTGTCGTAGATTTTCCAGCGGTTCGTATTACTTCAAAAGTCCTAGTGGCCGAATATGTAACTAATACTATGCAATATGGTACACAAAGTTTTTTTTCTTTTTATGCTTTTTAGTCGTGGAAGAAATTCTCACTGTAGCAAAAAAGACTGGCCATCACGTTAAGCTCTGTTGACAGACGAAAAAATGTAATTAGGAAAGGATTGTTTCCTTCTAACAATCCTATTACCTCCGCAACTCATAAAGCTAGGGCTAACAATGCAATTCGTTACGTCCCTCAATAAAGAAGGTGAATATTTCAAGAACATATGCTCCAAGTTTCCTGGTTTAAGTGACGATAAGATAAATGAAGGAAGCTTTGAAAGCCCAGCCATCAGAAATCTTTTCTCAGATCCACATTTTGTTCAGACCATGAATGAAAAGGAGAGGAAAGTCTATAACTCTTTTAAAGAGCATGCTGACAAGTTCCTTGGTAAAGGATCGTAACTTCAGATGTATCGTATCATGGAACGCATGTTGAAGGATTTTCAAATACTAGGTTGTCATATGGGACTGAAGGTTCATTTCCTACACTCGCATGTGGACTATTTTCTGGAAAACTTGAATAACGTCAGTGAAGAACAAGGGGAAAGGTTCCATCAGGACATCCAGGAGATGGAATGTTGGTATCAGGGTAAGTGGAACGTGAACATGATGGCGAACTATTGCTGGATGCTACATCGAGAATCACTTGAAGAGTCATGTCCCCCGGAAGCGCACACAATGTTTTCAAGACGTAAGAACAGGTTTTCATAGAAATAACAATTAAATATGCGTCATTATTTACTCTGGCAAGCTTATATCTGGATGTAATAATGTATTTGGTATTGTTATTAACATGTAAATAAATAAAACCTGTCATCAGATTATGTTTTCGTATGTCATAACTACCGTCTTTTGAAATTGAACCCGAGGTTGAAAAAAAATCTGTACGTTATAGAGAAAAACTCACATCACCTTCACTTTCAGCACACCAAAGTACATGAATATTAGATGATATTTTAATTATTTATTTATTATATTATATTTATTATATATTATATATTTATTTAAAATTAGATAAATTCAAATTTGGAAAAGTTTTATTTTGTGGACCTGTGTAATGTCAAGAACCGTTAAGGGTATGTGGTCCTTGGAAGTTGGGCTCTAGTATTTGGCTACTTCAGTTCAACAAGAATGATTTACAGAGTGTGAAATGTGTGCTCGGGTCCAAATAGAATTCATTTATTTTAAGAACGGATTTCTTTTTCTTCATGTCATCGTCATTGCAAAGAGTTTATGTGAAGAAGTAATTCTAACTATAGCGGGAGGCCTTGCCCGCAACAAAGCCCCGTGCGATTGTTTAGAAGCTGCGGTGATATAATGCGGCTTTGCCGCTTCAAAATTTTGCGTGTCGGCGACCGGCAAAGGTTAGAGTTCGTCTATGTCGCAACATTATAACTCATAAGGCAGCATGAAAGACAGGTGAGTACTATTGTATACCAAAATAGTAATTATATACATCATTAATATATTGTTTTGCTTAAGGGCTTGTTTATGAATGAATGGTGCATTCCAAGAGTGCAGGAACATGTGTTTACACTCAGTAAATAAATTTTCAATTTTTAGTAAAATAGAATCCTTGAAAAACATATGTATTAACCAAAACTATTCGTCTTTACTCAACTTGCTGCTAAACAGTTCTACTTTTACATGTAATTATTACTTGCAGACGATTTAGTAAGTAGTGCCTTCGTCAGAGGTCACGAATTTTGTAGAAATAAACTAAATGTTGCTGATTGCGAGTGTTTTTGAACCGAGGAGAGCAAACGAAATATTGGGTTTTTATAGGTTTGTTTTAATTCCTTTGCACAAATTATCTTACCGACTCAACTACTTGTGTTACTTAGAGCCTCGTATATTTCTCGAATGGAGTGGATTGCTTAAGATCTCATCACAATGACAACGCTTTATTTTGTCCAAGGAAATGTGTTCCCTTAAGAAGTCCACTACCAAAAATTGTTTAGGCATTCCAGAAGTCATAACTTCTACCAAAAGACCTGCTCGGTAATTTTATTTCTAGTACACCTTGCGGATGTCGTACTTACTTCCTATTTATATATTAATGGTTCTTTAGATGTACTTAGTAAATATATTTTGTTAGTATGATTATAATAGTCATATGGGCAGTTTTAAGTGGACAAACAGTTATATTTATGCTCCAAGACCTACCTTTTTCAAATTATTCATTTCTTCTAGGAATTAAGAGTTTTGGAGTCAAAATTTGCTTCCCTCAATATGCCCTCAGCTCCTGGACGCCCGTCAGCTGTTATCTCCACTTATTTGTTAATATGATATCCCGTCTCTAAATGAAATAACTTTATACACAGGTAATACTGACCTTTTCGTAGCTCATTCCGTTGAATTTTGTGCATCTGATAATTTACTCATTGACTTAAGTATTACCTGTTATGCCGTTATAAAAAACATGGAAAATTAGAATTATTTGAAACTAATAGCAAGCAAAAATATTACTCAGATATCACATTTCCACCACAACTTTTCATAAGAAATATTGCTAATTTTGCTATTCTTGGCTAACAATCTACTCTTCTGTTAAATGTTTAGATGTCACATTTGTTTTACAATTATCGTGGAAAGATCATATGAAACATTTCATTTACAACGCCAACAAAAGATTCAGATTACATTATAAATTCTCAATCTCCGTCCTGGGCGTGGTCTATTTTCCTGTACCAAGACCTACAAATTCGTGTGCTAGCTCAGTTTGATGCAACGTTGTCTGGCTTATGCAGGCTTAAGGCATCATCTGATGTCACTGCTTCAGTTTATGCATTGTCCGGGTGATCCGAGTATTCGAGCCCCGACGGTGACAGTATTTTTTACAGTTGCTAGATAGCTAGGGCGAATTCAACAGCCTTGTGAAGGAGAATTCTAGGGTCAGCTTCTCTGATCGCGATCTTTCCTACCTCTTTCTTGACTTATTCTCACCCCTTACTTACACTTTTACGTGCACTATACTGACACACATGCCGGGGAACAAGTCGGAAGTTTAGAGTTTGACCTGACTCGGGCGGTGCCTTGCTGATGGGAGATACTTGGATGAGGAAAACCCTTCAAGCCGTCTTGTAGGTCGGCGCCGAATCTCACCATTCAGAGGGGGAAGAACATCATCACCCATGATAAAAATATACACTACACTAAGGAGACCAATCGCAATATCAATTGACGCGCTCAGAAACAATAATCAATCAACTCTGACTGAACTCATTTAAGAAAGTTAAAACTTATCCAAAAACAATTCTTACGAAAAATTACTAACAACTCGTGATTTATAAGAAAAGTTAAATTATTTTAAGGATTTAAACCAAAATCCATTAAACAATATTTACACAAATTAAAATCCATTTTTTTTTTCATAACTTTGCACTTCTGAAACTTAGCACAACACAGCTATTTTGCCCTTCGATCTTCAAATTAGAAAAATTACAGAACGAAACAAAACAATTAAATATCGTTTCCTCAAAGACAAATTAATTGGGAACAGTATGTTCGTAAGAATATAAAGACATGTTTTTATCCTACACGTTAACGCCTTTTAGTACGAAATTTACCGTAAATCATGTGTAGTTGTATTTTCTGGAATTCAGGAACTTTTGCGTCAATTTGTAAAATTGGATCGGATAGTTATTGCCTCCTATCTTCATCTTAAAAGGTTATCAAACAATCCGATAATAAATGATGAATAAATAGTATTGTGTTGATCTTGTTGAATGTAGGCTATTTGGACTCGAGCAAATAGTCTGAATTTAATAATTCATTGTTTTTAAAAGTAAATATATCTTCATGATGTAACCAACTTCGAACGGCTTCCCTGACGAATCCCTCAATTGTGTATTATAACATTATAGAGTATTACTGTGCATGAGTAGACATTCTAATATTGCTAATCGTCGATATTAAATTGTATAGAATATCAGAAACAAATTTTTAAAAGGATTTCAAAAAGGTCGTTCTTCGTCATCGCTTATGCTAATAGAGTTCATAAGAGTTAAATCCAAAAATGTTGTTTCAATTTTGCCTCATTTTGTAGATTACTGAATATGAAACACAAATCCATTCATTCTACCGTCCTTCCTGCGTGTTGCCTCGCATATTCGCTCCCATGTTCGCCCCACGATTGCCGTATGTTGCCCACCTTTCCCAGTATTTCCACACGTTTATTTCCTGCAGGTTCCTCTCATGTTCGCCGAAAGTACCCAACTTTTTTTGAACTCGAAGTTAAACAGGAAAATAAGCTTTTTTTAAAGTTTATTTTTATTACGAAATATTTTTCTTATTCCGGCGGTCTTAAAACCTTGCGGCGGTTTAAGTTTAGAAAGTCTTCTGGTTGATGGAACGAAACATTTTGAATAGGTAGGACAGAAGAATGTAATAGAAGGGCACAAAACAATCTTTCGCAAAGAAATTCAATCGTCAAAATTCCACACTTTTTACAAGTGTAGATGCGCCTTCCAAATATGTAACAGGAAGTGCAGAACCGTGCATTTTGAATATTAGAGAAAAAGAAAGTAATTCTTATTCCTTCAGGGACTAAAATCTGGCTTCAGTTTCTACACGGACACGAAAAATATCTTTGGCCCGATGGTGATGTGAGTTGCGGGTTACATAAGTGGTTTTCCTTATATCATTAATCTGCTAACATCTGTGTTTTTGTCTTAAATATTTTAGGTGCACACCTGGAGGGGGAGGTAATTCCATATCTAACAGTATCACATTTACGTGGGTTTCTTGTCGATATATAAATGGTAAAAATCATCTTTTATATTATGTACAACTTGACGCCAAAACTCAGGAATTGATTCTTCCTACAGAAACAAGACAGAAATTTTAAATTACAATGAGGGTCCTGAAATATTAAATATCTTCAGCTAAGCCTTCAATGAAGTAATAAGAAATCCAAGAAGCCACGTTTTGTAGATTTCGAACTAAGACACATAACTCACGTTCTTTAGGGCACTAAATTCGGAATTAAAGGACGTGAGCGTTTTCAAGTTAAACACCATGGTAACATGTAGTGCAGCGTAACGTGTGTTACGGGATACATGTCGCCAGCTGTTGTTCTTATATCATAATTGCGAATTGGCAGTTTTTTGTCTTAAATATGTTTGATGTCTCCAAGGTTAATTCCTAACTTAGCATTACGAACAACATGGATTCTTGTTTCGATGTGTACAGATTTGTCCTCCTTCCTTTGCGTAATATACATGTGTCTCAGTAAATATTACAAACTCCTAGAGTACGTAAGAGAATTAAAATGTTCACTTCATGCCGATAAATATGTGGTGCAAAATCTAATAGAACGGATTGTTATACAAATGACAGTTGTCTCTGATTGGTAGGACACTCAACGTGCAATGGTATCTGACTAGTTCACGTTTTGAAGCACTCAAAGAAATTTCGTTGCCAAACACTAGAAAAAGACGAGTTGTGTAATATCTGCGCAACTTTTCTTGAACGATGGCCTCGATAAATACGGGTAGAGTTGAGGTGTTAGTTACAATATCGGCCACTACAGTTTTGAAGCAATAGCTATCTCTGAAAAATAAAATTCAAACAAACTGTTACCGCGTTCTAGTCGTCGCATTGAGAAATCAATAGCAGCCGACAGCAAATTGACGCGTTTCCCTAGAAGAGAGGGTCAAAACTCCAGGAGAGGACGAATTGGAGAACTCATGAGTGACACGAAGACGATCTCACGCAACTAGGTCAAAACCAATCTTAAAAATTCTCTTGACAATTCTTTTTGTCTGATTTTCTTTGTTATGATTCTTTGATTTGAATATTTCAAACAGAGGAAATCATAAAGGAGGCATTTAAAGTGGATTAATTGTATTAATAATAATAATATTTTTATTTTTATTTGGCTACAATTGGCTGATTGCCAGGTGGTAGCCATAACCCTACAGTTTTACAATATATGAGCATTTACAATTCAAAAACAATACCATAATTTACCATATAAAAACTATTTACAATACACTCCTTTTGAGCATATACACTCAATATATAAACATACACAGACCTGTATACATATATACACCCATACACACACACACACACACACACACACACACACACATATATATATATATATATATATATATATATACATATATATATATATATATACACACACATACACACACATACATACATATACATGCACACATATATACACACACATACATATATACATACACATTCCTATACATGAATGCTCACTCTCACGTTCACACATAACACGAACACACACACACTTGCCCTACATATTATACATGCCTACATTTAAATGAAGAACATATATTTAGTTACACCTAGTAAACATGCACATATATACATATACATAAAATTAACCAGTTACACAATTTGTTTTTTAAATATAAACACAATGTGGATTTTTAAAGTTAGCTCTTTAAGCATTTAGATTTGCTTCCCACCTACTGTCGCACTTCACTTCACTACAATACACTACACTACACTTTCACTACATCTTTCTTTGGTTATGCCATATAACTAATTAAAGTAGCTTTCCACTGCACTGCACTGCACTGCACTACACTACACTACACTACACTTTATCTATAATAATTTACAAATTGTGTATTCTGAACTGTGCGGTAAAATACATTCTCTACAAGTACTTATTTAGTCGTCTTTTAAAAGCACCAACAGAGCCAGGAAAAGGCTCTACGACCGCTGCAGGTATTTCATTCCAATTTTTAACCGTACGATTTACAAATGAATATTTCCCTATGTCGGATCTCTGACATCTACTTTTTATTTTACATTTGTGATCGTTTCTCCCAACTCTTAAAGGGGAGTCCAGTCTTTTCGTTATTTCTGCCCATGCAGGTGACTTACTGTACGCCTTGAAGAGGCAGCACAATCTGGCTTTTTTTCTTCGTACACTGAGGGCCTCTATAGGTTTTGGTGGATTTGAACTACTCGAAGATCCCTTATTTATGAATTTGATTGCTTTCTTTTGAATTTTTTCTAACTCTTCAATCTGACCTAATCTGTATGGGTCCCATCCAGCTGATGCGTATTCAAGAATCGGCCTAACTAAAGATGTGTATCCTATTTTTCGACTCTCCATGTTTCCCTTTCTAAGTGTTCTCATTACAAAGTGTAGTGACTTCCACGCTTTTCGGGCAATAGAAGTAACGTGTTCCCCCCATCCCAAGTCTTGGCGTAATATGACACCCAGATACTTACAACACGATACTTGTGGAATGAATACGCCTCCCCATTTGGTATTCTAAAGAAACCTTCTTTGCTGATTTCGAAAAGCTTAGTGATTTACTTTTTACGGCATTTATCTTAATTTTAATAATAATAGCCCAGGAATGAATGTTATTAAGATCGTTTTGAAGTGCGAGGATATCTTCATCCGAATCTATTCGCCGATAAATTATGCAGACGTCCGCAAATAAGCGCATTACTGACTTAATACAAGATGGCAGATCGTTGATGAATGCCAAAAACAACAGCGGTCCTAAGACACTTCCCTGGGGGACGCCGGACGTAATTAGAGTTTCCTCTGAATGTTCATGTCCAACTCGAACTTGTTGAACCCGATTTATCAGGAATTCCCGTATCCATGCTATTACGCGATGGTCAACTCCCGTAGATGCTATTTTCGTAAGTAGTATATCGTGCGAAACAAGATCCAATGCTTTTGAAAAATCTATAACAATTGCGTCTGTTCTCTTACCCGAATCTAAAGTTTCAGCAATATCTTGACACGTAATAATTTGGCTTTCACACGAGAAGGATTTTCGAAATCCATGTTGCCCTTCGTATAACCACCCTAGTTTGTCCCATTCCCGACGCAAGAACTCAGCTACCAGATGTTCCATTTGTTTGCAAATCACTGACGTTAGGCTTACTGGTCTGTAATTGGAAATGCAAGAACGACTTCCGGTTTTAAATACCACTATAGCCTTTTTCCAATCGTTAGGCACGCTACAATTATTTATGCTTATTTCAAATAATCGCGTCAAGTATGTAATCATCGGTTCCCCTCCAATTTGTAATAATTCTCCAGCGATACCGTCAAACCCTACGGATTTATTACTTCCTATATTGCGAATTCTTTGTCTAATGAGTCGTGGTTGTACTTGAAATTTTTCTCCCTCATTTGTTCCGAAAGTACTGGGAGTAACCGATCCTAACCCGAATACTGATTGGAAATATGCACTAAAATGGTCGGCTTTTTCTTTATTTGTTAGTACAACTTTCCCGTTTTCGTCTTTAAGTGGCGGAATAGATTCTTTGTTACCCCTTTTTTGTTTTATGTATCTATAAAAATTTCTCCAACTAGATCGCTCGTTTGATAGAATTTTACGGAGATAATTTTCTTGCGCTATACGTTTTTGCTGCATTAATTTGTTACGTAGATCTTTGAAGAGAGTCGCAGTGAAAAGATTTTTCTTGCGATTAGCGTACGCTTTTCTGACCTTTCTTTTTAGTTTTCTGATATTAGCCGTGTAATACGCTGGATCACTATTATCTTTAACTATCTTAGTTGGCACAAACAACTCTCTGCCTATAAACATTATTTGTTTAAATGAGTTCCATATTTCTTCTACGTTTCTACCATGTGATTCCCAAACGCCGTAGTTCCCTAATAAGTATTCCTGAAAACCTTTTGTGTCAGCACGACTGTACTGAAATAATAGTTTTCGTGTGTTTTTCGAGTACCTGGTTCCCTGCCACGCCACCTGCAAAAACACGCCCTCGTGGTCACTTGTACATGGTGTTGATTCTTGAGCTATCAACATCTGCTCTGGGCGAACTAAAAATACGTCAAGTACCGCGCTAGCTCTTGTAGGAACATCAACTACCTGAGTTAATCCGTTGTCCCAAACGAGTTCGTTAACGAGGGATTGGCCATAGCTTTTTGTATCTACCACACCTTGCCACGATATATCCGGTAAATTTAGATCTCCACCAATTATGAGATTTCCTGAAAGTAGCCCCGGATTTGTACTTATTTCTACTAATTTATTTACTGTTGACAAGTTCTCGTTAGGAGCACGATATACCGCAACTATATTTAAGATCGTATTGTTCCCCATTCCCCGTAACTGAACACCTAATATCTCATGTACATCATCTGTCATTATTTCAAAACTGTTCATGTTTTTTCTTACGCAAATGAAAATGCCCCCTCCTATTTTATTTTTACGATCCCGTCTGTATGTAATGAAACTCGGACTAAATATTTCTGCGTTGTTTATCTCCTCTGTGAGCCAAGACTCTGTACCTATTATTACATCAGGCCTATGTGTGTCAATTAACGTTTCAAATTCAACTATTTTCGAGCGGATACTCCTACAATTCACCTGCAGCAGTCGCAGAATACCCTCACCTGTACTGTCGACGTCCCGCACAGCCATTTCATCCCGCGCTGCCGTCTCGTCCCGCGCCGCAGTCTGGTCCCGCGCCCCCGTCTCGTCCCGCGCCGTCGTTTCGTCCCCCTCCGCCGTCTCGTCCCACGCCACCGTCTCGTCCAGCGTCGCAGTCTGGTCCCGCGCCGCCATCTCCTGAGTCACAGTTTCACCCCGCACAGCCGGCGACTCGTCACTCACTACCTCTTCATCCCGTACCGCCGTCTCGTCTTGTGTCGCCATCTCGTTCCTCGCCACCATGACCCCTCCCGCCATGTTAGTCACCGCTTTTCTTTCTCAAACAGTACACGGCATGGAGTTGCAGACACGCGAATAAAGCTGTCCTAAACTGACTGCTCCTCTTCAATTTAAGTGGAGTCCGTCGCGACCAAAGTCGAAATCTTGCACCCAGGAGTTGGGGTCAACGAAATTGACCTTATGTGCTTCGGCAACCCAGCTCATTAAATCATTCATGTGGCCGATGCGCCTCCAGGACATGTCTCTGCGTCGTAGAACACCACTTACTACGATAGAAGTGCGTGGAAACTTAGTCTTGGTAACATTAACAAGATCGTAGATTTCTCCCATAATATATTCATTCGATTTTGCCTTTAAATCGTTAGTACCTACGTGAAGCACTATTTTTTCGGGAGTTCCAAGGTCATGATTTTCCACAAATCGCTTCAATTGCTCCGTACGGATGCCCGGCAAACATTCCACGCGTAATTTGTTGTCTTCTTTTGCCACGTGTCGCACTATAGAGTCTCCTAATATAAGACAGGAGCCTCTAGCGCTCTCATCTACAGGTTGAGACACGGATGGGGTATCAGTTTTATCTCTCAACTCCGTCAGTTGCTCATTAAGGGCTTTATTGGCCACCTTAAGATCTGCGATTTCTCTTCGCGCGGATCTCAGCTCTTCTTCCAGGCGTTGCACATAGTTAACCTTGCATTTGGGACAAACCCATCCCTCAACATTCCCTCTTTTAACGTTGCCACAACGTTTGTGGAACCAATCGCCACAGGATCCGCATCGCCAGCCCGAAGAGAGGTTCTTGCCGCACCCACGACACACGATTCGGATTATTTTTTCACACGCACTAGCCGCACTGGCCACTGGACCGGGATTTTGCTCGATTCCCCCGATCACTAGCAAAATAGCAATCACCGTCGCACTCAACGAGACTGCTCCCAGCGCACCGTCACCGCGCCACGTGGCCGGTCCCTGGTACGCGCGCGCCGCACACGAGGAAAGGCGCCCGGCCCACGCGCCGATGCGCGCCCGGTACTTTTGCAGGTACGAACCCATCCTAATCCTCAGGAGCTCTCGAAAGGAACGTCTGCACCCAACGACCGCCACGACAAGAATGTGACGACCGCCACGACAAGAATGTATTCTTAGTAAGGAGAAATGAATGCGTATCCAGAAGGGGATATCAAACTTTCTAGAGGGAGACATTCTTTCTATACTATTTACAGACTGAGCAAGAGCAGGGACACCACGGTGAATTGCAATGTACAATTATTCAAGTATAAATCAACCTTTCCCTCCAGATCTATGGATTGTTGGTTGATATACTTCAAAAATATAGTTACATAGATGATAATAAATTGATATTAATGGATACTGACTTTTACCAGCCGTTACTATGGAATACCGAAGATTACTGGCTCTTTTTGTCTGTATTCTCCGTATCGTTGTAATGGTCGGTCCAGTGTAAGCTGCTAGAGGTGTAATCATTGCTGAAAGAATACATCAGACCATTGTTTCTTTTTGCAAAGACATGGCTTCACAATTTTCTCAATTTTTTGTTCGTCGTTAAATTTACCCCAGATACATCAGAATTTTTAAGTGTCTCTTGTGAAGCATCTCGACCTGTCTCAACCAATGATCAAGAGATATCGTATGCAACTGCAAATGGTTCTGTTGCGCTCCAACGAAGATGTTTTTGAAATCTTGTCATCATTGTTCGTTGCGAGCTTACACCTTCAAATGTTTATTGCATCAGAGAGGGGAACGTAGGCCAACGGCTAAGTAAAGTTGCGCTGATAATACCAATCAATGAGACATATCACATATCTAACTTCATTATATTAGATTTCCTACCACACTTTCAGGTTATTCCATTTCTTTTCTCCTGTAAAGGACGTTAATTGCGAGTTACGACACGTGAACTCATGCTTATTTGTAGACGCAATGTCTTGTGCAAGCGAAGAGATGGCGCGCCGTTCGCAGAGTGGCGAGTGGCGCCCCGCTGCACTACCTGTCTGCGCTGGCGCCGCCGGGGCTGGGGACGGGGGCGGGGGCGGGGACGGCGCGGGGGTCGTGGGAGCGTGCGGCCGCGGGGCTGGCGTTGGCCGCCTCCGCCGCCCGGCGCGCGCGCCGCCGCTCCATCTCTTCGTCTTCGCGCGACGCCACCGACGGCGACGCGGCTGACGAGCCGCATGTGAGCGCGGAGGGCGGAGGGGGAGCGGCCGCGGCGGCGGACGCCGAGTGGGACGACGACGCGCTAGCGCCCGCCGACGCGGACTACGACGCCGACGCCGACGCCGGGCCCGACGACGACGACGAGGACGGCGACCCGGAGCGCAGCGAGTGGGCGCTGCCGGCGCCGCCGCCCGCCTCCACGCCCTACGCCGCCGCCTCCACCGCCACCGACGCTGCCGTGCAGGCAGGGCCACCACTACTTTTGTTGTACTGCAGTACGCTCTGAAGAAGGCCACAATACGCTGGCCGAAACGTTAGCCACCATGACATTGACGCGGCTCGTCCCGGATAGCCCAGCCAACATAAACTCCGGCCGCGGAAGCCTACGCAACCAAAGTTACTTTTGCTAAGGTTTTACATATAGTACCAAATTTGTTCAGTAACTTCATATAATTCACATTACGAATTTTAGAAAACGTATTAAAATTGCCACACAGAAATATAGAAACAAGATTTTAAATTACATGTATTTACATTGAAAGCCGAATTTACCAGCCAGTTTTTCTTTAATGTTATAAAATCCACAGAATAATATTCCGATGTTCTATCAGCAAGGGATGACCCTCAATATTTATTACGTCAAAACCAGTGATCAAAAATATAATATATTCCATTTATCGCTGCTTAAGAAGGTCTTGTTTGAACAAAATTCTCGTTTTATCCGACATGCCCATTATTTTATTTTATAATGTTTAAGAAGGTTATACGAATGCATTGACAGTCTGTTTTCCATCATCATCCATTGCGTATGCTGAATGTGCTGGACCGACTGAGATAACTCAGAGAGTCAACTGATGACACCGGGCCCGGGACAGGAGGCCCTAGGTTTCAAGTCCTAGCGGTGACGCACTTTCATCATTATCTAAGTAGATAGGTCGAATTACGCCTCTGTCAGATGGTCAATTCTAGCGGTCGTCCGCTCTGATCGGTAGTTTTCCGTGATTTCTCCGATCAACACCACATGAATGCCATAGCAATACCCTAGAAAACGGGCTACGATATTTCTTTCACAGCGCGCTATCTTTCATTCCCCTTCCTTCTTAGGAAGGAGGAGGTTCTCCGTATCTCTTGCTTTCCACTCCCCTTACACATAGGGGGCTCCTGCATTTGAGCGTTGCGTCGATGCACGTAAAGTAACGCGCGTCGTAGAATAATACTATCTCATGCGAAACGGCACACGAACGCTTTGGCCGCTCCGCATAAGTTAGTGTTAATCTTGGACTCGCGTTTCTTATCGCGCGACAAAATATTCCGTGACACTAGCCATACACCACCTCAAAAGCCATGGGACCAGTCGCTCGTCCGAACTGGGGTGGTGCCTTCTTAGTTGGAGATATGTGGAGCGAAAATACGCCATAAACGGGTGTGTAGTTGAGCGCCGCTTGTGGACAGTGGAGAAAGGCCGCCCGTTTTCGGAGGACAACATTCACCACGCCACCGGGACTAATGTGTAGAGCAGGAGAGGGGCCTCTGCGAGGGCCTGATGCCTGAATGGGCGGGTGCGCACGCAGGAGACGCGCGCGCTGGCGCGGCCCGTGGAGGTGCTGTCGCGCGCAGGCCGCCTGCTGGCACGTCCGCCGCTGCCCACCACCTTCGCCGACGAGGAGGACATGCGCCGCGTGCTGGCGCTCGTCTACGACGTGTTTCGCTGTGAGGCCCGCCCCCGCCGCCCCCCTCGCGCAACGCTTCGGCCTGAAAAACAGTAGATCCGAACCGAGGGGGCAGGGCTTGCGCTAAATTTTCATAATGCTACATCTTCATCTGAATCACACTTCTTAAACTATAGCTGCCCACCAAGTCCGATACTTATGTATAATTAGTATATTATTAAATATAATTACTGTTATATAAACACATTAATCTAACAGACATTTTAATTTAATTTCCGCTTTTGGCTGTAAGAAATCCAAATTAAATTCGTTATTAAATTTCTTCCGATACATAGATAATTTTAAAAATTGACATCTTTCGTTTACACAATCCTTGTAGAGGTCATGCATCTAGATAGTTAACACTTCGTAAGGCCTGCCTTTTTAAAGAACGCGTTCAGAACTGGGCCTAGTAGCCCCATGCTGGATTTGTTTCTTTTAGAACATTCTAAGAACCTAATGGAGAAAATTTACGATGTATTTTTTCTGAGAAAGTATTGGAATTTAATGGGATTTTAATGACAATGTAGTAAGGGAATTTAATGAGACATAAATTTCAGTATATATTGATATATTTTAACGAGAAAACACAATTACACGTAAACAAGAAAACAATATCACCAATTCAATCCTAAACAAGAAATGATAATTATGTTCGTGCTTTATTCCTTATCAATAGAAGCGTTGTTTACATGAAGACATATATAAATAATTTTTTGCACGTTCGTATAAATTTAAGAAATTATAACAGGTTTTGCAAATGTATATATATTCTTGTAGAGGACGGTCACTTACGAGTATTTCTTTTAACTAACTTTGTGGTTTAGAAGGAATGTTATTCCTTTCAGAATTTATTGAATTTCTCATGGAAAACTTGTAATATTAGATCTTTGTAACTGCTGGTGTAACAAGTTTCGAGTCATATTCTTCGTGTAGGTACTCCCGTCTATGTTAAATAAACTGCTCGCCGTTTCCTAAATAAGTTACACTCCCATTTGTTGCAGCAATATTTTGAACATAGAGAAAATCATCGTCAGCGTGTTTATCAAAAAATAAGAGTTCTCCAAAATGTTATATTGTTCTAAATCCTCTTTGTTTACATCATGGTTGTTTACATCCAAACTCTCAGAATTTTGTATTTTAAAAGAACATTTTATTTTAAAAGTTCTCGTATCTTTCCTACGTCATCTGCTATATACAGATTAACACGTTTACTTGTTAACAGTTTAGTAAGGGGAATGCTATATTATTCTAACACATACAAACGTAGCGGGACAGACGAGTTAGCTTGAAGGACTTGAATGCGAATCCCAGCGCAGTGAAAAAAATTGTTCGTTGAACTTTTGAATTTTCATATTGCACTCAATTACAAATAATGAAAGAAAGTAGTGTATGTTGTATTATCACTAGTTTTTGTAGAGGGATACATTTTTCGAACGTTTGCTGGACTTTGCATTTATATAGAACAACCAATCTTTGCAAATAAAACACTCATTTCTCGAATTGAACGCAAAACTACTCGTAATGGACAACGTTTTTGTTTTTTCATTGCGACCTTCTTGCCAGTACAATCAGTATACACGAGACTCTTTTACGTAATAAACAGTTCATTTCACATCATTTGCCATTGTTTATTTTTTAGTAAAATAATATGACTTTCCTTTGCGTAAAATTAATTAAACAGTTTTACTATTATTAGCAAACAATAAATAAAAGGGAGTTTCGTCAAACAATTTCGACTTCGAAAGCTTAAGAAAAGAAAGTGATAAAACATTCATTTTATCCCTTTTATAGCTTCAATACGAAAACGTTCGGAAAGATTTGTTAGAAAATATTTAAAATGTGGTTGAGACTCCATGTAAAATACATCCCGAAATGCCAATATTGAGTCGAAACTTGCAAAATCTCGATTTCTTGCAGATCGAAGGAGGATAATAAATTTTGGACAAAATCGTCAGAAAGATTTAGGCGCCAGCATTCACCATAGACAGACAGACGGACAGGCATACGTTTTGCGATAAATTTATTTTTCGTATCAAGGTCTCACATAACATGGAATCTGACCAAACAATGCATTGGAAGAAGTACAATTGTAATTTACTACATTTGAAACAAGAGAGAGAAACAAGATGTACCCACTTTGATGTTACCAGAGCCCGGCAATAATAGTTTCTCTGTCGAAAGATCGCGGATTTCCGGCACACGAATACAGTACTTCTTCTACAAAGTAAGGCGAGAAAGTAAACTTTATTGATAACCTTTCTTTTCATCTGCGAATTAGATATATCGTACTTCTACTGTCACTGCATATAGAATATCTTAGCATAATTGTTGCTCATTTCTAGGACACATAGAAGGATCGAAATTATCACTTTTTATTAGTAAAAAATCAGGGGAATATTTCTTGGAACTGAGATACATGTATGACATTTGCCTCAAACTTAGGCAACTCCTTATACATAAGCGTTCGGCAGGTCTAGTTCATGAGCAGTCAATGATCTTCGTACAAGCGCACGCGATGTTTGGCTACCAACTAGATGTTTCTAATATTTATTTTGAAAAAGCAATAGTTAATAGATTTGTTGGAGTAATTATTTTCAACGTTATACAAATTATGGCTGCTGATCATGTAATAGGTTCGGCTGGCGTAGACCTATTAATTCAGCTGTAGTTGGTACGGGTTGAATTAATGAGATACAAAGTACTAACCATAATTTCCGCAACCGAACTTGTCTTCCCCGAAATCAACTTAAACCAAATATCATTATGATACATTGAACAATTTTCACGTAATTTGTATCCCCAATTTCTATAAAGTATTTGTATTGATTTTCCAGACAAAGCGGTATTAAGTGAGGTTTTATCAGAGACAAGATTCTTCAGCGACAATCACCAGGTAAGTTTTTATTTGAAATTTGTCTGATATTTACTTACTAGGATTCTATGCGGCATTTTGCTTCATTTAATGAAATGTATTGCCGACTTCATAATTGTAAACTTTCATTAGCTAACCGTACAACGATTAAGGCGCAGCACTCTACATATGATGATAGTAAATTGGGTGAGCTCTGTGGATAATGTGGGGAACAAAAAATATTTACAGTGGTGTAGATTTATTCCTAAGAATGTTCAATGCCAATAATGCGTTGGACATGCTTATACGTAATTATGCGTTGGATATGCTTTTATACAATCGCGTAGGCTGAAAAGCGGAACATCGTACCGTCTGACGAAGCTCAGGGCATCAACTGATGTTCCTGCTGTGCCTCTTTCGAGTACAGACGTTGCCGGGATTTCAGCATTAAATAGCTGGATCGAATTGGTCGCTATCCGGAAAAGAATTGTAGCGACACAGATAGGTAGCTTTTCGCGACTCCTCAGATGAATGCCAGGCGAATATGTGAACAGTTTGAGATCATTCCTCTCTCTTCCTTTTCCTATCGTTACCACTTACTAACGCAGACTTACAATTACACTTACTTGCACTACACATACCATACATGTTGGGAGATCAGTCGAAGCTCAGACGTTGTCCCGGCTGGGGCGGTGCCCCGCAGGTGGAAGATACATAGATGGGGAAAACCCGCAAGTCAAGGTTCGTATGTCGACTCTGTATCTCACTATTCAGCCGGGGGAGGACCACCACTCACGTAATAAAAATGCACACACATATGACAGTAATGACCATAGCAGTTAACGCTTCCGGGAACACGTCAACATTTAATCAATCAACTTGATATGAATTTCAAAACGCGTAGAGAAGCGACAGACGAGACTTAAAAGTGTTCAGCAAAAACATTTCTTTGGAATGAAAGTGCGTTGCAAATTATGTGGTGATGTTTTTTATGCTAATGTAGTAGGTAGAAGGCCGGAGACAAGTTATAATCCCAAACGATTCTGATGCACAAACGAGGATGGTAGGCGCACTACATACATAGTTGATTATGTACTTTGGAGACTGTGATGAAACTTAGGAGAGAGGCGCGCACGAAACCCAACGAGAATTCGATCAACGAAGAAAGATAGAGAGGAAAGACTTAAACTTCGCACTTTTATTCTTCAAAGAATTAAATACTATTAAATAAATACTTAGTATTTCTTTTTATGAAAATATCTAGGAAGGAACTATTTCATTTTAGTATTAATTTGTGATGTTATTATCATTCTTTTTTAATACGATTGGTCGATCGACAACTGCTGTACACTCAATTGACATGCTGCATATTAATTTTGTTCAATTTTGACGTGTCCTTTCTGTTGATGCCGTAGTTCTCACGTTCGCTCGGAGACAAGAGTTTTGAACACAATGAGTTTCTTTAATAATGTAATTTATCATATTTGTCTTTCTTCACAATGACACTTCAATCTACGTAGCGCTGCGTAGCTACGTAGTTGGTTCACCAGACTACTGTACACGTTTCAACGCAAAGATATTTCGTCATAATCATGTGCCTACATGCGTGTGCTGATGCTACGTGCGAAGCACATCCGCCTCAAGAAACCTACAATTATTATCTTGCGTTGTAGACTCCACCGTTCCTCGCGCATTATGTCGTAGGTATAAGCAATTCAAAACTTTCGGAATTCAGTCACTTGAGAAAGTTCTCCTGGAGTCCGCTATGTGGAGTAAATGTATTAGATTTCCTCAAAAATTTGCACTCAAAACCTTGGACCAACCTGTGTCTGTCTAGAGCGTTGCAGGTGCAGCGTCTCAGAGCGAATCCCAACGGTGGCCGATTTTCAACACTAGCTAAGTGGCTAAGTTGAAGTTACGTACTCTAACAGACCATGGACGACGCAAGGTTTTTCCTTTCCCATCCTTGCCACCTTCTCTTCCCTTAAGTTCGTTTTATACGGTCAATTTTTCATCCCTTTCTGTATAGAAAATGGGTGGAAACGGGATTTCTTTTCTAAGCAGTTTTGTTTCGGTATCGAAACCAGACGAACGAAATCTAGATTGTAAAAGGTCATTTCCTTTTCTGCGAGTAATTGTGGTGAAAATATTTCATCTGGACGGAGTGAAAAGCGCTGAAAATGAAACAGTTGAACATCGCATCTGTGGTTACAAATTAACCTAGGTTATTTTAGTACTCCACACAGAACGATATATTAGACGTACATGTTTTATTTCTCAATAATCACTTGATATTGCAATTAAACACATTAATACGCTCTCAAAACTGCACAAAAGGACTCACACCGCCCGAGTAGCAAACGAGGAAACGTCCCCGAAAGTGATGCTTGGACAGCGGAAGTCAAATTGGACTGGTCTGTACAAAAAATGTATGCATGCGTAATTTTTCTGTACAAATTACTTCCGTCTGTCCGTCATTTTTCTGTACCGATGAAGTATGCAGAAAAAATGATCGTATAAAACGGGATTTACACACATACACCCATTTACAAGCCGTATTACTCTATATGTCGGGAAACCAGGAAGCTTAGAGCTTGTCCCGGCTGGGTGATGCCCTGCTGAGAGGGATACCTCAAGGTGGAAGACGAAGCCGATGTGTAGGTCGGCGGCAGATCTCGCAATCCAGCGGGTGACGTAACACGCTCCGTATCTCTCAGTATTCACTTCCTCGGATGCCTGCAGCCCCAGATATCAATAGGTGAACTAAGTTGTCTACTTGAACAGTTTTCATTGATTGATTGTTAGTAATTCTAGGCGCGTTACCGGCTAAGTGTTGTAGAAAAGGGGCGTACTGAACCAGATTTTTCAGACCCACAAGTTTTGAATTTTTACATTTTTCCATTTTTAATTAAAATCTTATTAAAATACTATTTGTGTTGATCATATTTTATCCATATTTATCCGAAATATCCTTATTTTATGAGTTGAACTCTAGGCCATAGATTTCAAAACACTTTATTTTTACCAAATATTTTAACAAATTGAACGCTAGACCACGTTTTTACCATTTTATACATCATTTTATACATCACACATTGAATAGTTAAATCATGTAAAAATCTTAATTCAATAATATTCTCTGCCGGAAATCCTTTATGCACTAAATCTCAAATTCGTAGTTTTTAAAATATTTTTTATCGTTTTCTTTTAAACAATTAGCATGTCGATTAGGTAAAATCACACTAAACATTTGACCTTGTTTACCAGTTTTTAGATCCAATGCTATTTATTATCTTCATACTTTGTATTTACGTTTCTTATATCAGCAATAGGATATTCACGATTTTCCATTGGTTCGGTTATTTTGTTATGAATTTAAATATATGTAGCTTGATTCAAGTCGCTACAGACGTACATTTTGAAGTAAATTATAAATAGTTATTCTGTTAGATATAGAAGATGTATCGAAACTGTATCAAGCTACATGTCATGTTAAAATTCATAAAAAATAACTGAACTCATAGAAAATCGTGAATATCCTATTGATGATATAAGAAACATGAAATTATTGAATGAAAATCTGGTTTAGGAATTATTGAAATAAAATCTGATGTAGGGATTATTGAATGAAAATATGATCTAGGAATTATTGTCAAAATTAAAATATTATAAATGTGGCTAAACCTATTTATGTGTTTATCGTGTATTGTTCATATGGAAGTAGCAACTAGTGAATCAACGACATAAAAATTGGCAAACTATGGGTATAATTCTTAAAATGCTGATGATAGCGATGTAATTCTTAATTTTCAAGAATAGTATCAATTACCATTAGATGTACAATAAAATAGTGGTACATTAGATTTATTTAATCAACCGCGATGTGGTGTGCATGATACTCATTTTAAAATGTCTTTACAAAAATGAAATAAGAATGCAATAAAATGGTATTATAGTAATCTAAATCAGGCAATGTTAGATTTAACTCAATCAGCATTTAGAATACGATCATTTCGTAGAATTTTAAGTTTTGAAAGGGATATTTTACAGCCTGGTATAATTATATCGAATAAACGTGGACAACATCAATGTCAACGTGATCAAATATGTTCTAATAAATTTGATGGAAAAGTTAGAATATTAGCACACGCAAAATTTCCTAATGCATATAACTCACCATAGAAATCCATATTGATGTAGATGAAATCGATATTATTATAGAGATGCAAATACATCACAATGTCAAAATAATTTATTTTCTGTTTTACTTCATGAAATTCGCTATGCATTACGTATAGAACATTCAGTTAATAGATATCCTGAATTACCATCACCAACATTCAAACCAAAAGCTATTCCTATTATATGTGATACTATGATTATTCATTATTTTTTGATTATACATGAAATATTGTATGTATTATACGAAGAATGAATTTGGATCATACATTTAAAAACAAATCAAATTAATCATTTACAACTGATTCGAGATTGGTTGATTTTTTACATCAAGATTTTGGAGGTATTGCAGCAATTTATCAACAACCATCTGGAGAAGTTTTACTTTTCATTGAGAATATGTATATATGATCGATTATTCATGTCTTAATTGAGTAAGTGGATATCCAAAGCATACTCAAAGAATGATTTTACAACAATCATACAACAATCATAGAACAATCAAATACATACATTATTGATTTTTAATTTAGGTGAAACATATTTATTTTATATCTATTATGCTGGAATTGATGAAAGTATTCTCAAAAAGAAGAATTTTGGTATGATGTCAAGAGACGTTTCAGGTATACACCATGATAAATGCATGCAGCACTTAGATATACGAATGATCGAATTTATATTTTTAAATAATATATTATGAATATAATGAATTTTTCAATTCTCTAGTGAAAGCTGAAAATTTATCTTTTTTGAATATGGATTGTAGTAAAAACAATTCTACAATATCATAAATGACTACAAAATTTAAATATGTTTTAAAAATAATAGAACGTCAATAATTTTGTCCTATATAAATGATGAATATTTTAGAGAAAGTAGATTGTGATTCTGGAGAATCACTTGACAAAAGTTATTTATCACGTCATTAACAATCAACATATTCATAGAAGAAGATTAAATAAATTTTAAAAAAGTGTTCTGTATGTAACATAGAAAGCTCAGTAAAACGGATAGATTATGAATGTAAGGAATGCTGAAAAACAAAAGTTCAATGTTCTTGTAGATTCATATTCAATTAATTTTATTCGAAAAATCATATGAAAGGAAATATGAATATATTACCATAGTTTATATCAATATAGTGGTATTAATATGATCTTATCTCTAATATAGTGTATATTCTTTTGGTGTAATATTATTCATATCTTCTTACGTCTCTATATCATTGAATAATTGAATCGAATCGAACCGAACTTATCGAATTTCATTGTCACAATATTTTGTTTGGAATATCTTTACAGACCTTTTTCATTATAATTTGTATTAAATGCATACATTTTTATCTAAATCCTACAAATTCTCAAATTGGCATACATAAATCATCTTTATATTTACCATCTATTTTATTGTTTGTTTGAGGTATATATTCCAAAACATATCTACAAGTATCTAAATGTTCAATATTTTATTTTGTGTCATAAATATTATCCACTTAAATGAATCAGTATCAGTTACTAAGAGTTTCATATGATCTCCATATTTCGGTTTTAGATAATAATAAAAATTTTATCTTAGTAATTTTGATCACACAAGTACTACGAATCCACCATAAATATATTTAATACCACTTTTTTTCTTTCTTCTATATAATAATAAATTATCTTCATCAATAATGGTTCTTGTACTATATTCGTAATGTTTTTGAAAATGTTTATAGTTGGATAAAATTTTACATGACATATTTCGAGCATTTTCCATTTTTTACCATATACTGCATTATTCATAAGTTTAAAGTAATCTTTTTCAAAATCATTATTTGCATGTTGTGTCGGTAATGTATTATGTCAATATACGGTTTTAACTACGATTTTTGATATATATATATATATATATATATATATATATATATATATATATATATATATATATATATATATTGATGAATTATATTGACAACAATCGTATTAAATTTTGACATTGTATAATCAATAACAATTTCTTTTATCTTTTAATGTATTCACAAGTTTCATATCTTTTGTAATATTCCCTATTCCTTTGTTTATAAGATATTGTAGATAGTTTGATAATACATTGATATTTGGAATATAATGATCAGGACATACTGGAAATCTTTAAATTTATCATATCTGGAATGCATGGAACGAATTCAACTGTATATCCTTTGCAGGTAAATTCAAAATGTCGTTGATTTTTAATATTTTTGTTTCTTTATTAAAATTTCCAATTGGTAATGCTTTACTTAATGCATGGCCGTATAAATTATAGGAATATAAATACCTGATGTAACTTAAATGTTTTCGACTGTTATAAATACCAGTTTTCAGCTTTTTCTTTTGATAACTTTATATCTTTTTAATTTTTTCGTCATAGAAATAATTGTTTGCTAATGCATATATGTTCACGACCTCATATTCCTCTTTCATTAAATGCATCTTGATTAGTAATAATATTTAGTTTTTGAACCTGTAAGTTTTAACAATGCATGACCAACTAAGTGTGGGTTTGATACATAATACTCTGTATCTAAACCATAATGAATATAACATGTATCTCTAAAATTAAATGATATATAATTCGTGTTAATCTCCAAAATGTTTACGTTTAAAATGTTCATATACTTGTTTTACACATTTTTTATCTACTTGTGTATTATTTAAAACATCTCCATTCTTCTTCGTCAAATGTTAATTCTTGAAGAAATTTTCCATAATTATCAACCCAGTCACGTAGAGAATACCCATTTTGTAATACTAAATGTTTATCTTGTTTTGAATCTGTTACATTATTAAATTTTTAAAATCAATTGTTTGATACTTAATGATTACTCTTTTTACATGTTGCATTAGTTTCTAATATAGCATTTTCATCGATACGTTGAAATTTTACATGTTAGATATCTTGTTTAGATTTACAACATGTGACTTATTCACTTCCGCTAAATTTTTAACATTTTGATCTAAACTCGTATTTAAAGATCTATATGTATCAATAAATCTAAATTCAATTGTGCCATTCCTAGGAGATCCTTTCAGTATAGTTTTCTTGACCGCATCATGTTTCCCACAAGTTATAATATCGATTGACCTAGAATTATGTTTTTACGAAATGTTTATAATTTTTCTGATGTATTTGGGTAATTTTTTAATTAATTCTGAATAATCTTCACTATGTTTTAATAATGATCGTAAAAATAATATAGAATCATATTTTAAATTATGAAATAGAAAGGGAATAAATTTTGGAAGATGTAAATGTAAATTACATTACACTGCACCTCTTACATCACCAGTAATATGATAATTATCAATCACTTTATTTAATTCAATGTTCTTTAAAATTTCCATAACAAATGTAACACGATGATGCATTTTCATATTAGATTTACTCATTTCTAATGTCCATTGTAATTTTAGTTTTCAATGACAATATTCCTTAACATAATATTGACCCATTTTTACAAGTTCATTAAAGCAAACATTTATTTTACCAATATATTGAGTTAGTTTTAAATAATGTATAACCAATTCATAATATTCATCCTCATATTAAGGTATTAAATTATATGTAAAACAAAAACTATTGGGTTGATGTTCGTGAATATATTCTAAATTCACGTTTTGCTTTTGTCGATGTTTCTTTAAGGTACAATCAAACTCACATGATACTACATAAGTGTAAAATTGCTCAGCGCCAAAAGATTTATACTCTCTTAGGATATTTAGTCATTTTAATACTTATTGTATAATGAATACTTTGATCATTATGTTCATGTAAATCCTCATTGTCGTAATTTGTACTACATTTTAAGCAATAATGTCGATTTCCGTTTTTACGATGAATTGTGCCTCTTAATAATGCACGTATATTTTTCATACCTACACTATGATCTTGAAACATTAATATACTGACATGATTATCTAACTTTTTATAATGTTCACTATAATAATTTAATTCGATGCAAAATTATTAATTCGAAAGATATTAATAGATACTTTTAAAAATACTTCCTGTGTTTTGATATTCGATGATGTAATATCTACAAGATATATGACGTTTTCATATTTTCAAGTATATCGTATAGATTAGCTATATAAACATGATGAGATACTGAAAATAATACACTTTCAATTGCATATTGAAAACATCTATAATCTTCTTGTTTTCAACATTTAAACTTATTTCTTTTAATTTCTTTTGTGTTTATTGTTAGAGGTTCACCGATTAATTTATGATCACTGCAGTGATGAAACACGACATTCAAGTAGAACAATGCTTTATTTGGCAAATCACAATTCACAACATCACAACACGATGTGCACTGATAGGTTGATCGAGCCAGACTGAATATAAAACAGTTATGGCGCAGAATGTTCTAGTAGAGACAAAACACACTCGACTATAGGTGGCGACACATTCGTCATGCAACTCGTAACAACTGCGTAAGTCAGTTAACATCAAATGAAATAAGTCAAACACTTCCCCTCGAGTTGTAGGGCGATCAAATAGAAAATCAAAAAATAAACACAAGAGAAAAATAACACAACTAATCACAGTTTGCAATCAATCGACTTCAGTCCAGTCTTTTCTGTACACCATTGATGTTTCCTCTTCGTGAGTCCTTTAGTGAGAAAGTCTGCTATCTGATTTTCGGTAGATACATATTTTAGTGACACTATTTTATTCTTGAGCAAATCTCGTACAAAATGGTGACGAATCGCAATGTGCTTGCTCCGATTGTGGAAAGTCGGATTTTCTGCCAAGCAAAGTGCACTCCTGTTGTCACAGTATATAACTATCTCGGCGAGATCCTTGAACCCTAGCTCACTGACGAACTTTTGCAAGTACACAGCCTCCTTAGCACACTCGGATGCAGCCATGTACTCGTCCTCCGTGGTGGATAATGCCACTGTTTTCTGCTTTCTTGAATCCCACGAAATGGCACTTCCACCCAGTGAAAATAAATAGCCAGAGTATGATTTTCGGTCTTCGACGTTGTTTCCCCAATCTGCATCAACAAATCCTTCGAGATTTCCGCCTTTAGACTTGTAAACGAGTCCCAGATTGCTAGTTTCTTTCAGGTACCTTAGTACTCGTTTGGCGCCTTTCCAGTGTTCAGCACTATAGCAGTTATTGAACTGACTCAAATTTCTTACTGCAAATGCAATATCGGGGCGAGTCATCGTGGACAGGTAGGTGAGTGCACCGACTAACTCGCGATAAGGGAGCTGCTGATCTTCTTCCTTGACACCTGATGTCTTTACCAACTTAGTTCCAGAGTCCATCGGTGTGGTAACGGGTTTACATTCCATCATGTTGAACCTCTGTAACAACTCCTGGATGTATCCACGCTGAGAAAGTGCGATCTCGTCCCGAGTTCTGATGAATTCCACTCCCAGGCAATATGACACGTCGCCAAGATCCTTGACCTCGAACTCCTTGGCCAATTGTCTCCCGAACTTTGAGATTTCATTCTCATTTCTCGATGCGACCAGAATGTCATCCACGTAGACTGCTATTAACATGATGTCTTTCCCGGAACCGATTTTGAACAAGCAAGGATCCGAAATCGTAGGAGAGGCACCGAGTTTCTTCAACACCTCGCTCAATTTGATGTACCAACTTCTTCCTGCCTGTCGTAATCCGTACAGAGCCTTTTTAAGGAGACAAACTTGATTTCCCTTTCGAAAGGTACGTAGCATGGCTTTAGCTTGTTTGCCTATGCTGTTAGAACCCTCGGATCTAATCACGTTCTGTAGGATTTCTTCGTAAAACTTGGGTGGTTCCATCAAGATGTCTTCATCCAATTCGCCATTTAAATATGCCGTTGTTATGTCAAATTGTTTCACTTTCATGTCGTTTCGAATGGCTAAGGACATCATCAAGCGGATAGAGCCGAACCTCGCAACGGGCGCGAAGGTTTCTTGAAAATGAACCCCTGGTTGCTGGCTAAAACCTTGAGCGACCAATCTTGCTTTCCTTTTCTCTATCTCGCAGTCAGGTCCAACTTTGTTGCGCAATACCATGCGGTAACCGATGATCTTCCCCTGCTTTGGGCGGTTAACAAGTGTCCATGTTCCGTTCCTGATAATTGATTTCATTTCCGTAGCTATGGCCTGGTGCCATTCACTTGCTTCAGGGCTCTTTAATGCATCTTCTAACGGAATTTCTGATATGAATGAACTTTCAGCAAAATCTACTTCTCCGGTTGTGCCTGGTTGATACGGTTTTCTGGGTCTTCCCCTCTGTCCGGTTCGTAGAATCGTTGGACGACCTCTTCCTCGTGATGAAGCGGGTATATCCCGTAATGCTACTTCATCTTCTTCTTCAACTGGTTGCAAAACCTCGTCTTCACGATTGTGATGTGGAAGAACTTCCTCTTCGTCGTTGTAATCTTCATCCTCATCAGTTAATAGGGGAACATCAAAACCGTGAAAATCACTGCCCGATGAGTTATCCAAATCTGACTCTGGGATTTCATCTTCCATCATTTCATTTGGATCGTGATCGAAATCGATGAAACGTTGTTCTACCCTTCCATTGGTCATTTCCGGGGAAACCTCAATTCTCCCGCTGTGTTTTTTGTCTTCGAATTTAACTGCAACTTCATGAAACTTCACATCTCGACTCACAATAACCTTTTTCTTTTCGGTCGACCAGATTCGAAAAGCTTTAGATTCTTCTGCGTAGCCAAGAAAAATTCCTTCTTTCCCGCGCTGATCGAATTTTCCTTGTCCGGGGTCTCGGTCGAGATACGTTACTGCACTGCCGAATATCTTCAAATAGGATAAGTTGGGCGCTCTGCCGGTCCAAGCTTCATACGGCGTTCGTCCATTTAGGCTTGACGTGGGTGAACGGTTCCGCAAATAATTTGCAGTGTTCACTGCTTCAGCCCAGAACATGAGTGGTAATCCCGAGTCCAGGAGTAGACATCTAGCCGCTTCGATGAGCGCCCGATTCTTTCTCTCCGCTACACCATTTTGTTCAGGGTTGTGCGGTACGGTGAGTCTTCTGGTGATGCCGTGTTTCTTTAAAAATTCGTCGAATTCTTGGTTCACGTATTCACGTCCATTGTCTGACTGTAATGTTTTAACATTCTTACCCTTTTGTTTTTCGACTAAAGCGATGTACTCCGTCGTTGCCTTGAACACATCCGCTTTGGACTTCAGAAAGCGAACTTCGCACCATCTGGTGGCATCGTCGATAAACTCAACGTAATACTTGGCTCCTCCCAAAGATTCCTTCTGCATGGATCCACACACATCCGTATGTATTAATTCCAGCAACTCGGTCTTTCGTGATGATGCCTTCGGGAATGGCGTCCTGGTGAATTTTCCTTTCAGACATGTGTCACAGTCCAACTTTGCCGTCGGGTCCTTGAGACGAAATCCGGTAATGGCATCAGCAAGTATTGCGTTCGCAATGTCTTTTGCGTTCAAATGTCCAAGTCATTTGTGCAACAGTTCGAGTGAAATTACTTCGCGTTTGTTCTCGGATGAAACGGCACTCGCGACCTCTGTCTGCTCGTGCACGAAGTAAAGGTCCCCGATTCTGTTCGCGTGTAACTTGACACGACCATCTACGTCCATCACATACGCACCACTCTTTTTGAAGAGAACTTCGAAATTGCGATCTGTGATTTTTGCCACTGAGAGAAGATTCGTCCTCAGGTCGGGAACACAGGAGGTGTCGTTGAGAGAGATGTCTTTCCTGTTTCCTGCCACATCCGTCGAAAAATGTACTGTTCCTTTTCCTTTTATTTCTGTTGACGAGTCTGTCGCTAGATTCAGCGTGCCGCGCTTCGATGTGTCCATGTTTGCGAACCTTTGTTCGTCATTACACAGATGTGTTGTTGCACCACTATCGAGGCACCACATCGAGATCGTGGAATCAGACGCGGCATGTGCCGTAGCATCGGTTGTATAGCCGACGTTTTCGGACAATTTTGCAGATGGTTTATTTTTATTATACCAACAGTCTGCCTTTTTGTGTCCTAACCTCTTGCACAAGTTGCACCGAATTTTTGCGTGATTTTCCCTTTTGATTTTTGTTTCGTCCGACTTATCTTTGTCGTTTTCAGCATGTCTTCGGTCACTTCCGGCATTTTTCGGTTGATTCCGCGAATAACTTTTGCGAACAAACATGGCGTTCGGCGCGTCTCGAATGGCGTCGTTTTTTCGTGCTTCACTTTCCTCGATAATTTTTGCACGCAATGCCTCGGGTGTAGGCAAAGTATCTCGTGACTCGATGGCGCATCGAAAGTTTTCGAAACTTACTGGCAAACTATATAAAAGCATAATAGCTTGTTGATCAGGGTGTACTTCGATGCCCATGTCTGCTAGCTTATCTACGGTGTCAAAGAACTCGTTCATGTGGTCTCGGATGTCGCCGCCGTCCGTCATTTTGTGTAGAGTTAATCTCTTCAGAAGCGTGGCTTTCCTGGCTGGTCCTTGTGACTGGTAGGTTTCCTGCAGCTTCGTCCACATGTCTTTTGATGTTACACAGTTCTTTACCTGTTTCAGCTCGTTCGGTGAGATGGATAAAATAATGTCTGATCTTGCTTTTGAATCACCTTTTATACAGGCTTGTATAGCGGCATCATTTCCTTCACCTGGTTCGGGCTTTACGTTTGCGCCGGAAACAAATTCCCACAAATCGTTTTTGATTAGGACAGCCTGCATTTGCAATTTCCATGTGTCGAAATTATTTTTGTTGAGTAGCTCGATCCTCGAAATATTGCCTGCGCTCATCATGGTGTCTCACGCTTGACTACGCGTGCACGTTTCGACTTGATATCTTTGTTTTCACTCGGCGTCGCTGGGCCCATAACCTGTTAGAGGTTCACCGATTAATTTATGATCACTGCAGTGATGAAACACGACATTCAAGTAGAACAATGCTTTATTTGGCAAATCACAATTCACAACATCACAACACGATGTGCACTGATAGGCTGATCGAGCCAGACTGAATATAAGACAGTTATGGCGCAGAATGTTCTAGTAGAGACAAAACACACTCGACTATAGGTGGCGACACATTCGTCATGCAACTCGTAACAACTGCGTAAGTCAGTTAACATCAAATGAAATAAGTCAAACATTTATAAAGATTTTTTAATATTTAGTCAACTTGGTAATAGAATATAACAACCAAATTTTAAAGAATCATATTTATCAGATTGTAAATCAACATAAGATATTTTGTCAAATCGATATTTAGTATTCTTGCATTATAATTATCAAATTAAATATCATCTCTTGAATCATGGTTTGAATCTTTTCAGATACTGATTGTTGATAATGAATAGGATGTTGATGAGATTGAAAATGATGTTTAAAATGTTTTATTTCTCTAGATATTTATAATTGTACATATTGTAATAATGTAACATGAACATGAGCTTATTTGTTTTCAATAATTATTACTTAAACATCTGATGCTATTGTTTTTAAATAATTTTCTAAATCATGGTTATTCTTGTTTAAAACGAATTCACCAATCGACAATTTTATTACTCTATACTCCTTTAACTTAATAATCAGTTATCCCATTTTCATATATATATATATATTTGTGTGTGAGTGTGATGAAAATATATCATGAAAATTAAATACCTTTTTGTATTGATGCTCATTTACAATTTTTAACGTTTCTCCTTTCCTCATTCTTTCCACAAATTGCAGATATAGCAACAATTATAGATCTTCCATTTTTTGTTGAATCCTGTTTAATTGGAAATGTATCAATTTCTTTTTTACGTTTCAAGCAATAAGTATCTATTTATATAACTTATAATTGTAAATGAGTTATTGCTGGATTAAATAATTCAAGACAAAGGGGTATATTCTTAACATATTTACTGATTCGCAATATTATTTTATTTTCTTCATTGAATTATTTATCAATGATGCACGTGTATTCATAAACATAAATACATTATTTCGTAAAATCGAAAATTTAGTGCATTACAATCTTGAATAGGATCTAATATAGTACGAACCCTATTTTTTAAATTGTTTAACATATACATCATCATCATCAGCACTACAGGCACCTACATCACGTAATTGTTTATGATGAAAATGATAATCTTCAGGTGTATCTATAATATATATATTTTGGCATTTATTATATTGAAATTATGACATGTAGGAATAATTAATAACCAGATTTATAACTTGAATCTTTAGGGTGAATATATACTTTATCTTCTTTTTTTACATAATAGGTTGTTTTACTTCTTTATCTCAGAATCACCTAATGGTCCTACATTGAGAATTAAATCTTTTAATTCAATATTTGTTTGGATATGATTATTTTTACAATCTAAAAATACTTCAAAAATGATTGTATGTAAGAAAATTATTTTTCTACCTAATTCAACAAACATCATCGTCATATTTCCAGCACCTATTTTACGTAATAATTTATTGAGAAAATTATAATTTCCTGGTTTACCAATGATAGGTAAAGATGTTGTGAGTGTACCAGTTTCTTCAATGTTTCCTCATACTATTTCTTAACAATTTTCTTCTCAATTAGCAATAACTAGACTACGTTTGTATTAAAAATGATATCTATGAAATATACATAGTTGGAAATTTCAAGTACAATAAATGCTTCACGTTATATAGCATTGTTATATTTACATATAATATATTTATTATATCGATTTATTATTTATTACATATATTTATTATCATTGAAATTTCCAACCATGTATATTTTATAGATATCATTTTAAATAGAAACATACCAAAAGACCGCAAATAAATTCATTAAAATTTAGAATTCTTTCAGAAATATAGTATAATTAATGAGATTCAAGATATTTGACTAATTGTAATGAGGATATCTACCAAATGTATCAAAATTATATCTGTGTATATTATTTTTAAAGTAACATATACAATGTGTTCCACTATTTTTAGATGTATCCATATTCACAACATCACATTCGTTTTTATGAAATATTTTTGGCCACTCATCTATCATAAATACTCGAAAATTAGGAATTTAAAAATAATTAACACATTGCATTTTATCATATATTCTGAGTGGGTATGATTATTGCTTTAGTAATGTTGACAATATAGAAATGTGATTCATTTGTTTGTTTTTAAACCCTATTCCTCTTTTCCATTTCCAAACTATTACGTTACATTTCTTCTAATTTAGCCTTTTTCTTGTGATTGAACACCATCATAGATAGCTTTAGCCCCACTTAATAATGGTCCTAATCTGTTAATAGAGCTTTCCATACCTAATTTTCTTTTAGCAAACATTGGTCCAGTGACTGCAGTAGTAAAAAATATAACTTCAAATAATAATAATAATAATAATAATAATAATAATAATAATAATAATAATAATAACTTACATTATTAATATAAAATAGAAAAACATATTTTCGCAAGTCCTTCAGCACAATACAACATTGAAAGTTTAGAAATGTATATACAATCACATGTATCATATAATTCAACAAACATTACTATTAAACCAAACCGTATTCTTAGCAGAATCGAAATTAAAAGTTCATTTAGATTAAATTTTGATGCTTGAGATTCTATTGGATCCATATTAGGTTATCAAAATCAAACTAAAAAAATAACACTACTGTTGGTAACAACGAGTTAGAGATCATAGAGTGGCAATAGCACCGCCATCTTTGAAATAGTAGAGTCACTGTCCGCCATGTTTTAAGGTGTCAACCTTTGCGCGGGATTTCAAACTTTCTTCGCATGCAAAGTACTGACGAGTACAATCTTGCACCGTGCGTTCATTGAAATTGAATATAATTTAATTTGTTAATTAAATTATTTTATTTTCAAAATTAAACGTAAACAAAATTGAATTTATAAATCGATTAGAATAAAATATAATTATATCATAAACTAAGGACGTTCAAAACTCAATGGTCATGCACAAGTGAAAAAAAAGTGAACACTCATTAATTTAATTTCTCTACATTTTTAATGAATAATTTCAGGTTCCTATTTGATTGGAGGAATTTGTGCTGTAGCAATTAACACACTGGAAACTACGCTTCTCACTGAAATAAAAATTGTAATTGGGGAAATATTTACATGGAAAGGTTTCACAAAAAAAATTACAGGATATTATTAAAAAAAGGTCTAATAAAAGATAACCATTATAGTAAGTAAGGTAAAGTATGTTCAGAATGAAAATACACAAGTTTTCCATTGGTCTACATTAGGGTACTTTTATTGACCTTTAAATAAAATTAATTTTTTAAACATCTGTCTCACATTCTTTCCTTTTATCTCTGCAGATCTCTTTCTACAAACATAATTAATTCTGCATGTAAAATAATCCTTCAAAATTAATTTTACAAGAGATGCAAAATGAGATTTTCATCTGCCCCCGTTGCTGTAAACATATGATCACAATCAAATAATGAGCAATCCGATAACATTGACATCACTTCAGTCTGAAATTTTAGCACTCTGTTCTTCTTATTTCTTTCTAAGATTACTTCATTTCTTCTGAAAACTTGTTCAGCAATCTTACAGAGTTTTACCACTCCCTGTGAAGGATTCACAAGGGAATTATTGACATCTTTCAATGCAATTAACTCTGATTTGCTCTCCCTTTTGTTTTGAAACAGAGCATCCAAACATTCAGCACATTTAATTTTTTTTTGAAATGCCATGCACTATACTCCCTGCAATATATTCGACAACATTTTCAACATAAAGACTGAGTGTCTGATATCCTGGATTGCAATAGTCGTGGTCATCTACTTGTATGCAAGTGCTTACATTTTCAGAAGTCTGATCCTCCTGAGTAAGCATTTCACTGTCAAAAAATGTGCAATTGCCATTATCAGATGGAATGACCCGTGCAATTAAACATTTTTTATATGCTGCTTGGAATTGTACAGCATTGGGATTATTTCTGTGACCACCTCTTGTTCGTAAAGAACTAAAAAATAATTCCAAATGGTCTTGGCTAAGCCTGCGAGTTAACAGATATTTAAGCTTTGGCTTATCTCCCCACACATAATTTTCTGCAATACCTTTTATACTTAGCAGGTCATTGACAAATCCATACAATGGCATCTTTCTGGATGATGTCCACACAGATGAGCCATCAGCAAATTTTAAATTTTGTAAGTAAGCAATGCACTCATCAATTTGACTGCACACTGTAGCTTTGTTTCTCATAGAAATGGAAGCCTTTGTCCCTTTACCCATTGGATGACAACTATTTAGTAAGTCAAATATTAAATCAATTGTTTTTATGAATTTCACTGTACTTTCACAACCCTGAAATTCATTCATCACAATATTTTTACAAAACAACATTGCTTTAGCCACTGACAGAATGAGAGTCTGAGCTGCTAAACCAACTTTCATTTTCTGAGTTTCGTATAGTAGATGCTGCCTTCTTAATTTATTTGCAGCATGCAACCCTTCTTTTTCTTGAACATTTGCCAGCTTTTCAAAATACTCCCACTTAATTTCACAGAAATTTTCTACAGTACCATCAATAAGAATTTTTTTCTCTTCCAGAAGATTGCGCGTTAACTTCAGCATGTGAGCAACATCAAAAATATAGAAATTGTTTTGAGTTTTATCAGCTGGATGCCAAAACCAAGATTGTAATTTCTCAGCACTGATACCCAGTTGATTCATTGCTGCTCTGTTGGTCGCTGTGCCATCACACACTACACCAACAATACATATACCTGTCTCATGCAATTTTCTAAGGTACTGCTCAATTAGATTTTTTTAATAGCAACAGACAAACCATTTATAAGGCACTACCCCACAGGTATTTTCCAACTCCTATTCAATGCTGTCACCATAAATACAAGGGCTTCTGAAACTACTGGACATTCATCGCTTTCCATAGATCCCTGACCTAAATCAACATACCCACATATGTTCTTGCCATCCCACACTATATCTTTTTTTAATGGCCATTTCATCAAACATAAGAGAAGCAATGATGACTTCAGAACTTGCCTGAACTTCTTGCTTTAACTTCACGAAACTTTCTTCAGTAAATCCTGGCTTTCCATCCATGACAGATGCCACATATCAAAATTAAGTTAAAAAAGGACCTATGGTTTCGTACTCGAGGACAATTAAGCAACTAAACTCACCGAAGAAAGGTAATCCAGTAGCAAGTAGAAAAAATACAGTTCAAAACACTCTGACACCTTAAAACATGGCGGCCGTATTTCACGAATATCACGCTAGGAGCGCTGAAATAAGGCTGTTTGCCTCTCTATGTATCTCTAACTCGTTGGTTGGTAACAATATTCCTAAATTCAATATCAGTTTGAAACAATTGATGTACATTTTAATTTTGCTGAAGGGAAAATTCTAAAAGAAAATAAGGAATTTCATAGAAAAACTAATATTCTTACATCGCTTAAACGTTAACTCAATTATCAAATGCCAATTATTTATGAACCATGTTATTGTTGGAACTACAGATGAACATAATAATCAATTAAATTCTAATGGTGCTATGGTCTGGTTATTTTAGAATTAAAAAATTATATATTTTTATTTCCTTGTAAGTGGAAAAAATGGAGAGTTATCAATGGCATTCGTTTCCCGCTTCTGATCATAATAAATTCGACTATCCAATAAAACGACATATATTAATATGAATGTAAGAGATGGATGGATGCGTTTCGAAAGAGCGGAATTATATATCAATAATCAAATTATTCTTAAAAATTGATCTGAATATTATCTGATTATTAAATTATTTAAGAAAATTTGTGAATATAAATGGAGCAAAATAGATGTTGGTATCAGTGGTATTCATGGTTTTATGAAATAGATCACTAGAATATTTCGAACAATGAAAGTGATTCAGGTTACAAATATACTACCTATAATATTGAGTTTAGATACACTGTAATTGAATTATTACTGATTTGGACCTACAATATTGGGTTTATATACACTGTAATTGAATTATTACTGATTTTGATCAACAGTATTGAGTATAGGTACACTGTAATTGAATTATTATTGGTTTGGACCTAAAATATTAATTTATGTATAATTAATAACGATTAAAGTATTGAAAAAACGCATCAAATTTGAATAAAAAATTGGCAAAAGCACCTTATGCATTAGAAACAAGCTACCCCATTTCACTCAATGAATGGGTCTCATTATTTCCGCAGGTTGACACATCGATCTTATAAAGCCATTTCCTTCAATTAATATCTGATGTCACCGAGAAATAGCAACAGAGAAGAGTGATAAAGCTCTTGGAATAATCTGAGCATACTAACCCTAATATGTTGCAATTTCATTCTTGATGCAATAAGCAATACCTTTCTTAACTAAGGCCCATCGTGAGAAACAAGCATTTAAACCGTCTATTTAAAAAAGTTCCAAACGTTTAAATTACTACGGATATTCCGTATTTTTAATAATTTATTCAACAAAAATCTGTAACACTAATGTACTAACAAATACATGATTGTGTACAAAAATTTAAATTATATATTTTATATTCTTTTACAATATTTTCCTTTGCTTACAAAATTAAGAGTGATAAAAGTATGTGCAAACGCGTAAAAACCATTGTTTCAAAGACAAAGACATATCGCAAAGAGTAAAACAGAGATATCGCACCTGAGATAACGTAAGATGAGAATATTTTAGATTTAATATTTTAATTTTTGTTTTCGGAGGCTTGTATGCCGCTATTAGGGTTATTAATCTATTGTTTAAAGGGAATTTAATAGCTATAGTTTCGAGACCTGGAGTGTGTGGAAGGTTGATTTTAATAAATGGTATGGATTTTTCTATGAGTACAGTACATCACCTCCGTTTGCATTTGATCTGTCGGTTCTGATTACACTATAACCTGTTATGTTAAATGTAACATCTGATTTTAAATGCGTTTCCGTTATGCAAGCTAGATTTATTTTGTTAATATTTAGAAAATGAGTTAGTTCTAATTTTTTATTGTTGATGCCATTCGCGTTTGAGTTGAGCAGATTTAAATTATTTTTATGGTACTGTTGCATTATTGTTGTTAAAATAGGCTGAGAGAGATGCTTGTAAATTGCTGACTATTGTTGGGATGATATTATTAAAAATATTGACTAAGAAGTAGGTAATTGAGTTAATAATGGAATGAATGAGGGTTATTATTAGGAATATTTATAAGAGGAGGTTGTGTGGATGGGTTATTGTTAGGTTGGTTGTTTTGATTCGTATTTTGGGGAGGGTTTGGAGCAAATGTGAAATTTGGAATATTGTTAGATGTGGGGAGAAATGGGAAATTTTGTGAGGTACGTTTTGGACGGGGGTTGTTTCTTAATCTATTTTTAATATTGCCTGATTTGGGATTATTTGAGGGGGTGTCTATTTGTTTTTTATAGTATGGGCATTCTATTAATCTTAAGTCAGCTCTGTGCGATCCATTGCAATTTTTACAGATTGCAGGTAAGTCTTTTTGAGGGCAATTAACAGAATAAAGATCTTGTGCACAGAAAATGCACGCGATTGAATTGTTACAGTTATTCTTCGTGTGTCCAAAGTCTAAGCACCGCATACACTGAACTGGACCTTTTGGCCTTCTTCTTCTTTCTGGCTTAACACTAATGTTACAGATCTGATTAATTTGTAGCACTTGTTCGATACTTCGACTACCGTTGAATTTTGCTGCAATAACTGGAATGGGCACGTTATTTTTATAAAGTCTTGTTACACTGATGATGGACCGGAATTTGTGCTGAAGGTCTTCGGTTATTTCCTCTAGTGTAATTGTTGGGTGAATATTTTTAAAGACTACAGATTTTTTATTGGCTGGATCTTTGTTGGTGTGGAATTGTCTTTTAGTTTCAATGAGGTATTTGATGGCTGTTCTGAAGTCTGCTATTGATTTAAACATTATTTTAATTCTGTTTCCGTTATAATCTGTTGTAAATTTGCTGGTTAATTTGTTTTTAATCTCTTCGTTAAATTCCGAGATATTGTAGATATTGTTTACAAAAATGGGAGGGATTCTTAGATTTTCGTCTTCTTGGGGCGGAGTGACATTGGCAAACTCAAATCTTTTGTCTTCATCTGATAGTTTCTCTAGCACAGCATATCTGTTTCCCACTGGTATATTATACTGAGTTGAATCTGAAGTGGTTGATTTCTTATTTGGGGGGAGGTCTATTTCTCCTGAGTTGGTTCTCCGGAGTCGGTTCTTTTAGAACTGTTAGTAATTGTTAGCGACTCACTGTTATTGTCGGAAATGGCTGCTTCGCCGTGTCTTTTGCTGAGCAGAGGTTACCGACCTGGAGGTTTCCGGCCCCGGTGAACTGTTGCGAGCTGCAATCGACACCTTGAACAGGTGCAAACTGCCCATACTGCATATTTGAGGCAAGCTGTGGGTTTTGGCAGCTCGGAATGGCTCCGAATACGAGATGATGATGTTGAATTTCTGGACTGCTGGAGGTGCTGTCCATGGCACACTCGCTCGACGTCGGCTAACTGGGATTTCCCCAATCAGGTATCATCCTCCAGCGAGGCACTGCCCCAGCCGGTACAAGCTCTAAGCTCCCGGCTAGTCTCTCAGCATGTATGGTAGTGTTGTGTACGTAATTGTAAATGTGTGTAATTAAGAGGTGAAGGCACACTATGTGATCAAATGTATCCGGACACATGTATAATGGTGTAATGGTGTGGTCGTGTTTTTCATGGAGGGGGCTTGTACCCCTTGTTGTTTTGGGTGGGTCTATCACGGCACAGGCCTACGTTGATGTTTTAAACTACTTCTTGCCTCCCACTGTTGAACAGCAATTCGGAGATGGCGATTGCATCTTTCAACACGATCGAGCATACGTTCATATTGCACGGCCTGAGGCGTAGTAGTTACACGACAATAACATCTCTATAATGGTCCTCTCTGTACAAAGTTCTGACTTGAATCCTATCGTACACGTTTGGGATGTTTTGGAACACCGACTAAGTGCCAGCCCTCACCGAGCTACATCAATACCTTTCCTCAGTGCAGCACTTCGTGAAGAATGGGCTGCCATTCCCCAAGAAACCTTTCAGCACCTGATTGAGAGTATGCCTTCGAGAATGGAAGCTGTCATCTATATTCAATACGGCTGGGCCAGCACCGTATTGAATTCCAGCATTACCAACGGAGGGCGAAACTCGTAAATCATTTTGAGGCACGTGACCGGATAATTTTGATCACATATTGTAGGATAAGAAAGAAGAAGGAAAGATCGAGCGCGGTCCGTGTCCCATTTTTTAGGGTACTTTTTTGGCATTCACCTGGTATTTATCGTAAGAACCACAGAAAACTATCGATCAGAGCAGCCGGCCACTAGAATTCTCCTTCAGACAGCGACTGAAATCGATCTAGCTGACAAGCTAGTGTCAAAAACCTTGCCACCGTCTGTACTCGTACCTGGCACCTACCGGTCAGGGTCTTTGCAATGACAATGACATCAGTTGATGCCCTGAGCCACCTCTTCCGGTTTGAACTATTCTGAGAGCCGGCCAATGCTTATCAGCAGTCACATAACTCGCCACTGCCGTGTAAGCCGCCCCTGGCGCGGGCGGGAGTGCTGCTGTTGCGGCCGTGCAAGCGGGGCGCGTGCGTGCTTGTGCTCAGCTGCGCGGACAGGAGTCGCGAGTGTGGCTGCTGCTGCTGGACTTAATCGGGCGACGGTTCACGGCACGCGCGGCGACAGCGGCAGGCGCGGCGCTGCTGGAGGCGGCAGGGCTCCGCGCGGCCGACGACGCTCTGTGGCAGCGGCGCGTGGCCCTGGCCGCCGCAGTGGCGCGCGCGCGCGTGCGCTGCGGCGCCTTGCGCATGTCGCAGCTGCTGCCGCCGCTGCTGCGCGACGAGCGCGAGCGCGAGCGCGCCGCTACCCACGCACACGCATACGCCCCCGCCACGCCGCGCGCAGCCGCCTCGCGCACCGCCGCCATGCTGCACCAGCAGACGCCGCGCCACCGCCTCACGGCCTGGCTCAACCCCTTCGCCATCGGGTGAGCACGTCCTAGTTGGGTCCATAGGTCTACTCCGGCAGTCCTCTGGAGGACAATTGCACCGAGCGGCTTCTCTTACTGGTAGTTTTTGTTGGATTCTCGTATCAATACCAGGCGAATGTCGTGGCAGTATCCTATCAAACGGACCACGAACTGTGCACGATCATTCCTTCGTCCTCCTCGTTCTCTCCTCGCTTCTTGCACACACACATTCACCACACTGCAAGACATTTTTTTTTAATTTATATATTTTTATTTGCAATTTGTTCATCTGAACAATAGGCAAATCTTTTAGCAAAGTTACAATGGCATGTGAAGGAACTGGGCATTCTCAGTCCTTCGTGAATACATTTTCAGTAATGATCAAATAAATGGTATAAATCACAAATATAACATAGGACAAATATGATCAAGACAGAAAAACAACAGACAATATATAAATACACTGGCAATCATGAACGTAATTATGTTTATATATATATTTATATATATATATATATATATATATATATATATATATATATATATACAAATTTAAGCTGTTTTACTTAGTTACAGTGCAATTACTATAACAGTACAATATACATTTTGTTTATTAATGATCGAACCTATTTAAGAGGTCCAGGGGATGAAATCTGCACAATCTTCTTAATTCTTGGCTATTGTCAAGTAAGTTTAATGCAAGGTAATTTGGATGGTTTTCTAAGCGCTTATAATATTTTTGGAATGTAAATTGGACTTCTTGGTTTATTGTAGGTATGTGTAAGTCATTGTGCAATGTTGTATTTGAAACAAACCACGGGGCATTGGCAAGCAATCTTAGAGTTTTTGATTGGAATCGTTGCAGTATTTCTAGGTTTGAGTTAGCCGCAGTGCCCCAAAGTTCTATTCCGTAGGTCCAAACAGGTTTTATTGTTGATTTATAAATCAGTACTTTATTAGCCAATGAAAGAGACGATTTTTTGCCTAGAAGCCAATAATATTGCTTAATTTTGATTTCGAGAGCTGTTCTTTTCTTTCTGATGTGTGTCTTCCAAGTCATTTTTCGATCTAGATGTAGACCAAGGTATTTTACACAATCTGCCTGTGGTATATCCTTGTTGCTGATTTTAATTGGAGGACATCTATTTGGTCTGAGTGCAAACGTTACATGGACAGATTTACTTTCATTAGTTTTTATTCGCCACTTTGTGAACCATTCCTGCAGCACAGTGAGGTATTCTTGAAGATTTTCTGATGCTTCGATGGCATTTTCATGGGAAGTTAAAAACGCTGTGTCGTCAGCAAACATGGCTGACGTGATGTCCGTTGAAACAGGAAGGTCGGCCGTGTATAGTAGATACAGTAGTGGACCGAGAACACTTCCTTGCGGTACTCCAGCTGCGACAGGATAGAATGATGATGTTTCTTCCTTAAATTTTATTTGAAAACATCTTTCAGTAAGATAGGAGCGAAGTAGTGCAAAAAACGGGTGGGGTAACATATTTTTGATTTTATATTAGAGTCCTGAGTGCCACACCTTGTCAAAAGCTTGGACTACATCCAAAAAGACACCAGAACAATAACGTTTCTTCTCCAGCGCTTCATTAATGACTTTTACTATTCTGTGGATTTGTTCGGTAGGGGCATGTTTCAACCTAAAGCCGAATTGGTAGTCTGGAATGATGTTGTTTTCTGCTATGATTGGAAGTATCCGCTTGAGGAGAAGCTTTTCAAAGATTTTTGACAAGATTGGTAATAAGCTTATCGGTCTATTCGAGGATACTTCGGAAATAGGTTTCCCCGGTTTTGGTATGACAATAATTTGACTGTATTTCCATTGAGAGGGAAAATGTCCAATTCTGATGATGGCGTTGAAAATTGAGGTTACCAATGCTAGTGCTTTTTTTGGCAGGTTTCTTAGAACAACGCCGGTGATGAGATCGTAGCCAGGTGCTTTATGAGGATTAATTTGTTTTATTGCATATGAAACTTCGGTTGTCTTGAAATGCTTTATTGGTAAAGACATTTGATATGGTGCATTAATGAACTGAATAATATTTCTTTCTTGTTCTTCTTCATCTGATGGGAATGGTTGGAAAACTTTTGCAAAATGTTCCGCAAATACTGTTGCTTTTTCGTGGTTGGTTCTAGCCCATTTTCCATGTTTATCACGTATAGGCGGCACAGGTTTGATTGGTCGTTTAATGCGTTTGGTGGCTTTCCATAAGGAGTAGTCGTTGTCTTTGGTTGGTGATAGTCTTTCAAGATACTCCTTGGTTTTATTTTCATGTAGGTCTTGAAGAAATCTTTTAAGATCCTGCGCTGCCCTGTTGAAGTTTCGTTTATCATTTGGATCATGCGTGGTTTGCCAAACTTTCTTAAGTCTCCTCTTATTTCTTTTCATTTCATCAACTATTTGGGGTATTTGTGAGAAGCTGTTCCGTACGTTTCTGGTGTAGCGTACCATGCTGCTTGTTGGATACTAGTAGTTAAAAATTCAACTGCTTCATCTATATCGAATTCACTTTTTAGAGGAACGTTTGCAGTAATATTTACATTAAGCCATGTTTGAAAGTCACTCCAATTCGTTTTTTTATTGGAAATACTAGGTTTAAAATTATTTTCTATTATATGAGAGCTAATAGTTAATATTACTGGAGAGTGATCGGAGAGAGAGAATTCGAGAGAATTTTCAATTGATGTAAAGCTCTGATTTGTTCCTTTCATGATAAAGAAATCAAGTAAGTCCGGCAGCTTATTACAGTCGGTTGGCCAGTACGTTGGCTCTCCTGTCGATAGCGGTTCTGCGTTGAGTGACGTGACTACGTTGAGTAGTGTTTTTCCTCTAAAGTCGACAGTCTTGACCCCCACTGCGAATGTTTTGCGTTGTAGTCACCTCCAGAGATGAACCTTGCACCCAACGTATCGAAATATTCTCTATACATTTCTTCCGTTATTTTATGCTTTGGAGGGCTATAGACAGCTGACACTGTCAATGAACCGAAACTGTCATAAACTAGTACAGATGTGGCTTGCAGGTAATCATTTTCAAAATTTGATTTCAAAGAATGCTGTATGTTTCTTCTTATTATTATCGCCGTACCTCCATCTGGGTGTTTTGTATCATATATTTCATAGTTAGGTAGTTTAAAGAAACTTTTTTCCGTGAAATGAGTTTCTGAGATGAGCATTACGTCAATTTTTTCGTCTTGTAGAAAATTGTTAATTTCTCTGCAATGTTGCGCTAGTCCATTGGCATTCCATACACCAATACGAAATGTCTTCATAATTTGCTTATTACTTTGGTCATGAGGCTTATCAGGTTGGAGATTTGTTCACTTTGCTTGGTTAGTATTGATTCAAATTTTTGAAAAGTTTCTTGAACAGTTGATATTAGTTGTGCAATTTCAGTATTACTATTATAATTTATGACTTGATGTGATGGAGGGTACTTGGCTACGTAGGCCCAAGTGCGGTGTTGCGTTTCGCTAGGTGCGTTACTACTTAAAAGTTTGTTGCTTCGATGGTGTGAGTGAGAAAGATACGAATGTTGTGTATTCTGGGGATATTTACTTTGTCTTATTTCTTGGTAGACTTCGCATCCTTTGTAGTTTGCTGGGTGGTTTTGCTCACATAGAGCACATTTAGGTGGGTCTTCTTTTCGCTTTTTACAGACTTCGGTCGGATGATTTTCTCCACATTTCACACAGCGATGTTTTCGATGGCAGTATGTCCTTGTATGTCCATATTCTTGACATCTTTTGCATTGTACGATTTCTTTCTTTTTTCGAGGTGCTTCTATTTTGATTTTGCAGTTCAGTAAACTATCTATGTTATAAATATCTTTATTATTTTTGCTAGGTTGTAGATCTATGAAGAAGAGAGGGAGTGGCGCTTTTGTTTGTCTGTGTTGGATATTATAAATTTGGCGAACCTTGTGGCCGTATCTTTCAATTTCCTCTTGCAGTTCCTTAACATCTGCATTTGCGTGAATTTGTTTAAGCACAACTCTAAAAGAACGCTCGTCTTTGAGCTGATATGTATGAAATTGCAATTTTTTATTTTCAAAATGTTTTATGAGCTTTCTATATGCTTCAACTGTACTTAATATAACTTTGACACTGTCACTGTTCAGTAATTTATAGCTGTATTCCTCTTTTTTTAATACTTCTTCAATGCATTTTTTAAGATATTCACATCTTTTATTCCTGGTAGAAAAATGGGTGGAATTTTATTACCATTGGTTCGTTCGTTGGATTCAGATTTTTCTATTGTGTTGTTTTCTGGTTCTGTAGAAGAAAGAAGTTCAAATTTGTTGTAATTTGTAATACTTTCTGTAGCTGGCATTTTCTTTAGAGCTCTTTGTGAAGGTTCACTATTTTTTCGTTTCCGCCGTCTCGGGACGACTTCTTGCCACTCCAGAGTGTTATCGCACGTACCTTCAACTGATGACATTGTTGATACGTCTGTTGTACTACTGCTTTGTTGTGCTAATCTATCGGTCTTCTGACAATCCGTATCTGCACTGCTTGTTGATAGCGGTAACTGTGGTTGCTGCGTCAGAAGTTGCTGTAGTTGATCTAGTTGCAGAGGCGGTTGTGGAGGCACATGATATTGAGTTAGAAGTTGAGAGAGTTGTATTTCTACCACTTGTTGCTGATGTTTGAGGTGTTGTAGTTGTTGCTGAAGAAGTTCTTGCTGTTGAAGTATTGCTTGATCTGGGATGGGTTGCACAGATTACACTGCAAGACTGTCGGAAGCTTCTCTCGGCTGGAACAGTTCCTCGCTGGGAGAGATACTTAAAGAACAGACAGACGGTCAGATGAACTGACAGATGGACAGACGGACAGTCAGACGGACGAACATTCACCCAGACAAGCGTTTTGAAAAAAACAACTTTTTGTGGCATCAGGGGCACCAGAACGTGTATTTGCGTCAGTATCTCGACATCGAATCTTTGCAGCTTTACGTAAAGTTCCCCCCACAATAATTGGTGGGTGAAATTCTATCTTCCCAACCGTACAGACAAACGGGAACGCCCTTCGACCCGGCGAGGCGCGTTGACCAATCGCTACAGTCAGAGTCTTAGTGGTTATGTGATTGCCACAATATTCCATGGGGTGGGAAAGACGCTGCTCCGAGAGGCGGGGGACTCCATTGTTTACGTATGAGGCAGAAATATCATTTTCCCCTGCAGAAGGAGAGATTTTGCCTTCACGTACGCCATAACGAAAAAAATATTTCTGTGCGGGGGTTTTCCGTCCAGTATTAGTCAATATACCAGTAAATATTTAGCATTTTAGCAACAGTTATACTCTTTTAGCAATCAATATGTCAAACGTATATTAAAATGTTCATCTCAGGTTTAATTTGCATATCCTTTCTGGACGTTCTAGCGCATATTTGTTTATAAAATTGTAAATTGTTGCAAAATTGTTAATTTGCGGATTTCGGCACAGGGACATAGGGAGACTCTCCTCTCTTTAGGTCTGCAAAAGTTGGAAATTGTTTATAAATTTGTAAATGTTGCAAATGTTTTTATTGTCTCCTCTAAATTCCCTTTAAACGCAATACAAAATTTCGAAATCTGTTCGGTGCTATCAACTTCCGTTCTCGAGATATTTAATTGTTTATTATAACTTAGCATTCATAATCGCCCCCATTTTTTGCACTCATTCCATTCGCTCTCCGCACACAAGTATACTGAAAAGAGAGGTTTGCAATGTCTCGTTCCGATTATTCGCTTCATTCGCTTAACGCCGAGGGCAGAGGTGACATCGTGGCTTCCGTAAGCGCCTTGAGGCGATAAAAAGTGCGACGGAGCGAAATGATTGTCTGAAATTTCTTCAAAAAAACAACAACAAAAAAACATGCTGTAACGTTTATTGGTAGTTTCGTGGGATCATAGCAGCAACAATTTCTGTCTTACGGCAACTATGGCATTTTTTTAAAGATTGAAAATTTCCTTTTTATTCTAAACAGTCATTAAAACTTCCGCTTCATTATTTTAATGTGCTAGCTAGAATAGCTAGCTAATATATGTATGTATGTATATATATATATATATATATATATATATATATATATATATATATATATATATATATATATATATATATATACGGCTAGCAAGAAAACTGTTTATAAAGATATATTGCAAATTTCATTATGTCGAAAGGCTGGCTCAAGATATTTTCTCTCAAGGGCAAGTTGAGCTATTGAAGAGTTCACTTTCTGGAACTTTTCATTGGCCCTGGTTCGCGTGACTTCGATAGGAAAATTAAACGAAGGTTCATTTACTGATAAATGTGAAAAACATTGTCGATGAAACAAATCACTTGTCACAAAAAGTATTGCCATTGAATGAATGCCGCCCAAATCATGAATCGTTTCTCACTCTAGAACACCACGAAATATCAGATACTTAGATTTGAGGTCGAGATTTAGGAATATTTCTTTTAAAATAGGGTATCTACGTATCTCAAATTGAGTGAGGCAGAATTGCGATTTAACAAAAGTCTGGTAAAAATATGAAATGTTATGAAGGTATCGTTGTAGGACACTATACAAATAGTGCAAGCAAAACAAAAACACATTAAAAAAGACATTATGAATTAAATCCGTGACGAATTAATATTTTCTTCCAAGGAGACGAATCACAATTGACGAACGTGAATCTGACCTAATGACGTTTTTACCATTTAATACATTTTAAATATCGACAAAAAAAACTTACCAATTTTAAACATATTTTACGGATAATATTTAAGAAACTTCGTGTAAGTGATTGTTGAATGGTTGAAAATAATTTGCTCACTTTGTTTAATTAAAGAAATATGTAGTTAATTAAGGTAAAAGTAAAGGTACCCCCTTTACATTTGCAAATGCTAAACATGGATTAATATGATAATAAATTTGTTGTTGATGAGATTTCAATTTCCAAATTAAAAATTGAATCGATATCAAATAGTTAATTTTTAATAAATATATAAATCTTTCAATTTTCTTTTGCATATCATTCTCTTTAAGGCCAATATAATACATCCAACATATTTAAAGTTTGTTACTTGTCCTTTAGAAGAGTTTTCAATGATTATTTTGAGCAAATAATTTCCGTATGTAAGAAGAAAAGGTGAAGAAATCGTGCGCCGGGAAACGGCGAATTTTTGGAGAAAATCACTTATTGTAAGGTCCTGGTAACGAAAAAATAGATGAATCCTCTTCCTATATGTAGTAAATTACTTCCTCTTATCTTGTGTTGTAGCCAGAATCCGTGTTTAGTGGTCCCTTGTTTTCGAAACATCGACGGCAAAAGGTCAGCTTGTCCTAACGTGGTGGTAAATGCTAGAGCTTAAACGGTTCAGCCAATTTTCTCTAAAATAGATATTCCCCCTTCCATCTGAACGAACTCGATTCTTTGGGAGTTTCAAATAGATTTTTGAGGGTTCATTACTTGAAGTCAAGGCAGAACACCTAAATCTCTTTCAACGAAATAATATATTCAGTGTGGCGCTGCTCAAATTACAAAAATCACGTTTAAGATCCTGTTTATCTCAATAATACCATATGATTCCTACTATACACATATATTAAAATAAATAGTTGTCAAATTGTTATTTACGACATTAAGATATCTTATTACTGTGGTTAGGCGGAAGATCAGGCCTTACAGCCTGAGCCTCGCTAGAAATAAAGAAATTATTATTATTTTCCCTCTGCATCACGACTAAGATGTTGAGTCGGTTGAATATAAAATGCACTCCAGGTTGCAACCAGCTACCTAAGGAGCAGATCTAGTGGTTGTTGATGCCTCTACAACACCTTGCTCAAAACCACATAAACCACAACCACATAAAGCAACTTCTTGCACTCCCCAGTCTTTTGAATGCCCTGGGAGTTTAGCCAAGTTCTTACACAAATTTTGCTGAACCAATCCCTGAGCTCCGATGACTATCAGTTCAACCTGTGCTTTTACGCCTCACATTCGGTTGATCTCGATTTCCAAACACTTGTATTTAAGACATTTCTCTGTCTCCTTGGTTATGACGTTTTGATCGCAAAGCACATATACAAGTAGACACAATTGTTTCTTCAAATCCCGGATAGCAATACCCTGTTTGTTTGCTGCTATCGTGCGATCCGTTTGAATTTGTTGGTCGAACAATATTGTGTAGAGTACAACAGATGTCACCGGTTTTGGTAAGTATTCGTACCACTTGGGGCATGTGTTGGAACTTCGAGGGCGCTACAGATATGCCAGAGGAGGTAACTACACACCCTGTCGTGTCTTTTCAAGTATTCGGTCCTTGCTAGAATGAGACAAGTTGAGACCATATGATCAATGTTTTCTACTTGTTCGCGACAGATGCAGAATGAGTCATCTTGGAAAATTTTGAGAACCGCTTTATCATAATATCGTGTTATCAATGCCTGATCGTGAGCAGCAATGTGAACTGCTTCATTCTTCCCCTTTTAAGCTACATAAATGATTGATCTTTATTGATATGCACCTTGTCCATTCTTTTTAGATATTGTCCATGGAGTCCATGGAGGTAATGTCTGTGTTATTTTGCGTGTCTTACATAGTTTTATTTGCGATGCTTCTTGCTGCACTAACAATACCTCTGTTTCCCATTCTTCGGTCAAATTACATGGCCTGCTTCATTAGATGATCATCTTGATGATTGACGTCATACTTTCTCATCTCGACTCTTGCATTGGGCCAGGAGGCTTCAATTTGTCTGAGGCCTCTTCCTATTTCCTTACGTGACACATAAATCTCTATGTACTGTACATCAGCTTGAGGGTGTGCGACATGATACATTGTTATCAGTTTTCTGGTGTTTCGATATATGATTCGAATTTCTTGCTCAGTCCAGTCCGCGAGTCTGGAACTGTACATCAGGCACCACTCAACTACCAACTGCCGTTACTGTATACCTGGAGTTCAGAGCGGATTGCAAGACAAATCGCACTCTTCTGTAATCATACCTATGAATTCTCCCTTTCATTGTGTCGTTCGAGATGGTGTCACATTCTTTAATGCCCAGATATTTGTAAGTTTTACCTAGCTCAAGATCTTGAATCACAGTGTGCATATCAACTTCAATGCTCTCTGACGTTACTGTGCCTCTCTTTAAATTGATTTTTGCGCACTTGTCATGCACACACCAAACGTCATGCAGATGTCATTGCTTAAGTCATTAACGACAGTCAGCATTTGGAAGATAATCTCTTCATTCTTAGCACACACTTTAAGACCGTTCATGTCAAACAAATGTGATACCGGTCTTTCATCACCATGGAGCTTGTAACCAAAGTCAGCTTGCAACAACTGTCTAGATAGGAGAATCAAATTAATGCAAAAACAGCAGAGGGGATACCCCTGAAAAATACCCCTGTTGATAATAATACTTTTTGTTTATACTGCTTCCTTTCCGCTGTATATTAGTAACCTGGTACTCCATGACTTCATACTAGCTTTGAAAAACTCAATAAGTCTAAGATGAAATCAATAGATCTCCAGGGTCTTCAAAATCCAATCCAATAATAATAATAATAATAATAATAATATATTTATTTTGGCCACAATTGGCGTCTTTGCCAGGTGGTAGCCAATTAATTACACTATGCAAATGAAAATGAAGTGATATTAAATATTTCATAATAAATACAATGAAAACGAACAATGAAGTAATAGTAAATATAATGTATTACCTAGAACCGTGTATACCCCAGCATAACAAGAAAGCCTCCATTTCACGCGTACACATGTGAAACTCAGACTCTCTGTGCAAACACGCACGCACCACGCATAAGTTCGTACACACACACGCACACACACACACTTACATACGTATACACACATACACATACATATATATTCATATACATATATATACGCACATGCATATACACATGTACACGTGCGTATACACATACATACACACACATACGTATATACACACATACACACATACATATGTACACCCCAGAAATATACTTACAGCTAATACCATCTGCCTTCAACGCCCAGCCCCACACTCCACTATATTTTATTTTTAACATTGGTAATATCGCATATCACACTGAATTTCCCTGGAACTGCACTTCACTTCACTAAAAATGGCTAATAATTTGAAGAAAATAAAAATAAAAAAAATAAAAATACTATTTGAGACTTTTTATGCGATTTTTAAAACACTTTAGATCCTTGGGAAAGGGCTCCATGACTGTTGTAGGTATTTCGTTCCAATCCCTAATTGTGCGATTTACAAATGAATATTTACCGGTATCAGTTCGCTGCCGTTGAGTTTTTATTTTCCATTTATGATCTTTTCTCCCTATACGTGCAGGACTGTCTAGTCTTCCACTTATTCCCTTCCACGCTGGAGATTTATTATACGCTTTAAACATACAACATAATCTTGCATTCTTCCTGCGGGTACTTCATGATTCGAAATGTGTTTGTGTGTCACGTTCCCTTGCAAACCCTCTATTTATGAATTTCACTGCCCTTTTTTGGATCTTTTCTAATTCTTTTATTTGACCTATACTATACGGATCCCAACAAGTTGACGAGTATTCAAGAGTTGGCCTAACTAAAGATGTGTAAGCCAATTTTCTACTTTCCATGTTACCTTTCTTTAAAATTCTCTTGACAAAATGAAACGACTTCCAAGCTTTTCTTACTAGATAATTTATATGTTCCCCCCCATCCTAAGTCGCTACGCAAATTAATTCCTAAGTATTTACAGCTGATTACCTCGGGGATCAATGTGCCGTTCATAGAATAATTTAAGGGATTCTTACGTATAAATTTTGTGAAAGTCTTACTTTTGTCGGCATTTATTTCCATTTTGTTTGATTTATCCCGTGTGTATATTTTATTTAGATCCTGTTGCAGTGCACGTTCATCTTCAGATGATTCTATTATTCGGTAAATGAAGCAGTCGTCGGCAAAAAGGCGCATTACTGAATCAATAGAAGTGGTTAGATCGTTGATAAAGGCTATAAATAACAAGGGCCCTAAGACACTTCCCTGAGGAACTCCATATGTAATTTTTGCCTCCCCAGATAGTACTTGTCCAATTCGGACTTGCGACCGCTCTCTCAAGAATTCATGAATCCACTTAACGACCCTAACGTCGATACCGGTATCTGCAATTTTCTTAAGTAAAATGTCATGTGCAACAAGATCGAACGCTTTAGAGAAGTCTATTACGATTGCATCCGTCCGTTTTCCACGGTCCAGTGCGTCAGCGATATCTTGACATGTAGAAATAGTTTGGCTCTCGCATGAAAATGAATTACGAAACCCATGTTGGCCTCCATACAGCCATCCTAATTTGCCCCATTCATTTCGCAAGTACTCAGCTATGTGATGCTCCATTTGCTTACAAATGACAGAAGTTAAACTCACAGGTCTATAGTTAAAGACGCAAGTGCGATTTCCACTTTTAAAAATCGGCACCACAATAGATATTTTCCAATCACGAGGAATGCTACAATTGTTGACACTGATTTCAAATAGTCGTGTCAAATATGTAACAATTGTTCCCCCCCCCCTATTTTTAATAGTTCTCCTGAAATGCCATCGAAACTAACTGATTTGTTCATTCCTATGCTTTGTATCCGCTTGCGAATAATCCTTGACTGTACCTGAAACCTCTCGGCTTCGTTAGGCTCAGTAATTTCCGGAATGACTACCGCTTCCCAAAAAACTGATTGAAAATACAAATTAAAACATTCTGCTTTTTCCTGATCTGTCACACAACATTTATTTTTATATTCTAATGCAGGTATAGATGCCTTGTTCCCCCTTTGCTGCCTTACGTATTTATAGAAACCCTGCCAACTAGTACGTTCATTACTTTGTATTTTACGGAAGAAATTCTCTTGAGCTGTTCATTTCTCCTGCAATAACGTTGACAATCGCCTGTATTCTAATTCGTAATGATATCCCTCTTTTCGGTTACTATAAGCTCTCTTGACTTTTCTCTTTAATCTCTTAATATTTGACATGTAGTATATAGGATCGCTGTTCTCTTTGATAATATTGGCTGGAACAAAAAATTCACGAGCAGTTAAAATTACGCTCTTGAATGAATTCCATATTTCCTCCATGTTCCTTCCGCTTGAAGCTCAAGTCCAATAATTATCCCGTAAATATTCTTGGAATCCACTTTTATCTGCTTTCCCGTACAGAAATACTAATTTTCGTGATTCGTCTCGATTTGTGTTTTCCCAGTTTACAAGAAGCAACACACCATTATGGTCACTTATACCTGGTATTATTTCGTGAGCAATAAGTAGTTTTCCTGGTCGGACTAAAATACATCCAGCTCCGCCTGCGCCCACGTGGGTGTGTCTACTACCTGAGCTAAACCATTATCCCACACCAACTCGTTTACAAAAGATTGGGAAATACCCCTAGTTTCGGCGACCCCGTTCCAAGAGACACCTGGCAAGTTTAAGTCCTCCCTATTATAATATTTCCTGTAAGAATATCGGCGCCTTGAGTTAAGTTGATCAGTTTTTGCACGGTTGCCAAAACTTCATTTGGTGCACGATATAGTGTGGTACACTGTCAAAGGCCTTCTGGTAGTCAATCCAAGCCATGCTTAAATTACGCTTTCGTTTCTTTACATCATTCAAGATTACTTTATGTAATAGAAAGATTTCCTTGCAGCCATATAAATCTTTAGGACATCCTTTTTGTTCAACTGGCAACAGATGCTTCCTCTTTAGGTATCTGGACATTATCTCAGCTATGAATGCAATTATAACTTTGTACAGACAGGTGATTGGCCTGTAGTTCTTCGCCAAAGAGCAGTCTCCCGCTTTGGGTAGAAAATATGCAATGCCGCATGTGTGCCATTTCGAGAGTTCCTTTGAGTTTTCTAAATTTTTATTAACATCCGTTGCTAGATGAGAATGCATTGCTGTTAATTTCTTAATCCAATAATTCTGGATCTTATCAATCCCGGAGTATTTCCAGTTTCCCATGTTCTTCATTGCTTGGAAGAGGTCCTCTTCCGAGAATTCGTGAACATATTCCACTATTTCCGCTGTTTTTCGGCAGCATCAACCTCAGATTGAAGCCAAGATGCGTCTTTGTTGTAGGATCCGCTTTCCTCCCAGATTCCTGCGCAAAATGCTACGATGTCATTTTTTAAGGTGTGACAGCTTTGCCATTCGGGTTTTAAGCCAGATTGCGATAGAATCTCTTAGCGTCTATTTCAAACAACCGATTCTGCGAATTGAAATCTATTCTACGTTTGTAACGTCTAATTCGTTGAACCCATGCTTGAATTTTCTCTTTTATCTTCGCAGCTACCATTAGCCTGCTTGTGTCATTTTCAATTTGGTATTTCTGTTCAACATTGAATATTTTTCGTTGAACTTTAGGTGTGCGTTAGTTTAGAAGATGCCTCGGCTAAGAGTGATATTTCACGCCGAGTGTCGGCTATCCGTTTCATAATTTTTTCTGCCATGTGGTACAGGGCTGTTTACTCTTTTTTGCAGTCGGCCGTCGATGCAAAAATTGGCCCCAAAATTATCTGAGATACTAGATATCCAGTTGCATACACAATGTGATTGATTTCAGTGATATCTAGATCTCTGCCTGGTGTCTGTACCACCTCATTTAAGACATTGCTATCTCTATCGCTCTCTTAGCTTTGGCATTTTCTCCTCAACGGTGCGCGAGTTTCGAATGCAAGTTGACAAACTTTCTATCTCGCGTCGAAGGAGATTTCGCATCATGTCCTGATCGTGTGATTCATTGCCAGATGAACTTTCACCACTCACGTATGTTTCATTGGAAAGAGATAAACAGGACCATCGTTTTCAAGTTCTACATGTTCGTCATGTAGGTAATTCAATCGAAGAATGCACTCTGCATATCTCTGAATGTCAACACGTTGTTATGCTGTGAATTTTCCACTGCTGAGTATGTATCATTGTTGACTGGCAAGCTTCTTTGAATCTAGGGTAGGTCTTACTTAACCCATGGGTTATTTCCTGTCATCCGTTACTGCGCCCTACAGTGGCATCGGGACACCCGCAGAGCCCAGCAAGGGGTCACTCCGATCGCCAGTCGGCATTACTAAATCCTATGGGATTTTCACTGACTGCTGAAGGCAGCCTCCTTCGCAGACTAATGCAAGGTTCGGGCCTCCACTCTAATCAGTGGCCCCGTGTGCCAACCCAGTTTCTCTCCTGTACCCCCCATGGGCCGATAATTGGAAATGCAAAGGTTCATGACCCTTCCATCTCTACTTACTCCCCACTCTCCTCTGGGGTACTTCTTCGCCTAACCGCTCATCTTCAACTTTTTCAGCAAAGAAGGCCCTACCAGTAACTAGACTAACACTGACATAGCTCTCAGGCTCATGGGGTTACCCCTATCAACCCTCGAAGAGAGAAGGGTCGCTTTAAGGCCAACTTCATGTCTCTTGTGGACTGCCTCTTCTGTAGGTCCCCTTCTGCTGTTGTTGAGGTCCTCTTCTGGAGTACTTCGTCTGACCCCTCCCCATCGACCTGCCCGGCAAGGGAGGCCCTACCAGGAGCTACGCTACCTCCGGCATAGTTCTCAGGGACATTGGGGTACTCAAGCCCCACCACCAATGTCAAGGTCATGTACTGCCGAGATTATTATTAATATTATTGTTATTATTATTATTATTATTATTATTATAATTATTATTATTATTATTATTATTATTATTACTAAAAGTGGATTTGAATGAAATATCTTTTTTTTCACTTTAAAACAATGCCGTTTAGTATAGACATTAATTTTATATGACAAGAGGAAATGATAGTACATATGTAAAGAGAGGGTTATGTAATTCTGCAAGAGAAAGGGTCGAAATGTGCACAGAAACACGTTTTGTATGTCGCTCATTCCGAAAAAGTGGATTGTTTCCTGCTCGTATATTACTTTCTATACATAGGGTTGTCAAAATTTTTGTTTGAGTGTTCTTGAACCTGAAAAAGTGATTTTCGAAGAACCTCTCTTTGTCAGTCCGTTTGCGTACGTGTAATTCAATAACAAACAGGATTTTCACTAAAATTCATCGAATCATTCGAATGATCTGGCTGATGTCACGAATCCTCGAATTTGAAACGGATATTTTATTGTTGATGGAACTTAACATCAGACACCAACATATTGTCGAAATTTTCTCAAAAATAGCACCAATTCTTTTTTAATATTTTCCTTGAATAAAACAAAAGTCGAATAAAAATGGCGCAAGTCCAATTTTCCACCGGGAACAGCGTCTTCCCGACCCTTGGTATTTTGCGCCAAGTATATAATCACTGAGGTTCTGAGTAGCGATTGATCGACGTGCCCCTCCCCCGGATCGAAGGGTGTCCAAGTTCGTCTGGGGGGTTGGGAAGATAGCATTTCACCCGACAGTTATCGTGGGGGGAATTTACATAACTTTCTAACTATACATAGTATTCGAGAAAATGAAATTCACTAGATACACGTGAGTGAAAAAACGCATGGGAACTAGAATTATATTTTATTACACAATTCTGTATTTACCCTTTTTTCTTATTTGTAATTATTACAAAACAATATGAAGTTGTTACATTTTACATATGATATACATTTTAAATTAACACATTTTTAAACATTTTAAATGGCTGTGGAAATTCAACCGAGCTCGAAATATTGAGAGAGAGCTACCGACCCCTTTTTGCCTTCCTCAGTTCCGACAATGACAGTAACATTTGTAATTCTAACATTGAGAATGAAACATTATTGCCTGTTACATCGAAGAACGTGAGGCCTAAGGTGTGACTGTGCTGCGGCAGCGAGGCGGACCCGGCGATGGTGCTGCTGTCGGAGGCAGGCCTGCTGCTGCGCGACGCCGCGTGGGCCGCCGACCGCCCGCGAAGCCGCGTGCTGCTGGAGCGCGGCGCGCCGCACGCCTCCCACGCTGGCGCCCTCGTGCACGCGCCCTGCTGCCTGCACGACTGCGCCTGCCCGCTGCTCGTCGCCTACCACGGACCCGGGTGCGCTTATGCCCATCAAACACATTTAGTTTTTACTGACACGTAATTGCTTGTCATTGCCTTCTTACACAAATATTTATTTCTTAATCTAATATATACATTTATACATTTCAGTTGCCGTCTGGCTTAGTGTAAATTCTTACTTCTATGACTATTATACATATATACATATATTTTTTATAATACATAAATCTATTCGAGATCTACGCAGGGGCTCCAGCTTGTCGACTGGTGTTGTTGCAGATCTTATTTGTTGTTCCGCAGCTAGCTACCTGTGGCACGGGGTGGAGGAGGGCACCTCTGCGGACTCTGTCCCGCGCTATCTTTTTGTACTCACGCGGGGCCAGGTGTATATTGCCGGTGTGCGTGTAGTAGCATGCCGCACTGCCATCAATGGCCTCAGTGACTATTTTTTCCCTTAAGGCTTTTAGCTTGTAGCCGTCCGCAACTTTCTTTAGTGCGGCGTCACTACCCGCACACCATTCTCCCAGTGCCTGTATCACAAGCAGGAGTACTTCGGCGCTGTGGTTACCGACGGTAATGAGGTGGGCGCGGGTGGCTTCGCATTTTTGGCGCATTTCTTCTAATTTCTTCTCAAGTTTGCCCTCTCGTGCGTCAGCCACCGCGAAGTCCACCACGAGTGCCATTCTACCCCGCGCGAGTACGAGATCAGGGCGATTGCTGCCCACCACTGCCTGATTCTCCCGGAGCACCTGCCACCCCGCTGCAATGGCTGCTTCTTTATAAATGGTCCCGATGTTGTTGTGTCGGGCGTTCCATAAAGGTGACAGGTAGCGGCACCCCGTGGTAGTGTGACCATGTTCTCGGATGCTGGTTGCCCATTGTTCCACGTATTCATTGCGTAACTTATCTGAATAGTAATCGTGGTAATGAGGGAAATGAAATCAGTTGAATGATTCTACATGTTATCTTATGGAGGGATAATGGGAGAGAATATGAAATGACAAACCGAGTCAATATTTACTGGTGTCTCAAAATAAATATTACAAAATTCTAAAGCAAGAAAGGGATCGCAGATGATAACGTTTCGCCCATGAACATCTGGTGGGAAACATGACAAAACAAAATTTTACAAATGACATTTTCTCCTGATCGTTAAGCAACTCTTTACTCGCTGTTTGTGTTTGTGAAGTAAAAGAAATCTCTTTGCGTCTGGACATGTCCTGCCAGATGTCAATGCATAAAGAGTTGTCTACAGATCAAACTGTCACATGTGTTACTGCAGCATATGAAATTTCCCACCACATGTGCATTGACAAAAAGTGCTCATCTTGCACCGAGAAAATGTGTAGTTCATGCAATTAATCACGTTCTACAACCATTAGTGTTGGTCAAATTTCTCAGAACGCGCGCTTACTAAGTAGTCTTTAGAAAACGTGAAGACATGAAACATAGATCTTATCGAATGATTTTTAACTACAAAACAATTATAGTACCACTAAGATCTCTCTTCGGAAATTCACTTACGATTTTCAATTTTCTGGTTTACCAAACGAAACTAAACCATGTTTAGTGAATAATTGGATTTACTCTATTATCGCTTACTAAACATATTTATTTTTTACTTTATTGCTTGCTATTGCCTTCAATACGAAGCTAAATATACACTTCATAATTTATCTGGGTCGAGAGAATCGTGGTTACGAGGTAAATAAGAAAACAGTTGAATGATGACACATGTTCTTTTAGGGAGAGAATTATGAAATGGAATTACGGGAGGGGAATATGAAAAGACAAACCGAGTCAAGTTAAAAATTGGTTAATTAGTAAATAAGTCAATCTGAATCATTAAAATTAAGACTGAATGAAAGGCCCTCGGGTATTTGGTGCAACTCGATCATTATAACCCTAATAACGCCCTTGGTACATAAATAACTACACAGGAGCACTAAATAAAAATTCTTGTCAGACCCAAAACTTGACACATGTTTCTGTATTTCGATGCGCTGAATCCGAATCTGAAGTGATAATTTCGCCACCACTTTCCTTTTTTTTTAAATGAGAAAACCCATCGTGAAATTGGATTTTTGTTTGTTTTCGGGGGTTGTTATCAGACCCATAAATGCACTTTCAGGGTGGGTTTGTTTTTCGTGATTTAAAAACAATTAGAGGGTGGTGGCGCAATTGTAGCTTCGGATTGAGCGCGTCAACATAATAGAGACCCGTTTATCAAGTCTTTGTCGTGTGTGCCTGTGCGCAGGGACGCGAGCGGGGCCGGGGCTGGGGCCGGGGGCGCACTGGCGGCGAGCGCGGCGGTGAAGCGCGGGGCGCTGGTGCCGCTGGAGCGCGCGCGCTGCCGGGGGGCGGCGGCGCTGGTGGGCGCCGTGCGCGCGCTGGGGCTGGCGGGCGGCGTGGCTCAGACGCACCTGCTCTGCCCGCGCTCCACCGCCTACCTGGCCGCGCTGCTGGTCGACGTGCCCGGCGCCGGCCCGCTCGTCGTCTTCGGCGCCGGCGACAGGTGAGGAAACACCTGCCAAGGCTTCATTGCCGCCATCTTGTATTGCTTTTTAGGATTACATTTTCACCCTGAATCAGGATCTGACGTTACTTTTTCTTATATCACATCCCGTTTTTAAAAAAAATATTATATTACATTTTTTTCATTCATGCACTAAGGCACTTCTTACGTTGCACTTCTTAGGAGTTGCTTTAAGATTTCCAGATTATTTTATTAATTCAATGTCCTGTGTCCATCTGCCAACCCTCTATAATCCGATTGTCTAGAGCCAGCAACACGGTACAATGGAGCAAGTTTTGCTGAGCGAAATTTTGTTGTGATTTGTCCGCTAGAGTGAGTCGCGTTTAACTTGCTAACTAAAAGATATATTTTGTCTTCGTAAGTGTTCTATAGCAAGTGACATGCGATGTTTAACATGTATTTCAATGAAAAAGGTTATACTTTTATTGAAATTATTGTCGCGAGTTGCGAAGGAAAGGGAGGACTACAGACAGCAACTCGTGCAGAGTAAAATGAAACAGTTTCGTTAGTATAGTTTATTGCACTTACCCGGGTAGTGAACCCTTCGTCTCGAGAGTGGGGGGCGGCGCGATGGTTGTCTCCGGCATCAGTGGTGGTATTACTCGCGGACATTTTCTTAAACGATGGATTGAAGAAATGCGAGTAGAGTGAGCGGTATTAGTTACGAAATTGGCCACTAGATTTTATGAAGCAATGCCAATCTCTGGAGAATTGGTCATGCCTTCATAACTTTCTCAATAATTTGCGTTCTAACTTTCTCAGGAGTTCGAGGTATCTCCTGTGATGGATCTCTGTGTGTTTCAGTCATTTCTTTATTATTATTATTATTATTATTATTATTATTATTATTATTATTATTATTATTATTATTATTATTTTGGAAAATCTCAGATAGACTTTCGCGTCTTCAACAGAAAATATTTTATATTTCGGGTGAGTGAAGATGTGTTTGGAATGTTGTCATCAGTGCTCACTGAGAGCTTTTGCTTTCAATTGTTTATTGTGCCAAAGAGGGGGAAGCAAGATCATCGTTCAAGAAAAGTTGAGCGACTAATAGCACGTCAAGAGAGGCGATCCTCTCCTTGTTATAACCTCGGACCGCTAACGTCGGTGACAACTGGGTCAACCACCAGCGTCAGCGTCAGGGTCGGAACGCCACATCGCGAAACCACCCTCTCCCCGGAAGAAGTATCGCGCTTCAGTTCATGGATGCATTATATACATTGTCCATGCAGTAAACACGATATTATACTTAACAGTTAATGAATTAAGTAAAAGAAGTGACAAGTCACAGAGCTTATACATACAAGCGTATTTGCTAATGTATTTGACTACCAAACTTCCTGAATATTTAATAAAAAATCAATCTTCCCAGATTGGAACAATAATAATTTATCACTCAGGGTTAGTGAAATTTAAAAATCCTCTTTATTTCTTAAGTCCATTGCTTTATGAAAATGCACATTAAAACTGAGGTTAGCACCCTTTTGTGATAAACATTTAGAAGCTAATGAAATTTAAATAGCAAGCGGCCCTAGAGAAAATATAAACAAGGAAACTAAAATTAAAAGGTAATTAATACATACAATGAATTAGATCTCTGGTGAGGTAGATACTTTCCAATAATTAAGTATAGTAAAAAAGATGTTGTCTGGTATCAACAATTAATTTTGCTAATAATCCTTTCGATCGTGTAGCGATCATCCTCGGAGCTAAAATTGGAATTATCGAAATGAAATTATATTAATACATGAATTATAAACAATTAGGGATAAGTTAATACAAAATATAGACATTGCATGTCAGATGCGTAAGCAAACTGGGTCATACATACAATTGCAGCTACCGGGCCGAAAGCCGTTTCAACGTCCGTACGTGCCGTACAGTTTCTCTCTTTCTAGATGTCTCGTATGATACGGAGTCAATCGCGTTACGTATTTTTTTTATCTATTACTTTTTTCAGTAGTTGTTGCTAGGCTTCCCTACACGCACTATTCCGTTTTTTGAATTAGCATGTATTGCTTTCCCGCCCATTGCGCCTTGCGCGAACGATTGCGAGTTAACGGCAAGCGGTGACAACGCTTGCATAGGTGCGTTGCCCCAAGGAGTCGCTGATGCCGTCAGGAAGTGCTGAGGCGGAAATGCTGCGCGGTGCTGTGTGGCAGGATGGGTGCGGTACGACGGGTGACTGCATTCGGGCAGATAACTAGTGGCTACATTTAAAGAAGGGTCGGAGGCTTGCACAATAGGAAACGGATGGGAGGGTTGCATTTCCATTGCCTCGTCTTGGGCACCCAGCATCCTTGTTTCAACCATGCTACACATATGACTACTGATTACACGACTACACGATTGAAAGAAGGCCCGCTAAAAGAATCTGTCAATTATCTCGTTGAATTCTCTCGGGAAATTTTGAAAAGAAAGACAAAAAATTAAATAATGGAAGAAAAAAATTAAAAAAGGGAAAAATCAGATGATGCGAGCTTAAATCAATTTTAAATAATCATTTAAGTTCCGTGACCCTACGTGACTAAAACCCTACGTGACATCATTGTTGCGAGTTGCGGAGGAAAGGGAGGACTACAGCAACTCGTGCAGATAGTAGAGTATCGTTGGTATAGTTTATTGCACTTACCCAGGTAGTGAACCCATCGTCCCGAGGGTGGGTGGCGACGCGATGGGAGCCTCCGGCCTCACTGGTGGTAACACGTCAAGAGGGGCGGGGTGTGCAACACGCGCCCTCGGACTGCTGACGTCAGTTAGTGACAACTGGGTCATCCACCGGCGTCAGCGTGTCGCAAGGGCCGGAATGCCATATCGCGACATATCAACATTCTGATAAGATAGCAGCGCAAAATAATCGTCAGAAATGGCTACTATGCCTATTTCGGCATCAAACTGGAAGACCGAAACAAGCCGAGGACCCAACATATGGCTTATAGAACGCATATAGAGCCGTTACGGTAATTTCTGACGGTGATTTGTCTCTTGAAGGTGTTGAAAGTGACCTAAACGTTTCAAGCAAATTGCATTAAATGATTTCATTCAAGATCTTGGCCCTTCAAAGAAATCTTCCGAGATACTCGGGTCTCGACTTCGTGAAAGCAACATGTTGGCAACAAGGACGACGTACTACTGGTGCAGATATCGTGAACAAGAATTTGTACCCACCTTTTCTAAAGAGGGAACTTTGGTTTAATGCATCAATATCTCGGAGGTTATGCTGAAAATAGGATTACCACAGTATGACCCAATACAACCGAGACGTTTCATCGATGCCTCCAAGCGTAATTTGTAGTGGATCCTTCTTCACAATGAAAACAAACTTTCATCGTTCCCATTGCTCATTCTGTTATTATGCGAGAAACATACGGACATTTTGATATAATACTGTGTAAACTGAAGTACTAGAAACCCAAGTGGAAATTTTAAACCCATAGGTATACTGTTAGGTTTACAAGCAGTTTACACGAAGCACCCCTCCTCTTTGTGTGAGTGGAGGGAGTCGAGCAAGGTTAGACCAGTGGACTAAAAAAGAATCGCCACGTAGACTGTAGATTGTAGGTTCGAAAAACATACATAAAAAAAATCCTTGTTGACAAGTCCGACAAACTAAAACCTCCACTTCATATCAAACTTGTGTTTCTGAATCAATTTTTTAAAGTCCTAAACAATGAAGGAGTGCCAGTGTCATCGCTTCCATGGCATTAGTAATGGAAAAAATCAAAGAGGGAATCTTCACAGGTCCAGATATCGGAAAGTTTTTATCTGATGCTAATTTTGACGATTTTATGTTCGCTGCAAAGCGATAGGCATGAAAATCATTCTGGGATGTGGTCAAACAAATTTCTTGGTAAGAAAAAATTCAGACTACAAACAAATGGTGGGATAAAATGCTTGTTTCTTTCCAAGGTTTAGAAGCAAAATGAGCATAAAAGTTAAATGTTACATTCATATCTAGGCAATTTCTCTGAGAATCTAGGAATGCTGACCGAAGAGCAAGGAGAAAGATTCCACCAGGATCTAAAGGAATTGGAATGCAAATATCAAAGAAAATGGAACAAAAGCATGCTAGCAGATTACTGATGATTACTAAAAAAGGGAAGATCCAGCTACTTTTCATATGCTAAATAGCAAAGAAGTTTCTTAAATCAAGTTAACAAGTTATAAAATTGAAACCGTGGTGTCGTATGAGGCGCTCCTCGCTCATACAACGACGTAATGTAACGTCCCTTAATCAATGTAACTCATTAATGTTAATTGGTATATTTTAGTTCTTAAGTACACTGATTGTAAACACGAACATGCACTACACCGTACATATATATGTATTTAAATATATATATATACTATATATTATACTGGGAGATGCTATGGAAGATTCTTAATAGCGGATGGCAATACAGAGGCTCTCTGTAAACTTTAAAATACAAAGAGGTTCTGTTGACCCGAGGTCAACGTCGAACTCCTTACGTGGCCCAGACGTCTGGCGGCTTATGAAGCACGAGTCAGAACCGGCACGTGTTCAGCCGACAGGTCAGCTTAAAGCTATCGGACCGGATGGAGTGGGTAGTTTCAATAACCCGCTCGTGCAGGCGCTCCGAGCCGTAGACACGAGCTCAGCAGAAATGATCTCAGTTCGTCGAATCAGTTAAATATAATATTAGAAAATGCTAAGCAAGATCTTCCATAGCCAACGGAGTTTCCCCCACCACTTTAGGAAGCTCCCTCCACCAGCACCCCTTCTCTCAATATCTAATTATGTTAATAAGCTCCCCTCCACAGAGGCCAGGTTATATATTGTACTGTAACCAAGCACACGAGAGAGTTGGGAGTTGGCATTGCTGGAGAGTAGACATGTAGAGTAGTTAATGTAACTTTTGTATCACTTTAGTTTATAAAGAACTCTGTTATTATATCAGAGAAACGCTCTCTTCGTTATTCTCCTTGTGCCCGCCTGGCATCAATCCAGCCGTCTCTTCACCTGGGGAATCAGGAACTTAGTCTTTCTGAGAACTCACCGAAAAAACTAAATATTTGTTGCACTGCTAGTTCGGTTGCTTCTTCACGTTACCATACCATCTTAGAGGCAACGGAGCACAGCGTGTTACAGTGGTCTTACCATTCTCAATACATTATGAGGAACTTGGTAAATTTTAGTGTGTTTTTCTTCAAATATGTATACACAATGATTTTCATACTTCTACAAAGGGTACTATGAAAGTTTTGCAATACGCTTTATTAATTAAATTTTTTCAAAGTAATTTCCGCCACAGTCAATGCACCTTTCCATCCTCCGAAACCAATCCCTAAACCAGTTCTGCCAAGTTTCACTAGGGAGTAAGGCACACTCGTTGTCCCAAGCCCTCAGAAGCTCCTCATCACTAACATCAATCTAACCATGAGACCACGAAGCCATACCAAGCACTTAAAACTACAGTTACCGAAGAACTGAACCCAGAGACGCGGCACACCGACTACTGTGCAAGTATGAATATGTCTCAGCACCCTGCGACAAGCAGCTTCCTGTGACTTACGGTTGCGTCGTATTGCAAAACTTTCCTAGTGCCCTTTGTATGTTATGTTCTTACGTAAGTAATACAGTAGTGTTCAGATGAGGGAAAAATAAGAAAGAAGCATTCCTTACATATAATAAATTAATATTCATCTTGCCTGTGCGCGTGTCTTAAATTTTTCTCGCATTTTCATTTTGATTTTCAAATAAACCTGATGTGATACAGAAAAAACTGATTTCAGTTCTGGAATCAGCATGTCAGAAATATTGACGATCACTACTGAAAAATTATGCAATGATTGGAAAGTTTAAATTCGTAGGTCAGTGTAATGTTATCTATTTCTAATATTACATACATACATACATTTATTAGAACTGCAATTGGGTATAACCCGGTGGCAGTTAATGACAATAATTGCAAAAATTACAACACTTACATTAATAATAATAATACTAAGAATGATAATAATAATAATAATAATAATAATACCGCACAATACAGTACAAGACGAAAAGCAGCATTGAAAAGTGCATTGATCACGTTCACCGCACTTCACTTCACTTCACTACACTACACTTTTTTGCTTTGAATTACACTGACCAGCACTTCACCGCACTTCACCGCACTTCACCGCACTACACAGCACATACTCATTTAATATCTTGTTCTAATTTGTTTCTAAAACTTCGGACACTGAGAGGAAAAGCTTTGAAAACTGCTGCAGGTAAACTGTTCCAATCTCTAATTGTTCTGTTACAAAAGGAAAACTTCCCAAGACCTGAATTTTGTTTCCTTTCTCGAATTTTGTGGGTGTGATCGCTTCGGCCGAAATAATTTGGTTTTTCTAGTCTAATCTGAATTTCCTTCCAAGCTGGTTGACCTACGTACGATTTATAAAGAGCGCAAAGCCTCGCCTGTGTTCTTCTCGTTTCTAGAGGTTCCCATGACTTTTTTGTTACGTTACTTCTATAGGTAAACTTATTCGCTTTTCTCTGTATTCTATCTAGATTTTTCCGGTGCGCCTTTCTGTATGGATCCCAACACGCAACTCCGTATTCCATGAGAGGGCGAACCAGCGTAAGATATGCTAATTCTTTGGCGTTTGCAGAACTTTTCTTTAGTATTCGCATTACAAAATGCAAAGACTTCCACGTTTTTCTTATTGTCTGATTTATATGCATCTTCCACCCTAATTTACTATCTAGATGAATGCCTAAATACTTGCATGATGAGACTCTTGGGATGATAACCTCACCTAAACGATAGTCTGGTTCCTCATAATTTCGTCCCCGCCCGAACGTTATTGTTTTGCTTTTAGATCCATTAATTCCCATGTCATTTTTTTCAGCCCAATCACGTAAATGCTCTAAATCCTGCTGTAATATTTGTTCGTCAGCGCTATCTTTGATTTTTCGATATATAACACAATCGTCTGCAAATAAACGCACCTTTGATTGTATGTTCACATGGAGATCGTTCACGTACGCTAAGAAGAGTAATGGCCCTAACACACTTCCCTGTGGAACCCCTGAAGTAACATTCCCCGTAGTCGAAAACTGATTGCCAATTCGAACTTTTTGTTTCCTGTCCCTAAGAAATTCGCTTATCCACCTCACAACTCTAGCATCAACTCCTGAGATTAATACTTTCCTAATAAGTAAATTATGTGGTACCACGTCGAATGCTTTCGCGAAGTCGATTACTACTGCATCCACCCTCCCACCCGCGTCAACTACGTCAGCTAGATCTTGAAAAAGAGAAACAATTTGACTTTCGCACGAATGTTCACTTCTAAACCCATGCTGTCCGTGGAAAATCCAGATCGCCTTCTCCCATTCGCGACGAATGTACCCGGCTATTAAATGCTCCATTATTTTGCATACTACTGATGTGAGGGATACAGGTCTATAATTACATACTTTCGTTTTATCACCATTTTTGAAAATTGGAACCACTATAGCTGCCTTCCAATCGTCTGGTAAACTTGCATTATTAATGGAAATATTGAATAATCTTAACAAATAGGGCAATATCGCCTCACCACCATGTTTAATAAAATCTGTCGAGATACCGTCTGGCCCGCGTGATTTACCGTTTTCCAGTGATTTTATACGATTGCGGAGTTCCCATGCGTGGAGTTTAAATTGGTTTTCTACTGGAAAATAATGAACTTGCTCCTGCGCCCGTTCTGGTTTGAATACCGATACGAAATACGCGTTGAACGCATTTGCTTTTGCCTGGTCGTCGTGCAGTGGCTCGTTATCTGTGACTCGAATTTCCTGAATTTCTTCCTTATTCCCCCGGCGTCTGCGGACATATCTGTAAAAGCTTGACCAATTATTTCGTCCCGTCTCCAACATGTTTCTTAAAAATAATTCATGAGCAATTTTCTTTCCTTTTTCTAATTCCTTGTAGTATTTTTTAAACGTTATCATGTCTGCAATGCTGCGATGTCTCCTATTAAATGCTAGCCTAACTTTTCTCTTTAAACGTCGTATTGCCCCGTTAAAATATTCAGGATCAGAATTACTTTTCAGTATTTTGCAAGGAACGTACGTATCTAAAGAGGTTTCTACGATTGTTTTAAAAGCTCCCCATTGCTCCTCTATTCCCCCTTCTGTTCTTAGAAAATTATCGTATTTTTCTCTTAAGAAACTACGTAGTCCTTCAATGTTCGCTTTTCTATTGAAACACAGAATGTGTTCCTTTACACTAATTAAAACATTAGTGTAAGTAATCAATATATATTTTGGACTGCGCGGTACGTACGCCAAGCGCTGCGAACAACGACGGGAGCTAGCAACGGTCGCTACCGCCACCGGTGCCACCGCCGGGAGGCCAGCGTGAGAATGTCGGTTACAAACCGGGCAGCGAGCACGTGCGGGCAGTCGTTAGGAGAATCGCGAAGAAGACAGACGTTAGCGGAGCGGCGAAGAGTTCGGACGTGTGGCGAAAAGCTCGCCGTTAGCGCATGGACAAAAGGGAACATGCGATGTGTTCGTAAAGCAATAGTAATTGTGAAGCAGTAAATAAGTGAAGTAGACAATGAGATTATCATTAGAATAAAAGATTCGTGTTGATAGAACAATCGATCACGTTTGTAGTAATTGGTGTAGCGGAAACTTTACCGAAACTGTGTGGTACGGAACTGGGACCAGCACGCGTGATAGGCGCGGGTTGAGTAATTGAATCCATCGACGGAAGGTGATTCGAGAGAGGTGCAACGCCGTGGTATCAAGATCCGAGTCGGGGAGGAGTCACATGGTCACCAGCCCAGGACGACCGCCACGCCATCAGCCGCCGACAGCCCACAGCTGCTGTAGAGGTCGGCAACCCTGTCGATACGAGCTGCTCTACGATCATCGAAGGTATTTGGTCGGGGCCCCGAAGGTATGATAAATGCATATTACACCTAATCTTCGTTCCAAGGCAGAGTGTATAAATGTTGTCAGATCGTGTAATTAACCAATATGATTTGCAAATAAATCTTATTCATGATTGTATCTCCATTTCTAATTAACTTTCCCAATGTTATACCAACTTATCCAGGGACCCATTCACGGAAAAGATACCCTCCTTTAGTGTTATATTGCAGTGAAATACCCGGCATCATCAGGTACGTCACAGCTGGCGCCCGAACAAGTCTGGAAAGCGTGTAATTAAGAAATGTGCCCTTAGGAAAGTTGGTAAAATATTGGAAGGTACTGTGCATGTATTTGATGTATAGTAATGCAGGTTAAAGATAATAGGCAGGCAGTGTAAAGCTCATTATTAGAGGAAACAAAAGTAATAGTACATGTACTAACAAAGCATGTATAAGTCAAGAAAGCACAATGAATACTTGTTAATTACAGAAATTTTGTTGTGTAATTAATTGTGGGCAGATATAGGAAATTATTTGAGAGTAACCAGTATAAAGTTACTACTGCAGTTACTGAGTTTATGAAAGCCACACATGTACATATTGTAAATGATATAATGTAATATAATTTCAAATTTTGTAAGACATGTTAATAATGTTTGAAGTGCTTGGTAGTTTTTAATAACATGGAAATTAAAGAATTGGAAAGCAGTAATAATTCTTGTGGAAATATAAGGGTGGTTAATATTATTGTATAAATTGTGCACATCACTTGCTGGGAATGTTCATTCAGCAGTGCATTATCCATTGTGATGGTAAAGCTTGTGGAATTCAATGGAAAGGATACTAGGTTGGGGAATGTATAGCAGTATTGTGAATGTATATTGTTAATATTTATATGGTACTATTGAGGAAAATTTAGGGAGAAGATATGACATGTAATTGTGAGTGATTATTGTGTACATAATATAGCAATAATTGTGTTGAGAAGTAATTTCAAATTAATAGTGGATTTACTAAAATTTGAGAGCATTTTTGTAATAATGTTAATAAGTTTGTCAGCGGCATATACGTAGTCAAATGGTAATAATACTACTGATTGCAGAGAATATGTTTATTGTGTTTTTGTGGTGAGTGAGGGTGTGTTCGTCATCATTCAGCATTTGAAATATTAGTGCATTATAACAGTTATAAAGAGTATACAGTGCTGTGGCGGGCATAATAAATCCATAGGATAACTGTTGTACCGTTGTTAGGTGAGGCAAAAGGAAAATTTGTGCGAGTATTTTAGCGAAGTGAGGATCGAACGGATAGCTCAAAGCAACAGAATGGAGGCGCAAAATGTAGTGCTGGACCGGGAGGAGAAGGCGGATGAAGTAAGGGAGATAGATGTAGGAATCGATAATAGCATTTCATCGGAAAGCAGGGATAGTGGAATTGGGAGCCGGTTAGATGATACGTCAGGGGATAGCTTTAATAAAGAAGTAGAAATTACATCAACACCGATGATCCAGGCAACAAGAAATCCAAGTTTGGGGGGTGGGGAAAATACCCTTATAGATTTCATGCAGATAATCATGATAAAATTAGATGAAACGGATAGGAAAGCAGAGGAACGGAGTAAGAAGTCGGCTGAAGAACAGAATAGGAAATTAGAAGATCAGAAGAAGTTGATTGAAGAACTGTATGGGAAAGCAGAAGAACAGAATAGGAAATTAGATGAACAGAAAATATTCACAGAGGAGCAGAACAGGAAGTTGGCCGAAGAACTGAATAGGAAAGTAGAGGAACAGAATAGGAAGTTGGCTGAAGAATTGAATGGGAGATTAGATGAACAGGATAGGAAATTCGAGGAACGGATCAGCAAATTACAAGAGGAATTAAGTGGGAGAATAGGACGCGCCGAAGAACAAATTGAGTCAACGAAGAATGAGAAAACCAAAATTGCGGAGCGGGTAGAAAGTCATGAGCAATGGACTGCCGAAGAATTAGGGAAACAGAAAAAGGAGTTAGAATCCCAAGTAATTAGTCTGGGGGGAGAATTAGAGAATAAGTTATACCAGCAATTAGATGCTAAAACCGCTAAGCAGGACGAGAAAATTGAAAGGATGCAGTTGGTAGTCAAGGAAGAAATGCAGGAGAATAAGCGGGAATGCGAAGAGAAGGTTGGGTCACTACGAACAGAGATCGAACAAATAAAAGAATGCAAGGCATCCCCAATTGCAGCAAGCGGGACGGTACCATTCACCCCTCCAAGATCACTAAAATTTTCAGGAGACGGTAAAGAAAATCCGTGCATATTCATGAAGGCGGCAGAACGACATTTAGCTGTCATCAATACCTCGGAAAGGTGTAAGATACAATTGTTATATTTAATGCTGGAAGGGAACGCAAGGATATGGGCCGATACATTTGATGAGTTTCCCGAATCAGTAAAGGCATTTAAAGATCGGTTCTTTGAGCGGTACTGGAATGAGGAGATTCAAATCAATTTTAAAATCAGCTTGATGAATAATCACTACAACCAGTCAATGGGAAGCTTGCGGGAATACGCAACAAGGCGTATCATGGAATACAAAACGTTATCCCCACCGATGAGCGATCAAGAAATTATATGTGTACTAACGAGACAATTCCCAGTTACGGTGCAGAATCTATTACGTAGTGTGCAGCACACTAACTTGGAGAGATTTCAGAATGTGTTAGGAGGGTACGACTTAACTTTTGCAGGCGCACCAAAGAACAGGAATGAGGGGAACGTTAATATAAGAACGGAACGGAATCAGGGGCAAGGGAGTGACAGGAGCACTAATTACCAGGGAAATCAACGCGGAAGAGGGGGAGATGGATGGAGACCAGAGCCGAGGAACCAGAGACCGGCCTGGAGCGGACCCAACCCAAACCGCACGGAGTCAAGAGGCGGGGGCGGAAGCGCATCTGACCAACCAGCACAGCCTAGCACAAGTAGAGAACAAGAGCACTATTTAAACCAATAAAGTCCGTGGTGAAAGGTGGCCCCATTACGGACGCGGAAATTGTGAAAGTTAACGTGGTCTCCATAAATACCATACAGCCAGTAACCCACGATGCCCAACCGTGGCAGAGAAGTAAGAGCTCAGCGATCAGAATCACGAAATGTCCCACGATTACAATGGAATGTGAGGGAGTAGTTAAAGAAGCATTAGTAGACACAGGGTGCACGACTACAGTAGTGTCGGAGGAAATGTACGAGGAATTAAAAGCAAAAGGAAAAGAAATAATGTGTTTGCCTATGAATAGGGCGTATGTGATTGGAGCTACTCAGAAGAAGTCAAGCCCCATCACAAAACAAATAATGTTTCGAGCCAGGATTGGCGACCAAGTATACGAGATAGTGGCCCTGGTAGTCAAAAAGTTATTACACCCGATAATCATAGGGACGGATTTTCTGGTCGATCACAGAGCAATTATTGATGTAGAACGGCAAGTGGTGGAGCTGGGGAGCCAGGCGATAGGATTCGATTTGGGGATAGACGAAGGATACGAAGCATGCACGGGCGCAGTGGCCGAAGAATCATTAGAAGAACAGCTGAGGCAGCAGACGGAGAAGATAGAGATATTAAATACGCGTTACAAGGAGCAACTGTTGCAGCTGTTGATGGAGAATAAAGAAGTATTCCAGAAGAATCGCGCACCAATAAAGGGATTCACATTTCGAATCCAACTTACAGATACAACACCATTTCGACAGCGTAACTATCCGATACCAGCAGCGCTGAAGCAAGATGTTTCTGAACTATTAGCATCAATGATAAAGGATGGAATCATAAGAAAGGCACAGACATCCTACACCAACCCAATCGTGATCGTCAAAAAGAAAGATGGAGGAATACGATTATGCCTAGATGCACGAAGACTAAACGCAGTAACACAACCATACAGGGATGCTCCGCTGTCGGTGGAAGAAGCATTGCAGAGGTTTGGAGGGAACATCATTTTCTCTAGCACTGATTTTAGTAAAGCTTATTGGCAAATGCAAGTGGCGGAAGAGGACCAGCAGTATACAGAATTCGCATTTGAGGGAATATGTTATGTGTTTTGTAGAGTGCCATTCGGGTTACGCAATAGCGGAGCTGCGTTGATTCAATGCGTGGACAAGATTTTGCAAGGAAAGCTGCAGAACAGGGTTACAACATATGTGGATGACATAGTTTTACAAGCTAGATCAATAGAACAGCATTTTGAAGACCTACGAGAATTATTTCACATATTAAAGGAAAATAATTTAGTACTGAATGTGAAGAAATCAACTTGGTTCACTAAGAAAATAGAGTTCTTGGGCTACGTAATAACCACAGAAGGAATCAGCATGAAGCCGGAAACCATCGAGGAAATCAAGAACATACCACCACCGAAAACGGTTAAACAGGTACGCAGATTCATCGGCACCTGTAACTACTACGCCAGATTTTGCCCACGATTCGCAGAAGCAATGCATCCATTCTACCAACTAACAAAAAAGGACCGAAAATGGAAGTGGGATGAAAAGTATCAAGAAGCATTCGAGAAAGTAAAGGAAATGTTTTATAACAGTTGCTTTATTGCACATCCGGACTTTTCAAAAAAGTGCGTGGTACAGACAGACAGTAGTGATTTCGGTATGGGAGCAATGCTATATCAGGTGATCGACAAACAGGAGAAAATAGTGGCAATAGCTAGCAGAACCTTGAAAGGACCCGAACTCCGATTTTCGGCTACAGAAAAGGAGGCGAACGCCATCATATGGGCAGTAGCAAAATTCAAACCATACCTAAAAGGAAGACATTTTACAATAAGAACTGATCACCAAGCTCTAACATTTTTAAGCAGATGTCATCTGCAGAACGACAGACTGCATAGATGGGTATTAGCATTACAGGAGTTTTCCTTTGACATAGAACATTGTCGCGGGACTCAAAATTATTTACCAGACCTTTTAAGTAGACACGAACCAGGCAGGGACAGTAAATACGCCAACGCCAGGGAATTCCACGTAATGGCGATTGATCTAGGAATTTCGAGATCACCGGTATTCGACTGGAATGATCTCGTCAGACTACAGGAAAGTGACGACGAGATTTGCAAAATTAAAAGATTCAAGCAAGGACAGATGGCGGAAGAAGAGGCGGAATTCGCAATGTTACAGCAAAAGGAGGACAGGTGGAAAGTAGTACAGGAAGCAGTACTAATTAAAACCAAAGATAACCCGGAAATATGGAGGATTTGGATACCTCAGGATTGCACTAAGGAACTAATCAGATTTGCACACACATCATTGGCACACTTTGGTGCGGAAAAAATCCATCAAATATTACAGTCTCTGTGTTATTGGAAAGGAATGCGGAAACAAATCCGAAAGGTGATAAACTCATGTATGACATGTTTGAAGGCAAAACATCCGAATCGGAAATATGACGGCCCGATGCAGAACATAATACCAACAGAGAAAAACGATTTGGCTGCACTGGACGTGTACGGACCACTGCCTCGTACAAACCACGGTAATAAATACATATTCGTAATCCTGGATGTATTTTCAAAGTTTGTCCAAGTGTACCCAATCAATAAGGTAAATTCAAGGAACTGCTTAAAACTAGTGGAGAGGTTTATTCAAATCGCCGGATCATATAAAAGGATATTATCCGACCATGGAACGATGTTCACGAGTGAAAAGTGGGAAGAAGGAATACGCAGAATGGGGGCAATTCCCATCCACTCGACGGTGCGTCATCCTCAATCTAATCCGTCTGAACGGATAATGAGAGAGCTATCAAGGTTATTCAGAACTTACTGCAAGAATGACCATACAACATGGAACAAATTAATTCCGGACATTAACCGCTGGTTGAACCACATCCCTCACGATAGCACAGGAATCTCCCCGTGGGAAGCACACTTTCAAAACAAACCGCCCCACATCTTATACGCGTTGGAGAGACCCGAAATATCGCAAGAACCAACTAAAACATCAGAACAGATATACCAAGCATTAGTGAAGTCAGGGAAGGAAAGGAAATCGAAATTAAAGAAGATTTACAAGTTCAGTGAAGGGCAACTAGTGTTACTACGAGTTCCCAAGGTATCAAACCCTTTGAAGCTGTATGCAAAATTTTTCCCATTATATGAGGGACCATATGTGATAGATAAGGTTACGGATAAAAATGTGGCTAAGTTACTAAATGACAAACAAGAAGTGGTGGGACACTACAATTTCCATAACCTAAGACCCTGTCCCAAAGGTATGGAAAATAGTAAGTGTAAATAAGTGTAATCTTAGTGTTAATCTAAACAATCACGTGCTAATTCGATTTTAGGGTATAAGTGTATATAGGGTTCATGTAATATACAAGACAGTGCAACCATCGGCAGAGACGATGATACTAAAGTGAATTTTTCCGGAGGCGGGAAAAATCCAAAAAAAGAAAGGAGGGGGGTGATGAAACACAGAATGTGTTCCTTTACACTAATTAAAACATTAGTGTAAGTAATCAATATATATTTTGGACTGCGCGGTACGTACGCCAAGCGCTGCGAACAACGACGGGAGCTAGCAACGGTCGCTACCGCCACCGGTGCCACCGCCGGGAGGCCAGCGTGAGAATGTCGGTTACAAACCGGGCAGCGAGCACGTGCGGGCAGTCGTTAGGAGAATCACGAAGAAGACAGACGTTAGCGGAGCGGCGAAGAGTTCGGACGTGTGGCGAAAAGCTCGCCGTTAGCGCATGGACAAAAGGGAACATGCGATGTGTTCGTAAAGCAATAGTAATTGTGAAGCAGTAAATAAGTGAAGTAGACAATGAGATTATCATTAGAATAAAAGATTCGTGTTGATAGAACAATCGATCACGTTTGTAGTAATTGGTGTAGCGGAAACTTTACCGAAACTGTGTGGTACGGAACTGGGACCAACACGCGTGATAGGCGCGGGTTGAGTAATTGAATCCATCGACGGAAGGTGATTCGAGAGAGGTGCAACGCCGTGGTATCAAGATCCGAGTCGGGGAGGAGTCACATGGTCACCAGCCCAGGACGACCGCCACGCCATCAGCCGCCGACAGCCCACAGCTGCTGTAGAGGTCGGCAACCCTGTCGATACGAGCTGCTCTACGATCATCGAAGGTATTCGGTCGGGGCCCCGAAGGTATGATAAATGCATATTACACCTAATCTTCGTTCCAAGGCAGAGTGTATAAATGTTGTCAGATCGTGTAATTAACCAATTTGATTTGCAAATAAATCTTATTCATGATTGTATCTCCATTTCTAATTAACTTTCCCAATGTTATACCAACTTATCCAGGGACCCATTCACGGAAAAGATACCCTCCTTTAGTGTTATATTGCAGTGAAATACCCGGCATCATCAGGTACGTCACACTATATTGCCTGACTATCGTTCCTTTTGCCTTAGGTCGCTTAATTACATTTACCTACACTTCTACCATCACTGCTTTGTGGTCGCTAATTCCCTGAAAGACTTCGCAGGAAAGGAACATTTCTGCTGGATAAACAAGGAAAATGTCCAAAATTGCTCCCTGCCGCATATTAATACTGTTTATAAAACTGATCTCAAGATTGCTAAGTTTAATCTTTGTCAATAAAAAGTTCAAAAGTTGGCCGATCTAGTGACGCAGGGTCTGATACAGTTTAACTAAATTCGCGCACACTAAGGCTGTGGGTTCGAATCCTGCGGAAGGTATAAATGTTATAAACAGTTATTTTAGCTTGGAGTACATTAACAGTTCATCTCTACGTCTCTGTATCTACGACTTTCATACCGTAATCCTTCCGTGATTCCTTACACTAAAGGTAAGGTGTGTGTAAGATCTGTGTGCAATAGCTTATGCACTGGCCTAGGATACCTAGAACTGTTGCACACGTTCATATACACGTCTGAGATGGACCTAGGAGCTTCGTTATGGGTTCTTGGGGATTTATTTACCGCAAAGCAGAAGCCTTATTTCCCATGGCGAGTCTCAGACCATAAGGCCTGCTCTTCCGTCAGACCACGCAAATTCCGCTACGCTCATTTCATCGTCTAGCAGAGAGCGGACGTATTACTCAGGTGACGAAAAAACCTATTTTAATTTGGCTCAGACGCTTCTTTTAGGCTTGAAAATCTTTTACATGCTGTAAATCTACAACAAGGATTTACTTCCCCTCCAAAGGAAGAAGTACAATGTTGTTGTTTTTTTTTCGCCCTTCAAAATCCACGGCTTCGATCGGGTTTGAACCTGCAAACTTCGGTATAACAAGCCGATTCGCTAATCGTTACACCTCCGAAGCCACCAAAGCAGTTACAGCGCGAAGCCCCGGTAGTTCCTAATGGGCATCGGCCAAACCCCGAATAGTAAACCCGCCTGAAATAAAAATCGTCAATTTAAAAGAGTTATATTGTCTTCGAAATGCAAATTAATTTAGCAAATATTTAAAACATACGGCTATTGCACATTAGGATTAAATATTCCACAGGTGACAAAATTATTCCAAATGTCGGTCCCAATTTAGTTATCGTCAACCATTTCACTCCACACGTATAACCTTAAGGTAATTCTAAAACTAATCATCATACTTATCTTTTTCAACAAATTAATACCATTGTAGATTCTTAATATGTAATAATGATCATAATTTTTTCCATCAATAATGTGTTCTGCCAATAATATGTAAATATGTTCTATCAACAGATCTCAGACTAGTCTGAGTCGCGCGCGTAGTTACAAAACGAATCAATTATACGAATCGCTGCTAATTACATCGAAACAACTTTAAAAACTCGCACCGTCTACACAGTCTTTTTATTTACTGTACGTAATCGTGATGGAAATATTTTTGCCGATCAACGCAAAAAGTGCTGAAGCTCTAACACTTAGGAACATGCTAACAAATAAAGTAAGGGCTAAAAATACAGAACAAGATGTTATTACAAGAACACAACCATTTTACTTCTCACAGTAGAACCCAGCACGCACAAACGCTCATAAAGCTGCTTAAAATAAACAAATTGCATCACAGTCACAGCGACCGTTCAAGTTCCGGGAAGTGGTGCCTGAAGCGCGGTTGTCAAACTGGACGTTGTCTGTGCAAGATGATGAGGCTTGCTTCATTTTTCTGTACAGATTACATCCAGAGTGATCCGTCCCTTTTCTATACCGACGAAAGAGGATGAAAAAAGCGGGCTTAAGCCTGCAGTGTTCGTATCCCCTTTTGGAAAGCAAGTGCTCGCGCGGGTTGCATATGTGACCCAAGATAAAATTATATTTTTTTAGACATGAAGAGTTTGGTAACAAAGGTCTGAATAAGTACTCCGCTATATCAAAATGATTATTTTAATATATTGTGAAATTCATTAAACTTTAAAGCATGGCGTTTGTCTACCTGTATTGTCAGATGACAGATAAATCTCAAAACGTACTGACAGGCGACGAAGCATCTCGATATCATATTAAACTTCGCCACAGCCGAATCTTATCGCCTCCACGCCTTCGTGTGAGTCAGATGAGCAGCAATGCGGAACTCTGGCTTGAGAAAGTAAACAAATCCTTGCAAGCTGATTGCTTGAGAGCAGGTCACATGACGTACCGCAGCAAGTGGTGAGAACTGTTAGAGTCGCCTACTGTTCGGTTCCGAGTTCTCCGGCCCTGTGAGAGGGGTCTACGTTTCTCCGCGGGGAGGAGGGAGCGCGATAAGGCGATGGACTGTAGGATTTGGTTGACTGACATCCGTGAATCATACGTCCTGTACGTCATGTGCAGTTATGTGTAGAGGGGCAGCTCCGAAGCCCGTTCGCTCGGTGGCGCAGGAAGGCGGAGGCGGAGGCGCAGCTGCGCGCGCTGGGAGTGCCCGCGGAGCGCGTGCGCGTGTGGGCCGAGCCGTGGTTGCAGGCGCCCGTCGACGCGCTCGAGGGCGTGTGCTGCGCGCTGGTGTCACCGCCAGGGGCGCTGGCGGCGCTGCGCGACCCCGTGGCGCTGGCGCTGGCCCGCGGCGGCGACGTGCAGCTGCTCGAGGAAGCCGCCGACGCAGCCATGGCCGCGGCACAGGCAAGCGCTCAACGGGATGTACAAGGGGTCAAGATTGCCTATGAACGTATTCACGAAGAGAAGTTCATTAAACGAAGTTACACATGTGGCAACCCGTCGTCTATTGGAGCTTTGTAGATTGTGTTCTGACGCAATCAAAGACATATCAACTTCTCTTATCTAAGATAGAGAAGGGTTTTTATCCACCCGACATCCGGTTATCCTTCACGTCTCGATGGGACGCAGTTTCGACCATACACTAGGCACCAGCACCCTTACAGGCTCCTATGATCTGGAGTCAACAGATTGCGAGATCCTCCGCGACAACACATTCACGAGAGGCAAGGGACAAACAACCATGTCCTAGGTGGGACTTCAACCCACGAACCTTTGAACCTTACGCTGAGAGAGATTTAATATAAACGCAAAAACACCTAAGCGCGATGTTTTGCCTACCAGTCAGGAGCAAATGACACAGTTGCAACTTCGTTTCATGAAATTTGTCACCACACGTTCATTGACAACAGGCGGACAACATCATTGACATCTTTGACGTTCTATATGTTCTCGAAGTTTGTTTCATTTATTCTGAGCCACAGATTATAGAATGATTCCTATCTTCCATGTGCCAGATTCAGGCTGTGACCGCCATATTGAGACCGACTTAACAACTCTCCCAACACCATCCGGATCCCACATAATACAGCCGTCTTTACAGAAAAATGAAAACATTATACTTGCAAGTTTTCTTGAGCCACGGAATTTCTACTCCCAATCTTTTATGAACATTAGTCGAATTAATAATGAAAGATAGAAACACGGGTTAAAGATTTGACATAATAGACCAGTCGAAGAAATAAACAACTCCACTATTCCCTGGCATCCAACGAAATGAGGATTGAAGAAAACGTGTGCGAGTTACCCTACGTGGCGTTATCAGACCGATGCTGTGAACTGAGGGGTGTATTTTTTGCAGTCTGCATACAAACTCAAAATTTTTATTTTGCAAATTTTGTTTGTCGTAATCCGTCATTACTCATTTTTAAATTTAATTCGTTGTGAAAACTATATTTGTAACTATTTTATAGTTTATGAGTGTTAGTAAGAATAAAGGTATTAGCCGATTGAGTGTGTATTATTTTCTTTGCATTGGCTTCATCTTGTTAGTGATTTCTTTCACCTCAAGCGTAGAATACAGTAGGTTTTAACTTTTAAAACTTTTGTTTGAAAGAAACTTTTTTCTTTAAACTTCAATAGTGAAACACGTTTTAAGGAGTGATTACTCTGTTTCAATATGGTGATCACCGCAACCTAACCGATCTTCTTGAAGATCAAAAGAATTGTGGTTACTTCCTGATCTTTGGCGCTACACCACCACCATACACTGTCCAAGGCGGCGTTATGAAAGTTACCATCTGCTCCCAAATCATACTTGTCGCAGCACGATACGACTGGTCACCGGTTGCGATATCTCAGCAACGCCGATGCTTTTGCAGCATCTTTCACTACGTAGCTCTTGCGTTCGAGTCCCATCGGTGTCAAATTTTCGATTTCCTACGTGTCTGGGTTTAGTTCAACCAGAGGCTGAAGGAGAATTCTAGCTGCAAGTGCCCTCCTCATTAGTTTTCCGTGGTTTCTCCTATAAATACCATGTGAATGCTTTAACAGCATTTCAACAACCGGATCATTTACCACGTGCGATCTTCCATTCTTCATTGTTGTCCTATCCTTTCTACTTGTAAGTAGAAATGCACTACCCTACCACAGCTGAGAACTTAAGACAAATCTCACGTTTCACCGTAAGATTGGTTGTTTTATGTCTTCGGTGCGTGTACTGAAATGGTCATTAGTCACCGGAGTTGACGATGTCCTTCCCCCACTGGATGGTGATACCCGGCGCAGGTCTAAACGTTGGTTTGCGAGGTTTTCTCCATCCAATTGTCTGCCACCAGCGTGACACTGCACTAGCCGATCCGAGCTCTAAGCTCCCGACTGGTCTCCTGATATGTGTGGTAGTATAGTGTATGTGTGGTAGTACAGTGTATGTGTGTTAGTAAGGACATGTGTGGTAGTGTAATGAGTGTGTGTATAAGTAAGGGATGAGGATAGTTTGTAGAAGGGGAAGAAATGATCGCACAATGGATCTTGGAATCCTGAAGAAGAACAAGTATTTCTTTACATTTGACGAAAATATCTAGAAATGTAAGTAATTTAAGTAGTAAATGAGGGTATCTAGGAGGTCTTTCGTTGTGCTTATCAACAACTTTTCGCCTTTTCTTTTTAAGTCTTATGGAAAAATCAAAAAACTTAGGGTTGTTTCCTTTATTATTGTTGCATTTAATAGAAAAACAGTGCTTCCTTTTCGACACACGCATTTTTATTCATGTCTAAACTGGAAAAGTATATATAAGAATTCAAGTGAAGAATATTAAATATGTCCCGATTATAGTCAAATGTAAGGTTAGAACGTTGGTTGTATGTAATTTTACTGGTTATTTAAAGACCTGCCCTTGTAATCTTATGAAGAGGTCAAGAAAGAACATTTTTTTATTTAAGAATTATTTTTTATTTTTTTAAGCAGCTCTTAGTAAACTCAATCTCACAAACAAATCCGTATACTTTAGTGGCTGCTATCCGTTTTACTTTGTCTATGTCAGAATCGCTAGTTGTATGCGCGCATCCGTAAGTAGCCAAAGAACGGGCTGAGCTGCGTTACTATATGATACGTATACTGTAGTTGCGTTGATGTGTCTTCGGGCATCAAATGATGTCCCTGCAGTACCTCTGAATGGGATGGAATCATGAATAAGGTTGAGTCATGACTCGGGTAAGATTTTCGATAATAGATAGCTAGGTCGAATTCAGCTGCTGCCTGAATGAGAATTCTAGCGGCCGACTGCTTTGATCGGTGGTTTCTCCAATTATTATCAAGCGAATGCCGGACCAGTGCCTTATCGAACGGATCACAGACCGCATGCGGTCTTCCTATTCTATGTTTCACCATCGGCGGAGAAGGAAAGCCACCACCTCCCGATTTACGTGTGCACTTAGAAGCTTAATCATCATAGCGGTTTACACTCCAGAAAATACTAAGTAATAATAATTCAAACCGGTGCAATAGATGTTGAAAATAAATATAAATACGTGGTTAACTCTGGCTTACTTCAGCTAATTACCGTAATAACAAGAAACATCATAATCTTTACATCTAACATGATCAACTTTGCAATGTTCGAAAAACCACAAAATTCAGCAGAATCGAATCTGCGCCGTTTTTATAAGCGTATTTTCTTCTATACAATAAAATAATTTAATCCTAAAATTTGGAATTTTTTAAAAATTGATGATGTTCTTAAGGTACCCACAAGATTAAAATATCAGTTGTAATTTCAAGGAGTTGCGTCATCAGTCTGATCGGTCGGGCAACATTAATTTTGGTGAATACTGTGACGTCATGGATACTCACAGCGAACCCAGACACAGAGATTTCATTTAACAAATATTTATTTACAAAGTAAACAACAAATATTTACAATGAATTTCCTTCTTACACCCTAGCTCTGATAGACCTACTATCCCCTGATCGCGGGAGCGATCCAAACCCAATTGAAGATCGGTTTCGATTGTGGCATTCGCCACTCCTACTTCTGAAGCGCGCACAAAGCCAAGCTTCCGTGACCGGATGTCACACTGGGACACAACGTCCGTACTGGCGTACCAACTTGATGGTTTGCCTCGATCGCAGGAGCGATCTTACCCTTTTGAGAATCGGCGTGAGTCCTGGCACTCAACCACTCCTCATCTCGGAGCACGCACACAGCATCGCTCCCACGTGACCGCAGTCACCCAAGGACACAAGGACACACAGGCTCGTCAATACGTGACTTGCCTCGCTAGCCCGGCCCGCCGATGTACCTTCGTGGCTCCATGTTTTGTGCAAATGCTCGAGTTTCTCCCACTGTCTCCAGAACCCATCCACTGGTTTTGTGCACTCCCTTTTATAGTCGAGGCTCACGTGACCTACTACGTCACGCCGCCCCCGCTGCATTCTATTGCTGACCATTGAGGGTTTGGGTCTCCGTTTCTTAAGACCGGAAGACCCCCAAAGCCTCGTGTCTCCCGTTTCCGCGTTCTTACTTTAAGGAAAAACCCTTCTCTCCCTCCTGTGGCGAGGAGTTTCCTCTTACTAATCCCTTACCAAGCGTCCCCAAATAGATGCCATGAGGCACGCTGACTAATACGTTACAATACCCTCCTTACGGTTTAGCTGCTAGCATGTCGTTTACAAACAAAGAGACTTAAGGATATACACGTAGGCTTCCGAGGGTTCGAGCTCATGACTTCTAGGCTGACCGGTTGACGCCGCGTCGTTGGCAGAGAGGCCGACGTTTCGTCTGTCATGTCGCAGGCTTCTTCAGGGTAGTGACACCAAGGTGCGACATGACAGGCGAAACGTCGGCCTCTCTGCCAACGACGCGGCGTCACCCGGACAGCCTAGAAATCAGACCTAAGGATAGTCAGGCGAATGGACAGACAGACTTTACGCCACAATCCAATTTCAGATATGAAGGACACCAAAATGTAGATTGTCACTTAGAGGAAGTATTAGACTACTACATATAGAAACAAGAATTATCCTCTTTTTCGGTTTCAGAGACATACAATTAGAATTTTCCTGTCATAAAATCGTTGTCTTTCGAACGTAGACGTGGAAGTTGGACAATTGCAGTGAGCAGATCAGTGGGAATGGAGCTGATATTCAAGAATTAGTTGTGAAATTATCTTGAGGCACCTACAGTTCTTGTAGAGCAAAAAAAAAATAATAGGCGACAGGCCCGCGCGATCTGTCGCTTTGATTAACACCTAGTATATTGAGTAGTGCAGCTGGCTCTGGACAGCTCGTACTGCGCGTGACCAGACTTCACCGACCCCATATTATTGCCAGTGGAGAGACAGGCTGTTGGAAATGGCGCCCTCTAGATGCCATGGTGTCTTAACGTATATGATGAAGTTAGAAAGGCGATGAACAAGGAATGTAAAAACCCCATTGTTTCACAATACTAGGTTAATCTACTGTTCCCAGACGATATTGGAACTCACAGCCCTTTTAGTGCGAGATAGCCATCACGCGTAGCGATCTCGGCCGCCCTGGCCGAGACCACTGGTACATTATTACCAGTCTAGTCACACTTGTAACAGTCATCTACGGAACCGGGATGAAAAAAGTCCATAAAAAACAGTCGTACAGTAACAATAAAAAATAAATAAAAACCTAAATAAATATGTACATTTACAATATAGAAGAAGAATAATATTTATATTATAGTGATTCTATTGATTAGGTGTAGTATATATTGATGCTCAACTATATGGAAGTAGTTTGATAATGTTCATTGGGTCGGGGGTTCTCTAGCGTGCTTTAATCCGCAGACGCGCGCCGAGGAAGAGGCGCTGGCGGACGCGGAGGCGGGCGGGGGCGGGGGCTCGCGGGAGACGCGGCCGCCCTTCGTGACGCCGCCCGCCTCCCCCGAGGAGCAGCGCGAGCGGCGCGCGCGGACCGCCCAAGCACATGACGAGCAGCGCGCGGCGCTGCGCATGGCCATGGCCCAGCCGCAGGTTCGACATCCTCTCCTCTCCTTCGCCCCCCCCCCTCGTAAACAAGCGCATTTATTTGCACATGTAAGCTTCCGCGTGATCCAATGGCGGATAAACAAACTGTTGAAACCTCGATGGAAGCGTCAAACACCATCGATGACGCTGCATCGAGTACAAGTAAGCGCTCGCATTGCCCCACAAATGCAAACAAAGATGATCCCCCCTCAGACTCAAATGCCCCCTTTCAATTATATGACAAAGTTTTTAAAAATCAGCCATTGACTCCTTTTCCAAAAGTTCCGTGTAGAAATTATTTCAACCCTCTTGCTACCTTGCCTTCATCTCAATCTATAAATACTGACAATCCTTCGACTTTTACTGACACGACTCCTCCACAAACTACACAAGACAGAACTACGACAGTAAAACCTAAAATTGGACAGTTTAAAATTGACCTTGACTCGATCTTTTGTCCTAATGAACTTACCAAAGACTTAATGACACACTGCAACGGACAGTTAACTGCAAAATGTACAAGACAGGAACTATTAATTACTCCCAAGACTGTTGTGGCACACAACAAAATTAGAAACAGACTGGACACAATACGGACCTCAGACTTAAAAAACATATACTTTAGACATATACCTTACCATTTCAACCGTGCCACAGACGAGACTCGAGAGAAGTTGGTGTTGAAAGGGCTGCCACCAGACTACCCAATAGACCAAATTAAAGATGCCCTTAAGGAACTGAAAGTGGCATTTTTTTCATGTCACTGAAATGCAAAAAAGGAACGACAACAGACTGATGACACCGCTAGGAATTTTTATCATTGAGATACCCCGACGCGACATGACTGTGACAAAACAAACTATTAAATATATTGGAAACAACTGCATCAAAATTGAAGTCTACAAACAATCAGACAGAGTTCCCCAACGTAAAAACTGACAAAAACTATTTCACACTAGGACTTACTGCCGACGGCCTACCATCTTCGCCTTCTGCTCTCTCAACCACACCACCGAGATATGCCCAAATTCCCAGACAGACAATTTCATCCCAAAATGCAATAACTGTAATTTAAATCACCCTGCTTTTGACCTCAACTTTGTTCAAGCTCGTACCCTCCGCCAACAACAAATAAATAAAGTGACCCCAAATTCATCTACTCAAAACTTTAACTTATCTCAGAACTCCTTCCCATCTCTTCCACAACCATCTAGATCATATTCATCTCTTGCCTCTAATTGTCCATCTAACATCAACTCACCTCAAAACCCTCAATCATCTACATCTTCAACATCCACAGACCTAAAATTCTTTCTTCTTGGAACGCACACGGCGGTTTAAATGGCAAGAAGCCCCTCTTACATCAATTTCTCAAGGACTACTCCGTCGGGATTATGTGCTTACAGGAAACATGGCTAAATCCCAAAGTATCTTTCTCCATTCCAATTATATTGTACATCGTAATGATTGTGTTAACTCCGTTGGTGGTGGTACTGATATAATTCGTAAGTATATCCATCATGCCACTTTTATCTTGCCTCCCACCATAGTTCTTGAATGCTCTGCTGTCGTGATAGGTAACCCTTCCGCCCCAATTATCATTATTTCGGCTTACAAAAAACCAGGCATCCCTATTCCAAATTCCGACCTAACGATGTTATTAAATCTCTCCCACCCATTTATCCTTTTTGAAGATATTAACAGCAAAAATATACAATGGTGTTGCAATCAGACAAATAGGACAGGACGAACTTTAGAGACTTTTCTTGACATGCACCCAAATATCACACTAAAAAGCCCTTCAGAACCGACTCATTACATTCAGAATATCCCAAATGACATTCTAGACTTCATTATCCATTCCTCCATTATTTAGACTTCGAACCCCAATGTCAAATTTGATCTGTTTAATAGTTCCGACCACCTCCCAATTATTTTTACTAGTAGTTCGACAATCCCCTACTTTACGCCTTACCGCCCGCCAAAATTGCACCATAATTGGAAAGACTTTACCCATATACTCTCGAAAAAGATTCATGTCCCAGACCGCCAATGTTCACCACTAACACTACGGAAGTATCTGACATCATAAAAAAATCTACTCCCAAAAATCGCCTGGTCCCAACAGAATCCTTCCTTCCCAGCTTCACCACCTTTCGGAAAACGCCTTGGACCTACTCACCAAAAATTCTAAATTCTTGTTTCTCTTTGTCTTATTTCCCCACTTCTTGGAAAACCGCACGTGTGATGATGATTCCAAAACAAGGCAAAGATCATCAGAAACCCTCCAACTATCGCCCCATTAGCTTGCTCTCCATTTCAGGCAAATTATTTGAAAAAATTATTCTCCTTGGGTTTCACCCCCTTTTAAACTCTATTATCCGTCCTGTTCAATTTGGCTTCCGGAAGTACCGCTCTACGGCCCTCCAAACATTAAAATTAGCTTTATCTATAGCAACTCTCCTTCAGAATAAAAAAGAAATCCCCTGCATATTTAATGATCTCACTTCCGCCTATGACACCGTTTCGCATAGCATCCCCCTTATGAAAATCCAACCTTACATTCCCACACATCTTTTCTCCCTTCTTCAAAATTATTTCTCAGATCGCCAGTTTTTCGTTAAACTTCACCAAAAAACCTCCCCACATTATCCAATTCATGACGGCGTGCTATTCAGGGCGCCGTGCTATCACCGATTCTTTTCTCTCTCTATGTTTATGATTTTCCCCCCACAAACGGTGTCAAATCTTTTCTTTAAGCTGATGACTTTGCATTCATAGCTTCCTGTCGTCTTAATCTTTCTCTAACGCAGTTGCAAGCTTCGTTTTACCAACTTCACTCCTGGGCCAAAGATAATACATCACTATTAAACCCTCAAAATGTCAGGCAATAGTTTTTTCAAATAAAGTGACTCCGACGGACCCTCCCCCACTTACAATCAACGGAAAACCTATCCCATGGCGACTTGACATGAAATATTAGGGCGTACAACTCTCTCGACTACTTCTCTGGACACTACATATACAAAATAATACACGGAAAGCTCACAGAATCATTAACGCTCTTCTTCCTCTTCTCACACATCATTCCTTATCCATTAAACGGAAATTACCAGTTTACTACACTTATATCCTCCCCATCATTACATACGCTCGACTTGAACAGAATTATCCGGCTCCATATACGAGTACTCGATTTAATGACATAAGACTACAACATAACATTCCTCATATTGCTACATATATTCATAACTCAGCTTAAAATATTATTCAAAGCTTCCATTCAGACCCTACATACAACTTTCTACTTACATCTCACATCCCTATCATTACTAATTCACCTAGACACAGGACGAAAAAACATCCACTTGACCCCACAGCAACATCCCCCACCACCGGCTTAACACAGAGGGAACAGACTAACCTTGACAATCTTACTTATAAACACCAACTTCCAACAAAAGACTTACATATATTACTGCACTTGACTGTTTACAATGACATTACCACCCTAACTGACAACCTTCACCATCAACGACTGAAAATTTTTGTGCGACTCTCCCATCTCCTTTTTCCTCTACGTCTATCATCCTACATTACTTTCTCTTCCTATACTTTCTCTTATTCTTCTTTCTTAACTTCCCTTATTTCTCATTTCTTTTCATTTTCCTGCTATCATATATTTTTTAAAAACCTTACGGGTCAAAATTGCTACCCAATCCACATCTTGTATGGGGGACGGACGCTTTACTTTTTAAAACCTCTACCTATACTAAACCGGCATGAAGAGCTCCAGCTGGAGCAGGCATGCTGCACCAACCACATTTCCTTGGTCTTGGTCTTGGCCTGCGACTTGTCAGCAGAAACACCGGCCTCTCAGCCAACGACGCGGCGTCTCCCGGATAGCCAAGAATTTAAGTGCAGTTATTGTTGTTTTTTGTGGGCTTAGCCAAAGGTTTGTGTACTATGTGATGCAGTGCACACGCAATTTTGCGTTTTACTGCTATGTGTAATTCGCTGGTGTAGGTTCGTGTTGAACTTAAGTCAATAGCCAACTCGTCTTTTGTGTTGCACTACATCCTTAGAATATCAGAGGGGAGTGCTTGTCTTCTTTGCCCTATTGCAAGGACGTGTCGAGTAATTGCTTAAGCGTTGCCGGAGTTTTGTCGGTTTGAAAGGCTTGATAGGTTTCGTTAAACGAAAGCCGTCTCAAGCATTGAGTGAAGGACTCGATACCAAGTTCCTTCCTCAGTACTTTCAACCGTTTCCGAAACGGAGGGCGTGCTATGAGCCGTCGATATCGCACTTTATTCTGTACCAGCTCAAGTGTATCCTCGTACTTCTGTGCTGTAGTCCACCACGTTGCCGCAGCGTAGGTGGCCACAGGCCGACAACACCTTTTAAAGAGTGCCAAGCGAAGTTCCAAGGGGAGTGTAGGTTCCCTCAAAAGAGGTAATAGTCTAACTCATTGAATGTAACTCTAACTGTAACTCTTTGTTGTAATTTTGATCGAATTCGCCTGACATGTAAATGCCATAGCAGCCTTCGATCAAAAGTGACGCCTAAGTAGGTTGCCTTAGGTGCCCATGTTAGTTTTTGTGTATAAAGTGTTATTTGTTTTGGTGTTGTAAAGCGTTTGGTCTATTTGTGTTTCCGGCGGGTGTAACAGATGGCCTGCGACTTTTCCTCTGAAAAAGTCAAGTGGTTTTGTTACGCCCACTTCAGCGACAGGTTCATCTGTTTTTGAAGTATTTTGAGCTTGTGGTCTAGGTTTATTCCTTTTGCTATGTCATTGACATTGCTTGCTGTATGTCATTGACATACAACGAGAACAGTAGCGGAGAGAGGACGGAGCCCAGAGGGACTCCTGCCGCAATCCTCCGCTTTGAGGATCTGGCTTTGCTCACATTTACCACGAATGTGCGATTTGTCAGGAAAGATGTAACCATTTCGGTTACATATTGTGGAAGGCAGCGCCGAAGTTTGGTGATGACTGTATTGTGTGGCACTTAGTCAAAGGCGTGTACCATATCGAGATATATGACAGGTACATCATGTGTGAGTAACAGATCAGCGGAGAACGGAAATCTGCTGAGACATGCAAAGTTCTTGTAGTGATGCGGAATGGACCGGTCTGAAGGCAAACTGTTCATCTCGGATGAGGTTCCGCGAGAGAGCAGTTGACAGAATTCGTGCGAATAGAATCCTTTCAAATACCTTTCCCATAACCGGGAGAAGACTGATAGGCCTATGGCTCGTCGCGATCGTGAGATCCTTACCGGGTTTTGGAAGCATAGAAATACTTGCATATTTCCAATTTTCCGGAAAATACCGCTGTGTAATGCAGCTATTGTAGATTCGAGTAAGCTCCGTGTTTATGACCGGAAGGGACTCCTTCAGAATGGTCAGGTCCCGGTGCCTTGCGACTACGCAAGCATTTAATTGTAGTCGAAACTTCTTCGAATGTACAATGTGTGTGTTGGCGCTGTCGTCCGTTTCCTCCTCATCTACCGCCTGTGTAGTGTTGTTAACAAACCTCTCTTCAAGCATGTCGGCGAAGAATTCTGCCTTTGCTTGATCTGAGAAGAGGTATGTTTTTTTTACCCTCCGCATTGTCGTGGCCACGTATGGCGGTTGCGGTGTTAGGTACTGACCTGAGCGCTTATTGGAGTTTGAAAAGGTCGTTACGGGAGTGATCGGAACCGATCTCTCTCATACGTTCTTCACACTTCTCTGCGTGGTGGTTTGCGAACGCCGTTTTGAGGCATTTTTCACATTACCCTCGGCTGTTTTCTAAGCGCAGGACACCTAAACTGCTGCCATAGTCGCCTAGCTTTGCGTTTTTCATGCAGAAGCTCTTCGACATCTGGAGGAAGTGTATGTGAAACCTCTTCGGGCGGGTGCCAGAAAACCGGCGTCGCCTTTCTGTGGTCTGTTTGTATGTGTTTTGTAAGTGTGTAAGCTAGCTTCAATAGATTCTGGTGAATCCATTGTCTGCGTGGTTTGTGTTTGTGTGTGTAGTGCTGCGAGTTGTTTGCGAAACTCACCCCAGTCAGTGGGTTGTGGGATCCATTGCCTAGGGCCGCAGAAGGCGCGAATGCTACCTACTGCGAAGGTAATGGGAATGTGATCGGAGAGAGGGAAGGGAATGGGTTTGGGAGTAGTGACTCGAATATTCCCTGATGTGAGTGCCACATCGAGGATTTCGGGCCGGAGGCGAGGGTCAGTGGGGAAGCGGGTAGGTGAGGAGGGCGGGATGATTGTCACAGTATTGTGTGCTAACAGGAAACTTGTGAGTAAGTTTCCGTTGCTGTTTGACGTATTACAGCGCCATTCCTCGCACTTGGCGTTCAGATCGCCCGCCATAGCCGTGCGAGGTGCTAGGGAGAATACAGTGTCAAAAACGTCTTCTACGAGAGAACGATTTGGTGCTAAGTATGTTGGCACCAGTGCAACTTCGCCTTCCGTCGTGTTTACCACAATCGCTGCCGCTTCAAGCCTCGCGAGGCGAGGTAAAGCTGCCGGGCGATGGGGCCACGAGCGACGTACGGCAACCGCTCACGGGCATCGCGGTCGGTGCGGGAGATAGCCATGTCTTCAGCTCCAGATCGTCGGCGCTTAAAAGTTTCATTTCCTGCAAAAAAGGTGGTGCAGTTATTGGTTCAGTTATTTGGGGCGCAGTTATTGGTGTTAGTGTATAGCATATTTATGTATAATTCGGGCAATGACGACAATACTATCTACTTGTTTATTGTAATAAATACATGTCTATATTTATTACAGTAAATCTTAATTAAAGATTTAATCATTATTAAATCTTAGTATTTCTTCTGCTAGCATAGTAAAAGCTGTTTCTTTTGACTCAGAATCATCTATAATGTAGGGCCGTATTTTGTTTTTACGATAAAGAATTTCAGGTGTGTATTCAAAAACCAAAGTTGTGTTAGTATTAACAGCTATGCGCAAGTGGGACAGATACAAGAAAAAAACTATAATTTTGGCTTTTCATAAGAAAAACTACAAGGGAGAACTAATCACAAAAGATTAGTGGACGATCAGATATTCAGTTTCAGTAATAACAAAAGGAGTGTTCTCTTATTTAGTTCAATGCAGGAAGATTGACTAAAAACAAACTAAAATTTTCAAATGAGGAAAAGTACGCTGGCGAATGGGCAAGGTTGAGCGTGGCAGTCACTTCCACGCACTAACGTCAAATACAAGGACTCGTAGGCACAAAGGTGTACAACAGAGAGTATTTTAAGGAGGTAAGCTCTTTCACACTCCTAATACATTTCGGAGAACCTTGAAGGAGTTTCAAGAATCCCTCGTTATTGCAACATTTAATGGAAACAATTAAATTTCAAAGTGAAAGTGGCACTCACACTTCATTACGTGGGTTAAATGCGACGCGTTTCTGTTTTCTCCTTGGATTCTCCTCTTTCAACTCGGATTTCCTTGGGCCACCCCGAGCAAGTGAGTTGGCCTCAGATCCAGGTGGTGGCCTTCGAGACGCACACGCTGGACGCCGGCGAGAGCCAAGACCTGGTGACGCGACTCGTCACGGAGGCCAACACGACGGCGCGCCAGAAGAGGGCGGAGATGGCCTTCCTCAGCGGGCGCGCCCACGCCGCCGCCCCCGGTGCCACCCCCGCGCACGCCCACCCCCACTCTCACCCCCATCCCGCCGCTGACGAACGGCAAGCGCAGACTCCTGCGCCTGCTGTTGTAGATCCGGAGGTGAGAGTTTGTTAAGGCATCAAACAGGAATTGCATTCAAATTCGGGAAAATAATTTCATAAGTGAGATCGGATCTCTTTTCGTCATTACATTTCTGCTGGAATTGACAACGAAGGAAATATTCAATTTTTATTATTCCTAATTTCGTGCAAATTGTTACGCTGGTATCACGTTTTGATAAAGTAGCTCATAGTGCAAACATTCTTTCTAAGTTTGGGAGCGTTTTTAAAGTACCTGGAAAAATGAAATATTTTATTTTGTTTTCTCAAAATCTTCAATCAGAAAATAATACATTAGTTATTAACTCTAAAAGTATATGCAAAACCCCTATAAAAATTAACCAAATTTCAGCACTTTTGTACATTTCAGCAATGCAATTTCGCGCTTTTTTCACACGCGATGTTTTAAAAGATAGGAAAACTCATTGTAACCGTTTCAAAACAAAAACAGATACTTTTAATTTAACTATTTATGTAAGTATTTAAGTTTCTTTTATTTACGTATTACATTAAACAAAATTGAAACATTATTTGAAATTGTTTGATGTCTTGGAAGGAATGCTTTCAAATGGATAAACTAAGAACTTTATTTGCAAAAATACACGAATGGTATCAGCATTTCTGTTGTATAAATATAATGTGATGATGTAAAAGAATTTAAGATGTTCTATCGATACTTATTCATGAAACATTTTATGTCTGTTGATGGACTAACAAGAAAATCCACATTCAATACGATACTTTACAAAACATTGTCAGATGACATCAATGATTAATATCTATACACAAGTTTAAGCGCCAAATGAACTATTTTCTGTTGCATAATTGTTTCCATACATTTTAAGTCTATTCTGACCATCAAAAACAAAAACAAATTTTCTTTTAACAATGATATTTAATGAAATAGTCAATATTATTACTGTATAATTTTAAAAAATCTAAATGTATCTGTAACAAGTAACGTTCTATAGCTTCTGATTCAATGACCTCTGTCGAGACGTAGGCAACACCATCTAGATTACAAGGCTTGTGCCAATAGACTAAAAATCAGTCTTTCTTTAAAACATCCACGATTGTCTCGTGGAGATACGCCTTCTTTTTTTGTCTAATTGTCCCGCTTATTTGAATCGCCCAAGCACTTCCAACTGAAAAAGTCCTCAAGAAAAGAAATTGTGTGTAGTATACGGGTATCTGCTCGTTGCTATTGAAGAAAGTCAAAATAAAACATTGCAAGAATAAATCAAATATATTTCAGTACTACTTCAGTACAACAGCTAACCGGACGATTATTAGTAAGGAAGTCAGTATTCTTTTTCAACATATTGATTGTAATTCTGCCCCTAAAATTATCAATTCAGTTGTGGTGGATAAGGAATTGAAACTCAGAGTGTGTATTACTGCAAAAAAGTATTAAAACGTGGAAGCCCTACAATATCAGATAGTGTATGTAATACGAATTCAATTAGTGATGCTTTAGAAAAAGTTAGGTTAAAGTTATGTTTAAATATAAGTAGTAGTAACATTTCTCATGTTTTAATTTCAGACCTCTTACTTCAAATCGATATTTCAAATTCACAATTGACAAGCCTGTTGCTTTTACTCTGGAACAAATAAAATTCCTCACTAAAAAAATAAGTGCTTATCTGTACAGTTCATGGTTGTTCATATTGTCTTGTATGGTGTTTACTATATAGACATATTCTTATACGAGTCTTATATCTCGTATTTCAAGCATTTAGATTTCATAATATTTTGTCATCCTCGTGCAATTATGAAATTGTGTTCATTTGCTTTAGAACTTCAAATTGAACAAAGTGAAAATATTTTTTAAAGTATACAAGAAACAAATACTTACATAAATTAAGTGACAGTGATAAATTAGTGATTCTCATAATGGATGTCATTATGAGAATAACATTTAATGTCAGTGATGGATTTTAAAGCAGATAATATACTAGAAATATTAAAAAATAAAAACTTTTTTGGTCAAAAAGGCTTCAAATGTTTGGTTTAATCATTTAGTAGAAGTAGTACAAAATTTACTGATAAACGTGACTTCAACGCTATTTTAGTATTATTGAGACCATTCTCTATCTCTGAGATCATACGTTTCTAGAACGCATGGAAAACTTTGTAGAGAAGGCGACCATCAAAAAGGATATTAATGACTTCGGGACTCCTTGAATGAAATTTTGATGAAAACACAAAAAACACAAGTCCAATTCCTTCATACTTAATATAATTAAAACTAATGGTGCTAGAAATGGCAGAGACTTTCCCGTATTAGTTTTGTATTTCCTTTGGTCTCGGTCTTTGGCTATTCCAACTTGCCACATGCTCTTGCCTGCTGCATTCTCTCGCCGACCAAAATACATTTCTTTGAAATTTTCTTAACTTTCGGTTTACGTCATTGGAAGTCATTTGAAGCACATTAACTCACAAATATAATAGTCTTTGCATTTTGCAGGAAACGGCCTGAGAGGTATTTTTTAAAATACATTTGTGTAATTTTTCAAAAACAAAAAATAACTCAAAATGCATTTTACGTCATATTAAAGAGAGCAATTAGCACTATCCGTTTGCAAAGTTTGAAGAAAAACACTGAAACCGTTTTTGAGAAAATGGCGATTGAGCGTTTCTGAAATTGGGAAATTTGGAGCCAGTTTTGACAGAAAACGGTGGAGTTTTCGAGAAGCTTTATCTGATATTATTTAAAGCACAAGAACTCATAAACGTGTGAGCAAATTGCTGCTAATGTAAATATTGTCCACGTGAGAGACAAGTCAAAAAATTACATTTTTGTAATTTTTGAAAAATCAAAAGAATAGATCAATATGCTTTATATCACCGTATAGGGTGCATATAGTACTATCCCTACCAAAAGTTTAAAGAAAAAATTTGGAGGCGTTTTTGAGAAAATCTAGTTGTTTAATTTTTTTAACTTTTTTTGCACATATTACTCCTAGTATTGCGCGAAAACTATTAAAATTTTCAAAACAATGTACATGACTTTTATGAAAAAACTCACTGTGGAGAATAAATTTTATTTAAAGAAAAAATCTCTATTTTCAATTCTATAGTTTTAAGATGACACCGTAAAAAATTCAAAGTTTTGAAAATTTCTAAAATTCAGAGTTAACCATGAAAATCGGACCTATGACACATTTATCAGTGCCTTTTACTCTATTCTTATAAGAAGTTTAAAGAAAAAATTTGGAGGCATTTTTGAGAAAATTTCGAAAATGTCCCAGAGGCTTTAGGCAAAGTACCCTCAAAAACTAATGAATGATTTTCAAAATCACAGAGCTTTGACTCAGGCCAAATGCACAGGGTTTTCTTTGGAAAAATTCTTCGCATGGTTTAAGCGCTAGTGCACCAGACCAGTGGCCAGACGGACAGAGAAACAGAGGAACAGACGGACAGACGGGCAGGCGGGCAGACTGGCATTGTTTCGCTTCGCTGATCTAGTCCTATCCTAGGGTTCTAATCCTCACGGTGGCGGATTTCAGATCTAGGTCGAATATAGCTATTTCAGTTGTCGGCTATTCCGATGAGTAGTTTTCCCTTGTTTCTCCGATGAATACCTTATCACACCGACTACTGACGGCGGACGACCTTTCCTTGCTCATTCTTGACCATTCACTTACTTGAATACACACACAAACATACCTACACACCTCTACCACATATGATAGGAGAGCAGTCAGTGGCTTAGATTTTGTCCCGGCTGGGGGCGTTGCTGCGGTGGGGGAGATTCCTGAATGGGGAATCCCTAGAAGTAGAAGTGTAGGAAGGCTATGCAGGAAAAAAATTAAACCTTCCTCTCAGAACACTTGTGACTTTTTTAAGATGTTTTCAATTGCTGTGCCCTAGTTAAAAAAAACTAAGGCATCGGCAGTCAAGGACTTGGCTCTCCTGTAGACGTCTCGTTGTAAGCACCTGAAGGCGGCTGAAACGTTAGCGCCTGCGCGTAGGACGCTGCCAAGTAGTTACTAACTCCGGCAGTGGAAGCCTACGCTCTCACATCTGTAGTTGTTTCAGACCAGAGAAAAACTATGTGCTTTCCCTTTTTAAGAATTGATTTTTGTATAGTATAAATACGTATATCTGGACACTTGAGAAAACTCTGCACTTTGTAAATAATAATTGTATGAAAAATTAAAATTAATTTTAAGTAGCACGCAACTGCCAACGCCCATCACCCGAAATGTGATATACATTACAGTTTCGCTACTGTGAGAGAAATTATTCCAATGTGGGTGGGTGTTGTGATTAAAATGTAGGGAAATTAAAATATACCCTTTAATTTTATTGTGAAAGATAATTTCGGTATTTTCTTCAATTTAATTTTCAATTGCTTCTGCTCTTTTCTACCCCCCCCCCCCATGCTGTGGAAGGGGAGCACGCGATAGAACTCTTTCTGCAAAACTGTAAAAGAACAATCAAAAAGGTCGCATATAGTAAAATACTGCATAAAAACATAATCCTAGTCCAACCTCTCCTCATTCATTGCCCCATTGTCCCCCATATATCCTTTATCTGCCCCCGAACTGTCCCTAACCATTTCCCTATTTCTTACATACCTGTCTCACAAAACGCGACTTAGCAGTATTTACCTCTTCTCAAGAAATAATCGTGTCTCCATAGGACGTGCAAACCAGGTTGAAAATACCTAAGACGCATTTCTTCCGAGTTATTCTCGATTATGTTATGTGTTACAATAATCTTTGTTCTTTGTACTCCATAATCTGTAAACTATTTTTTTTTTCAGAAATCTTTTCGATGTAGGACAGAGGTGTAATTTTCTATCGACCAGTATCACACTTACAAGGTTTTGTGTCGACGGTTTCTTAAAAACTGTCAAAAAACTACTGTATTTCCTTAGTGTATGGCATACAAAAGATTAAAACGCTTTAAGAAAATGTTAATATGTAACTACATTTCGAACTCAAAATATTGCTGGGTGCTTCAACAATGCATAAAAATGTACAATGCTAAAATAAATGTACAGAACTGTTGTAGTCATTTTCAAAAAATTCTCAATTTTGTTTTGAGAGGAACTTTTAAGATTTTTTCGAGTCTGTTCCAGAGTTCTAAGACAGTAAAAAAATTTTGCGTTTGAATTTGGCCCTGAGAAAATATAAAACTATTTTTCTGCGAGTATAAATTATTTTCTTTTATTTTTTCAATCGGATAAAATAGTTTAGTTGACAAAAAATAGTAAAAAATATGTTATTGGCTGTAGAGGGGCGTGGACGGTGGTTCGGGGGCTGAGAAACGTCTAAAAAAATATTTTTAAGTTAGAGTTATAGTGTAACTACTCATCTGATATTTGGTTTAGGGGCACTTTTTACCAATTTATCCGAAGGTACCCTTTCATTTTTGTATGTAGCACTAATGTATAGTGTCAATTCCGAGACTAAAAAATATTTTCGACCCACCAATAACATGTAAATAATCTGTCTTTCGCATTAGCCGAAATCACATAATTCTTTAATCAGAGGACGGCATTTTTCCACAAATGACAGATATTGTAATTACAATGACCATTATAACTACTGATGTGTTCCCAAGATAGTTTTTTAAAACATCAGTCACTTCTTCATTTCTATTTCATGATATGCAATATGTATTCTCAAATATTTTGTACTCGTATCACGTCAGGAACCCGTAGACCTTAAATAAGAGAAACGGAAGGGTGACCCTGAAGATCTGGTCGCGAAGACAACAGCGATAGGCATATATTTCTCCTTCTTCGGGGCCTTCAAAGCCCACTTGTGTATTAAATGTCTCCAAAGAGTGCTACCAAATATGAATAAATGTTTAATTTGAGGCCACTGTGTTGTTATTTAGATTTTCTTTCCAAAATTGTCTTTGTGTGAAATATACTACATACGTACATAGACTATCAATCAATAGGAACTTAATTTTTAAGCATTACATTGTAGATAGTAGCAGCCCATTTCATCAATAACACACGTTTTCGTTATATTTTAAAAAAAGTTTAAATTATTTTACAGTATTTTACTAGGGGGTGCGTCTCTCTCTCTCCCTCTCTCCCCCTCTCTCTTTCTCTCTCTCTCCTCTCTCTCTCTTCTCTTCTCTCTCATATCTCTCTTCTCTCGCTTTTCTCTCTCTTCTCTATTCTATTTTCTCTTCCCTCTTTGCTTCTCTTCTCTCTCTTCTCTTCTCTCTCTTCTCTTTTCTTCTCTTCTCTCTTTTTTCCATCTCCTCACTCTCTTCTCTCTCTCAACTAACTAACGTAAAATTCTTCTGAGGCTAGATAGCACATATGATTTGTAATATTAGCGGTTAAGAACAAAACGTAAAATGTAATCACCCTTTAATAACACATTCACAAATTGTTAAGTGTGATCCCCAAAACAAAAGATCAGAAATTATTCATCTGCTTGGAGGTGCACTTGCCAATAATAATGTCTCTAGTAGAAACCTTTCACCGTGTCTAAATGACAAATTACAAATTAAAGCATTATTTATTAAAATATTTTCATGTCCTGTTATCATATCGTATTTTTGTATTCGGTCATCCGAAATACGGATGAAGAAGTATTTCACAACTGAAAGCTACTATCTCGGATACGTGTTCGTGCAACTTGCTTTAAAACGTATTTTTTAAATTTATTTAATTTTTCTAATCAAATACCTAGATTAGACAGGTCACTGTAGCAAAGTATTTGCATTGTGCATTAAATATTACTATAATCTAAGATGAAATGTAAATATGGAGCTAGTCGAGTGTTATTTTTTGCAAAACAATGCGTATTATTATTGTTTTAAAACGGGTTTTACTACGAAATCGCATGCCTTTTTTTCTGTAATTAAATGTGTATACTTCAAGTTATATAAAACTGCTGGTTGCTTTAATATTATTTTCAAATATTTACCATAATACTATAACTCACGATTGCCGCTCTTTTGTAATGTTTACGATGAATAGTCCCGCCTCTCTGAAATAAAGCTAAAGCGTATTGGTCAGGTCGATCCTGCAAGGGGGAAAGGGGTTCGCAAACTGTCAAGTTCGGCTCAGGACATCGCACATTTTTTGTGCTATCGACCGTATATACCTTCTGTAACACGTTCCGTTTTAAAATTGGAATGATTATTTTCACAGAACAAAAATATTTGGCTTGGGTGGCGCCGTAAGCACAATACGACGCTTTGTTCGGCCTCGAATACACCTTGCACTAAGTTCCGGACGTTCTCACGTGCGCGATTTAATAGTCTCAACAACAGTGTAGCCAACCTATCAGTTAAAAATGCTCAAGTAGAAAAATTTCTTTTGTCGATTTTTGGCCAGGGTTTAGGCATTTTATCCCAATGTGCGACGTCCCGAAACATCATACGTCGGACGAAGATCTGATTCGTTTGACTTTGTGAGTTCGTGGTTTTGGTTCCATTCGCCCGAACTCTCAAGGTATGGAGAGTCAATCTGTAGTACCAAGACTATCTGCAATTCTTGTATTTGGTATTGAGCGTGCTTCTCGCAGACAGTGTTGCCAGACGTACGATAATTATCGTACATGTATGATTATTCATTATGATGTACGATGTACCATTAACGTATAGATAAAAGTACGATAATGTGACCAATTGAAGCCGCTGGTCGGAGGATCTATCCTTGAAACTATCGCTCTCGTGCATTATGCGATTATCGCATTTTTGAAAGTGCATTTCCACATTAACAAAAATGCGATAGTCACCTACCGCTTGAGAGCAATAGTTTCAAGAATAGACCCTTAGAAAAGGGCACTTGAGAAGGATTCACAATGAGAGCCTATGCGAGAACGTCTCTGGAGAATGCAAATAGTAACAATATGCGTACGCTTTCAATTTCATTGTGAATCCGCCGTATTGCCCACTGCATCATTTCACCAATCCACTGCATTCATTCACCATTAGAAATATGTCGTTAAAGAAAATAATTTAAGTAATATGTTTGAAAAAAATTAATTAAAAGTACGATAATTTTTACACTATTTTTTATTAATGATTTGATATTACCGCCGTACGATCGTTGTACGATAATAATAGATGATGCAGTACGATATTCACTTTTCAACTGGCAACACTGCTCGCAGATGTTTTTAAAAAATGATATGTAGAATTATAGGAATACTTGAACGATTTCGAATGCAACATTCGTGCGTTTTTTGCATGAAATAAGTTGGACGATTTGGCTGAGAGTGGTGTGGTAGCCTGTTTGGCCTTGAGGCTGTTTGCGAGCGCGTGGGTGGGCGTGCGCAGGCGCCGCCGTGCGACCTGTTCGAGCTGGCGCCGTTGGCGGAGGGGCTGTCGCCGGCGGCGGACGACGGGTGCTTCGTGGCGCTGCTACGGCGCAAGGTGGTGTCGCAGTTGGGCGTGGCCGGGGCAGCGACCAAGGCCTCGTCCAGCGACGCGTCCAGCGACGACGCGGAGGGAGGCGGCGGCAGCGACGCCGCGGGCGACGCCGGCGCCCCGGGCCGCAAGAGCGCGCAGGCGGCGCGGAAGAGGGTGCGCGCGCTGGTGCGTGCGCGTGTGCGCAGCCGCCGCTCTGGCACGTCGGCCGCGTCGGGCGCCTCGTCGCCCGGGCCCAGGCCCGCGCCCACCCCCGCACCCGCACCCGCACCCGACGCCACTGCCCGGCCGCGCTCCAGGGCCTACGCCAGGGACGTCGCCTCGCACCTCGCGCAGCGACGCAACAAGCACCAGCAGGTACTCGCCCTTCTGGAAACGTAAGCAGCTACTTGGAGACCGTGAGGCACCGCGACCTAGGCACAGCTGCCAACGTTTCTGTCGCTGTTCTGCGACCTTCCTCAGGACTAAATGCGATACCATCGTTACCATTAGGTTTTCGTCCTGAGAAAGGTTCCAGAATGGTGGCCGAAATGGTGGCAGCTATGCCTAGGACGCGGCGTCTCCTGGTCAGCCAAGAAGCTACTCGCCCTTCTGCTTACCACCACACGCCGAGTAGCGCACTCCAACAGCGTATTGCTTATAGAGACAGCCAGTAGCTGCGGTCTTTGCGGGGAATTATTCCAATCGCCACCTACCGCATTTAATTCCCCATTCCTCCCCAGACCTCTCCACGTCCGCTCGTATGAATGTGACTGTCTGTATGCCAGGGGGAGGAAGCTCCATAACATCAACCTTTCTCCCTACCTGTAAGAAGGTTCGAGTTCCTCATAAGGGCATCTGAACCACATGCGGCTGAAGTAAATTCTCGGTCGCAATGGGCTTACGAGTGACTGTGGAGTTGGAGAGTGGAGGCTAGAGTCAACGTACTGTAGGATGTAAAAGATAGTGATATTAACTGAGGCAGGTAGCATCAATGGATAACCGAAACGGTAAGTCGATACTAAAACGCCCAAAATAATGATGATGGATCGAGAAGCCACAGCGAATTGTCGGACACAGAAACGCAATGACAAGGCAGACAAATCTCACTACAAGGAAAAAATTCCTTATGGAGAAATTTTACAACTTTTTAGATAAACGTTTAATACAGAACTTCTTGCTTTCGAAAAATTATGAAAAACACGTCATTTTTGTTTTAGAGAGAAGTTATTTTTTATAATTTTTAATGTTACCTTTGTATTTGATTATCTATTGTGAGTTTTAAAATCTCATTATATATTTGGTAGATGGTTACCTCTCATAATAACGATTAGAAAAACGCTCTGATGTTTAATTAGAAGGGAAATAATTCCTATAGTGTGAGTCCTTCAATTATCTTCAAACTTCTAACCCTGGAGCGGCGGTAACCATCCGCAGGACAACAATGTTTTACTTGTATTGTTAGCAAGTTTGCAATGTAGCAAGCTCTATTGTTTACCTTTTATTTCTTTCGACTTTCTCCATTGTTGAAATTCGTTAGGCTGCTTTTGCTAGCTACCATGTAACACAGGTCAGTCTGTCACGACAATGCCTGCTCCTGGTACGGAAGCATAGATTCAATGCTGTAGAGATACGGAATGACCTGTTGATGAAATGGGATATAGTAATATTTCCTACATTTTTAGTATCATTACCTTTTTCAATACCGTATGGATATCGGAAATGGTACTGGCATATTGATAATATTATAGCCATACCTTACTCTTGTTTTTGGTATCTATTTCAACGGCTGCTTCGATCGGTATTTTTCGTGATTTCTGCTGTCAATACCAGGCTAATGCGAAAGCAGTACCCTAACAAATGGACCACGGACCGCGCCCAGTCTTTCTTTCCTCTTCTTTGCCCTATCCCCTTTCCTTACTTCCATGCACTACACCACACCACATTTTGAGAGACCGGTAGGGAGCTGGTGGGTTATACCTGGTCGGGGTAAATCCGCTAGCCGACAGGTACGTCGTTCTTACCATCCAGCGGGAGACGATCATTGCCATCTGCCGAAGAAAAAACATGCACTTACTATGGGACTAAAAACATACACTTTCGAGTATCTCTCCCCAGCGATGGCCCGGTAGGGAGAGATACCTAGAGGGAAGAAATTCCCCGCAAGCTGTGGTGTAGGTTGGCACCGAATCTCGCCATTCATTAGGGAAGGATCAACACCATCTCTCTGGATAAAACATTGACTATACAAACGGGTATAATGACCACAGCAGTTGACGTGGCGGAAACGTCAATTGATCAACCAAGCAATACTTTCATACATGGTTACTACTAGAGCCTTTTTGGGCCCCTTCTCCCGTCGCCACCTCTGCGCGCTTCTGAACACCGCGGCTCGTAGAAGAACATTGGTTTCAATGGAGATCTTGCCACGTGCGGCAGGTTTGCGCCGCTGCGGCGTTCGACGCCGGACCGTCGCTACGAGAAGGGCAGGAGGGCGTTCGCGCCACCGCTAGCAGAACGCAGCTTTAAAGGATGCTATTCCCACTTCGCCGCCGGTCGCGGCGTTTTACCTGCCGCGGTCCCTTTCTTCGTCGTCGCCGGAAGATCAGCGAAACCTACCAATGCAGAACCCACCCCATTCCACGGCGGGCGGCGGTGCGGCCGTGGCTGCGGCGGAGGCGGCGGCGGAAGGGCTCTGCTGCTTGACGGAAGCGCGCCGCCGTCACGACTTTTGAAGGCGCCCTTTGTCGCAATCGACTTACAACAATCGACAGCAATATCGAGCCTTTGCAAACGAGCTGTTCGAATTGCCTTACGGCAGCCCTCAAAATAGAATAATCGAAAGATAGCTGTCGATTGCTGTACGGTACGCTGAGCGAAGTTCCTCTGTTGATATTTGAGTTTGGATACTAGGACGTTTGTGCTACCTCGAAATTATAGCACTATCGATTTTCTACACATGCGCAGTTCACGTTTCACAGCACTTTAGTGCATCTGCACATGCGCATGCGCAGATGATCGATAGTGTTGTCCGCTATTGTCCGTGCACAAACTCCCTCCTATATGCCGTGAATATCGCTGGACTCGCTTGTTGCAGCAGGTGGAGCGCATCGCGGCACCGACGGTGGCGTCGCTCCAGCGCCAGCGCGGGCCGGGGGCGGAAGGCGCGGTCGGTGGGGGCGGGAGCGGGCCGTCGGCGGCGGGGCCGGGGGCCGGGGCCGGGCCCGGGTCGGCGGGCGGCCTCTCGTGCAAGCGCAGCCGGGCGTTGGCCGAGGACGCCGAGGCGCGCAAGGTGCGCAGTGGCTGGGGGGCGGGACCTGGGTCGAGGGGGCGGTCGCCGCCGCGCCGCCTCATGCGCCTGCCCGTGGCGCGCCTGCCGCCCCCGCACTGCCTGGCAGTGCGCTGCCCCGCGCTGCGCGTCTCGCCGCGCCTGCTGCGCGCCCTCGCCGCCCTCCGCGCGCGCAGGGACCTACACTTGACGCTGCAGCGTCTTGCGCTCGCCCGCCTCGTCGCCTAGCTACACGAAGCACTCGGCTCGTCGGGGAAGAATACGTGGTGTTGCGTGCAGCACTTGGACTTCGTGAAAGATACGGCAGTTTGCACTTGGTGCGCCGACCGAACGTTCCTTACTGTGAATGTTTCCTCGTAATTAAGTTAAGATAGTGAAATTGACGGTGAAAGTGGCATGTAGTGGCATATGGAATTAGTCCTCATGTAAGTGATAAGACAAAACATATACCCTTGGAACGGCCTAGGAAACCGAAGTGAACTTCACAGATTTTATTGTAGTTATAGTCAAACTGTGATAAATAATCTCTCTGATTATAATGTACTCTGCAGCTACATTTTCAGTGATAATATTCATCATCCGCATCCATTCATAGTCAATATCATTAAAGCAGGAAATCATAAAAAGTATTTTCTCATATAATTCTACATGCCAATAAAGTAAAACTATAATAACACTTATTTTGGTCAACTGTATTTAGTTTAGTATTAATTTGAACAAGTTAGCTTATGAAATAAAATCTTAAGAAATGTAGCACGTCACACTGGATAAATTTTCCGTCATGATTTTTTTATCATTGTGTATGCTCTGTGTTCTATCTTGAACTCGTCGGTTACATCCAGTTCCTTGTACAATATCACAAAAAGATTGGATATACTCGTACAAAGATTAGGCTGTGGAAAGTAAGCAACCGCCTCTATTTCGATCTTCGACGATGGATGACTTGTCACAGAAACACTATAGGCTATGAAACACTCGTAGTTTGAGCCTAGTGCACGCGTACAGTGGCTTTCTCTATATCGTAATAAAGAGTCAAATTGTCATGAGGAACGAATGCGTAGACGGGCTACATGAATTCAAGCGTAACAATCAGCAGAACGATTCGCAATTCCCCATCAACGAAGAAATCTACAGAGTTCCAACATCCATATGCTCTTCATAGTGTTCCCCAAAATACATCAAACCTTTTTTTTTACTTCAGTGACATACGAGTCTTAATCATTCGTCAAAAATAACCGTGTACAGCGGGTCTTATAGGAAGTGCAATGGAGCGGCTTCGAAGGGAGCGGCGTTACTGCAAGGAAATATTCACCTACAACATACGTTAACTGGAACCTTTTACGCACATTGGAGTGGACTTGTAACGCACAGTGGAAAACACTTCAGCACTTCCATATCCGTAAGCGATACCCGCTGTTGCAGTGTCATTATTGAAGAATAGAAACAGTTACATGAAGATCGCCAGTTTACTTCTTACGCCAAAAAGAAGGATAATGTGACTGACTGATGGTTGCAAAACCCTACAACCTTGGTTTTGGTTTGACTATTGGAATGGATTTGACTATTCTCACGAGTGTGCGACAAATAGATCTCTGTGAGCCCATTTTTGTTTGTCACGAGCCAATTTCATTGCGATTTGTCTTAATTAGATTTCGGATATTTGGACTGTAAATTTCCTTTACCAATCACTATTGCTTAATGTTGTTGGACCGATTTGTTCGTGTTGAATTAAATTATATTGTGAAGTTCCTGAGGAAATTCTTGTAAAAGCTAACAAATCTACGGTCAATGATTTCCTGTAACACCGAGAAATATATGAAAATTATTATGGTATAAATAACAGTGAAAATTGCGTTGATGAAATGGTACTTTTAGCCTCTATTGCCAAAATTATTTATAATATTTCGTAACATCAAAAAATAACCTTTCGAGGATGTTAGCCAGTGTGCCTTATACATAATATTACTACTAGTAGTACTGCTACTCAAGAAGCATATACTATGTCTAAAAACTAGTGGTGCTAAAACAGCACATTCTTTCTCGCCCGAATGTTTCGCTTATATTACACAATATTTCGCGAAAATTACTCAAATTTTCTAAAACTTATACATGACCTTATTTCAAAATCTATCTTTAAGGAACAGATTTCATTAATAGAAAAAATTTAAATCGTCAATATTTTAGTTGTAATTTTGCGCAATTTTCGAAAATTCAGAATTTTCAACGAACATGAGACTAGCACTATTCTCTTAAACGTCTTTCGTATTACCCAACAACAAAATTTAGTGAAAAACGATGGAGCTTTTGTTAAAAAGAATTTAACTTGAAAAATGTCCCGGGGGCGTCGTGTAAAGTATCCCCCAAAATTAAAATATTGATTTCAAATTTAAGGAGCCGTGATATCAGCCAGATTGATTGAGGAATAACAATTTTGGAGAAAATTGGCCGAAAGGTTTAGCCGCTAGCGTTGTTCACAGACGGACAGGCAAACAGACAGACAGACGAACTGGCAGACGTTTTTCTGCCATTCGATTTTTCTGTATCAAACTTGTATCCACTGGATTCTGGAAACTGGTATTTTTTTCTAAATTTAGCAACAGGTAACAGGTTTTTCGGTACCAGGGCCCTCTAATAAGAGTTTTTCTGCCCAAACTTTCGTGCCCGTTTTTTCACGCAGTCGAAAATGCCCGATTTTCCATGCAGCATTAACTTTCCCTCTAATCCGTAGCGAGGAGGTAAAAGTTGATACTTAACAGTGAACTGATGAATCTGATGATTATAATTTCACGGGAACATTCCGAAATTGCAATGTTCCTATAAATTATGCAAAATACGATGTATAATGTGTTATTTTACTAATTGAGAATTATGCCATTTATTTATTGTAATTGCTTGTATCTTTTTTTAATTTATTTTCTTCCCGTGTGACTTTCGTCTTTCGGGGATTTTGACGGGTACAATGTTACATAGAATGACTTTACTTGGGCATCCTCAGGCAAATTCGGGTCTCGGAAGAACCCTGCACTATTTGTACAATTCCATCGCATTTATTGTTTAGAGGTGGAGGGAGAGTGTTTGTGGGGAATGGGGGCAAATCATTTTATGAATTAGGGTAGGCGAAGGAGATCTTTGAAGCATCTATATCTAATGCGTGATGGATAATTTGCGTTTTGGCAGAGATAGAGTATTGGGACATGCTAGGAGGAGAGAGTAATATTTTTGAGAGGTTTGTGAGACGAATTCTGAAAGGAGAGGTACTTGAAGCTCTCAGTGAATTTGTGAATTAGAAATGAACCAGGGGGATTTCAAGGTTTCTCTTAGATATTTGATTTGGTTTGTAAAGTGGATAGATTGGTTGGTGCATTGTTACGCCATATTGGACATGCGTACGTCATTGAGGGTTTTATTATCATTTTATTGATAAGCAGCCCAGTTTGTATACTGAGGGTGGAATTTCTGTTGATAAACGGGTATAGCTTTAGAACATTTGTCATGTGTCTTATGGGCTGTTGATTGAATGTGCGGTTTCCACGTTAGCCGTTTGTCCAGTGAGACACCTAGGTATTTGGCTGGCGAATAATGTGAAAGCCAGGAACATTGGTAATATTTATTCGTAGGGGTGTAGGCAGGACGTCTGAGGGTAGAAGGGAGGATGTCTGAGAGTGAATATTTTGGATTGTGATTTTAAGGGGTTAATTTTAATTCTCCATTTTTTGGTCCAGTTCGTATAACTGTAAATGTATGATTGTATGTAATTATAGGCTAAGTTTATATCAGTATGTGAAGTGAAAATAACGGCATCATCAACATAAAGAGTTGCGTGTGAAGTTTGCTGCGTGTGAAGTTGCATAGACTACAGTAAATATTGAGAAGAGTGTGTGTGAAAGAACCGGCCTTGTGGGACGCCTGCAAGAATTGGGTAAACCGGTGACATAGCATCATTTACTTTCACTTGAAAATATCTGTCTGAGAAACAGCTTCGAATTAGTATCTGCAGATTATCAGGTGTTCCAATTTCTTGTAGTTTATAAAATAATCCATGGCGCCAAATTCTGTCGAATACGTGTGAGATGTCTAAAAAGAGACCTACTGTGCTTTTTATTGTTAAAACCGTTTACTGTGTGCTCCACAAGTCGCAGCAGTTGATGGGTAGTTGCATGTTTAGGTCAAAAACCGAATTGGATGTTGGAGATTGCATTAATTTTCGTCAAGTATGTTTGCAGTCTATTTAAAACAATTTTTTCAATTTTTTTTATAGAAGAGAGAAGGCTAATACGCTTGTAATTGCTTGGAGTTTTTGGGTTCTTGCTTGGTTTGCAGAAGAGAGCCCATTTCCATAATGCATAGTATCCTATTCTTAACGATGCAAATATCACTGTTATTAAATAATCTGCTATTGCTTGTCGAGGAAGTTCTTTTAATGCTTTGTTAGTGACGTCGTACCCGGATACTTTTCTAGTCTTTGAAAGTTTATTGATATTTGCCACTTCTAGATATTCTGCTAAGGCATTCGCTTTTTCAGCGTCTGAGTATACTATCTTATCGTTATTATTATTAAAGGTGGGAGCTCTGTTCGTTCTTTTGTTATGCTTTTAATTCTTTTCCATAGTGATCTGGTATTTGGGTAAAGATGGCTTAGCAATTTATGAAAGTTTGAAAACTTGAATTCATTTACTGTTTGTTTGACAATTTTTGATATGTGATTTAGTCAACATTTATTGTGTGCATTTCTATTAGATTGCCAAATACGTCGTTTTCTTTTCTTTTCAATTAGTGCAAGAAGTTCTTTTGGCAGTATCGTTTTTGACTTTCTATTTGTCTTAGAGAAAGGTATATGCGCCTATTTTAATGACTGTTATATGCAGTTAATGAGTTTAATTCAATATCTTTGTCTTCATTAGAGATTATGTTACATGGGTACGTTAAACTGCTAGTTATTAAGTCACGGAAATGATTCCAGTTAATTTTACTATTGATTTGTTTCGGTATTTTCTCTAAAGTGTCGGAGTTCCCAACAATATGATGGGAGAATGGTCAGAATCTAAATCTGGTACTACTTTCTGATAGATCGGTGAGGTTAAACCTCTTGTAATGATTATATCTCGAATGTTTGCTCTCTTGTTTGGATCTGTTGAGTTTGAGTTCTATAGGGGCATGAATACTAATGTTGTGACCATTAATGAGATTATGCAGTTTGGCACCCTGATGTGTAGTCACATCGCAATCCCAGGCTCTGTTTTTGCTATTTAACTCGCCCATCAATATAAATCGCAGATATTGAGAAAAGATTTTGCCGTATTCTGTCGGAAAGTTTTTGTTAGGTGGTTTATATGCTGTAATGATAACTACTTCCGATGTATTGTAAGTAATGTTATTTGCTATTTATTCTAAATCTACTTAGTGAGAAACAGGTGCTTGACTATGCTTAATGTCTTTTCGAACTATGATTGCTAGTCCACCTGAAGCATTTGTTAAGATCCGATCATTACGATACATTTTGTTATCGGGTATTGAGCAACGTTCGCCTGGTATGAGGTAAGTTTCCGTTTAAACATGCAATTTTATGCTCGTCTAAGAAGTGCTGGAAGGAATTTTCATGTCTCTTTATTCCATTTGCATTAAAGTTAAGTAGGATAAGACCATTTAGTTTATTTGGATCCATTATAGTAATTAGGAAGAACATTTTAAATCATATTTTGGATTTGAGGTATTAATTGAAAGATTATTTGGGATACTATATTTGAAATTAAATTATTTACATCAGGAATGTTATTAGGTTGATTATTATTCCATGCTGTATTATAATGGGGGAGCAGTGGTGGAAAGTTTGTTGAGTGAAGGGAAGAAGGTGGAGGAGGAGGTTGTCTGATAAATGTAGATTTTACTGGAGGAGAAGGAGAAAAGAATGGTGGTTTAAGTGTGAAAACATTAATGTATCGATTATTTTGGATGCCTGTTAAAGATCCTCGGGATTGTCCTTCGTTGGGGTTTGGAAATCGTTTTAAATTCTGGGCAGCCTCTGTAATTGTCTGTATGATCGCCTTTGCAATTAACACACAACCTTGGTTATGTTGATAAGCGATTTGTTGAATGGTCGCATGTTGCATTGAGAGGAGTTGTTCCTTTTGAGGTTGTAGCTGTATTGCCTGCTGAGGTACTTGCAACCAAACAATATCCAGGTTGATTCACTTCAGTCAATTATGGTTGCTGACCTAATAGTTGCATTATAAACTGCTGTTGAGGTGAATGAAGAACTGATATTGGTGAATTTGAACTGCACTATCCCGAGCGGTGCTTTCCTCGAATGGAGTATTGAGAACACATTTGTTTGCTCATAATGTATTTCATTCACTGGATGTACCGTTGCGAGTATGCATTGCATTAGCAATGTGCTGCCCCGTGTCGGGGCAGCCACTCGTAGACATTACGCACTGTACAGTTGTAAGCGAACTTGAACTTGGCACTTATCGCTGTCAGATCGCGCTGCCGAAAAACCACTGTACATAGGAGCTGGGACGCTCGATGTGCACAGCATGACTCCACTTCAAAACGTTAATATAAACTTATCTCCTTCACAGTTTTCCTGGATCTGGCGTGATTAACTTCAATACTCAGACGAGAATGTCAAGAATGCTTAACTTTAATAAATCGAATTCATTAAAATGTGGAATTTGTTGCGTTGGTATTAAGCAGTTCATAAAGTATTCTAAATGCTCGCACGGGCATAAAGAATCAAGAAGACCCGCAAAGATATTAACAATACCGTTACGTATTTTGTTTCAGTTCCGTAAACACACAGTAATGAACTAGATTTAGATATTAAATCTATAATACAATTATATTAAAGCTTCAATGTTTATAACTGGTGCATATTTTAATGTTGAAATAATACGTAAAATATTAATTGTCTATCTTTTGCTGCACAGCCCAGTCAATGTAAAATTTATGCAGCGCTCAGCCATGAAAACGAGTACTTACATTCATTGTTTTTTAACTGGAAAGTATTACTCTGCGATACACATACGCAAAAACGTCATTTCCATATAAAACTAGTGGAAAAGCGCGACAAACCGAAAATGTTCTTAATACTCAACAATAGCTCAGAACTTCTTAAAAGTGCGGGACATCATTTAAAGATTAATTGAGTTATGCAGAAAACATTCAAGCCACTCAATATGCTTCAAAAATAGCTGGAACGTTGGAAGATATCTTAAAACTTCGATCAGCAAAGATGCACGCCGAAAATTAGATATGTGGGGATATATATTTAAAGACAAGTTAGAAAAGTCCTACATAGTTCCTATACGGAATATAGAAAAGACCGAAACATTGATTCAGAACGTTTAGTATTAAGTCTCGACGATTAATGAAATGAGGGTTGTTTACGAATTCTAAAACAACCAATTACTATCCAATGTCGGCTCAGAGTTAAACATGTTCCTGAAAATATAATTAATATGTTTAATATTTACCGAGATCTGAAAATGTATATTGTAGTGAACTACAGTCAAAAAATCCTCATGTCTATTATGAAACCGTGGTCAGTGAAGTTTCAAAAACCTTGATGTTTCTTCCCAATCCATTTTTTAAGAATCCTTTTTTTTTTTAGATCATTCAATTGCATTAGAAACTTTTGAAAAAATTGTGCTGCAGGACGTCCTATTTGTCTCTACGAACCTTTGACTTGTAGGTAATAATCGGTAATGGTGTGAGCAATCTAGAGGTCTTGGGTAGATGCTGTCAAAAGTTGTTTGATGCCACTTTGATTTATTTGTTTCCCATCATAAAAAATCCATTATCAAGGAAATAAATTCTTAAGAGTTTCAAGAGGTGAGATGCATTAGAAAAAATGTACACTTTCATATCTTCTTCAGAAAGATTGAAAATAGTAGCTTCCTGATGGCTTTAATTAACATCTGAGACTCACTACCCAACATTCAAATCAAAAATCACGAAATTTGGTTGAATACATATCTCCAACACTTAGTGTTTTCAATACAAAGATTTTTGCAATTTTAAAAAAGATTATTTGCAAAACAACGGAGGACGTATGGAAAATGGGAAATATGACATGCATTTTTTTCTATTCTAGTAAAAAATAAAAACTATTCAGCCATATTAAAGAAAAATTGGAATGTCATAACTTCAGGTAAAGTATTCCCAAAAGTTTAAATATCCTAACCTTCGGAACGACACAATTAGATCTTACCCTGATGTATTAACCACGTTCTAGCTCGAAAACTCTGACAGTTACGCGTGGAAAATTCATTCGTCCTTTAATCATTTAACCATGCAGCCCAAATTTTCGTGTACAAAATTGCGCGTATCTCCTCACCACCTACACCAATATAAACAATCATTGGAACACCATTAATATTCGTTAATTCTGACATGTGTGCAGTTACAACTTACAATAACCTTAAACACGGATCTTAGGACCGAAAATAGAAGATTCTATTGTTGAGGTGATTTCAAACTTTTTTTTCAATTTGACGCGTCTGTATTGACGCAACGCGTCTCCAAGCCCTGGGGTCGTTGAGCGCTTTGCGCTTGGGAGTAATCCTCCATTAACAATCGCGCTATTAATAAGAGTAATCCTCCTCCATTAACATTAATTTATGTCATGTCTCGTCGCAGTCAGTTGTCAAGTAGACCGTCAGGTAGCATCTCCGCGTACGCGCCCCCTACTACGCGCCCCTGCATCACTACCCAGCTCGGTGAACCTCGGTGAAAGGCGACTTTGCCACTGAGCCACGAGAGCATACAACCCTTTTCCTCCGTATAATAGAGTTGGGAGGAATAGTAAAGTAATTGAGTACTGTAAAGTAAACAAAAACCTAGAGCAACTTGATGGTTGTATTGATAATGATCACAAAAGTATATTCTTGTAAGTTTCCATTCATTTCAATTTTTCGAAACTAAGAGTATTTCTTGCGTTATAGGGAAAAATATTTGAAATGGTAAATTCGAATTTCCATTTCGTTTGAGGCGGTGTCAGTCAGTAAAAATAATTTGAGACGCGCTTGGAGGTAGTTGGATATTCTGAAAATACCTTTTCATTAGTTAACTTAATATTAATTAATTTAACATTACATATCGTAGAACCTTAGGTGCGAAAACGTACGTTGCAATGTAAACTCACATTACGTAAGCGTTCAAAATATTCCGAGGAAGAACATTATTTCTCGCAACCATTAGCTCGAAGAGGGAAATAATATCGAAATGGTTAATTTGGAACACTTATCTCGATGAGCTTTCATTCAGAGCCTTGAGATCATTCTATTTTCTAAGATTTATATAATTTATCTTGACAAATATGTACGGGGTGTTGCCGACTTTTATTTTAACTTTAATTATAATTTACTTAATTTAATTAATTTTTTTTAAATTATTAATTTACTATTGGCAATGATTTTGTACGAACTTTTATTTAATGTACGATAATTCATATTCAGCTACCTGGCCACTCTGGTCCTGAAATTGCAATTTAACTATAGGGATAGGAATTTAACAATAGGAATGACGCGATACGGCGTGTAGTTCACAGAATAATAAGTCATTGTCAGCCGGGAGTTCTCGTCTTGCAGCGGAGGTGAACGGTCGTGGCCGCTGCTCCGCAGTGCTTACCTTGTTCGTGTCGCTACGCGCAGAAGATAAGCGAACTCAGAGTGAACGAAGTGTATTAGCGTACTAGTTAGTCACTTTATTCAGTGTGCGTGTGAAGAATTTCAGTTTAGGCTTCAGAAAGTGCACGGAAATTAAACCTATTTATTTCAAATTTGTGAATGATTTCAGTGTTCTGTAAAACATCAGTGAAAGTCAAATAACATGCTCTGACCTCGGACAGAGCATAGCAGCAGCAATGGAAGTAGTGAACGGAACCTCGCCTGTACCAGTTTATGTGAATATCAACAAAATGTTATTGCACAACAACAGCAACAATTGCAAGAACAGCAACAACAACTGTAGTCACAACAGCTACAACTAGATCAACTACAGCAACTCCTGACGCAGCAATCACAGTTTCCGCTATCAAGAAGCAGTACTTTGCCATTATTCCCTTCTGCAGTACAGTCGTCAAGTTCAAGTTCAACCAATGTAATAAATCCAGAACTTAATCGATCTGACAGTAATTTAAGTAGTGATAACAACACGCATAAATGGCAGGTTGTCGTAAGCAAACGCAAGAGATGTAAATCAAACAGCCCTGAAAATCAAAAAGATCCGAAAAGTCAAAGTACAAACGTAACTAACATACCAACAGACAATAGATTTTCAGATCTCGAACCGCCAATATTTCTCCCTGGGGTAAATGACTTCCACGCAATGACAGAAACTTTACAAAAAGCCGTGAATAAAGAAGAGTATTGCTGCAAGCTTGTGGGCCAAGATACATTTAAAATTTTACCGGCAACACCAGAAGATTATCGATCACTTACTAAATACCTTATTAAAGAGGAAATTGAGTTTCACAGTTATCAGCTAAAACAAGAAAGGGCATTTAGAATAGTATTAAAAGATGTCCACCCTACAGTAAATATTGATGAATTGAAAACAGAAATAGAAGAAAACGGTCATACTGTAAGAAATACCCACAACTGCAAACACCGTGTAACAAAAGTTCCCCTGCCGGTATTTTTTATTGATTTAGAACCAAAAGATAATAACAAAGACGTTTATAAATTGCAGTACCTTCAAAATACCAAAATAATAATTGAAGCTCCAAGAGTAAAGCGAGATCTTGTGCAGTGCCATCGCTGCCAAAGCTGGGAGCACACGAAGCACTACTGCAATCATCCTTATCGGTGTGTAGTGTGCGGTGAGAATCACGATAGCAAAAACTGTGATAAAAAGAAAAACAAGACGATTCTCCCAAAATGTGCTCTTTGTGATGGTCCAGTCCTTGCGAGTTATAAAGGATGTGAAATTTGTCAAAAAATACGTAATAAAAAATATCCACAGGCAACAAAAACTCCCCAGCATTCAAACTATATTGCTTTACAAACTAAAGTGAATACAGATCAAGAAAACGTCTCACAACTGAGAGCTACTTCAACAAATAATTTACATCAGCGTGGTACTTATGCACAAGCACTGAACAGCTCACAACAGAAGAATAGCTTAAATAATTATGCATTAAACATGAAGTCTATTAATCAATTATTCTCAACAATACAGCAGTCTTTTGAAATATTTGAAACTATACTAAACAGACAAGCAGTACAGATAAATGCACTTTTAAATCTTGTGTCAAAACTGCTAACTAAATTATGAACAAATCATATAAAATAGCAGCATGGAACGCCAATGGCTCGTTACAACACCGAGATGAAGTTAAGTGTTTTCTTCAGTTAACAAATACAGATATAATGCTCATTTCAGAAACTCATTTCACTAATAAGAGCTTTTTCTCGCTTCAAGGATACACCATATATTACACAAACCATCCAGATGGTACAGCACATGGAGGAACAGCCATAATTGTTCGGGGAAAAATTAAACATCATTTACATTCTCAATATAGCACCCTGTATTTGCAGGCAACATCCATTCAAGTAAGCAATGCATTCGGAACATTGAATATTGCAGTTATATACTGCCCTCCAAAACATAAAATTCAGAATTCACAGTTCACAAGTTTCTTCAAAACACTTGGACCAAGATTTATTTCTGGCGGTGACTACAATTCTAAGCATCCTTTGTGGGGCTCCAGACTAACATCTCTAAAAGGGATATCTCTCTATGAATCTATAATAAACGAAAGATTATCCACTTACTCTTCTGGACAACCCACTTATTGGCCGTCTGACTTTAACAAAATTCCTGATGTTTTAGTTTTCTTTATTGTAAAGGGAGTAAACCAAAGTGACATTCGCACCTACTGGTGACAAGATCTATCATCTGACCATTCACCAGTTCTACTAATCATCAGCTCATTCATTATTGAAGACAACAAGCAAAGCTCAATTCATAACAATAAAACAGATTGGAAATACTTCTCAGAATGGCTAATTAATAACAGCATCGCTAATCTACCATTGAAAAGTGCTCTCGATGTAAATGAAGCAATAGAATACGTAACAACTTCATCAAGCTGCATGGTATTCTACACCAGAAATTAAGCAATATAAAACAACTAATATCCCACAATTAATAAGGGAAAAGGTGATAGCAAAACGCAAATTAAAAAAACAATGGCAAATCACTAAAGATCCAGCAACTAAAAGAAGGCTAAATTCTGCTTCACAAAATCTGAAAAGATTACTTCGAGAACACCGAAACAACGCTCTACAAGATAAACTTATAAAATTTCAAATTCAAATTCAGAGTACTCTCTTTGGAAAACCAACAAATGCTTGAAGAGACCAATACAACCTATTCCTCCGATCAGAAAAACTGATGGTACATGGGCTAAAAGCGACGAAGAGAAAACTGAATGCTTTGCCTCTCATTTCTCTAACGTCTTTCAACAATTTTCTCCACAAATATCTGCAGCAGAAGAGGAAGAAATTTACAACTTCCTAGATTCACCGTTACATCTAGCTCCCCAAATCAAGCCCGTAAGTGCCCGAGAAGTTGAAACATTAATCAAAATTTTACCAACAAAAAAGTTCCCGGATATGATATGATTTCTATAGCAATTTTACGCCATCTACCAAAAAAATTGATAGCCTTAATTACTTGCATTTTCAATGCCATTCTAAGATTAGGACACTTCCCCGAGCAATGGAAAATAGCCCAAGTAATAGTCATCCCTAAACCGGGCAAACCAATGCATGAAGTAGTATCATACAGACCTACTAGTCTCCTGCCTACACTATCCAAAATTTTTGATAAACTACTTCTGTCACGTTTGAATCCACTTCTACAAGAAAAAGAAATAATACCCCATCATCAATTTGGGTTCAGACAAAGCCATTCGACTATAGAACAAATCCATTGAATAGTAAACGAAATTAGTGAATCGCTAGAAAATAAAGAATATTGCTCTGCTGTGTTTCTCGACATACGCCAGGCTTTCGATAAGGTCTGGCACCCAGGTTTATTGTATAAAATTAAGCAAAACTTACCATATCCTTACTATCTCTTATTAAAATCGTACCTCACGGAGAGATATTTTCAAATAAAATTTAACGGTGTAACTTCAGAACTTATCCCTATAAATTCGGGGGTGCCTCAAGGACGTGTGCTTGCACCTTTCCTTTACTCATTATACACTGCTGACATTCCAACATCTGAAAACGCATTAACAGCAACCTACGCGGATGACACAGCCATCTTAGCTCGACACAAAGATCCAGCAGAAGCATCACGTCTCGTAGAAGAACATCTGCAATCCATTCACAAGTGGCAGAAACGCTGGCGCCTCAAGACAAATGACAAGAAGTCTGCCCAAGTTACCTTCACTCTGAAGCACGAAACATGCCCTCCTATAAAAATAGGATAACAACCTATTCCTCAAAACGACTCAGCAAAATATCTTGGAATTACACTGGACAGAAGACACATGGAAAACACTTATAAAGAATAAAAGAAAAGAATTAGATCTCAAAATTATCAGATTAAACTGGCTATTAGGAAAAAACTCATCCTTAAGCATCGCAAACAAAATTCTTCTGTATAAAGCATTACTAAAACCTGTCTGGACATATGGAATACAACTTTGGGGAACAGCTCAAAATTCAAATATTGAAATATTACAACGTTTCCAATCTAAAAGCTTAAGAAAATTTGTAAATGCTCCTTGGTACGTAACGAATACCACAATACACCGAGACTTACAAAATGACAACAATAAAAGAAGAAATTAACAAGACCAGCGCAAAATACTTACAACAACTACATAACCATCAAAATATTCTTGCCATTAACTTACTAGACAATAGTGACACTACCAGACGACTTAAACGATATCATACTTTAGACCTGACATATCGACTATAAATTGTTATATTATTTTCTGTTTTATTATTATTTATGCTTATCATTGTATATTTTTAGTATGTTAGTTTAGTTATCAAATATGTTTAGTGTGTGTTAATCTGAAAAAAAATGTAATATTAGGAGTACGGTCAATGGCCCTTACTCCTCTCATGTTATTAAAAATTGTATGTAATTTTGCCAAATGTTTATACCCAAACAAATTGCAAAATAAAATATTATTAAAAAAATTGTCAGGCGGTGTTTCAAGAAAAGAGGGTTTCTTGGGAAAGATGGTGGTATCGACAATCAGGACATCGTGGATGTAAATAGTGGATTTAAATTTTGTTTTTCTGGTGTTAATATAAGGAAAGATGAAAGGACGTCTGACACTGTCATTCGAATTTTGAAAAATATTACATTTAATATTATTTTATCATTAAATCTATTTTAAATTGCAGCAACAGCAGAATGTGATAATGACGGCATCCGTTGGTTAGCATTAATTTAGTTTAAATTAATGAGAATTAAACTTTTTACGACTAAAATACGCATTGCGCAACGTTGGATAATTTATGTAGAACATAATACATTGAATTCAATAGCAGAATGCTGTTTTTGATTAAACGATTGAATTTTTCAAAACAAACTAGTGGTGCTAATACAGCACGTACTTCCTTGCGTTTAGTAATGGTTATGTAATACTACATACACCCCAATTTCTCTTCGAATTAACACATTTCAGTCATCATTTTTTATAAAAAATATTTTAAATCATAAGAAGTTTGGTGCGAAAATTAAATAGTTTCAAGCAATAGATTTTTTATTCAAACCTTTAAATGAAAATATATTTCTGGCATTGAATGCATTCTATAAGGTATGCAATACATTCACGAATAGATGAGTTTTTTTTAGCCTTACAATATTCTTGCTCTCTTCATGCAAGTAGCATGCGCGAAAGTAAAATAATTAAAAGTTAATAAATATTACGATACTGATAGCGTTGGCAAACAAATGCAACGAGATGGAACAATATATAATAGTAATTATTAAACACTGTAGTAATGTAATATTCTACAAATGTGTAGAAATATTAGTTCATATTACTGCGAACGAAACGAAGCCGTCTGTTATCACCGGGGAATTACAACAGTAACTATTACCGCACATCTATTCGTTTTCACATTTAACATAAAGGCCGCAATTTAAAATTAAATACATAAATATAATATAAATGTAATAAATAATAAAGAAATGAAATATGAAATAATATACTAATTCTAACGTAGCATCCAACTGCGTAGCATTGCATCCATTGCCGTGCACGAAGCTCAGAAAATTGGCAGCGGGCGACTTACGTTTGTCGCCAAATTACACAACAAATACTCATATTTTCAAAACATTCAACATGACCTTATTTTAACATCTCTTTTTGATGAACACATTTCATTTAGAAAACTAGCGGTGAACTACAAAATTAATTTTAAACAAGTGCTGCTACAAAATCACACAGACTTTTTCGGCTAGTTAATTTTCTATTTCCTTTGGTCTCCGGTTATCTATTCCTATTCTTGCCTGCTGCCATCTATCGCCACCCAAAGTATTAATTAAAGGAAAAAGCTCTATCTTCAATTTTGTAGTTGTAAGAAGACACCCGAAAAGTTTTGAAATTTGGAAATTTTCGAAAATTTAGAGTCAACAGTGAAAATTGGACCTATGCCACGTTTATAAGTGTATGTTACTCTACTCTTACATAAAATTTAAAGAAAAAATGTGGAGCCATTTTTGAGGAAATTTTGAAAATGTCCGGGGGGTATCGTGTAAAGTGCCCACACATTTTAAAGATTTCTTTTCCAAAATTCAAAGATGCGATTCAAGCCAAATCCTATGCATGCTTTAGGCGCTAGTAGAGTTCACAGACACCAGACTGACGGTCAGACGGTGTTTTGAAAAACACCACCACACACCGTGTATTTCCGTCAAAATCTCGAAATTGATTTTCCGCATCATTACATAACTGTCCCTACACTATGTATATTACTCCGTATGTATTACTCCGTATATACGTACGTATACGGGAAAGTAAAGATTGTATCTTCATAATTGTAGTAGGAGGAAGACACCGGGAAAAATGTTGACTTTTTTCAATTTTCGAAAAATAATGATTTTAATCAACATGAATTTTATTAAATTTTTATTTCTTTTGAAAATTTTGAAAATGCCACCGGGACTGCATGTAAAGCACCCTCCAAAATTAAAATATCAATTTCGAATTCAAGGAGCTGTGACATCCGCCAGATCGATTCAGGAATATCAATTTTTGGAGAAAATAGGCTGAACTGTTTTCCGCTAGCGTTGTTCACGGACAGACGTTTTGCCGTCAATCGATTTTTCAGTATGAAGAACCCGTAAAACATGGTTTCTAGATACACAATGTCTTAGAGAATTTTTTTCTTAATTTAGCATCTAGATTTACCATCTACCATGGCCCTTTAATGAAAGTTTTTTTGCGCAGCAATAAACGTCTTTCGTTCTATCGTGGTAGCGGAAGCAAAAAAATAATTTTCCTTTTTTTTGTTAAGAATTTTCTAATGTTGAAAAATAAGACATAAATTGTCGCATTATAATATTACATAACCATTAACAATATCGCGAGAAAATACGTTCTGTTGTAGCACCACTAGTTTGTACTAGTTACGTAAATAACTATATTTAATGTAATTTCAAATGCACTCGTATTTTCTACCTAGAGATACTCATAGCTTATTCTTCATGGTATAAATTATAATTAACAGGCATTTTTAGGATTTTTGAGGACAAATAGATATTTTTAGGTATTATAAATACGACTTGGTATCGTAAAGTCCTGAAATATGTTCTTAACTGAAGGTTTCCGCGCAAAACTACTCCAACCCATCGGTTAATCTTAACAAATCATCATAACAAACCCATTCAATTTGGTAAAAATAGTAAGAGCTTGTGTGCGCTGCCGGAGGTAAAAAGGGCGGAAACCTACAAGTATATTTTGGCATAAAAATGCGCTGGAAATTTTGGATTGGAAATTAGGCATTGGCTAGAGTCAGGGATGTTTTGTGAAATCGTGGGAAGCAAAAGTCAAAGTTACGCAACGTAAACTTGGAACATAACGAGTTAAGCGCGTCTGCAAAGCGGCAAAAATATTAGTGTCATTAAAATGCGCTGAAATTTCCAAAATAAGGTATGTATTTATTGGGTGCCCTTTCCTTACTTTTATATCAAAAACACAATGCACCTAGCACATACTGAAGCGCAGCACAGTGCAATTGTCCTACTGAAATAACTAATGTTTTGGTACAGTCTTTCTCCCACTAGTTAGTTAACTTTTCTCCTCAGTCTAGACTACTTTTTCGGACTCGCCCCACTGTTCTTAGATGCCATCTATGGGCACCTAAAAATCCGAAGTCTAGTCAGGCCATATCCTCCATTGAATATCTCGTAAGCTTCCCTTTAAATGAATCACAGTACAACCAAACGTCGGTTTCTGTATGCCGAAGTATTCGTATGATTATGTTTTGGATAACCAATTTTTGTCCAAATTTGGTCCTAGGTTTCATACGTTTGCTCGGTTTTCATCAGTTGAAATTGGTGCGTACCAAACTCATTCGCTTGCCCATGCGATTTGACATCTCATTTCCGGGAATCGAACTCAAGCATCTTATGCGTTCCTCACTTAGTCTGCCTCTGGTGAGTGTGCATCCCCACGCGTGTTCCTCTGAAATGATTCGTTCTAATCCGTTGTTGTTGTTTTTTGTACTAGTTTGAGTGCGCTTCTCATTAAACCCTTAAAAGGCCATGAAACGTTTGAAGTACTAACGCATTAATAAAGGAAGTGAGAAATACGACAAAGATATATGAAATGTGTGTTTTGTTAATATTTTTGGAAGTCTGGTAGATTTGAGTTGGATTTACATTTTTTTTTTTTTAATATTAGTGAAAGAGCACAGCATGAAATACTGCATTGTGTACGATATAAAACCACGTTTAAACATACGCGCATGCTGAAACGCTAACTTTTCATCAGTGTTAATTGGAAAAAGATCACCAAACTTATCGTGTGTAACCACGTGACATATAGGGGAAAACGGTCATACCTAGATGTGTCTTGGGACAAAGCATGTTTTCGAGGAGTCTGTGAGAGAAATTTTGAATTATTATTTTTCTTATACTGATAGTCATTTGTGTTTATTCAACTGAACGATTTTGTAGTATGAGCTGTTTCAGTAATTTTATGAGAGTTTAGTAAATTTGAAGAGTGAGAAGTAAACATTTCTGCATTTCTCTTTCATCAATTTTGTAATAACTACTGTTACTTTACGAAAATTGAAGTAGACCAACACTTATTAGCATAGAATGTAGTTATTTCAAGATGTATACTTCTTTCTTACAGATAATTTCAGCAATATTTCAGTTAGAGAAAAAGACGAAACTGAAAACTTTACTAGGGAATATTTTTAAAAAACTGCACATATAATGATTCACTCATTGAAAATTGATGAAGTTTCGGCAACATATGAGTTGACCTGGAGGGCATAAAAGTAAAGCTTCCTGAAACGTATGTGTTAGTAGTTCTCGTAGGCAGCAAACATTTGTTTTTTCTGTTTTCTTGCCAAGATATAATCTCTGTTGAAGTCCTTTCTGTTTAAACAAAGCTTTTGTTACATTCTACGAAATTGACGTAGAGGACAGCACATGAGCCCCAGAACTAATTTGTGTTGGTAATTAAAGGCAGCATTTTTTTCCTTTTCATGCTATTTATTACAATATAGATTAAAGAAAATTTTATTAAATACATGTTAGTTTGATATTCTCCCCTTGAAAAAAATATACAGTTGAGTTTTTTTTACTTTCTTTACATTGTCCTTAGGTATATCAGTACATATCCCCAGGTACATCAGTACCTAGGGATACATTGAATACAAAGCAATAATCTCAAAAAGAACCTTATAATTTTTTCTTTAGTTCTTTAAAATATTATTTTACACATAAGTATGCTCAGATGTGTAGCATTCCCAAAAGATGAATATCAACAATTTCACATTCAAAACAAGAGAAAGAACATTAAAAATGAAAAGCGTCCCTAGGTACGGCAGTTTCCCCTATAGTGCACGATTCATATCACATAATCACTACGTATGGAAATTGTTCTTTACTGTGCCGGTAGAGTCCGCTGTTAACCATACTCGTACAATCCCTTAATGCGACATCAGGTTGATAGCTCGAGTCGGAGTGACGCGCATCAAGAGAAAGTGATGTTATGGGAATTGAACGATAACAGCGCACTCTGCCATTAGAGCTAGCAAGTACTTCTATTCACCGTAGACTTAGAACGAAAACGTCGTGTGCAACACTTTTTAGACTTCAAACCATCCAGGTCACCTGGTTGCCTCTAACACGCATTCTATCGTTTTACGTTACGCCGAGGCAAAAGTACACTTTTCGATGTAGGGCAACCGCCACTTCCTGAAAGGGACTGGTGAGTGCGTATGTGCAGGCGGAGGCCGCCGTGTCACTGCTGGGCTATTGGCCGCGCAGCCCCGGCCGCATGCGCTCCCGGCGCCAGCAGCGCGCGGTGGCCGAGCGCCTCAGCCGCCCTCCGCGCGCAGCTCTGCTCGCCGCCGCCGCCGCCGGCTGCCCCTTGGTGCGTCCGCCCGCGTCTAAAGGCTAATCCACAATAGTCCGCAAACAGGAACGTAAAGAAAGTTGGGATACTCTAGAGATTTCTGATTATGAGCGGAGCGTGACGTTCACTTGTTCTAAGATACCCCCTCCACTAAGCGTTCCGAGCCTAATAAGTGAAATGGTCACAAAGCTTGTAGGAATGGAAATGCATGAAGTAAACGAAGTAAGATGGATTTACGCGTATTCTGAAGTAGCATACAATTCAACAATATTTGTATGAACTGCATTTATCCGGACCGGCAGATAAACAATTGTTTCAAAAATTGAAAAAAAAAATTAAATTTAAATGAAGCTGTATGCAGTTCTCGGAACCGTATTTGCACGTATTTAGTGTAGGCAATCTTTGTCATCCTAGCAGGACCACATCTTTTTATTGTCGTACGATTGTTTACAGAATTTCACTGTCGAGTATTTATTATATTGGTTACGTCATTGAGCGGCTCGCTTAATGTCCTCGTTCATTGTGAGCGGTACGTTCATATTTATGTTAAAACCACATGTTCATGTATCTACGACTATTCTTTCTCCGTCTTGCGTAACCTACAAAAGGCGCTACAGTTCCGGTGCCATTTCTCTCATAATTGTCTATCGTTTCCCTCTTTCTATATTCCATTCAATATATTTGCTTTCCAGAATACCAAAATGTTGCTAGACCGATATTCGGCATTATTTTAGAAGACTAATAAGTTTTTTCGTATTTTTCAGTTGTACGTGCAATTGTAAAACGTAAAATCATTTGCTTACGTTTACATTTCTGGCGCCTATGATGGAATATATTATATTTTGTCTTTCTCGCGTACTGATTACGCATTATTGAGAAGCTATCTTAATGCTGCAGGAAAACGGCAATTTTTCGAAAGAAACAGCTTTGTTAACGGGCCCTGGCACCGGAAAAGTGAATAACTCTTGTTTCTATATGTAGTAAGTTACTTCATCCTTTGAATCAAATCCTGGGATTATTACTTTTATTAAGCCAAGACGAATAAGGCGTTATGACCAGATTAAGAACTTAATAAATGGGAAGATGCTCCAAAAGTTGAACACCGCGGTGTCCACGGAAGCCAATTTCTCCGTTGCCGAAGGGGTTAGATTCAAACCTGACCTGGTGATAAAAAGCCGAGATGGGGTCTATGTGATTCCACCACGAGAATGGGTTTTCGTCCTCTGAAAGCAGGGAAGAAAAATGAAAAATACCAAGTACCCTGGCAGTTCAACTTCATGGAGTGACCAACGTCGAAATCCTGCCTGTGTTGGTTAGAACTTCTGGGACTATGCCAAGATCCAGTCAGTGCCGTCAAGATATGGGGGATTTTGAGGCATTCTATCGTACCTCGTCCATTGCTCTCAGGAGCCCTATTAAGCTCTACACCCAATTTTTAAATTACGAATGAGCAATTTAGCATTACTGTAACTGCAGAAAAGTATCTTATTAGTCCCCAGGGGATCCTCAATTACCTAGAAAGTACTTAGTTGTTACATCTTTAAATGCGAAAATCTAATGTAGCATATAGAAAATGGTGTAATCAGAACCCAAGTTTCATGAATCCTTGATACGGAAAAATCTACTGCCGGCAAAACGTGTATCTGTCAGTCCGTCCGTCTGTGGGGTATCTAAACAGCTCAGACTATTTTCTGCAAAATTGATATTCCCTGATTATCTGAACCAACGTAAGTTCGAAACGGATATTTTGATTTTTGTGGGTTTTTTATAAAGATTAAACAACATTTTCAAACTTCCTTAAAAATGACTCCAATTTCATGCGTTCCCTCAAAATATTTCGGCGTCTTGATGCAACTACAATTATTAATTTGGACATTTTTCATTAATGAAATATGTTAATCAAAAACACTCCTTGAAATAAGAATGTTCAATATTTTGGGAATATCAATAGTTTGAGCGTTATTTTGAGTGTAATTAAGGCAATTTTAAATTAAGTTTAAACAATTATTTTTTTCAAAAACGACTCGCAAATGTTTTCTTTATTTATTCCTTGAGTATAGGAAAGATTAGTAAAGAAAGTGGTGCAGGTCCCATTTTCGGCAAACTCTGTATTTTCGAAAATAGCAATAAAGTAGAAGAAATTAACATCGCAAATATACAATATTGATGATAGAGTTTTAATGTTAAATGAAATCTGTACTAAAAATTCAGTTTCTAAAGAAAGGTCATGTACATTTTTTTTAAATATCAGTAGTTTAGCGTAATATTGCAAATTTTCGAAGTTACAAATTCCAATTTCTCCTAATTATTTTCCTAGAATCTTTCAAGATGTTTCAGATTGAAATACTTGGCGCCGCCACATGGAGTTGGAAATTCTGAGAATTCCTGCTCATTGTTGAGAATTGTCATATTTGTATGAAACTTATCTTTAGTCGTCAAATTTGTGTTAAATTAGATTTAAATGAATTAGTTTTCGCACCGAATGTTCTCTGATTTCACTACGTTTTACAAGCGATGACTGAGACGCGCTAATATGGTCATAAATTGTGAGGTAATAATATTACGTAACCGTTACTAAGGGCGAGAAATATAATGCTGTATCAGCATCACTAGTTTCTCGTCCATTTCATCAAGAATCATCCAATTAACTAAATTAACCAATCAAAACCAACTCGACTGATTTCGGTAAAATTTCACATTTTGTTCTCATTGGTATAGGGAGTATTTAAAGAGTGATTTGAATTCAATCGGACTTGTACGTCGGGACGTTGTTGACGCGATGGTTTCCCGATCTCGCGATGGTCAAGCGTATGGTGTCTCGATCAGTCTCTTGAAGCGCCCCTGAATAGAAGCGCTAGGCAACAAGTCATGGCGTCAAGTTTAAAGTGAGTTTGCTGCATATTCTGCTCCAGTGAGTGTGAAATAAGGGCCGAAATTTTAACACGGATGATATTATTTGAAAGTTATATCCGACAAGTAAATCAAATTTCTCCAAGGTTTCTCTCGTAGCGAACGCATGCCCAAACTTGAAGATCGTTTTAAGAATAGGATACTTGAAAACCATGACCAAACCAGGACATAGAACGAACGCGTATTCGTGAAAGAGTATTTCATCTACGAAGATTGCCTTTTATGTTTCGGGATTTGGCAACCCTGGTGTTGCAATCTGGCAACTGACAGCTCTATCGTAAAATTGGATGTTTTGAGGTTATAGGTCACGTTTTAACATACGAGCGCTATTTGTGTTGTTTTCAGTAACTTACAAGATTCATCTTGGCCCAAAAATGTAATTAAATCGTGAACATTTTCGTGCGATTATTTTTTACAACTTTCGACGTGGATTAACTCAGCAACAGTGCATGGATGAACTTAATTCAATGTTTGACGATGAAGCTCCATCAAGGACCAGTGTTAATCGATGGTATGGTGAATTCAATCGTGGTCGTAGTTCACTCCAAGACGAATTTCGCGAAGGTCGTCCAAAATCAGTTGTTGTTCTGAAAACCATTGATGCTGTGCGTGAACTGATATTGCAAGATCGCCATGTGACCTATTGTGACATTGAGACAACCTTAGGCATTAGAGGGACCAGCATACATTCAATATTGCACGAACATTTCACTGTCAAAAAAATTTGTTCGCGTTGGATCCCACACAATTTGTCAATCGCTCAAAAAAAGGCTCGTGTCGATTGGTCGAAAGAAATGCTCAAAAAATACGATAGCGGTGCTTCGAAACACGTCTATGACATCGTGACAGGTGATGAATCGTGTATTTACGCATATGATCCCGAAAGTAAACAGCAGTTGACTGTATGGGTGTTTCAAGGTGAGCAAAATCCAACAAAAGTTGTTCACGCACGAAGCACTTCCAAACAGATGGTCGCCTGTTTTTTCGGAAAAACTGGACATGTCGCAACCGTAGCCCTAGAACAACGCAGAACAGTCAATTCCGCTTTGTACACAACAATTTGTTTGCCAGCTGTCTTCCAAGAAATCAGGAAAACCAACCGCCGAAGACGGATCACTCTTCACCACGACAATACGAGCTCTCACACATCGGCTCAAACTGCATTTTTGAGCACCCAAAACATCGATTTGATGAGTCATCCGCCGTATAGTCCTGACTTGGCACCGAATGACTTCTTTTTATTCCCGTACGTAAAATACAAACTGAGAAGTCAACGTTTTTCGACACCTGAAGGAGCGGTTGCTACGTTCAGAATGCATGTTTTGGAGATACCTCAATCAGAGTGGCTAAATTGCTTCGACAATTGGTTCAAACGCATGCAAAAGTGTATAGATCTTCATGGGGAATATTTTGAAAAACAACAAAATGATTTTCGATGATTAATATTTCTTTTTGTTCTCTAATCCTGAAATATAAAAGGCAACCCTCGTATTTGAATTTTTGCAAAGCATAGCGTACAACGTGATGAACAAAATTGTGACCATTAGAGTATGAAGTGTAATACACTACAGTAGCGACGCATTGCCGGTTTGCAAGTGAGTGATTCTAAGTCAAACCGCAAAATGTGAAACAAAACATCACTATTTTTAGCTACTTGAAACTTCTTTATGAGATCTACCGTTAAAAATGGGTGACACTTACTTTTTCTTTTTTTCTAATCCTACTCCTTTCAGAAATATTACATATTTTTTTCAAAGAATCCTGCGCGGTAGTGTTTAAACTTTTTACGCAAATTCCGTTTCCTTCAGAAAATACAAGTACCTCTAAATCAATCTTAAAATGATGTACTTTCATGTAATGTAAATATAATTTTTATTGATATATTATTTAAATATTTAAAATATAGTTTAATTTTTTAAATGCAAATTTTCATATCAAACCGACACTCGAATTAATTTAAAAAAAATACCCATGTATTTCTACTCCATTGTTGTATAGATCTGCCACATTTTAAAGTGCGACCCATATGAGTAACATTTTGAAAGAGCTTGTTCACCGGAGCACGTCGGCAATCCGCTGCGCGACGCGACGCAGGGCATCAATTACACAAATCCAGCGCGAGGCTTGTGTCAGGTTAAGAACCTCGCGCTTACTGTCTTAAATGGAACGGTTCTGAAAAATCTACTATTCGGTTTATATACAAACAACTGGCGGGGCTAGGATCTGCTGAAACAAAGCAGCCTTCATTTTCAGATACATCGCAGTTGTGTAAACAGAGATATCCGAGAAACATGTGAAGTTATCCACTGACAATAAAGAAACTGACCAAGTTATTTCGTCTTCTGTTTCTTCTGCTGTCTTCACCCGTTTTTTGTCGTCAGCTGCTCTCATCACAAGGGAAAAATAAAACTAGATACCAGGAGCTTTCATTGTACAGTGCGAATTTTTTTAGAAAATGAATCTTTCGTACTTAAAGATGTAATTTAGATAATGCCGTGAATTAATGTCTTAGGTGCCCTGTATTCTTTAATGCTACACTTCAGAGAAAACTAAGAATTAAAACATTGAAAAATAGTTTTATTTCTTTGATGCCTGAAACAGAACACGAATTCAATTCACCCTTTTCAGTTAACACTTCTCAAATATAACACTTATAACACTTCTCAAATAAGATTATGATAATGTTAACAGACATGTATTTTCGGATGGAGCGAGTATCTAGTTTTACACAACAACGTGAGTTTATGCTTTCACAAATATGTCTTCAATGTGAGTGCGGAATGGCATCTTATGGAAAGGAGCCTTGGCCGGTGTGGTGGTAAGGAAATCAATTAAAATTCTCAATGAAACTAACCTTCAATCCCGACAGAAACATATTAATTTACCAATTAAGTTATTTACATGGGCTGATGATAATAAGAAGAAGATTATCTTTATATTTTTCGAAAAGCTGACCAAATCTTAACAAGAGGATTATTACAACAGAGACGTGAAAATCAAAAAGTAGAAGACACAAAGAAAAAAATTGTATTACTTTACAAAATAGTCAATAAACTATATTCTGTGTAAAGTGAAGTAAAATAAATAAAATTAATAAGTGTATCACATACTCTTATTCGTATAAATATTTAATACTAAATTGAATTTGTTTGATACTTTTTAATTTGAATGCAATCGTCAAAGTCAATTCCACAAAATGCTTTTTATACAATTTTATGACTTTTAACGATAGGAAACCCTTAATTGTGCTTTTGAAGTTTTAATAGATTTTCATTTTGCCTGATTTTTGTCTTTTGTCCCTTTTCGTGATTTTCCATGTTTTCTCCTGGCATTGATATCGATCAAGCTGGAAACAAACCAAACAAGCCTGGACAACATGAAGGCACGATCATGTTTTGTCTTTCTGTGGAAGCGGAGACTTCAGGCTAGTGTTAAAAATCTAAATGAGAAACGAAGATCATCCCAGTCAAGATTTGTGATTTTTTACATTGATACCGTCTGGCTTTGTTCCCTCACGACTAATCTCCATTTAAGCATGGCCTCCGATCCCTTTTGATGACAGAGTTCTATGTACAGGATGTATCCTTCACGGTGCTGGAGATAACACAAGTGTGAAGAACTATAATTTAGTGTTCGCTGATACCATTTCAAGATTCAAACGTAGTCCACAATAGCATTTCGTTGAGACAGTGTCGCCAGTAAAACAAATTCGTAGTCATCGTACCGGGTAGTTACAGGCAATGCAGATTACACAGCTGTGATAGTTTCCTTTCTCGTGAGGGCTAATGGAAATTTTAGAGAGGGATTACAAATGTGAATCATTTGAATTATAAATTTTGTTTAGTCATTCCTTTTAAATGGGGACTCCACCTTCAGGCACTGCAAGATCATCATTACCATATCTATTTTAAAACCATTCTTTCAAATTATTGCTTTGATTTTAGTGTGTGAATCATCAAGCACTGAAAATAAATATTATAACATTCAATTAAAAATTAAACATTAAATTTCTTTTAAATATATCATCTGCACTCTTAAGTTCATTTTAATCACACATTTTGAACATTTATTATTATCGTTATTATTACAGGGTAATGATGGGGGGTGAAAGGTCTAGGATGATGGCAGGAGGTGTTGGTGGGAGGTGCGATGAGATTTTGGAATCATCCTAGCATTCGCCTCGTGGCCGAGGAAAACCTCTGTCTGGATGCCCGTGACGAGGATCCTAACACGGACCTTCCGATTGCGAATCCAGTTCGCTATGCACTGAGCCACTTCGTTCGGTTTTGAACATTTATTAACTTCACTTTAAAAGTTTAGCACGTTTTGCAGAATTTGCTCTTCATCTTCAGGCACTGTAAGATTATTGGAATATGATTAGTTGGCTGTCTAAAAAAAAGAACATTAAATATCAAACTAAATTGTTAATAGCAGTAGAAACTAAAATGATTACCATTCGTATTGCGAGGATTTAAAAAAAATAATATCATCTCACAAAATGTATTTGGGAAAGAATGAAAAACGTGTATTTCATATTATTGCTTATATTCTTTACAGAAGAAAAATTAAAAATCAGTGACATGAGGGTCAAATTTTTATTTGATTTGTGCGCTTTGACGTGGAATGACTCTAATGAGGACTTAAGGAGAGACCACTGTGTCGGGCAGTCGGCGAAAGCGGAGACCACCTCCCAGAGCGGCAGCTTGGGGCGCAAATGGCCGCTGGCGTCCACCACGAAGGCCATGCTGTCGCCGGCCGGCCCCGCGGCCAGCAACGTGGCGCAGCGCATCGCAGCGGCGGCGGCGGCGGCAGCGCGCGCCGAGTCGCCCGGGGCGTCGGAGGCCGTTCTGTCAACGGTGACTCTGACGCTGGACGGCCCCGCGGCCTCGCGCTCCGCCGCCCACACGGCGCAGCACCGGGCGCTCCGCCCGCGTCGCCCGCAGGTGGGCCGCCCGGCCCCGCCCGCGCCCTCGCCCGCGCCCGCGCCCGCGCCCGCGCCCGCGCCCGCGCCCAACGCCTCCCCCGCCGACCAACTGGTGCGCAACGCTCGGCCCTTCAAGTCCCCCACTCACAAGTACCGGTAGAGCTGGCAGAATGCAGCCATTACTATTCTGTCTGCAGCCACTGTCACCGGGAATTCCTAGGATTCCAATTCGACGAAACCAGTTTATCAATACTATTTATAGAACTACGTCCAACTCAACCACTGTCTGGAGGAGAATTGTAGCCACCTGCTACTCTGATAGATACATTTCCGTAGCAGGCAAATGCAGAAGGCACAGCCTATGCTTAATCTGTTTTTTGTTTTTGTTTTGTTGTTGTTGTTTTTCTCCTCATCTTGACAAGTAAGATAATTTGGAGCAAGTTTATGAAGTAGAAAGATAAATGGAAAATGGTACTAAGAGTACCATTCCATTCCAAATTATAATTTCACTTTTCACCTCAAACTTCTTGAATGGTAGCTGTCGTAATGATAAATAATTAGAATCGTTCCATATTAACTCAAATCTAATGTGAGCTATTTCTTAATGCAGATGGACGTAGTGTTATTTTCTATAGAGATGCAAAATCTGCGAATAACGAATGATAGACTTACACTTCTCTTGCTTTCACTGATTCAATTCAAGAATTCAAAATGTTTTCAAATTTCTATCATTTCTCAAATGTATTATTATTATTATTATTATTATTATTATTATTATTATTATTATTATTATTATTATTATTATTATTATTATTATTATTATTATTATTATTGCTGTTGTTGTTATCTCATTTCACCACACATGTAAAAATTAAGTCTCAGGGGTTCTTAACTCCTACAAGTTGTCCGAAGAGTACACTCGATAGCCCAAGTAGTCAGAGCAACTCAGTTCATACCTGGAGATTCGGGTTCGATTCCCTGCTGAATTCTTTGAACTTTTCACCCACTGGGGCAGTCAAACATCGTTTGCAACACGAGCCGTATCGACCGCCGTGTGTCCTGTGTGTGGCGTTGGAAAGACCCCGGGGCAGAGAGCGCAGTCGAAAGCGAGTGGCGGACCTGTCTGTGCGTAGGCGGCCAAGGGCCTGGAGCAGGGGGCCCTCTCCGCTCCCGCGGTCGCCGCCCCCGCCCCGGCGCCCGCCCCCGCCGCTCCCGCCGGCACCAACCGCGCTGTGCACGCGCTGCGCATTCAAGTGGTAAGCCCTCCCCGCAGACGGAGAACACTTAAGGTTCTTTCTTTCGAGAGCGGTTAAGCAAATAATCAACACATTAAAAGTGAATTCAACGACATGTAACTGACATCAATACCACGAATAGTTGTGTATGAATACATAAGACATTTTTACAGCCTCTTCAGGATAGTCGCAGTATCCTTGCTAAGATTTATAAAGATTAATACGACACAAATATGGATAAATAAATAATTTCAATAATATGTTGGTAAATGCATCACCTCTCGATAAGAGCACGTGGTTCCTAATACCACGAGATGTCACAAGCGATGTGTAGGACTGGTATCTAATAATTGACTCCTAATATATTTGCGACATAGGACGGTAGCGGTTCAGCAGAATAGGTACCTAATAGTTTCGCTAGCGGCCAGTAGCAGTGGGAATTTTTTTTTAACCTAATAGCAGTGTACTGTAAAATAAAATGAAAGAAGGTTATAGTATTTTATTAAATTTTCAACCAACTACATCGAAAATAATAATTTCAAACATCGTGGTATGTATAAAATGGATCTTTATTAAAGGGTTTAAAAGCCCGGGCAAACCGAGTATTTTCCTACTTTAAAATAAATTCTGTTGTTTTTTTTAAATAGCAAGAAAAAATTAGAATTAGCCTAATTTTTCAATAAAATAAGTTTAAATTAGTACAGAATCTAATGGCAAAGCGTTCGTGTGTACATATGCTTTTTAGATTTTGAAGGGGTTACTCGATCAAAGTTCCTTTTTACTTTCCCGTATACGTACGTATATACGGAGGAGTAATTTACGTAGTATATGAAAAATTATTGAATGCCGCAGATAATCGAATTCGAGATTTCAACAGAAATACACGTGTTGGGGTCCCCAGATTCCGAAAAAGTGGTTCTTTTCAAAACAAACGTTCTCCGTCGGTGAACACACATTTTTTTCAAATTGAAGAAACCCCTATTCGTCTGACTCAAGGGGGAGCTTTAAGAGTTTGAATAACTTTCTGTAAAATGTGGGGGTACTTCACATGAAGCCCCTAGACATTTTCCAAATTTTCTCAAAAACGGCTCCAAATTTTTTTATAAGTATAGAGTAATACACCTATAAAGGTACCACAGATTCAATTTTCACTGTTAACTGAATTTTCGAAAATTTTAAATATTTGAATTTATTGGCGAACTTCTTACAAATACAAAATTTAAGATAGAGATTTTTCCTTCAAATAAGATTGGTTGTTCATAACTAGTTCTTCCATTAAGATCATATACATTTTTTTGAAAATTTCAAATTTTTTCTTCAAACTTTTGGTAGAGATAATTCTAAATGAACACTATGTAATGTACTAAATGCGCACTGTATGTAAGATGACATAAGCGCCATATAGCTCTATTCTCTTAATTATTCAATAATTACAAGAATTTTTTTACTTGTCTCTGACGTCGTTAATATTTGTAGTAGCGCCAATTTGTTCACATTATTATATTTATGAGTACACGTGCATTAAATAATTTCACATCAAGATTCTCGAAAACTCAACCGTTTACTGTGAAAACTAGCTCAAAATTCAACATTTTCAGAAACTCTAAGCACCATTTTCTCATAAACGGCTCCAATATTTTTCTTAAAACGTTTCGAACGTATATTGCTAATTCAATAAATTGAGATAAAGTTCATTTCGGGGTATTTTTTTTTGTTTTTATTTTTCAAAAATTACGCAAATATATTGTAACGAATATTGCATCACCTGCCGGAATTCGCTGCGCGGATTGCGTCATCTGCCGGCGCCCCCCCCCCCTTCCCTTCGAACTGGACGGTTCCGGGTTATTCGCGAGTCGCGTAGGAATGTGGAGTAAGGGCCAGTTGTGTCGAGACGGGCACCGGCCAGGTATAAATTAGCCGCTGTCAACAGCCGCGAGTCAGTCAGTAAGTAGTAGAAGTAGTAAGCAGTCAGTCCGTCAGTGTGTGTGTGCAGTAGTCTGTCTGAAGTGGAAGCTGAGCTATGAAGTGTGCATTGCAATGAACAGTGGTGCAGTGGGTGAACAGCAGTCAGCAGTCTGAAGTCTGCAGTGGAAGCTCAGCTGTGAAGTGTGTATCGCGGTAAACAGCAGTGCAGTGGGCCCTGGTTTGCCCAGTGGTCAGCGCAGAGGACCGTGCATCGGACTGTGCGATAGTGTAGAAGAAGTGCACAGTGTAAATAAATAATCAGAAGAAGTGAACTGTGTAAATAAATAATCAAAAGAACGAAGTCATGTGTAAGGAAAATAATCAAGTGAAGAACACAAGGACTGTGTAATATCTGTGTAAATAAATGAAGTATTTTTAGTGTAGCATTGTTTACAAATAAACATTTTTGTTAAATATTACATGTGTGTTTTAATTCACCACTGAGAACCGTTACAATATTTTTAACGATCTCTCACGCCGTTAATACGCCGCTCCAGCAATTTGTAAACACTATTGTATTTGTGAGTGGCAGTGTTTCAGATGACTTCTAATGACGTTTTTCAAAAACTCAAAAATTATTTGTGAAAAAGAGCTTCAAATTGTTCATTTCAGCAACGGTTAAGCACCATTTTCTTAAAAAGTCTCTAATGTTCAGAAAGGAAATTGCCATTTAGGACGAGGTTTTACTGTTTTTTAATATTTTTAAAATAATATTTCCGTTCTACTATTCGGAATCCGAAAAATCAAGAAAATTTCAAAAAAAAATGCACTTTATGCGTAGATAACTGGCAAGAATATGTAGCATGTTCGTACAGTAGCTAGACGAGAGCAAAGGAACTAGAAATCTAATACGGGAAAGTCTGTGCCATTCTGTAGCATCACTATTTCTTTTATTCAATACATTGAAATTCTTTAAAGGAATCAGGTGATATTAAGTGTAACATACCTCGCCCGGCATTCTGAGAAGTAATTGTTAAGAAATAATGCTGCGAAATTCATCCCAACCGGAAGTAATGGCTCTCTTTTGAGTTACATATCACACTATTGTCAGCATTTTTTTCTTCGGGTACTTTTGAAAACCATGCCAGCTTAAACATTTTTATAACAGATCACCCATCTACATTTAACATGTAACACGCATAACCACAAACTACTTGAAGAGAATAACTTTTAAATGCAACCAATGCGCACTGATCTTCAACGCAGAAAAAAAAAGAAAGAAAGGAAGGAAGAAAGGAAGAATCGGGAGCCAAGCACCCAAACCTATTTTAGAATTGCCTACTTACGAAAACGAAAAATCATAGATACTAAATATAACATTAAACATCGTTGTTCTAGAGCTACAATTCAATTCTTCCCTTTTAAGTACTTACAAATACTTATTTAAATACTTGGTTCTCATTCACAAGTAGCAATTGTTCATTTACATGTGTAATAAATGGTTGAGTATTTGGCAAATAGCTCGTCGGAAGGTGTTTGCAGAAAGGTCATGGCATGCCTGAATTGGGGGGAGGGGAGGGGGTCGGGAAGGATGCACGAAGCATGATGATCGAGAAAAAGAGATCAAGCGGAATATGCTTAATGGGCTGGGCAAGAGGCGTGGACAGCTTCTTCATGATATGTTATCCCAATAGGGCATGCAGGGGAAGGAAGTAACGTTATGAGTAAGATAAACACCTAGAGCGGAAGGGTGCTAGTTGAGTAAGGCGGGAATTTTCTTCAGGACGGTCACAGCAGTATGGACCCTGCGTGGTCTACTACACCACACATGTTCTACCAGGGGATGTTAGCCCCAGGATGTGCACCTAAGCTTTATGCTTTTATCCTGTACCCCTGCCGAACCCCTCAGGATCGCGTCGGAACGCAGTTTGCCCCCACGGCAACCTCCCCTTTCAATGCCTGGGTCGGGGCGTTCTGCCAGCTCAGAACTACTAGCTATCCAGTAGTACCGGAGTCAAAACTATGCGCTACTCACGAGTGCCGGGGCAAGACCCTCCTCTTTTTCCTGAGAGTTGGGCCACTGCCACGACGAAGCCAAGTGCCCGAGTGGTGACCAGGGGGCAGCCACTTCATAGGACGGGAAAATTCCTTATTTCAGCGTAGTGGTAGGGAGCAGAGAGAATTAGGGGTAGGCCCGCCATTACTGCCCATCATGGTGGAGCGGTCTATAGCGACTTTTGCAAACTAATACCACAAAATAGAAAGTCAGCCTTCCAAACGTGCTGCCTTTGACGATAGTTCTGAGCGAGTACTCGAAGCTGACCCCCAACGGCTCTGAATTTGAATTTGTTGTTTGTCTCTCGGTTCAACGTTTGGCAGTTTGTGCTCCAAATGTATGGCCTGATTTTGAAGGGAAATGCCAAATTTTCAGCGTTGTTCGCTTTATAATTGCCGTATTAATGGAATGGGAGTCATGGAAAATACTAGACATACAAATTAAGCGATATTAATATTTTCCATGATTGTTAAAAATGGTTTCATATTATTGGGATAATTATGTACAATATTGCTTTAATTACCGTCCTATGAATTGTTCCCCTAATTTATTGTAGCCCTATTACTTTTATTTGTAATAACATTAAATTGAATATTTGTATTACTTTGCAATTTATACATTACAAATTTTATTATAGTTTTATGACAGATGGGAATTAGAACCTAACACTAGCTTCTTGTCCACGGAGGACATGAACAGGAAAAGGTATGTGTGCATATAGCACATCTTGTCAGAAATGTTGACTGCAAAAATCAGAAGTATGGAGTGCAGTCCTCAGTAAAATTTCCTGACAATGCCCTGAGGTGCCTAATGGAGCGCCTAGAGAATTGAGAGAAAGCTTGTCAGCAAACAAGTGTAAGTGTCATGTTTTGAGCATTTATGTTGTGTAGTAATAAGAAAGCTTTAAATTTTTTTCAGCTCAATCATTTGTCTCGATTCGATTTGCAGGAACTGTCCCACACGCAACAACTACTATTCATTCCAGCTTCCTTGCGTGGCCAGGTGAGTACAGAAACCTTGTTTTATGGAGGTGGGACAGCACTATGCATCTTGAATTTCAATAACGTCCCTTTTTGTATTACAGGTAGCTCCCTACCTGCTGGAAAAGAGTGCAAGATATTCTGGAGGTGGCATTTATTCCAATAAATGATAGGAAGTATAATACTGTCAATTTTGGTATCTCTTATTATTACTGTGTGGTAATTTTGGATTTAAAGTGATTTGCCATAATATGTAGTGTTACTCATGGTCCATTCAGATCCTTAATTGTATGTTCAGAAAGTAGATGATTTTTCACAGGTTTTAAAAGAAGTTAGTATTGCTGGAAATGTATTCTTCCACCAAACACATGGGCTGGAGTGTGAGTTCAGTTCATATACTTGGAGGTTAGGGATAATTTTCACGAGTGATTTACATTGTTCCAAGTCTTATCATTACAAAGAATGTTATAAGAATTGATAAAAAATGGGATTACGTATACGTGTGAATTAACTCATTGATGTAAATCGACATGCCATAAATTTTGAATTTCAGCCTCTGTGGTTTTCTTTCATTATGTTCACATAGTTATATGAATAAATATGTTTTTAAAAGGAAGTTATAAAGTGTACTTTTCTATATAAATACATTCATACGTGAACATTCTCCATTTGGTGGAATGACCAGAATAATATGGAACAAACATCATTTAGCCAATGTTTGGGAAGTGATTATCATTTGTATGTGTTAATCACCGTTAATGTCCCTCAGTTTAGTTTCGCATCAATGTGTTTTTAAAAAAATGCTGACGTGACTGAACAGACAATAATGAAAATCTTTTCTGAATAATTGAAAACAGTTCAGTATCTAATAGGAAATATTATGTAATTCTGCGTGTAAGATGTGATATTGTGTGTAGCATCCATTGAGCAACTGGCTGAGCTTTTGAACAATTAATATATTGTCGGAATGCAAATTTACAAGTCTAAAACGTATTTTGTGATAAATCAATTTGAAGTAGATTCTGTTAAATCTACTACATATCTTTTTCTACGTAGGGCATAACATCTCTTCTTTTTACACATTATAAGATGGATTTTTTCCTGTACATCCAAACTGCAGGACTCCAATATTTCACTAATCAAAAGAATAGAATAAATCTGCCTTGGCAATATAAATAAAGTTATAGTTTCACTTGCATACACATTATATGTACCAAATTGCAGGTGTTTGTGTTTCGTATAAAAAGTAAAAGAATGTCATTTTGCAGGATAACAGGTCTACGTTATGGGCAATCTCAACTATTTTTCTTAACTGTTTGTCGTGTGGACTATATACATAGCTCTTTGTACAATAGTTTGCGATTGTTACCAGGAAATGTACACTATTTTCTAAACATATTCCTCAACAACTGATAAATGAGGATTTTCAGATTTCTTTTATGAATGATATAATTTTAAACAGGTTTTGTATGTTTCATATGTTATATTTTGTATTGTTTAGCTGCAAGAAAAATATGTGTAATATTAGTGTCGCACATGATGATTGGCCAGGATTTATTCCTTTATTTCACATAATAGAGTTTTTCTGCATGCGTATTGTAAATTTTTTGTATATGAAGTATATTTAAATATTTTACAAATAAATATTGTTTATATGAAATATCTTTTTTATTTTCACTTCCTTCATTAAAATTTATTCAACTACCTCACAATTATAAATCCTTTTAAAATTACTGACTTCTACATAACCATATTTTTTAATTGAGCATTAATTTCATGTAAAATAGATTTTCTACAACTGTCCGCCATTTTGAAAAATTGTTGGATAATGTAATTTCAAATGTCCCGGTTCACGTCTACCCTACATTTCAATTGGTCGGTTGCTTTTCGACATTTATTGGCTGGTGATGGAAATGGACGCTTCTTTCTGACTCGTTGCTTCCGTCAGAGTGGGGGGTCGACCTTGCCCCCTCCATAAAAATTAGGATCTTCCGACTTACATTAAGTGCCGTCTCTGTTATATACTCTCTGGTCAAGACCTAGGGGGCTCGAGGCCTCTAACCAGACTCCTCACTACCTCCACCGCGAGGCTATCGTCGTGAGTCGTCCGGAACCTAGGCAACCCCGACAGATAGGTTCGTGTTCCCCGTCTGGACTTTTCTATGTGGGTTTGAGATACGCCGCCCTGCTGCACAGAGGATGCCGTCTAACGTACCCCACGTCCAATCCCGCCCTAGGTTCGGCAGCAAGCCACCTACTCACTGATGACCGACCTCAGATTTTGACGTGAGTTACGCCGTGAAGCTCAGGGTCCGGGTGGCCGCTTACATTCCTCTACCAGACATCTCGGCTTCCTACGCAATCATGGCTTCCCCCTGGGTGGATGGCCATAGCAGGACGGATAGGGCTTGCGGAGAATGTGAGCTAAGCGTGATGAGCGCGAGGAACAGATAGAGCGGAAGGGGTAGAAGTTTTTATCAGGATGGCCACACCAAGTCGAAAGGGCGTGCCGAGAATATGGGGCCAAGCGTGATGAGCGGGAGCAACAGAGCGGAAGGGGCTAGTTGGGTGGACGGTTGCAGCATGCAGATTAGGGCGTGCGAGGAATGGGTCGGGCAGAAGAGTGTGATGGGTGTGGCTGGAGTTGGCAGGCCAAATACGGGGGAGGCGGGAGAAGCGTGTGAGTCGAGAGAGTCTGATTAATAGACACTAGCGAGAAATAAATATCCGGGCAATGTAGGTAGCCAGCTAGTCTATTTGTATTACCAGGGATCTTACTTTTTCATTGCAAAGTATTTCAAACTGATTCTAGCTGTTTGAAGAACTGTTTTTGAAAATAATCACCTTTTCATATTACAACAGAAACTCAATGAGCTGTCAATAATATTTATTTTTATATTTTTTTTATTTATTTACGTCAAAAACAGTTAAAAACTGTGTGTGACGTGCAATGAGGAGAAGTTAATTTGAAGTTACTTTTATGTCCAAAAGCAAAACAAGGGTCCATATCAGCATTTGCTCGAGGATCAGGGAAAATGGACGAAAATCTGATCGAGATGGGAGTCATTGACTCAGAAGCTGAAGTACAATACTTGATACAGGTTCTTTACAATTATACAATCCAAATGATATATAATACATTAAATGTCATTGTTAAAATTAATATTACTTTCCTTTTGAATGCTCGGTATAATCTCTAATTGTATAGAAACAGTTGTGCAGCAGAAAAGATTTTACTTGGAACTTAAACTTTTGTATCGAATTTAATCGTATAATGTTATTTGGCACGGTGCTTTAAAATTATTTCGTATATGTATTATATGTAAATTTGTTCTAGTGAGCTGTTAATACTGTCACCTGATGAATATAATTACTACGTCGAGTGGTGTAGTTATAGATAACGGCGTTTGCTGAAAATACATTCCCGCCCTTCAGTCATTTTTGACAAAACTACTGATACATATATAAAGAGACAAGGTAACGGTAAAATACCTAGTTTAATAAAGAGAGGCTTACAAAAATCACATGGGTAGGGTTTGCTTATTATTCGTACAATTTGTTTTTGTAATCTAAAAGTCTGGGAGCTATAAGATGCATTTCCCCAGAATATTATGACATATCTCAGGCGGAAATGAACATTCGCAAAATATACACAAAGAGCAGTGTATAGGCTTACTGAATTTGAAAGAATTCTGAAAGCGTAGCATGAAGTACTTAATTTAGTGTTCAATTCATTCAAATGGACGTCCCATTTAAAGTTTGACTGAATTGAAAGACCCAAAAATTTTGTTACCTTAACATCAATTAATGGCACTCCGTTCATTTTCAGCGAAGTGTAGAGCTGTTTATTTGAAATGGAAAACTGCACTGAAACAGTTTTCTTTTCATTAACTATTAATTTGTTATTACGGAACCAATTTAAAATATCTGATATTGTATTATTTACGGTTTCTTTATTGTAAAGAATATTCATATCATCCGCAAAGAGAACTGTTCTTCCGTTTCTAATCGTCCAGTGCATATCGTTTACATACAGTAGGAGGAGATTAGAGTCAAAAATCGATCCCTGCGAGACTCCACATACAATAGGCAAAGAATCAGAAAGGTGTGTACATAATGTTCCACTATTCCAGTGAGGCATTTATACTCTCTGAGATCATTGTTTAAGGTACAGTCATAACCAATCTAGAGCAACACCACGAATTCCATATGATGGTAATTTTGAGAGTAAAATGTTATGATCAATGGCGTCAAAAGCTTTTGAAAGATCTAAAAATATTCCAATATTCGTTTTGATCCATGGATGAGGCGACATTTTTAAGCAAAGAAAATATGGCTGTTTCCGTAGATTTTATTTTCGAAACTTATGTTGGCAATCTGAAAACGCGTCGGGTTTACTAAGAAATGTTTCCATTCGTACGTAAAAATGCCTCTCTAATATTTTTGAAAAAACCGACAAAAGAGAAATTGGCAATAATTTTGAGTTTCATTTTTGTTGCCTGTTTTGACAGGCGGACTTTTCTTAGCTGATTTAAAAATATTCCTGCGCATAAGTATGGACTTAAATAAATATTGACTTCATTTATAGGTTTTGATTCGCTAGATCTGCAATTCAAAACCCTGTCAGGCTGGAGATGTTTACATTCAATTATGACATATTGAGGCATGTATCATCTTTGTTTTCGAGCTCCATGCTATACATCATAGCTGGTCAACTTTGTGAAACCTACTGAAAGCGGGAGTGTCTTCCTGAAAATTTTTGATACTGTGCCCTACCTTGGCCGGAGCGTGGTCACAGGGCTTCTTGCATGGGTGTGCTCGCAAACGTTCATTGATATATCCCTTCGCGCTGCTGTCAGCTATGTAACATTTACTGAGTCATCAGTAACTGCCTTGTAAGAGTATTGTGAGAGTTTTAAGAAATGGTCATATCGTAGTTCATAGTTCAGATTCCGCTCTTCATGTTGAATTATGCAGGGTGTACATTTTATCGTTCGCCTAAATTTCGGGCTTAGTCGCCCGGGGAGTCGAGGGCTCCTTTTTCTTCGAATGCGGGTTTTTTAGTACACCTGATCTTTGAAGTACCCCCAAAGAAAAAAAGGCATTAGGTGATCTAGAAGATAGGAGATCAGGCGATCGAGAAGGCCGTAACAATACAATAAGTACACAATATTTAAATAGGTCATGGTTCGAACAGCTGCATGAGCAGTGGCCGAATCCTGTTGAAAGTTACCATAGAGCTTTTTTCTGGTGTCAATTGTCACTCTCCGATCTTTACGTCGTGAAGTGGTTTTTGTGAAGCAGGTTTTGGCTGTTGATGTATCAACTCAGATGAAACCACACTACATCAGAAAAAAGAATCAGAATATGTTCCGGAGGTACCAAGAATGCATTCAAGCTGAAGGACACCACTTTCAGCATCTTCTTTAAGGTAGGTTAAGCGCAGCGAAAGTTCCCGTATGTCAGCACGGGAGTTGAGTCTGCGCTTCGCAGGGCAAAAGAGCCTCCGACTCCCAGACGCCGCAGCCCGAATCTTTGGCGAACGATATAATGTACAGCTGGGCCGGAAAGAAAGGCCCTGTCTCTGAGTCTCTCCAGAGTCTTCACGGCTTCTCAACAAAAACGCAATGGCCTTCCTTCCCAACACTAGGCGGAAGAACCAGACCCGCTTTCAGTCGATCGCTGTCATGGGCGGTGTAGGTCGACAGTTCTTCCGGCGGGAGAGGTGTCTTCGAGAAAGGAGGAATTCTTCTATGACACATTTCGCGCATGCGCAGTCCTTAAAGTTTATGCAAAGTTGCCGAGCTTATCACACTTGCGAGTTCCTTCCTCGGTTTTGGAATAGGCATTTCCCAATGTCCTCCACCAAACTTTTCACACAACAAATTTTGAATTAATTTTTAAGATTGTATCTAAATTCTAAGTCTCTTTCCCTGGGGTAAAGGCTCAATGTTCCACGTTCCCACTGCCACGGTTCCTCGTATCCGGCGAATCTCGAGAGAGTATTAATTTGACTAGTTTATTACAGCTCCTTCTGCGTTGAAAGTCACACAAAGACATCACGTAGCAAGACCGGGAAGTCCTAGGGTTCAACAGTGGGGGATTTTCGACACTAGATACAAAGCAAGGTTGAATTCAGTCGCTGTCTGGAGGAGAATTCTAGAAGCCGGCTGCTCTGATCGATAGTTTTTTGTTTCTTCGATCAACCTGAGGTCAATCCCGGAGCTGAACTTTAATAAACGGGTCTCGGAAAAAGCTGGATCTTTCCTTTCTCTTCCTCGTTCTATCATTTCCCCTTTCACACACACACTTACATGTACTACACTAGCACACATGCCTAGAGACAAGTCAGAAGTTTAGAGCTTGTTTCGGCGGGGGTGGTGCCCCGCTGGTGGGAGATACCTGGTTAGGAAAACCCCACTAACCGACCTGTAGATCATCGGTGGGTCCCGCTTTCCCGCTGGGTAGGAACGTTCCCATCTCCCTGAATAAAACCTTAACTCCACTGACGCAACTAATGGCCGTAGTAGCGGGCGTGGGCTGATGCGTGGCTTGGGCTTAGCTGCGGCTGCTACCGCCGTTCGCGGGACGGCCGCGGGCAGCGGCTGCCGCGGAGGCCTTCCTGGCGCAGGCGCAGGCCCAGGCGCAGCAAGAAGGGGCCCGCGCGCGCACCCGCCCGCCGCCCGACCCGGCCGTGGGCGGTCCGCCTGCCCGCCGCCCGCGCACCGCCTTCCTGCCCTCACCCCCGACGCCCGTGCCACCCCCCTCCGTGCTCTCCTGCGACAGGTAGGGCACACACACACGCACGCACTCACTAAGGAGCGTCTGAGCATGCATCGTATGACAGGAACAATGTCTTCTTCGAGGTGAAACGAGTAAATTGCCTCTGCAGCATTCAATACTTCTACTGGCTAGGACGATATTTTAAAATGATTTGTCTGCGAAAGCGTGATTTTTAGTGAGGAGATTATCCTCTGACTTTGTCATTTTCTCATTAAGCACAGCCTTTGGATCCGCCCTCGTTCCCACCCCTCCCCTGCTTTCTCACACGTACATAAACACACACACACTGCTCAGCAACGCAACAGAAACGATTACGTTCGAGGCGAAGCGCTAAAAGACGTAGACTTCACTACTTATCCAATATTGCATCACACGGCAGAGCAACAAATATCCCCACTTTTAGGTGAGATAAATTTTCCACTGGATTTACAAATCATAGAGGGAAGCAAGATAATTTTAAATCCTTGATCTGCGCATGCGCGAAATTTAGAGGGGGCACGGCAAATTATGAAATTATTTCATCAATTTCTGCTTTAACACAGCGTTCTACCTTCACCCGCACGTCACCGCTCACGCCGCTCACGCTCCCATGCAAGGATCTGCGGGTTGCGCCTACCCGCTTTGCCTTCTCATTCCCAAAACATAGACACACGTCTGAGCAACTCAGCAGACACATTAACACAAGGAAAAATTATTAAAGCGCTAAAGAGAACAGTTCTATCTAATCAAGGCACCCAAAAAAAACGTTATTTTCTTGTAGGTCAAACCAAAAAATGTTGTCAGCAGCACAGGCTACACAAATAAATAAAAGTTATTGGTTTGTGCGCGCACAACGTCTTTTTCTTTGTTTTCAAGCATAGCTGCATCCCCACCCACCCCGCCAGGCTACCACAGCTTCAACTATTTATACTCTTCTGTTTAATAGATTTTTCTTGTTTTTTTTTATAACTACTTCTGATAACCGCGACTAGGACAAATCCGAGCAGTGATTTACACATATTTTTAACTGGTTGGGGGATAATATTTAGAAATTTGATAAATTTTCTTTCTTAATACACTACTTCAATACGAACGCATCAAATTGGTGGTCTATGTTTTTGTATAAAACTTTATTACATTAATTAAATATATTTCAGGAGATCAACTTTTATGGTATAGATACTCCTAAATACATGTAAGCGAATCTATGTGTTTATGATATTGATATAAAAATTAAAAAGAAACCCAAAATATGTTCATTTATATTTTTATTTTTACACATTCCATGACAAATAAATAAGTTGAAAATAAAATGACACATAATCTCCGTTCAGTGTATCGCATTTTCAGCCTCTTCTATTATTTTTAGATTTCATATGTATCGAAAAATGATTTCTATGCATTCAATTCAAGGCTATATAAAAGAGAATTTGAAGAACATAAGTATGAAATTAGGCTATTACTTAACACTTCTCTGCATTAACGTTTCTCTGCCTGCGAATTTTTTATTATATGACCTCACCCCATGGGATGTGGTAATCTACACTTCTCTGCGGAAATGGTAGTTAAAAAGTTGAGGTGAGATACCATGTCCAAATGTGATGCAACATCCATGCAGCTGGATAGAACACTGACAGAAAATTTTCTGTATTCACAGTGCTCGTCATATTCTGATACGATGAGTTCTCCGACTATTCGAACGATTATTTTGACACTTAAAACTCATGAACATCACCGAAGTTCGTTTCGTTTCACAAAATATATTCTTCCACCAGCCAGATGAGCTGAATCTCCAAATAATAATGCTGTAGAAGTGTTAGGTGTAAATGTTCTATTGCAGCAATGCATTATTATGCATTATTATTATTATTATTATTATTATTATGCAAACATATAGCAGCATTATTTAATGCTGCTATACGTTTCGAATACTGTCCCATCAATTGAAAGAAATCAGTAATCCTTCAGTCTTACGCTTGGAAAAATCCTCGATTTCCAAATCAGCCTACTTTCTCCTTTTGCCAAGATATTTCAAAAAATAATTCTCTCGGAATTATCAAAATATCGAACTTCAGTAAAAGCAATGTACAATTTGGTTTCAGAGCTTCACTCAACATATTACCTTTTATTTCGATTAACTGAACACTTTTCTCAATTATTTCATAAACGCCTATATATTTATAATGTGACGTAAATAGTTCTCCAAAATTGGAAATAAAAACTCAGTTGCGTTTCTGTAAAAAAACAGTTTGATATAATTTTGTTTCACTATTTACAATATTTACAATGGTTAAATGAAAAAAGAAGATTACCTGTAAAAAAAACAGAAAACAACATTTAAAGTTTTTACTTCAGGTAATGTTTTAACTTTTAATCACGTTTTTAAACACGTGTGATCTCAACGCGATCTTCTTATCTTATGCCTTGCTAGTCAGTCATCAGGCGGCTCCCGGGACGGTGTCAGCTGTCGATAGCGCGGCACATTTGAATCGAAGAAAACGGTAACTCCGATGCGAGTGTCGATGTTTTCTTTACATCTCCCCTCTTGAGATGTGAACAATTCCCATGCAATTGTTCAATTTTTATAATCCTCTACAAGTGGAGTTAGTTTCGTTATGTGATAGAGATTGGATTCTTTTTTTCTTGTGTCCGGTGTCAACTTCATAGATTGAGTTAGAGATTTTTCTTGTTATCGAATATGGTCCAATTCGCAATTCATCTAATTTCTTTCTATTCAGACTATTTCCATTTTCTACATATACGAGGTCTCCCTCATTTAATTCAATTTGTTTTCTGTGTAGGTCAAATCGTTTCTTGTTTTCATTATGAGATTTTTTTGTATTCTCAAGTGCTATTTTTCTGTCTCTTTCTAAATTTTCGGTTGTGGTTTTTTTCTTTAATTCATGTGGTAGGATGTTTATGTTTCTACCGTCTAACAAATATTTTGGTGCAAATTTTGTCACTGTATGCTCTGTTTCGTTGTATTTTTCCACAGCTTTTTTCGCAATAGTTGTCCATGCAATCTTTTTGTCATTTTCGTTTATAGTGCATCGTATTTTATTCACTAAGGTCTGGTTTAATCTTTCATTGAGACCATTTGAGAAAGGTGAATCTACGGCAGTGAAGATCATTCTTATTTTTTTCTTTTCCAAGAATTGTTTGAATTTTTTGGAATTTATTCCTGGATATTGATCCGTTAGTACCATTTGGACATCATGGTTTTCTGTCACATTCTCCATTAGTTTTATGAAATCATCAGAGTTTTGTTTTTTTGACGTTAAAACATAAGCGTACCGTGTGAAATGGTCGACCAATAAGTGTAGGTATTTTTTTGTTGATCGGGATCCTCCGAATCCTCCTATGGTGTCTATAGACATGATCTCAAATGGGTACGTTGCTGGTCCTAAGTGTGACATTAATCCAAATTTCGATTTTTTTCGTGATTTATTCTTTGTGCAGATGTCACAAGTTTCACAAATCTTCTTAATGTTTATAATCAAATTTTTCGCTGTATAGAATGGTGTTATTTTATTTATCATCTGGGTTCTTCCCAAGTGACAATAAGTATTGTGTACGTTTCTGATTAATCCTTCGCTGAATTCTTCTGATAATAAAATTTTGTCTCTTCTTTTTGATTTTTTATAATAAATTTCATTTTTTAATATCAGCTTATTCTTATTATTTTGAACTTCTGTGTGTTTTCTTTGATCATTCTTTATCTCCTCTAGGTTTACTAGGTTTACTATTTTTAATATGTCATCTGAATTTTCATCAGGTTCTAAAACTGGATTCCGGCTCAAACAGTCTGCCTCTTGATTTAATTTTCCAGGATTGTATTTGACTTTGAAATTGTATTGAGACAAATAATATGTCAAATCACCAAGTTCTTCATCTGTTCTCGCTTTTATATTAAGATTTTCTAAGGTTTATGATCGGAATATACTAAAAACTCTCTTCCAAGAAGCCAATGTTGCCAATATTTCACGGCTTCTTTTATTGCCAAGCACTCAAGGTAAATTGCTTTTTTATTTTTCTGAGCTTCACTCAATTTTTTTGAAAAATATGCCACTGGCTTTCTATCTCCATTGTTGTCTTTTTGTTTTAATACTGCTCCGATTCCCTTGATACTTGCATCAGTGTAAATATGGATTGGTAACTCTGGATCAAATATTTTCAAAATTGGTTCTGAGCATAGTAACGCTTTTATTTTTTCAAATGATTCTTGACATTCCTTAGACCATATAAATTTCACATTTTTTCGCAAAAGATTATGTAGTGGATCTAAAATAATTGCAATGTGTGGGACAAATTTATGATGATAATTAATTTTCCCAAGAAATTGGCGTATATTTTTTTGGTTTTTTGGTGTTGGGAATTGTTTTACTGCAATTAGATAATCCTGTAGTGGTCTTATAGAATTGTCTTGTATTATATGGCCTAAGTATTTTGCTGAGTCTTTTGCGAAAGAACATTTTGAAAATTTTATTCTGAAGCCTTCTTTTTCTATTGCTTCTAACATCATTGATATGTGTGTTATGTGTTCATCAAAAGATCTTGAAAAGACCAGTATATCGTCTATGTAGTTTACTGCAAACTTTGTTAGACCATATTTTCTCAAAATATTGTTCAAAATCCTTTGAAAAATAGCCGGTGCCGTTTTTAAGCCAAAAGGGAGGCTGGTCCATTGAAAATGTCCTTCTTGCGTTACAAATGCGGTTTTTTGTCTATCTTCTATTTTCAATGGAATTGACCAGAAAGCTGAATTAATATCTAAGGTTGTAAAGTATTTGCAGTTGACTGTTTTTACCATAAGATCCTCAATCAGTGGAAAGGGTTGTGATTGAGGTACAATGATTTTATTTAATTCTCTAAAGTCAATGCATAACCTTGATTTTTTATTATCTTCTTTTTTATATGCTAGAGTTACTGGTGCGGCAAACGGACTATATGATTCTTCTATTAAGTTTTTTTTTTAGTAGCTTTTCGATTTGACTCTCAATTTCTCTTTTGTCTTCAATCGTACATCTGTACGGACGTTTATAGCAATACTTGTCCACTATCAAATCAATATGTGCTTCATAATTTTTTACAGTGCCGATATCATACTTATCTTTTGCAAATACTGATTTATATTTTTCAATCAATTTGTCAATCTCAAATTGTTTATCTACATCTAGATGATTTACAATAATTTCGAATTCATCAGTGTTTACATGCTCGTTGAAATTGACTTTATATTCTTTTTCTGCATCATCTAAATACTTAGAATTGGTATTATTTGTTTTTCTTTCCTGTCCGTTATTTTGAAATTTTTCTCTCAAGTCACCTGGCACATCAGGAATGTTTTCATTTTTATTTTTTTCTTCTTTCTCTTTTGGATTATAATATTGAGTTATTTTTAAATCCTCATTTTGGATCAGTTTAAATTCTTTTATACAATCCAGACCTATTAAAAATTCGTAATTGAAATTTTCGTTGTCTATAATAAAGACGTTCATTTCTTTCTCTATATTGTAGATTTTTATTTTCAGTGTTATCATACCTTTTGTTTTTTTCGCACCATTAATGGTTTTCAAGTTTACTGTTTGGGAATCATTCATGTTTTTCTGTTTTAACTTTAATAATTTTGCGTTTATTAATGACACATTCGAGCCTGAATCATAAATGCCCGAAATGTTGAGAGTGTCATTCAACAGCAACTCGATTTTTATTAATGGTGGAATTTCTAGTTTTTTGGATTGTTTTGATTCAAATCCACTTCCAGTTCCGAGTTGTTTATAGATTTTATTGGTTCAGTCTTATTGTCATTTTTTCCTTTAAACCAACAATTAGATTCAGGATGGAAACGTTTACCTTTTTTTGCATTCTCACAGATTCGGCATGGTTTTTTTTTCTTCAAGTTTTTTTAACTTATTGTCGGGGTAAACTTTTCCTTTGTAATCAGTTGTATTTTTTTACCAGGTGTTCCAGCTTACTTATTTCATTATAGAGATCTTGAGTTTCTTGTAAAATTTCTCTGTCGATATTGTTTAACACATAATCTGGTAAACCAATAGCTATAAGATCGATTAGAGTTTCTGTATCCATAGATTTTCTTATTTGTAACAGCAGTTTTTCTTTTTTTAAAGCATAATCGAGCAAAGACCCAGATTGATACTTAAATGAAAAAGCATACTTTATCGGAGACCAGCCTTTATTTCCAAAAGTTTCAATAAAGTTCTTTTTCCAATCGCTCCATTCTGATTCTATTGTATATTTCAAAATCATACATGTATACCAGTCTGCGCTTGCATTTTCTAGGAGAAATTTTAAAGCTTCAATTTTTTCCTGATCTTCTACCACCATAAAGCGTTCACATTCTTTCTCAAACTCATTTATCCATTGACATGCATTTGAGTTTTTGGCATTAAATTTATCAATCATAAAATCATTAGCAATTTTCCCAAAGTTTTTTATTTCAGATTTTTGTTTTTTATCATCTAAAATTTTTTTCAATAACTTTTCAATTGTTTCATTTGAAATACCCTGTGCAGGTTTTTCCACTTCTTTCTCTGTAATCTCTTCTAAATAATAATTTTCAAATTGCAAATTTTCCTCGTCGTCCAAATATACTTGTTTTAAATTCTCTGTCAAAGTGATCCAGACTTTTCCAAATTGATGTCTTTTCTTGAGTGTATTTTTTATCTTACCAAACATTTGTGTTTCAGTCAGATCTTTGTGCAAAAGTGTGTTTTGCATTTCATCTGGTAAGGCAAAAGTTCTGCCATCCGGTGTGCCAATTGAGGTTAGGCATAATACCGTTGATTTTCCATCTCCTATTCCTTTCATCATAAAGTCGAATCGTAGTTTATCCATCTTCATTTGAAGTTTCCAAAACAAAAATGTTGTTTTATAATGGGACGGAAATAGTTCTCCAAAATTGGAAATAAAAACTCAGTTGCGTTTCTGTAAAAAAACAGTTTGATATAATTTTGTTTCACTATTTACAATATTTACAATGGTTAAATGAAAAAAGAAGATTACCTGTAAAAAACAGAAAACAACATTTAAAGTTTTTACTTCAGGTAATGTTTTAACTTTTAATCACGTTTTTAAACACGTGTGATCTCAACGCGATCTTCTTATCTTATGCCTTGCTAGTCAGTCATCAGGCGGCTCCCGGGACGGTGTCAGCTGTCGATAGCGCGGCACATTTGAATCGAAGAAAACGGTGACTCCGATGCGAGTGTCGATGTTTTCTTTACATATTTTAAGCATATTCTTAGATATTGAAAACGTCTTTGCAAATTTATGGCACTCAGCACTTTCTATTCAAATTGTAAAAATTTGAAACTCCTAGTTATTTACAAAACATTATTTAATGTCTTCTCACAAATATAAAATTTGTGTTAAAATAATTGCTTATATTTCATAAAAGTACGATATTAAAGTAGGTGTACCTCAGAGGTCTTGTCTAACGAAGACACAGGCGATATTTTCTCCTGCTTGAGGCAACTCATCTGGCACTATTTTTTTCAGAACGTGACCTGCAAAACACCAGTGTACTATAAGTTAGTTTTTTCTTACCTAGGGTCAATTGTTTCAGCAACCCTTTGGAACTCAAGGCTCTATCTGACTTCTGTAGAATATACTCGTGGTGCAAACTGTGAATAAATAGGTACAAAAAAATCACTACTGTTCATGGAGAAGATAAGCTACTGAGTAATGAGTTAACAAAACTTTGTTATCAATATTTACTCGACATGGTTGAAAGGTTGGTTAAAACAATGACATTCCAAAGGGTCGATATATCTGACTTCGTTATAACATTTCTCATCCCATAGTCATTGGGGAAAAGTCTCAATCGTCGACCCCGGTATGCCTTATAAGTTCGTAATATTTCTTGAGAGAGATGATTTACGCGAGTGCGTGTGTTGTTGCAGGGGCCGCAGCGCGCCGGAGCGGCCGACGTCGGCGCACTCGCCCCCGCCCGCGCCCGCGCCCTCGTCGGCGCCGTCCCGCCGCCAGGTGCCGCGCCTCGCCCACAGCCTGGCGCCGCTGCTGGACGCTATGAAGTTTGCGCGGGATCGCGCACGCGCTCCGCCCAGCACGCCTCCGTCGCCGGACACGCCCCCCACCACAGCCCCCTCCTCCCTCTCCTAACGCCGGCCACGCCCCCCTGCTGCGGCCACATCCGACACGAGACCTCGGACTGCGGGATGTTCCCTGCTTCCCAGTTCCAGATCCGCCAGTTCCAAGACAATGGGTACATCTTGGTGATACCTGGTGATCCACAGCTTTACGAGAGTGGAGATCAATCGGTCAAGATGGATTTTCTGTATACGTGATTTTGAGTGTTCAATATACTTACTTCAGTGTTTTGTAGATCGTGAATTCATTTTTAATTTGTAGCCTAGTTCAACTTGATGGTAGCTATTAATAACACCTCACCACCACAAATAGCTGTCGTGCGTCAATTATTTTATAAAGCAACGTGCTTGATGATACTATACGCATTCGTGCTTGCAGCAACACCTTCGATTGTCATGGCACACCACCAAGAAGAAAAGAATTTTTTTACAAAATACTTGCCTAAATTTAAAAATTGCCTATGTCACTCAAAACTATACTATTTTCGAAAAATTTTGAAGACCTGCTTTTGGTGAAGAGATAACATTAAGGAACAAAAATTTTCTCCATAATTGTAAGAAAACTCCGAAAAAATGTTGAATTTTTGCAATTTTTTTCATAGTTATGGGAAGACTCCAAAAAATGTTGAAATTTCCAGTTTTCGAAAATTCATGGAGTGCAGCGAAAATACAACTTACGTCATTTATTTATGTGACTGCTGCATCACGGACAAAATTTAAAGCTAATATTTGGAGCCATTTTTTAGACAATTTTGAAAATAATGTTGAAATTTTATGTAAATTACACAAAAAAATCAAAATATCCGTTTAAAATTGAAAGGACCGTGGCATCAGTCAGAACGATCGTGGAATTTCAAGTTTGGTGAAAATCCTGCTTGCGGTGTGTTCGCTAACGTTATTGAAACACGAACAGATATTTTGCCATCATTCGAATTTTTCTATATCAAGGACCCATCAATCGTAGAATCTGACTACAGATCGAATTAAAGCCAGTAATTTAAAACATATAGGAACAAGATTTATCCACTTTTTTCTTACCAGAACCTTACAGTTTTTCTGTTGAAAATTCGCCATTTTTTCCCGCAGCATTATAATTCTTTACGCAGAAGTGAGAGAGTAAAATCTAACTTTCGTGTCACCCAATTCCGAAACATTTCTTTCTAAGGTGTAGAAAAGATTGGCCTCTTTCAAGAACTGTATTGTTTTGTCAGTTGCTGTCTTGTCGGTGCCGAGATCTATCTTCATGTTGCCTCTCATGCCGCATCTGTGTCTAAGTCTTGAGAGATCTACGCAGTCTGTCAGAATATGTTTCACTGTCAGAAGTCTTCCGCAGCTGCAGATGGGTTGTTCTTCATTTCTTAACATGTATAAAGAAGTCATTCTTGCATGGCCTATTCTTAGTCGGGTTATGCACACTTGTTCTCGTCGAGGGTAGCTGACATTTGGTGACCATCAGAGGTGGATTTACGCATAGGCACAGTAGGCACGGGCCTACGGCGGCAAATTTTCAAAGGCGCAAAATTTTCTTGATGTTTTCTAAAACAAATTTAGGTTCTCTAAAAACTATAACAGTATAAATCATATTTTTATTTTAAAAATGATTTAAACGAGACTAAAGCCGCCCCCTCAATCTTTGACTTATAAATTAAGTTTGAATTTCAAATAGGGAATTTTTCAATGTTACAGAACACATGAAAAGAATTCGCCAGCGACTTCTGATTGGTTGATTGAGCAGAAAGAATTACATTCTTAGAGTAAGGAGTTTGAATTAGCCAATCGGAAATCGCTGACGGATTTTGCCATGCATTCATATTGCGCTATACAGAAAGTAGCGACATCTATTACTTGTTGAGTTAGTTCTAGAAGACGGATCTGGAAAAACCCTTTTCTTTCTCTTGTTACAATTGTTGTGAATCGTTTATTGTAAGAGCCTGCAGAGTAAACATGATATTTTGAAGTTTAAAAATGAGTGATTATCGAAAAAGACTCAGCGGAAGTTAATATGCGAAAATCCGAAAAGAAAAGGAAGAGAAATGTCAAAATGAAATTAATAAGACAAAAAAAATTAATTCTTTAAACGTATATGTGAAACTGATCACTGCTGCAGTTCATTCGACAATGCTATTACTGAGTTAGTATCAACATATACATTATATAATATATTTAGTTTTAAGCTTGTATATTTTTTCCATGTACTAATAACTTGTGATAAATAAATGTTAACATTAATATATTTTTAATACAGAGTTGTGTTTCTATAATATTCTCAAAATGCAAAAAATGTTTACTACAATGATTAGAAATTAAATATTCTCGACGTGTTGTATTCGTTAAAATGAACAATATATTAATATAGAATTTAAATAAATTAGCATAAAATATGTTACTATAATTATGTTACTAAACTTTATTTTATATAATATGTAATAATACACATAATATTTTGAATCTTTTATTTATTCAGGGTTATCACTGAATCTAATAATGAGACTGCAAAGTTCCAAACAGCTAAAAATGAAATGGTTCCTCAAGCAATTCAAAATATAACTGCGATTGATTATGAGTTGACGATTCAACCGATGTAAATAGTTTAAGCATTTTTTGTATAATTAATTAAACATTTATATATATATAATCTTTCTAGAATATTTGTTTATTATATATTGTGACGTATCTGACTGTTCGGGCGCCAGCTGTGACGTACCTGAATAGTCGGTACTTTCCACTGCAAATAAATTATAAAGGATGGGTGTCTTGCTCGTGAATGGGTCCCTTGAAGGAATCGATATAGCATTGGTAAATTAAAGTAATAAGTTCGTACAAACACAAATACAATTTATTCACAAACCAATCTGTTATACACATGATCGAATACACTCATACTTTTCGTCTTGGTACCAAGATTTGGTTTATCATAAGATTTTATCATACCTTGGGGCCCCAACAAATACCTCCGTTGTCTGGATTATCGCTATCGTCGGCAGCGGTCGTCGACCTCCAATGCAGCTCGGCGCGTCCGGCAGTCGGTGGTGTGGGGTCGCCTCATGGCCGGCGGCGACGCGGACTCCTTGGCTTCAGCCCCTGGTATTTTAGCTTGCAGTCCCACCTAAGTATTCACAACTTCTCGGCAACGTCCATCCCGTTCCCGTAATGTGCTCTAATAATGTCGCCGCACTTTCCCTCTAGTTATTGTTCACTGTTCTGATGTAACTGCGGAGCACGTGGTCATTACTTGCGCCAGCGTCGGTTTCACTACACACAGTTTTTGTATTGTTTTCACAGTATCTGATGGCACATGCGCGATTTACAGTTCTTTACGTACCAACCTCTTCCGCATTCTATTTTCCCGACCTCTAACTAGCATTTCCATAAATCTTGCATTAGCTAATATCCTACATCACTGGCCACGTTTTTCCTTGTCCGTACTCAGCGGCGAACTCTTTGCAACAACGTCCGCAGTCAACGGCGAATTCTCTTCAACTGACCCACGCTCGTAACGGCTGAATTCCCTACAACTCCTCGCTCGGCTCGTAACGGCCGGAATCGTTCCCACGATGTGTTCGCGGCGGCGACGGCGGCGGGCCCCCCACCGCCGTTCGTCGCGTCTGCCGCCTGTACCCCGCAGTTCAAAATGAGCTTTAATTTCTTATGCTTAATGTTTCTAATTTGCATAAAGAAACGCTCCGTGTTTCAATATATTATAATCTTTCTAGAATATTTGTTTATAATATTACAATACATTATTATAATAATTTATTATTTTCTTTTTTAATTAATTAGGATTTCTACCGAATGTATACAACTGAAAGAACATAAAATTGATGAAACCATAACTTCGACTGATCGATTTTGTTGGAAAAGCGATCCAGCTTTGTGGTCTATTAATGAAGCTACACGTGATTATGTTGCCAAGCATGGGTTCGAACAAAACAAAAACGTTGACTTTTCTAAATCAAGAAAAGAGTACAATGATGGCAAAGTTTGTTACTTACCGTCGAATATGTTTGAGTATACGCATATCAGTAAAGAAAAAAATGCCTCGCAAGTGGCTTGTTTACTCTGAGGGCAATGGAACTGTTTTCTGCGATGTTTATCTATTGTTTTCAAGCAATTCAGAAGAACAAAATTATCATCGCAGGGATTCAATGATTGGAAAAATGCACATACCAAATTAAAAGAACATGAGAATTCTACATCTCATAGAAACTGTACGTCCGCATTGAAAAATAGACAGCGGACTGAAAACCAAGTGAATAAGCAGCTGCTTGAACAAGTTGAATCCGAGGCAACTTATAGGAGGAATGTTCTGGAGCGTGTCATTTTAGTGATAAAAAGTCTTGTTTCAAGAGGGCTTCCTTTGAGAGGACATGTCGAAAAGTTGGGACATACTTCAAAATTTAGTAGATGAAGGATCCAGTACATCCTCTTTGAAAAGTCTTTCAATTACGCGCTGGTCAGCTCGAGATGATGCATGTCAGGCTCTAAAACATCGTTGGCAAAATGTTTTAGATGCCCTTCAAATTATATCTGACGATTCTACGCAAAAAAACGTCAACGCGTGCGGAAGCTAAAGGTCTTATTGTTGCTTCAAATCGACTTGAAACTGCTATTATGACCAGTGTTGCCAGTTTAGCGGATTGGCCGCTAGATCTAGCGGAATTTCAACCGTTCTAGCGGCGAGAAATAACGATTTAGCGGCTAGCGGAAAATCTAGCGGAATGAAAGCAAATTGGCGGAATTTCTAGCGACAAGGTTGAAACATGTTTCCATTTATAAACTTTCGTTTCGATGACCAAAAACTAATGGGGACATGTAAAGTATTCCGTCCCTTAATATCCAAAGTAAACAAATACCGCTGGAACCATAAATCTGATATCTGAGTCATATTACCTTAACCCTCAACTAGGCGCGTGGTGCCTTTCTCATTGGCTAGCGGCCGGAGATTCTGCACCAAATATCCAATCAAACGTGGAGAAAATATTATCCGCGTTCTCTTTAAATATGCAATATCTCTTTGTACAGTTTTTGAAATGCTAAGCGTAATAGTTTGTGAATAAATAAATAAATATTTAGCCTGCAAATTCAAGTCTCTATAAGAACAATATTTTAATAATATTGCAGTAATATACTTTAATATTTTTTCTACATCCGCGTTAATATTCTATTATATTAAATTATGAAACTAATATTTAAAAAATATTATTTTAGTAGACATAAGAATATCGTGAAAACTAAGATAAGAAATCGTATGGAAACCGAAATGGTGAATGCTGTTTTAAACATTCCATTTAGTTTAAAACGGCATGGAAAATGTTGTAATAATTTTCGATTTCCAGATGAAGTTCTTAGGCTTATATGTTCAAATGCGAAATATAATAAGCAAATAAATGAGGACATTAATGAAGTCCAAATAATAGACGAGCTTGTTTCAGAACTTAATAGTAGTGAATAGTAATGTAAAATTATAGTAATAAATCAAATAAAGTAAAAAATTAAATAATTAAAGTAATAAATTAAATAATAAATCTATATTATTATTCAATTATTACTGCGATTCGTCTGTATAAACTATTATATAGTTAGATTTAAGTTATAAATTATAAATATAATTACACAAACATGTGCAATATTTAATCATTGCTTATATTTGTATATTTTATATATATTTAAAATAAGTTGTAAATATCGAATTTGTATTTTTATTATCATGTAATCAAATAAAAAATTATAAATTATTTATTCTACACGCGTAATTAATATTATTTCTTACATGGCATATTTATCACTCTAGTTCTGATTCATAAATTTCAAATATTTTCATTTTTAATACTATTGTATCACATATTCATTTAATATTTATAAATTATTTATATAAACAATTACTCGATATTATAAATATTATTTATTAAAAACAGCTGTTATTATATGTAAAATTAAATATCTTGATTTAGCGGAAGTTAGCGGCAAGAAGTTTTAAATTTAGCGGAATCTAGCGGAATTACGCGTGCGATCTAGCGGCCGAATGTCCATCGGACCTGGCAACACTGATTATGACCGAGGTTGGGGGATTCATTTTAGACCGCTTGAATGCGTCTAACAAACAACTGCAAAAAGTCGATATCGATTTAAGTTCCGTGGTTGGTATTTACACTTCGCTTGTAGAACTTTTAAAAACGAAGAGACAATTTTGAACTTTTTGAAGAGAAGGGTAAGAAGCGTATAAATACTGATACTGAAACGTATGAATACTGAAATCAAATACTGAAACGTATGAATCGGAAAACAAAAGAAAAGGAAACGTAAAATGTAATGTGATTGAACTAACGAGAATGCAGCAGAACTGACCACACGAGACCAAAGAGTATATATCAGAGACGGCACTCAATGTTAAAAGGAAAAGCCTTATTTGCCCAACTTCCGGTGCCGCCACATTGTTCTGTATAATTTCTATTGGGTAAACGGACAGCCAATAGCGAAAAATAACCGGTAAATTTGAAATAATCCAGCGACGCGGGAGCTTTAAAATTTCACTCCCATACTTTCCTCGCCTTAATTTATTAAAAAATTCACAATAATAATTATAAGGATTTTATGGAAGAAAAAAAGTCAAATTAGGGTAGTAAAATCTAGTATTTATTGACCATATTGATATTATACAATTTCGTAATTTCATTAGTAATAACAATTTTGAATTACAGAAAGTAATATACAGTACACCTGCATAATTGCAACTTTAGTATTTGCTTGTAGATATGCCAAATTAATACTATGGAATACTACATTATTACAAGCATTATGAATAAATAAGAACAGAATTGAAAAGAAACAAGTGAAAATACTACCGCACATTTGCCCAGGTAAAAGAAATAGTTATGATACAAGGGGTAAAAGTGCCATTTTATTTTGCGAATTACTTAAACCATTAAGAGCACGAATCACATAATTATGTACTGTTACATTAAGATTAATAATATCTGATTAGGTCACATGAACGTATTTTGTTTTCTTTGTTGCTTTCAAAGTTTTATCAAAACATTTGAGCATTGTCCCACTTTTAGCAGTAGTGCAAAAAATTGTGCTTTTAGCATGCTCTGCATGCCTTGAAAGAATCGCTTTTACTAGTTGCAACCTAAAAATGTTTTTCATTAGTCAATAAATATTTGACAAAATTATTTTATTTACCCATGCTAATCTCACACATGCACAGTTCAGAGCCTGGCTTTTTTATAATGGGATCCACTGTGGATGTACATTCACCTTTAAAACAATGATTAACAAATAGAGGAATTCCATCAATGCTTATGCACTACAATTTAATTCTGAAAATGGATTGTCAAAGTGCAAATATTTGATTGCACCAGGAGCCAAGCCTGGGACCTTCTGATAACTGGGCAGATGTCCTAATAACTGAGCTATAAAATCAAGCATTGCATTCACGACTCACAACAATTCACAATGTAATAAGGATCAGCATTCAAATCCAGAATGTAATTGGCATGACGATGAACAAAACACAATGATACACACATACAAGAATATAAATTGGATCAAGATTGTGTTTGTCATGAGAAACTATTATTGTCAGAACAGTATAACAATACATAAGCAACTTATATCAATACTAATAATAAAAATTAATACTAATAAGAAAGAAACAAATTGCAGACTAGATAATAGACATTAAAGAAATTCTAAAATTGCATGAAAATAGCCTCTGAAACAGAAACTCAAAACCTTTGTATTCATAATATTCAAATAAAGTGTCTTAACATAGCAAGAGGCATTCCAAAATTGAGAAAATGATCATGCTTTACAGAATTAATTTTATCTTTAAATTTTATTTAATTAGAACTTTCCAAATCAGATGTGGGAAATACAGTTTATATAATGGATCTGTACCCATTCACACTGATTTTAAAACTCTCGTTGTTCATACCTTTATAAACTGTCAGCGTAAAAGAAATATGTTCATAAACTTTGTGCACAATAAAGCAGGTTATTCACAGCATATAACAATAATTCTTTAAAATTATCTCTCTGAGATCCGACTCCTCAAAGTGAACATTAATTTAAAGCCACTTAGGGTCAAACTCATAGGGTCTAATATGCATGCTTCAGAAGCCATCTCTGGAAGAGGATCTGAAAAGCAAAAAATGCCGTTAAGAAAGATACTATGTCCTCAAATGAATGTTCTGAAAACAAATCTGTATCAAAAAGAAAGATGTTTCTTTTAATTCACCATCTAGAATTACGAAATTAGAAAGCACAGGAATATCTTGCACTTACCACACACCGAAGGCGCAGATTCGTCTCCCAGAATGACTTCTTGCACCTGTCCAGAAGTACAAGTATCTGTAATCACCCAAAAAGTTTTTATTTACTATAATTTGCCCTCAATTGGCACTAATAACTGTATATTGAAAGGAACATACCATGAGAAACGTCCATAAAAACTTGAGGCGACACCTCACATGGGTAAAAAAGATCTGAAAATGGAGACAAACTTGAAATCTATCCCATCTTCAATAAATGCAACAAAGTAATAATTGAAATTCTTAAAGATTATAGCAAATATTTACCTTTCACAAGGCTAGAATAAGCATCTGCTGCACTTGCTGTAGCAGCATGTTCAACAGCACTAGAACCTGTATTAATCAACAACAAATTATTGCCAATACATTATGCTTTCAATAGCATGCTTCTTTTTGCATTTTACAAACATACAAGAGACTTACCATTTTCAGTTTGAAAAGCTGCCTGTGTACAAGGATATCTGAAAATTAAAAAATGCTGGTATCATAGCATCCATCAAACTATATATTCTATTAAAACTATAAAAATATATTCTATTAAAACTATATTCTAGTAATATTCCCATAGCTGCAGTGGGTGTCACCTCGCTTGGTCCAAACAAGGGATCTGCAACTGAACATGAACATTAAAAAAATCCACTATTTGTTACGCAACCATCATCTTCTCGAAGCCAAAATGCACGCTTCAGACTTCAAACAGCAGTAAACCACTTCATTTCTCTAATTCACTGACTGCGATATGGCGTTAACAGCCCACGTGAATATACAACGATAGGTCGACGAGGAAGGACTCCAACGGAACCAACCGGTTCGTTTGCGAAAAAATTTCAAAATGAATAAGTTCACATGTTCTCCGCTTGAGCGAGTTGGTGTTGTACAGATGTATATGGCGTCGCTCTGAACTCTGATTGGCTACCGTATGGAATTTGAATAAGGACCGGATGTGCCCTATCTAGTGTCACACCTCTGCACGAGACAAGTTTAAAATCGACACTTATTTGGTTATTGTTGATAAATGACTTGCAGAATTGAATAAGAGATTTCAAGCGTATAAAGATGCACACGACAAATTTAAGGCTGTCATTGAAATAGAAAAATTATCTTTGATAGATTTGCAAAAAGCAGCGACATTTTTATGTTCACAATTTCTGCAATATCTTGAAGAATCGCTTGTTTCTGATCTTATACATTTAAGTTCGTATTTAAAAATCCTTGACGAAGATGTTAAGCCAACGAATCCTGCAGCTTTATTAAAGTGGTTACGGAAAGAAGAATTAGAATGTATTTATCCTGACGTTGACATTGCACTTCTAATATTTTTATGTATTCCGGTGGCCAATTGCGCAGCAGAACGTTCATTCTCTTGATTAAAAAGGATTAAAAATTATTTGCATTCTACAATGACAGAGTATCGACTGACCTCCTTAGCGTTATTGTGTATCGAAGAAAATTATCTCAGCGTTTTAGATTATACTAAAATTATTGATGAATTTGCTCACCAAAAGTCACGTCGCAAAATTTTACATCAATAGACAAATTAGCTATAATTAATAAAACGTTATTTCAAGTGTATAAAAAACTCCATCCAAAAAGTTAAATGTAATATTCCTTGTTTATAATGGTAAATCGAAAATTATAAAAACTGTTACAACGTCATAATATTCTAATCGTTCAGTTGTTGTAAATAAAAATCTATCATATTAGTATTTAATACAAGCTATTTATTTGTCTACTTCATTAGAGTATACCTTATGATTTCAGAAGTATATGAATCTGAAAGTAAGGCCCGTTAACGAAAGAAAACATGTTGCAATTCTAGTTGTCATGTTTTAGTTTCCTTTTAATGTTAACGTTTCAGTATTGAAACGTTAATGTTGAACGTTATTTGCTATGGAGATACAGTTTATATCCAAAATTAGCCAATCCAAAAAAATTATTTAATTTATGAAAACAATGTGCAAAATGTAATGTTACTTTTAAAGTTAAAACGTTCAAATTATTGAGGAATTGTTACTGAAACGTTACAATTTGAAATGTAACATTAATTTTAAACAGGGGGCGGCAAATTTGATGTGCCTACAGGCGGCAAAAATATTAATCCGCCTCTGGTGACCATTTACTGATATTCTGTTTAATGGGGTGTAGTTTCGTGTGAAGACTGTTCCACGTGGTCTGCCATTCTGTGAGGATGCATTTCAAGACAGCATTTCTTGCATCCTGCGGTCGTATTTCAATATCAATTTCTGATTGGATGTTCCCGGCATTTCGTGCTGCAGAATCGGCTTCTTCATTGCCTAGGATACCCTCGTGTCCAGGGCACCAGATAAAAGTAACTGATGCTCCTCGCTGCTCTAATTTATGGCATGCTATGAGAATCATTTGTAGCAGTGGATCTACAGTTTGGCGCCTGTCTATTGCAGTGAGAAGACTTAGATAGTCTGTGCAGATAACGAACCTTCCAGAATCGAGAGTTTCACAGTGACGCAAAGACTGCAATACTGCATATAATTCGGCAGTGTACACACTTGCTTCAGGTGGAAGCGCCCAAGCCCTCGACAAGTTCTCAGTTACAAATGCGCTTCCGACCTGATGTTTTATTTTGAACCATCTGTGTAGATTATGATGTGATTTGCCATGTATTCTTCGAGAACTGATCGAAATCTGACTTTTAAATCTATGAGAAGGCATTCTGTTTTCTTTACACTGGTAGTATCGAGTCTTCTGGCATTTTCAACATCCAAACTGGAATTTCATATGGTTCGTGTTTCAAAACAGGTGGTAGGACGATGTAGCATTTGGCTATCTCGATTGCGCGGATGTTGGCTGGACGAGTAGCTGAAGGTCTTTGATCGTAAATATTTACTAGCTTAGGTCGAATCATCAATGAGTGGTTTAAATGTTTCGGTAGAGACAGCAATTTTGATCTATAGTTGAGTAGCATTGTTTGTCGTCTGTGATGTAGCGACATGGTGCTGGTTTCACAGTAGAGGCTTGAGGAAGGACTAGTGCGGAAAGCGCCAGATGCATATCGGAGGCCTGCATTGTGAACGGGGTCTAGTTTCCTTAAATTTGATTTTCTGGCTGAGGAATACACTGCACATCCATAATCTATTTTGGACATCACCATGGATTTGTACAGGCGGAGTAAGATGTCTCTATCTGCTCCCCAATTTATATGGGAAATGCATCTTATTACATTCAGAGCTGTTTTGCATCTACGCAAGGTATATTCTATATGCTGTTTCCATGTTAAATGCCTGTCAAAAATCAAACCAAGGAATTTTGCCGTTTCATTGTATGTCAGTTGAACACCATTCAGCGCCAGCTCAGGATCTCTGTAACTTTTTCTTTTCCTACTGAAGTGAATGCATTTCGTTTTGGCTGCTGTAAATGAGAAACCAATGTTTTTTGCGTTCTGTACTAATTTATTGATGGCATTTTGCATTTTGAATTTGATCATTCCCAGTGATTTGGCTGAGTAAAATATAGCAATGTCATCTACATACATGCATTTTCCTATTGACGCTTCTATGCCCTCAAACATCCCGTTAATCGCTAGGATAAAGAGCGTGCCACTCAATGGAGAGCCTTGCTGTACACCGTTCTCTAGTACGTAGCTTTCTGAGATAGACTGCCCAACGCGAACTTTGAAAGATCTGGTACTAAGAAAGCTGGATATGAATTTTGGTAGATATCCTCTTATTTGCCAGTTATATAGCTGTCTCAGAATGTTATGTCGCCAGGTCTTATCGAAAGCTTTTTCCAGGTCAAAGAATACGGTAACCATATGTTTTCTTTTAATGAAGGTATTCTGAATTGTGTTTTCCAGATATATTAGCTGGTCGATTATAGAGTGATGTTGTCTGTATCCGCACTGGTGTATGTTTAGGAGGTTGTTTCTTTCGAGACACCATGTTAGCCGGGTGTTGACCATTTTTTCCAAGATTTTTCCTAGACAGCATGTCAGCGATACCGGGCGATAATTTTCCGGTTTTAATGGATCCTTGCCTGCCTTTAAAAGTGGAATTATTATCGCTTCTTTCCAGACTTTGGGGTAATTACTTTGTGTCCAGATGTTATTGTATATGTTTAGAAAAGTGGACAGTATTTCCTTCGGTAATCGACTTGGTAAGCTGTAAGGGATATTGTCTGATCCTGCTGTGGTGTCTCCAGCTGCATTTATGGCGTCTTGTGATTCTCTCCATGTGAAAAGAGCGTTATATGGCTTATCTATATTGGTTGTAAAGTCAAGTACTTGTTCTTCTTCTTCTTTCTTTTTCTCGAGAAAGTCTTTAGGATAGCTATTTGTGTCACTTGCTTTGGAGTATTGGGTCGCTAATGCATTGGCTATATCGTCAGGGTTGCATATTAGTTGTCCTTCGTGTTCTATGCATGTTATTGGACTGAAAACATTTTCCCCAGCTATTGACCGGATTTTCTGCCATATTTCCGTGACTTTGGTCGTCCGAGTTATGGTGGTTACGTACTTTTCCCAGCTTGATCGTTTTGCTGTTAGTATTTTTGTGCGAGCGCAGACGTTTGAAAGCAATACGATTGTCTTGGATTGGTGCACGTCTATATCTATTGAGGGCTTTTCTTTTCTCCCTAATTGCTTCTTTGGTCGCCGTATTCCACCATGGTACTGGAATCCTAGATGAGCGGCCACTAGTCTGTGGAATGTATTTTACAGCGGAAGATATGACAGTGTTGGTAAAATCGGTAAAGTCTTCCTCTGAGTTTCCACTGACATTTATTGGTGGTATGTGTCTGGTGAAGCTGGACCAGTCTGCGCGGTTGGTACACCAACGTTTTGGTAAATGAACTGTGTTCTTTGGCATGTTTGATGATATCAACAGAGGAAAGTGATCACTCTGATGAATATCTGGCAGTGGTTTCCACGTCAGCCGAGTTGCAAGATTTGGGCTACATATTGAGAGATCTATGGCTGAGAATGAGCCATTTCTAGCATTAAAATGAGTGCTTGCTCCTGTGTTTAAAAGTACGTATTCATTGTTAAGTAACAGGTCATCCATTCTGCGACCGGAGTCATTTGTCCTAGAACAGCCCCATGTGGTACTGTGAGCATTGGTCGCCTAGAATTAGAAATGGAGGCTGTAGTTGATCCATCAGGTCTTGTCCTTCATTTCGCCATGAGGCATCGGGTAAGTATATGCAACATATCGTCATCTTCAATGGCTTGTATAGGGTTACAGCTACTGCTTGCTGCGGTGTGTTGAGATCGAGACGACTAGCAGGATGTGTACTGCTGATCAATATAGCAACACCACCTCTAGCTCGTCTATCAGGTTCGACGTCACTGCGAAAGGTTTTATATCCTCTAAAATTTAAACGGTCTTCTGGTTTAAAATGTGTTTCTTGTAGGCACACACACATTGGTGTGTGATTGGCCAGTAGCAATTTCAGGTCACAGTGATGCGAAATACAGCCGTTGATATTCCATTGAATTATATTTTCCATGGTTGGAATGGGGTTCTTCTGCTGTAGGATTCGCAGATCTTGCTTATTTTCTTGGTTTTCCTTTTGGCCATCCTTTCTTCTTTCTCTTCTTACGCGGGGTTTTGCATAGATCGATGGATTGGTAATCATTATTTTCAGCACTTACCATCGAACTTGTCTCAGAGCCAGTGGTTGTGTCTTGATCATTGGTCATTGATTTCATGTTTTGTTTGAGGAAGTTGTCCTTGGTGTGCTTAGAAGAACGAGGCGATCGACTTCGATAGCCTGTTGTCGATACTTCTTTGCTGGGTATGGCTGCAAGCGCAGCTACTGGAGTTCTTTCTGCCTCATTTGGTGGGGGTCTTGAAGATTCTTTTTCATTTACCATTTCACTTTGAGTGTTTGTGGTTAAGTCTTCTGTGTTGATTTTGTTATTGTGAATTTCGTTAAAGTACTTTTCTATGCATCGGGTTATTGCAGGTATCAGTTCTTTTTACTGTAAGGTACTTTAGTACCGCTGCGGTGTTCTTGAACAGGTCATCATAGTTTGTTGATTTTCCAACTTTCGTTCTTTTAGCATTGAACTCCGGGCTTTTTTCTGGGCAAGGATTTTTAAGGGTTCCCTCAACCCTAGGTTCGCAGACTTCCATTTGAGTCCCGCGAAGCTTGCTATCACTCGTAGCACTATCTGCCAGCGGTGCCGAGTGATCCGCACTCCTGGCATTGCAGTCGCTGGGTGACGACGCCTGGTGGCCTGCTTGCGAACCACCGACCGCCGGTACTGGGGCTCCGATCCCCTGCACCGTAACTGTCGATCCTGACAGATCCTCCATCTTGGGTTTTTTCTTCAGGGTCACCTTCCCCTAGCGTTTTTGAGCTACTGCCAGCTTAAGGAAACGGAAGGAACAAGGGGGACAGAGAAGACAGAGTTAGAATAGAAGGGTAGAATGGAAACGACTCCCTAGCCCTCGCAACCTAATAGCGTCGGGGCGGAAACACAAGAGTTGGCCGATAAAAGATTGGCCTACAGGACAGAAAACAGATGTGTGCCACAAGTAAGTGGAAGCAATGCCACACAGAGTTTGTGGGAATGACGGGATGTTTAGGGGAGTGACAGCGGACAGCTGCTCCGATTAGTCGCCTTCTACGACAGGGGGAGGTCCCGTGGTGCTATTCTACTAAAATCCCTGACACCACACGTGTAATTATTATTATTATTATTATTATTATTATTATTATTGCACCAGGTGGAAAAAAACCTTCAAAAGGCGAAGAGCGGGACCGGTTGCTCAACAGTGTGGGATTACCTCTTGCTAGGCGACCTCACTAAAAATAACCACCTGCTTCTTCTTCTGACCTCAGCCTGGGGCCGCTTTCGCATTACTTCAGGCTGGGGCCTTTCCTGATGGATGTCTCTTCATTTGTTCCGTCCTTATACGCTATCACTTAGACAGCCTTCTTTCTTCTTTGCCCGCAGAACGCTTTCTATGAAGTGAGAAATTGCGTTCCAGGACTTCTCATTTCTTAGCATTGTGTCGACAATATTCTCTGGCGTGAGACTACCTGTCGTTTCCTCCAGTTTATCGAGTTTTTCTTTCCGGTTTGTACACTGGAAAAAGGTATGCTCGGCGGTGTCCAATTGATTTACACAGTGCTTACAGTGGGGTGTTTGAACCCTCCCCATGCGGTAGAGATAGTCCCTAAAGTAGCCGTGTCCTGTCAGGAACTGGGAGAGGTAGAAGTTCACTTCCCCAAACTCGCGTTGCACCCATGGCAGCAACGTCTTAATAAGTGTGGAGGTGTGTCCACCTCCCTTTGGTCCCGTCGTTCCAGCGTTCCATTGTCTCTTTCCGCTCCTCTTGTGCCGCTTTCGCTCTGCCGTCGCCTACGCTCCTGTCGTAAATTCGCTTGCGCTCCAGCGCGAGCAGGTCGATCGGTATTGCTCCGGCGATCACAAGGATGGCGTGTGCGGAGACTGTTCGGTAAGAGCATGCCACCCTCAGTGTTCCCCTACGCTGAACAGCTGTGATCCGTGTACTGTATTTTTTCACAGTCATCGCTTCGGCCCACACTTCAGCTCCGTACAATAGCATTGACTGTACTGTCGACATCAGCAGTCTCCTTTTGTTCGTCCGTGGGCCGTCTACATTGGCCATCAACCTGCTCAGTGCTGCGGTTGTGGTTGCAGCTTTGTCGGCGGCCTTCTTAATGTGGGGCCAGAAAGTCAGTTTCGTGTCCAGGGTTACACCCATATACTTTCTGGACGGATTCGTTAGTACCCTTTCTCTTCCCGCTTGTAAGGGTAAGATGGTGGGGATTCTTTTCCTGGTGAGTACCACGATCTCCGTTTTTGCGGGTGCCAACTGCTGACCGTGGCCTTCCATCCAGTCACTGACTCGTCTCATCACCTGGTTTAGCTTTAGTTGGGCTAGCTCAACGCTACGGGCTTCTATGACGGCCGCTGTGTCGTCTGCGTATCCGACCAGGAGAGTGCCTTCCGGCATCTCTGTCCTTAGCAGACTGTCGTATACTGCGTTCCAGAAATCTGGTCCTAGTATTGAGCCCTGTGCAACACCGGCGGTGACTGGCTTGGATTTCTGCCCGTTTGTTGTCTCGTGTAGGATGTAACGGTCCTTAAGGTAGTCCCTTACCATACGGGTAAGGTATTTAGGGACTTTGAAAGTGTTTTCCAGCGCGTCCAGGATGTCAGCCCATTTTGCCGAGTTAAACGCATTCTTGACGTCGAGGGTCACAAGAAGGACGATTGGGCGGGCCGCGTGGCATGCCTCGTTCGCTCTGTCGACGGTTCTGATAACCTCCCGTATTGCTCCTATCGTGGAGCGCCCTCGTCTGAACCCGTGCTGTTGGTCGGACCTGCAGCTTCCTGCAGCTTCGGTAGCCGCCAACAACCGCGGTTTCGGGAGCTTTTCCAGGGTTTTCCCCGCTACATCTAACATGCAGAGATGTCTGTACGCTGTTGGCGTGTGTATGTCGCCTTTGCCCTTGCTTACGAGGGCCAGTCGCGCGGTTTTCCAGCGAGTGCTAAATATACCTGCTTTGAGACAAGTGTTGTACATGTCTAATAGCAGTTGTGGGGTTGTTTCCACCATCGCCTTATAGACTTCCGCCTGTATGCCATCCGGTCCAGGTGCCTTCTTGGTTTTTAGGGAGCTTAAAGGCTTCATAATAACTCTTCAAATAGGAACATCAATAAAAAATGGGTGACAGATACACTAATAAATATTCTAAAATAAGAGACAGATTATTCAAGAAATGGAAGTCTAACCCCAACAATGAAATGTATAAAAGAGCCTATAAACAATACAGGAACAAAGTTAACAATGAAGTCAGAAATGCTAAGAAAGAATATCATGACCGATACTTTAAAAACAAAGAAAATTATTGCCAAGGAATATGGAAGGAGGTGAACAACATGCTAAATAGGAAGACAGATAAAAATATTGATGACAAATTGCTGATGGCATTTGGGAGCCGCTTCAGAACTGATATACTTGTAAATAAGTTTGCTAACCATTTCATTCAACAAGTAGAAAACATAACAGAAAGCAATGCAACGGTTAACTCTAGCAACAATAACGAAGTGATGGATTATCATGAACAAACAACTGATTGCAGCTTTCATTTACCTTGTACAAATGAAAAAGACTTGATCAAAATTATAAAAAAGAAAATTAGTATCAAAAATGCTCCAGGGAATGATGGAATAAGAACAAGAGATATTGTGAACAATGCAGATGAACTAAGTGGAATATTAAGCAATCTAATAAACAAGTGCGTTAGAAATGGAATATTCCCAGAAGGATTAAAAATCTCCATTATTAGGCCCATTTACAAAAGCGGAGATATGAGTGATCTCAATAACTATAGACCTATATCTATCCTCCCTGTGTTTGAAAAAATATTTGAGAAGTACATAATACAAAAACACAATTAATATATGAACGATAATCATATAATACATACAAACCAATATGGATTCCAGAAAGGTAAGGGAACAGAAGAAGCTCTGATCCAAGTCACAGATTACATAAATAATAATCTTGATAAAGGAAAGGAGGTAATGGCAATATTCATTGACTACTCCAAGGCATTTGACACTGTTAGTCACACAATTCTGTTGAAGAGACTGCAAGAAATAGGCATTCAAGATCGGTTTTTAAGATTGTTTAAAAGCTATCTAAAGCATAGAAAAATATTAGTCAAAATAAACAATATCTTAAGTCACCCCAAAACTATCAGACATGGAGTACCGCAAGGATGTTGCTTAGGGCCAGTGCTATTTTTAATATATGCCAACAACATATTTAAAAATAGAAAATTGCAAACTTTATATATATTTAGATGATGCTGCTCTTTTGTACTCTAATAGCGACATAAACAAATGTAAAGACCAACTACAAACAGAATTTAACAACATTGTTAACTGGTCATATGAAAACAACTTGTATGCTAATCCTGTGAAAACCAAAGTAATTCATTTCAAAACTCGGAAAAAACGTAAAAACTTAAAATTAGAAAAATTAACTCTGCATGATTATCAATGCCCAACCATTGGATGTAGTGATAAATGTATCAAGATTGACTACGTAACACATTACTCATATCTAGGAGTTGTTTTGGATGAGTACCTGAGATATAACTTGCACATTAATTACCTGTTCAACAAAGTAAAAATGATAGCTGGTGTATGTATTCAATTCAGACTTTTGTAAATGAACAAATTTTGAAAATTATATATACCTCTCTAATAGAATCATTACTGAGATATGGTGTGCAAGCCTGGGGTGGTGCATGCGAGACACACTTAAGCAAATTGGAAAATCTACAGGCTAAAGTATTAAAAATAATGGCCAAGAAGAGAAATCTCAGCCAGTGTGACCTGCCAGCTGGCTACAACACTCTAACACCAAAAGGATTCTACATGTACCTCAACATAATTCGGAACAATAATGATAATAAATTCAAAATTGATACACCAAATGGGTACAAAACAAGGAATCCAAAGTACCAAATACCATTAACATACAACAGTTATGGAAAAAGAACTCTTAAGTATCTGATACCTAAACTATACAACCAGATACCCAAAGACATTAAATACCCAAAAACCAACCACAAGACTTTAACAACAAAATTAAATCATGGCTGCAAATAAACAAACCTGTGGTGTGACAACCAACAACAGTGTATAGGACACTTTTGTCAATAAAAGAAAGAGACTGGATTGAAATTCATAAACAAAATTGAGTAACCATAGAATATTTTCTGTGAAATTAAGAATGTTTATAAGGTGTGTACCAAACTAATACGATATACTGTTATTGCAAAATGTGATGAGACTATGTATTAATTTGCATCATATACAAATAACTATGTTAAGTTCAATCATAAAATACAAATATAAAAGATGTAAAATATTATTAATTATTGTATAATTGTAATAATTATATTAATTTATTGTTAACATGTTTTATGTGACAAAATTGTTTGCATAGTATATGAATTGTACGGGAACCAGATGATAAGTCTCTGACTTATCTGGACCCTAAACTAAAGAAGTTAATAAAATTACAAATTATTATTATTATTATTATTATTATTATTATTATTATTATTATTATTATTATTATTATTATTATTATTATTATTATTATTACTATTGTCATTATTTCCTCTTCTTCTTTTTCGTCTTCATCCTCTTCTGTTTCGCTTCCGACAACTAGCTATAGTTCAGAAGGAAAATTTAATTTATGTTGGCGTTCCTTTTAGGGTTTCTATTCTCTAAATTAATGCTAGAAATCACTGTATTTTAAGTATCCATTGCTTTATTAAAAATGTTTTCCAAATTATTCTTCTTACCGCTTTTTCTCTTCCCATGCTGTTGACTAATATATTTGTGTTTTTTTATTTCATTCTTTAAAACCTCTCTAAAAAAGAATGGTTATAAAGTGTTAATGGCAATGGCGCAGAAACTCTGCAATGGTGTAGTTATATTATTGTTTTCACTTATTTTTAGTCCATTAAAACTAAGCCCTTTGAAGAACTGTTCACGACATAACCCAATTATAGTAACTCCTTTGCACAATCTAATACGCAAACGGAGTGATATTAATCACTCAACTTTTCTTGAACGATAAATATCTCCCTCTCCCTCTCTGGCACAATAAACAGTTGAATGCAAAAGCTTGCAGCGAACACTGATGACAACATCCCAAACATATCTTCGCTGGCGCGAAATAAAAACTATTTTCTGTTGAAGACGAAAACTTCGGTCCGTGATTTTCTCCAAAAAAAAACCTAAAGTAATGGCCGAAGCAGTGAAGATCCATCAGAGGAGATCGCAAACTCCTGAGAAAGTTAGAACGCAAATTATTGAGAAAGTTGAGAAGGCATTACTGATTCTCCAGATTGGCATTGCTTCATAAAATCTAGTGGCCGATTTCGTAACTAAAATCCCCACTCTACAAATATTTCTTCAATCCATCTTTCACGAACAATTGCGCGAGTAATATCATCACTGTATACGTATTTATATAATAGCGCAACTGTGTTAAATACCTTATGACTACGTGTTGGTCTGCGACTCTACCGTTTCGAGCTGCAATCAAAGAATATTACACCGCTTTACAATTCGTAATACAGCACCGTTCTGCTAAATCTAACAAAAAGAAAAATGTTTTTTTCAAAGAGCTAAATTTTACTACATAGAGTGGCTCTCCCTATAGTTTCAACGCTCTTGGTGGAGGCCCGCCGAACAAGAGGCCGCCATGTGCTTTGAAGTCAACACATACGAGTGGAGATGTAACCTGGGTGTACCGTAGCCGTCCGTAACCAGCGCCAAACGTAATGCTAGAATACTTTTTTCCAGAGCGCGCTGTTTTGACTGCAAAAACCATGGAATCAATTTGCTTCAAAGGTGGACGCGCTTCAGCCACTTTATGCGTCATCTTCTAGGTCGTTGTTTATATATATACGGAGGTGGTCCCAGAAGTACCCGGCCTGACCTAGAGATCGCAGTAGTGTTTCGAAAAATATCACTGTATTAGAAAGTAGACAATCTATGAAGCATATGTTTCAAGTTTGTAGACGCTACGTTGTTTAGTATTAGTTTGGCAACAATCAATAGTGAACGTGAGTGAATTTGTAAAAATGGAGAAAATTGGTCATCGTTATGTGATCCAATACTTTCATTTGAAAGGCCTCAGCCCAACCAGTATAAAAACTGAACTAGATTCTACTCTGGGTGAGTCTGCGCCTGTTTACTGTTACCTGTTACTACCGGCGCGGTGACGGCGGCGAGGGACGGCGACGCGGCGGCGGCGGCGAGGGATGGTGAAGCGGCAGTGACGGCCGATGACGCAGTGGCGGCAACGATGAACGGCAACTTATCGCCCGACAGCGACGCGGGAATGACGGCGAGAGACGGCGGCATTAGAATAAGGAACTACGCAGAAGGTGAGTCTCTGGTTATTCTGCAGGTTAATTGTAGGAGTATTTACAATAAAACTGTTCATTTCTGGAACATGGTAGAATCGTATAATGTAGATGTCGCGATAGGTACGGAGTCATGGCTCAATGCGGAAATATTAAATGCTGAAATCTTCAGACCACATTTTTTAATATTCAGGCGCGATAGAGTAGATCGCATTGGTGGGGGAGTTTTTATATGTATAAAAGACAACTTCGAAGCAGTAGAGGCATGGGTGGACGACAAATTTGAAATCATAGGTGTTGACATTCGAGATAGGAATTTAAAAAATCAGTGGGAAATTATAGGCGTGTATAGACCACAGCAAGACGGACACGAACCGTTGCAAAGACTTATAGAGAGAACCCGTGTAATCAGTAAAAGTGGAAAAAATATTATTGGAGACTTAAATTTACCGCATGTTAGCTGGGAGGGGGATGTGGGGGCTGAAGGCGCCGCTCAACGCCTCATTAACGAACTGGTCTGGGAAAATGGCTTAACACAGGTAGTGACCAAACCGACCCGCGATAATGCTTTCCTGGACGTTTTCCTTATTAGACCGGCAGACCAATTTCTTGCCTGCGAGGTAATTCCTGGAATTAGCGATCACAAAGGAGTCCTCCTAAAAATGTGCAGAGAGGGTAAACGAAATGATCTTGTAAAAGAAAGATAAATTTTTCAGTTTTCTCGAACAAACGTCACAAACATGCAATTGTACTTGAAAAGGATTTTCCGGCTTGGGCTTCTAGCGGATGTACAGTAGAACAGATCTGGTCAAATTTTAAAAACATTATTTCTGAATGCTTAGCAAAATTCGTGCCTACCAGGAAACTACGGTGCCATTCGGATCCTGTGTACTATAACAAAGAAGTGAGGCGACTGAAAAGACAGGTTAGGTAAGCGTATAGTAAACGTAATATAAATAAGGATCAGAAAAATAATTTTCTACAATTATCCAAAGACCTATTAGCATTAAAGTTACATACCCAAGAAAATTACCTAAAATCAATTCTAAGCGACCGATTGACCTGTTGGCAAAATTTCTTCAAGTATGTGAGACATAAGAAAGGGAACAAAGAAAGTATTCCAGCGATCTGCGGAGCAGGTGGTTCGTTAATTACAGATGACAGTGAGAAAAGGCTGCTTGTTTAAACAGACATTATTCATCTGTTTTCAAGCCGAAGGATCAAACCCTAGTAAGTGAAACAACACCCGTAATAGAAACCTTTCGAATCGATGGAGGAATTATTAGAAAACGAATTGCAAAAATTAGGAGAAATAAATCAGTAGGTCCTGATGGAATACCAGGAGAAATACTAAAACTGGGAGGGGAAGCCATGATTCCGTACCTTGCGCGCTTAATGGAGGTTACTGTAAATAATAGCATGATTCCGTACCTTGCGCGCTTAATGGAGGTTACTGTAAATAATAGCATGATTCCTCAAAATTGGAAAGAGGCAGTCGTAGTGCCGATTCACAAGGGAGGAGACAGAAGGATTGTTAACAATTACAGGCCTATAAGTTTGATATCAGTCGTATGCAAACAGATGGAACACATAATCGCGGAGTATATTAGACGAGTTTGGAATAAAACTGATTGGCTATTTCAAAATCAACACGGTTTTCGTCCTGGGTATTCGTGCGACAGCCAGACAATTGCTTTTTGTCAGGACATAGCAGATTCATTAGACGAAGGGAGTAGGGTCGACGCAATAATATTAGATTTTTCTAAGACAATTGATCTTGTTCCACATGGTCTTTTAATTTCCAAATTGTCAGAAACGGGAATAGATCATCGAATAATCCTGTGGATAAAAGAATTTCTTACGGGGCGCACTCAAACAGTTAGAATAGGAGACAAATATTCATCGAAAGCCGATGTAACCTCGGGGGTCCCACAGGGGAGTGTGTTAGGGCCTTTGCTATTCTTAGCGTTTATTAATGACATTGCAACTGGATTAAAATCAAGTTAGACTATTCGCCGACGATTGCATAATATATAGGAGTATTGGCTCGTCTGAGGACGAAAATGCTTTACAGAGCGATCTTAACTGTTTATGGAACTGGGCGTGCAGAAATGAGATGGAATGAAATCCGGAAAAGAGTAAATTCATTTGCTTTACCAAGTCTCGCTCGAACGTACGCTCCAGTTATGAATTAGGAACTAACGTTATACCACGTGTAAAAAACTGTAAGTATTTGTGTTTGGTCCTGCGAAGCGACTTAGGTTGATCGGATCATATTAACAATACGATAAAAAAATCCTGGAGAGCGCTGCACTTTGTAATGCGTATTCTAAAAAATAGTAGTCCAAATGCCCGATCCCTAGCATATACTACACTTGTTCGTCCAATTTTAGAATACGGAGCGGCATGCTGGGACCCGTACAGAAAAGGGCAAATTGAAGCATTAGATAAAATTCAAAAACGGGCCTCAAAGTTTGTAAATCACGGGTGCGTTGGTGACGAACGAGAAGAATGGGAGTCCTTATCTAAGAGAAGGGAACGGGCGCGTTTATGCGTAATGTATAAGACATACAGAGGGGACACAGCATGGGCAGATATCGGTAAAAGATTACAGAAATCAGATTATAAAAGCAGAGGAGACCATCCTTGGAAAATACGATGTAGAAAGCAAAGAACTGATGTAGGCAAGTTCTCCTTTGTGAATCGCACTATAGTAGATTGGAATAAACTACCTGCAGAAGCACTAGAGGCTCTTCCTTCTAATGTAGCCAAATTTAAAAATATGCTTCATTCCATCTAGATCATCTCGAATAATACTGACTGAGACATTTATCTTTATTATTATTATTATTATTATTATTATTATTATTATTATTATTATTATTATTATTATGATTGTTATTGTTAATATTATTATTGCTTTTATTATTATTAATATTACTATTACTTTTATTATTATTGTCATAATTATTATCGTCATGGCCCTTATACAGTGAAGTGATGTGAAGTGTAGTGTAGTGGGGGGGAAGGGAGTGTAGTGTAGTGTAGTGTAGTGTAGTGAAGTGTTATGTAAACTAGAAGTGAATTTAGAGTTAGCTAGAAATAAATTGGAACTATTATATCGACCCCCTAATTCTAATAGTAAACCCAATTGTAAATGTTGAAAATGTTTAGTAATTCTAATTTTAATTGTTATCATGTTTGCCACCGAGCATTAGCTCAAAGCGAACTTTAATAAATCTATCTATCTACTACAGTAAAATATTGGGTAGCAGAGTTTAAACGAGGCCGTACGAGCTGCCAAGACGAGCATCGCAGTGGTCGACCAAATGAGGTGACAACTCCAGAAATGGTAAAGAAAATCCACAAAGCGGTACTGGGTGATCGTCGACTGAAAGTACGCGAGCTAGCAGACATAGTATGCATTTCGAAAAGTGCGGTACATCGCATATTATCTGAAAATTTAGACATGAGAAAGCTGCAGCTGCAAAACACTCGAGCAAAAACAGTGTCGTGAAGATGTTTCAATTGAGTGTTTAGCGAAGTTTCACCGCAACAAAGCAGAATTTTTACGCCGTTTCATAACCATGGATGAAACATGGGTCCACCACTTCACCCCAGAGAGAAAACAACAATCAAAACAATGGACTGAAAAGGGAGAACGCGCACCAAAGAAGGCGAAGACCGTTCCATCTGCAGGCAAGGTCATGGCGTCGGTTTTTTGGGATGCGCGGGGGATAGTTTTCATTGATTATCTTGAAAAAGGAAAAACAATCAACGGCGAGTATTATGCGAACTTATTGCAACGTTTGTGCGAAGAAATCAAGCAAAAATGGCCACACTCGGCTCAGAAGAAAGTGTTGTTTCATCAGGTCAATGTACCAGCTCACAAATCCGTTATTGCAATGGCCAAAATTAATAAATTAAAATTTGAATTGCTACCTCATGCACCCTATTCGCCAGATTTAGCCCCCTCTGATTATTTTCTGTTCCCAAACTTGAAACAATGGCTCAGTGGTCAAAGATTTTCCAACAATGAAGTGATGTCGGTAGTAAATGGCTATTTTGAGGAGCAAGACAGTTCTTATTTTAAAAAGTGTATCGAACTTATTGAACTTCGCTGGGAAAAGTGTACAGAGCTCAAAGGAGATTATGTTGAAAAATAAACATTCTTTTTTCCAAAATTTTTGTTTTTTCTTTGTTGGGTCGGGTACTTCTGGGACCACCCTCGTGTATATATATAATTTCCTTATGCATATAACTAAAACATGAGAAATAAAAGTTTTGAACAATTTTTAAGGAAAGGAAATTATTTAAATTTAATGAATGTCGTCCATTGACGGTGAATAGTGGAATCATGAAGAACAAGCATTTCCATACTGTTCATGAAAATATCTAGAAATATAAGTAATCTACGTAGTAAATAAGGGTATCTAGGAGTTAATAACATTTCTTTTTGAAGGTAATAGCAAATTTCCGTCTTTCATTTCTAGGTCTCTTGGAGAAGTAAAAAACAACTCAAAACTCAGGTTCTTTGCTTTATTATTGCTGTATTTAAGTGCAGAACACTCCGCACCTTTCCACTCACAGATTGTTATGTGTTAACTGGAAAAGTATAAGAATTCAGTATGAAATATTTCCAAAACATGTTAAATGTAAGGATAAAAATGTTGGTTCGATGAAGTTTCGCAATTTATTTAAGTACTTGCTCTTGAAATCCTAAGAATATAAAACCACGAGGTCAAGAAATAATACGAGTTAAAGTTTTTAGCAAGCTGTTAAAAACGCAGTTTCACAAACAAATCCGTATATTTCGGTAGCAGTTATCCGTAGTTTTACCTGTTCTTCACCAGGATCGCTAGCTGTATGCGCGTGCATCCCTAACTAGCCAAAAACTCATAGAAATAGTATCTTAAGAAGACGCAAAAACCGGGCTGAGCTGCGTTACTGTAAAAATACTGTATAAATACTATAGTATCATAATGATTGATAACAGTTTCCGCAGGGTTCGATTTTAGGCCCTTTTCTCTTCCTATAAGTAAACGATACGCCCACGACGATTCGAAACGAAACAACAGTTCTCTTTGTGGATGATACGAACATTCTTTGTAATAAAGCACTTGCACAATAGTACAATATCATATTTTCATATTGGTTCCGTAATAAGAAATCGAAACGAAAGAAAAACAGTTTGCATGTCAAATAAACAACTGCTTACTCCACTGAAAATGAACGATCAAAAACTTTAGATCAACATATCCGAAGGTTGGAAGAGGTCGTTCTCTATACAGACGGTTGGGTACAAGTTGGCAACACTGCGAATCTTCCCAACAGTGCGCCCGTTACTACACAGGCACCACATCCAGTAGCAAATCAAAACAAATTTTGTGTTTTAGATTATGAAACAGATTTTCCTCGCCTTCGTGATTCTCACAATCCTTCTCTACCAATGACAAATACATACACAAACCAACACGTAAAGCTGCTAATGCTAGCCCACTCGAAAACAAAGACTTCCTACGAAGTCTAAAAAACAAGTACTTATTTTAGTACAGCCATGACCGCCATCTTTCCTCCATTCTCAGTAGGAAGTTACCCTCCAACTACTCAGTCTCATTTATTTTTAAACCTAACGGGAGGTTTGTAGACGTGACTGCAGAGTTGGACACTGACCAATCAGGACACAGTTACCCTCCAACTACTCAGTCTCATTTATTTTTAAACCTAACGGGAGGTTTGCAGACGTGACTGCAGAGTTGGACACTGACCAATCAGGACACAGTCATAGGAGGGCAGAATGACATTAATTTGGGCGGTACCTTTACACCCGAACAACATGTAAACAAATTACAACCTGCCTCCCAAAACATTGTGGACTCGTCTCTGCCCTTCTGGTACAACAGACTAACACTATGCAGCGAGATTAAGCACGCAAACCAACAATAACAATTGCAACTGAGAGAAACAAATGTTACACTTTATGAAATTAATTTCCTTTCAGCAAAACACTTCACCCGGCATGGACTCCACATGAACCTTGCTGGAATTCATACAGTCGGCAACAAGCTTACTCAACACATCATTAACTCCTAGGCAGTCTCCTGCCAAAATCCATTCCTTTCACCTTCCTTACATTCCCTCGAAGACGCAATACAGCACCTATCTGACACATTTCAAGACGCTGCCTGGGCCGCAACACCAAAAGAAACAATAAATAAATCGTCAACGTATCCCGCAGAAATAAGACAAAAAGTGGTAGAAAAACGTCGACTCCGACGAATATTCATGACGACACGACAACCAAATGACAAAAGAAAATATAACACAGCAGCCAGACAATTAACACGTCAAATTGAGGAATACGAAAACAAATCATTCTCTAATTACATTCAAGCACTATCACCTACTGCTGAAACTAATTATTCGCTTTGGAAAGCAACTAGAAAACTGAAGCGACCCCAACAGCACATCTCACCAATTCGAAAAGAAGATGGCACGTGGGCAAGAAGCGCAGAAGAAAAGGTCGAATGCTTAGCAAAACACTTTGCTTCAGTTTTCAAACCAGCAGGAAATGTAAGTACCATTGAAAATAAAGTGCTAGAATATTTGGACGTACCTTTACAGTTATCTCTGCCCATAAAGCATTTCAACTCACGAAAAGTCGAACAAACAATCAAAAAACACACGCATCCTGCAAAGAGTCCAGGCAAGATGTTGCAGGAAATGCCAAGTAAAGGATATGAACTCGTAACAAGCATATTCAACGCGATACTTCGAAATAGCCATTATCCTTGTCAATGGAAATACGCTCAAATAATTGCGATCGTGAAACCAGGAAAGACTGCCACGGAAGTGACATCGTACCGACCTATTAGCCTGCTACCAGTCCTATCAAAAGTATTTGAAAAACTTCTCTTACAGCGCCTCAAGCCTATAATTAAAGAAGTGATTCCTGACTTTCAATTCGGCTTTCGAGAAGGACACTCAACAATAGAACAGACCCATCGTATTGTAAACACAATTTCTCAAAGCCTGAAAAAAAGCTATATTGTTCTGCAGAATTCCTAGACATACAACAAGCATTGGACAAGGTATGGTATGAAGGAATTCTATTTAAAATAAAAAACTTCTCCCGCACTCCTACTATTTACTTCTCAAATCATATCTTTGCGATCGCCTATTTCAAGTGAAATATCAGGACGCTCTATCGGAATTCCAACCTATTTCTGCAGGAGTGCCACAAGGAAGTATTCTTGGACCTTTTTTATACCTTATATCAACTTCAGATTTACCAACTACAGAAAGAACTACAATAGCCACCTTTGCAGACGACACAGCTATTGTTTCTGCAAATAAAGACTCCTCCTGCGCATCACAACATCTTCAAGAACATCTAAACAAAATCGAAGATTGGAGTCATCGTTGGTGAGTCACCGTAAATGAAACAAAATCAAAACATATAACATTTTCACTAAGAAAACTGCCCAAAAGTATAACAACACAGAACTCCACGAAGCTGATACAATCAAATATCTTCGACTGCATTTGGATAGACGCCTGACTTGGAAAACCCACATCAAAACTAAGAGAGAGAAAAAGCGCAGCTTAAAGTCCTCAAATTGTCATGGCTAATAAACAGACAATCAAAGCTGTCCTTGCATAACAAAATACAGATTTATAAAACTATAATCAAACCAACATGGACCTATGGTATTGAATTGTGGGGCTCTTCCAGTAAATCGAATCTAGAAATTCTAAAAAGATTCGAAGCTAAAACACTAAGAAAACTATACAACGCACCATGGTACGTGACAAACAAGACGATATACAGAGACCTCGACATCGTCCCGCTGGAGGAAGTAATCGCCACGAAGAGCCTAGCATACCAGAGAAGATTGTACAACCACCCAAATCACCTCTCAACAAGCCTTCTAGATAACAGTGAGCATATCTATAGACTGAGGAGAGAGTATTTTAGATTTGCCTTACCGATTTTGTAAATGAAATTTTTCAATGTCATAAAAAGTTCACGTCGGAAATGTACCTGTTGACACCATTTGCTTATTGTTCCGATAGGAACAGATTTTAATTATGCAGAAAATAAATAAATTTAAAAAATCCTTCCTTACATTTTCCACCCCCACTCTCATTTTGAACCAACGTACCACCTCTGATCCTTCTCCCGTTTCTCCCACTCTGTCACTGCACGGACACACTACGACCTTCGACCATGCACTCGAGGTAGAAATGGAATAAACTACAGTCAGATGTAGAACAAAAACATCCGTGCAGGTACTTGCAAAAGATACACATACAGCACCATATTGTTCAATCCCTTTCAAATAAAACTGTGGTTATCGAAACAGGTCTTCAGAGCAATTTAAATAAAATGCTTCGCTTTCAGAATTCCTTCAAATTCAGTAAGCCTACACACTGCTTTTTGTGTACAGAGGTGGATTTACGCATAGGCACAGTAGGCACGTGCCTACGGCGGCAAATTTTCCAAGGGCGGCAAATTTTCAAAGGCAAAATTTTCTTGATATTTTCAAAAACAAATTTCGGTTCTCTACAAACTATAACAGCATAAATCATATTTTTATTTTGAACATGATTTAAACAAGTCTAAAGTCGACCCCTAAACCTTTGATTTATAACTTAAGTTTGAATTTCAAATGGGGACATTTTCAATGTTACAGAATACATGAAAAGAATTCGCCGACGACTTCTGATTGGTTGATTGAGCAGAAAGAATTACATTCTTAGAGTAAGGAGTTTGAATTATCCAATCAGAAATCGCTGACGGATTTCGCCATGCATTCATATTGCGCTATATAGAAAGTAGCGACATCTATTACTTCTTGAGTTAGTTCTAGAAGACGGATCTGGAAATATTCCTTTTCATTCTTTTGTTACTATTGTTGTGTATCGTTTATTGTAAGAGCCTGCTGAGTAAAAATGATATTTTGAAGTTTTAAAATGAGTGGTTATCGAAAAAGGCTCAGCGCAAGTCAATATGCTGAAATCCGAAAAGAAAAGGAAGAGAAATGTCAAAATGAAATTGATAAGACAAAAAAATATGAATTCTTTAAACCTATATGTGGAACTGATCACTGCTGCAGTTCATTCGACAATTCTATTACTGAGTTAGTATAAACATATAGATTAGATAACATGTCGAAACATGTCGAAAAGTTTGGAAATAATCAAAATGGTAATTACATGATGTTGAGTTAATTTCGAAATATGAACATTTCTTAGCAGATCACATACAAAAATTTGGTAACTGCGGAAAAGGAACTACATCGCATTTATCCATCACGACGGTTGAAGAACTAATAGCTATATTAGCTAAAGCAGTTAAAGATGAGATTCTCCGAAACATTCGAAGTGCCAAGTATTTGTCCATAATTGTGGACTCTACACCAGACATAGCACACATGGATCAACTCCCTATAGTTATTAGACATGTGGGAAACACCAAACGCCAACAGATGGTACACCAAAAGTCATTTTTTGAATTCCTTCCAAACACATTTTTGGAATTCCTTCCACATAAGTCAAAGGATATATTCGACGCTGTATGTAATTTTATGGAGATTAACGAACTGGTCATTAATAATTGTCGTGGTCAATCCTACGACAGCGCGTCAAATATGTCCGGTCTTTACACAGGTCTTCAAGCCCGTATGAAAGATGTAAATGCTCTAATTGAATTCATCCCCTGTTCTGCTCATTCTTTAAATTTAGTTGGTACAAATTCAGCTGAATCATGCACTGAAGCATGTACTTATTTTCTACTTCTACAAAATTTATATAATTTCTTTAGTGCATCTACATCAAGGTGGAACATACTTTAAAATTTAGTAGATGAAGGATCCAGTACATCCTCTTTGAAAAGTCTTTCAATTACGCGCTAGTGAGCTCGAGATGATGCATGTCAGGCTCTAAATCATCGTTGGCAAAATGTTTTAGATGCCCTTCAAATTATATCTGATGATTCTACGCAAAAACCGTCAGCGCGTGCAGAAGCTAACGGTCTTATTGTTGCTTTAAATCGACTTGAAACTGCTATTATGACCACCGAGGTTTGGGGATTCATTTTAGACCGCTTGAATGCGTCCAACAAAAAAACTGCAAAAAGTCGATATCGATTTAAGTTCCGTGGTTGGTATTTACACTTCGCTTGTAGAACTTTTAAAAACGAACAGAGACAATTTTGAATTTTTTGAAGAGAAGGGTAGAAGCTGTCAAATACTGAAACGTACTAATCGGAAAACAAAAGAAAAGGAAAACTAACGAGAATGCAGCAGTACTGACCGCACGAGACAAGTTTAAAACCGACACTCATTTGGTTATTGTTGATAAATGACTTGCAGAATTGAATAAGAGACTTGAAGCGTATAAAGATGTATATGACAAATTTAAGGCTGTCATTGAAATAGAAAAAATATCTTTGATAATTTGGAAAAAGCAGCGATATTTTTACGTTCACAATTTCCCCAAGATCTTGAAGAATCGCTTGTTTATGAGCTTATACATCTAAGTTCGTATTTAAAAATCCTTGACGAAGATGTTAAGCCAACGAAACATGCAGCTTTTTTAAAATGGTTACGGAAAGAACAATTAGAATGTATTTATCCTAACGTTGACATTGCACTTCGAATCTTTTTATGTATTCCGGTGGCCAATTGCACAGCAGAACGTTAATTCTCTTGTTAAGGATTAAAGATTATTTGCGCTCTACAATGAAAGAGTATCGACTGAACTCCTTAGCGTTATTGTGTATCGAAGAAAATTATTTCAGCGTTTTAGATTATACTATAATTATTGATGAATTTGCTCACCAAAAGGCACGTAGCAAAATTTTACATCAATAGACAAATTAGCTATAATTAATAAAACGTTATTTGCACTGTATAAAAAAACCCATCCAAAAAGTTAAATGTTTTATTCCTTGTTTATAATTATAAATCGAAAACTATAAATACTGTTACAAAGTCGTAATATTCTATTCGTTCAGTTGTTGTAAATAAAAATCTCTCATATTAATATTTAATACAAGTTATTTATTTGTCTACTTCATTAGAGTATACCTTATGATTTCAGAAGTATATGAATCTGAAAGTAAGGCCCGTTGACGAAAGAAAACATATTGCAATTCTAGTTGTCATGTTTTAGTATCCTTTATATGTTTACGTTACAGTTTTGAAACGTTAATAATGTTGAACGTTACTTGCTATGACGATACAGTTTATATCCAAAATTAGCTCCTCCAAAAAAATTCTTTAATTTCTGAAAACAATGTGCAAAATGTAATGTTACTTTTAAAGTTAAAACGTTCAATTTAATGAGGAATTGTTACTGAAGCGTTACAATTTGAAATGTAACATTAATTTTGAACAGGGGGCGGCCAATTTGATGTGCCTACAGGCGGCAAAAATATTAATCCGCCTCTGTTTGTGTATATTTTGCGAATGTTCATTCCCGCCTGAGATATGTCATAATATTCTGGGGAAATGCATCTTATAGCTCCCAGACTTTTAGATTACAAAAAAGAATTGTACGAATAATAAGCAAATCCCACCCATGTGATGTTTGTAAGCCTCTCTTTATTAAACTAGGTATTTTACCATTACCTTGTCTCTTCATATATGTATCAGTAGTTTTGTCAAAAATGACTGAAGGGCGGAAATGTATTTTCAGCAAACGCCGTTGTCTATAACTACACCACTCGACGTAGTAATCATATTCATCAGGTGACAGTATTAACAGCTCACTAGAACAAATTTACATATAATACATATACGAAATAATTTTAAAACACCTTGCCAAATAACATTAAACGATTAAATTCGATACAAAAGTTTAAGTTCCAAGTAAAATCTTTTCTGCTGCACAACTGTTTCTATACAATTAGAGATTAAACCGAGCATTCAAAAGGAGTAATATTAATTTTAACAATGACATTTAATGTATTATATTGTAGCGATACCGATTTCATCATAATTTTATAAACGAAATTCACCGGATCAAAAATTAAACAAACAGACTCGGCCACCCAGGTTCCTGCCGAGAGATTACGCAGACGGTCACACGTGCGCGACTCCGCTTATCGCGACAGTCCCTTCCGCCCCCGGCACATTAACGTAGTCGTTAAGAGGGTCGGCGTAGAAAGATTCAATGGGCACACGTGTTCACTGTGCCGGCTGCGAAGTTTCGAGATCGCCCGCTCGTTTCGGGGAAACCCAAATTCATAAATTTCTTTCACGCGAACGCGCCCCCCTTATGCAAGCATGGGCCGATGTTCCAGAAGGAATTAGAACAACACTGCATGCTCGCAGCTAGCACAAAGAGTGGAAGTTTCTTTCACTACTCCCATCACGATTGGTCGAAATAGCGTGATGCGCAACAACCTTTGGCCAATAGTGACTTTTATAAGGAGCTAGGGCACATAAGTGAAATTGGGTGGGGGGGAAAGTTAACCTTATACAATTTCGACGGAGAGAACTTCAGAAGGGATTTGAATTCTGGGCAGAGCAGTCGGGGCAGAAGCTTCTTTCGGGGAGCTAGTCGTCGGTCAGAGGCAAGTTCGCCTCCGCCGGACTTATAAATTTTTCATTAATCAGACAGGGCCAGAGTATCAGGCGTCGGGGAAAGATCAGTGTGTCTCTGGAAAAATTATTATTTTTTGAGCTTGAATATTAGACCGAGGGCAGTTGAGAGAGGAACTTATGTGGGGGTGGGAATTATTCGGGCGAATATGCCTATGTGGGGACTTATGTTATTTTACTGCGAGTTTTGAGCTGTGAGCCGACTGCAGTGGAGAGAGAGATTTCTCTGGGGTGGGTTTTCGTCGTAAAGAGAGGCGAATGTTTCTCCGATCAAGTTCTAAACTGTCCGAAGTTGTGTTCGACGATTATCATAAAAGTCAGAGAGAGACGCATAGTTGATCACCCCGTTCCTGAGATCGTTCGGCCAGTTCAGCTAGTACTACCAGTTTCGACCAGAACTTCCAGATCCGCCAGCTCAACTAGACTTCTAGACACCGCCTACGCGGCCACGCATCGCAGCCTTTTCGTGACGTTACGAGGCGGCTGCCCAGCTGGCGACGAGAGAGGCCATTGCCTTTTTCCGGAGGCAATTTTTTTGGAGGCCGCCAGACGACCCTCTCGACCGCGCCGCGGCCGTCCCCGGCTGCACAAAGACCCTTTTCCAGGCAGTATCGTTCAGGGCTACCGCCCTATTGTGTAAAGTTTTCGTAATGCGGTGTCACGCTCTGACACATTGACCAGTAATAATTTCACCCATTGTAATTGTTAGTTATAACTCTTCTTAGTTTTTTAAGCTTGACTCCTAAAACTAACTTTTCATTTTTTTCTCTTCATCTAATTTTCCCACTATTCTTTTTATTCAATTTAAGAGTGTAACTTCCCTGGGGCATGTTAATCATATTGCCCAGAAATAAATGTGAATTTTTACCAGTGAACAAGTGTTTATTTTATGTTTCCATCGTACTGTGTAACAATTCCTTCCATCACCGACTTGAGCTAGCGTCAGGGCCGCTATCCGGTTCCCCAGGTAACCGGTAGTGTTACAATATATCATTTGGATTGTATAATTGTAAAGAACCTGTAACAAGTATTGTACCTCAGCTTCTGAGTCAATGACTCCCATCTCGATCAGATTTTCGTCCATTTTCCCTGACCCTCGAGCAAATGCTGAGATGGCCCCTTGTTTTGTTTCTGGGCAAAAATGTAACTTCTCCCCATAACACGTCACGCACCGTTTTTGACGTAAATAAATAAATAAACGATGTTCAATGGTCCGATGTTTATTTTTTATTTACTTAAGTTTATTTACGTTAAAAACTTAACTGGGGGAAGTGTACTGTATGTTAGTGTAGCGTAATTCGCAACCCATGTCTGGAAACACGACCTCTTGTTTCGGCAAATTGGCAACGCATGAAATATTCCGTACCATTGACATCCAAAAATTTCACTTTTAGCGATCTACGGCCTCGTGCCCTCAGATTTCGGAGTGAGAGAAATGTGGCTAATTTTAGTTGGAAGAAAGAGAAAGCTCTTATTCTGTCCTTATTAGTAGTCTTCAACGTAGACTGCAACAACTACATTGAGAGTTCCATTGCGGCAGCCGACCGAGTCACATCGTGCTCCGATCGCGTGCAGTGAAACAGTTGTTACCACATTGCCATTTAGTTTGTCAACTTAATAACATTTACTTACTGGTAATCTCTTGTCCCACGAGTTGTGAGTGTCTGAAATCAACTGTATGGTCAGCCGGTGCAGCGGCTAACCTGCAAGGATGGAGCCTCCGGACATCAGGGCTCCTATAACCTCAACATCGTCACCTCAGGTATCTACTCACTCAAATATGAAAACTTACGCAAATGTTATGTCAACTGAAGTGTTTCCCACCAAGGACCAGGCCATAATTATCGACTCGCATGAAGGTCTCACTATTAAAGATTACATAAACAGTCTATCCGATATTATTGACGCCAGTGAAATAAGGTTCATATCAAGAATTGCTAATAACAGAGTGTGTATCTTTCTAAGCTCTCAAGCTATAGCTGACAGCCTTACGAACAACCATAACGTTATTAAAATAAAAAAAACTATGAACTGAAGTTGAGACCACTTGTAACAAAGGCCAAAAGAATTATTATATCTAACGTTTGTCCCATAATCCCACATTCAGTAATAGAGAATGTACTCACCACAAAGAATATTAAATTGGCATCTAAAATTTCATTTGTAAAAGCTAGTATTCCTGGACAGGGTTTTTCCCATATTATGAGTTTCCGTAGACAAGTGTATATTGCCCCTGAAGATGTGAGTCTACTAACAGATTCTACTACTGTGTATTATGATGGCTCAACATATAGGATATTTTTTACAACAGATGAAATGTCTTGCTTTAACTGTCACCAAACAGGGCACTTGGCTGGACAATGCCCTTCACATAACACCTCTAATCAACACAAGACTATCAATTTAGGCAGTGCTCCCATGGAATCTGAACAATTCAGGGGAAAATCCTGTGACATACCAGATCCTGCCATCAATAGAGAGAACACTGGAGCTGTAGATATTCAAAGTCACAATGATCTTACAAAAGAAATACCTACAACTGGTCCCTCACCACCTTCTAAATCTGTATTTTCTACTAATGAAGCTAAAAACAATGAAGAAATCCCAACTAAAGACAACATAGCTTCCCTTAATAATAATAAAAGATGCCTCCAGACTGACTCTTCCTTACCCTCCACTGTAAGCAACACAACTGAAACAAAGAATATGGAAGAAGTCTCAAAACAACCAAAAAAGAAAAAAAAGAAGAAAGAGAAGAATATGGAAGAGTTGATTACCCCTATCAAACACATCATTGAAGACACTCAAAATAACTTCCCCCTTAATTACATTCAGTTTAAATCCTTTTTAGAGAACTCTTTCAGTGCTAATGATCCTATATTTATAGCTGCTGATTACTCACAGGACATATCATCCATCACCAAAATGATGCATAATTTGTTTCCTCATCTCACCAACAAAACCATAAAAGGCAGATTCACCAGAATTATCAAGAAAATCAACTCAGTAATTAATATTGCAGATGAATCAAGTACTGAAACAGATTCCAGTATAGAAATCAACACCAGTTAATGTAATCACCCCATAGAATTTAAACCATGCTGACACATCTGAAAGTAGAGTATAATATAAAGAAGAAGTAATGATAGTCCTGCAATGGAATTTAAATGGCTTTTATAGCAGGCTAGAAAACTTACAATATTTATGCAAACTACATAGCCCTGATATAATATGTATACAAGAAACAAACTTTAAAGGAAAATCACATGGGAATATAACTGGATATACTTGTACCTTTAAAAATAGAAGTAATCCTGAATATGCATGTGGTGGTGTGGCAATATATTCCAAAATATCGATTCCCATCGAAATTCTAAAAATTCAAACTGACATGGAATTCGTGGCAATTAAAATTAATTCAACTAACCCCATATGTATCGGAAATGTCTATATCTCTAATAGGTACCCACTACAAGAAATCGAAATGCATGATATTATAAACCAGATAAAAGAGCCCTTCATAATTCTTGGAGACTTTAACTGCCATCACTCCTTATGGGGATCGTACAAAATTGATAAAAGAGGCCGATTATTGGAAAAAGTAATTGACGACCATGACAGCATCATCCTCAACTCTGGTGATCCCACACATATTAATATCAGTAACAGCAGGCTAAGTGCGATTGATCTTTCAATAGCTTCTCCCACAATAGCACAGAAATGTACATGGAATGTTATGGACTTCCCTTACGATAGTGATCATTTTCCAATACTGATTGATATCCACGAACCAAGAGTGCCCATTAGTCATGAATGGCGCAACCCAATTCCCAATTATAAGAACATTAATTGGCTGGATTATCAGAAAAAAATTGATGAGCACCTCAACGAAGAATATATTTTCAAGGACGATAATAACATTGACCAGATAGTAGAATCATTCTGTAATATTATATCCAATTCTGCTAACTCAATGACACAAATGCACCATGGCCCGTTTAAGTTCAAAAGCGTTCCCTGGTGGAATTCTGAATGCAAAGTCGCTATTAGAAACGCTAAAAAAGCATTTAACCGGTATAAAAAAAGAAGAGATAATGAAAGCCGAATCAACTATAAGAGAACTAGAGCTATTGCCCGCAGAACTGTAAAAATAAACAAAGCTAGATCATGGACTGAATATATCTCCTCAATAAACTGCCAATCGAACTCAACAGAGAGCTGGAAAAAAATCAAATCCATACGTGGTATGAAGACTAATAGTACTACACATTTCTTGCGTTGCAATGACCAGATAATTAGCGACCCCAAAATTATTGCTGAGGAATTTGCCGAAACCTTCATGAAAAATTCCAGCACTTCCAATTACCATACGGAATTCATCACTTATAAAGAAAAAGCTGAAAGTGAACCAAATATGACACCTATTGATGACAGCATCTATGATAATGACATGAATTCTCCAATTTTCATGCATGAACTACAAGAAGTTTTAAAAAAGATCAACAACTCAGCTCCTGGCCCAGACAAAATTCCAAACTGCCTAATAAAAAATCTCCCAAAGAGAGGTATTAACATTTTATTAAAAATATATAACCATATATGGCTAAATAATGTTTTTCCTGAACTCTGGAAGACTGCCACAGTCATTCCGATTCCCAAACCTGGCAAGGACCAGTCAAATAGCTATAATTACCGACCAATCTCACTGACCTGCAACCTATGCAAAATATTAGAAAAAATTGTTAACAAAAGAATAAGGTGGTTCCTTGAATCTCAACATTTAATAAAAGACAACCAATTTGGATTCAGAACTGGACACTCCACCACCTCACATCTTATCAGCACGACAACGATAATCCAAGAAGCCTTTCTTCAAGGACAGCATGTTATCTTAGTAAATCTAGACATTGAAAAAGCATACGATATGGTATGGACACATCGCATAGCTGCTAAATTACTTAGTATTGGTATCAAGGGCAATATGTTTAAGTTCCTTACCAACTTTATTAGCAACAGATGTATTCAAGTACGTGTAGGTAATAATTTATCAACAATTAAGAAACTTAATAATGGGCTACCGCAAGGATCAGTGCTCAGTGTGACTCTATTTTTAATCGCCATAAACGATGCTGATGATGATATTGTAAGCCCAGTTGTCGTGCGGAAATACGCCGATGATATGGTGTTACTATGCAAAGGAAGGAACTTCGATTCAACCAATGAATTAATGCAAACTGCTGTAAACTGTATTTACAAATGGTCAATGAAAACCGGTTTCAAATTCTCGACTGATAAATCTGAATGTATGATTTTTTCTAAAAAATTAAGCCCCGTCTACCCGAAACTATTCCTGGGCAACAAAGCCATTAAGACTGTCACACATACAAAAATCTTGGGCCTTATATTTGACCACAGGCTCACATGGCAAGAACATATCTCTAAAACATACGCAGAATGCAAAAATCGACTTAACATCCTGAAGTGTCTAAATCACAACAACTGGGGATCAGACAAAAATACCTTACTACTTACATACAAAGCCTTAATAAGAAGCAAGATAGATTACGGATCTATTGTATATAATTCAGCGTGCAACTCAACTCTCAAGAAACTGGACACACTGCACAATTGCGGACTCAGAATAAGCACTGGTTGCTTTCACACAAGTCCAATTGGTAGTATTCTCATCGAAGCGGCTGAAACTAACCTCACATATCGAAGACAAACCCTGTCAATCAAATACGCAATTAAAGCCAAAACATCCTTAAATAAGAATACGTAATGATGTATCTCCTGGAATTAGAAGTGGAAATCCACAATGTTCTACACCTTTCTATAATAAAGTAGCTACGCTATTCAGCTCCCTCAACATTTCGAGGCTCCCTATAGAAAGTCAAAAGATCCCCGCTGTAAATCCCTGGACCGTCAACATCATTGAAGTCGATAAATCCCTGGCTGAAGTTCAGCAGAACAACCTTGACTTAGACGAATGGAAACTCAAATACTGCGAAGCGTATGATAAATACAAAAATAACTACAATATCTTCATTGATGGACGCAATAATACATCATTTTCTGAGGCCATTGTGAAGGATCCCAAATCTTTGGTGAAATTCCGGTTTATGAACATTGCTAGTCAGGAAAACATGTTCAACCATGCAATTCTGGAAGCGCTTAAAAAGATAACCCATAACAGTACCGATGCCACTATCATCACTAATAAAATTCCTAAAGATATCTTCAAAATATATGATGAAACACAATCCAAAACGACGGCTCGAATTAAAGAACTCCTTCATTTGATTAAACTCCAAGGCTTATCAGTAATTTTTCTTCTTTTACCTAATCAGCTGTATCCAATTATTATGACCGAAATACATAACAATGAAACTAACACAAAGATAATAATTGATCTCCAAGGAAACAATGTAAGACCTAACCCTGGATACTCCAAGCAAGATGTTATAAGATTCGTACATAGGAAGATGCTCCAGCAATGGGAACCGATATGGCGATGTCATAAGTCTAGTAATACCCATAAATCAATCGATTTATTCCTATCACTACAATCGGACCCCAAGATGACTAGACGCGAACAAGTTTTAATTACACGAATCAGAACTGGTCATTCTAAAATTACACACAGGTACTTGCTGGAGAATACCTCACCACCACTATGTGATATGTGTCAAGAAAGACTATCAATCGAACATATTATTATGTCCTGTCGTAAATATGATCACATTAGAACTATGTATTTTAATCCTAATGAAATGGAGAAAATCCTGTACTCTGTCCCCTTTCAAAAACAGATTGTCAAATTTTGCAAAAACACAAATGTCATGCTTGAAATATAACGTTATGGTAAGCCCGCCCATATCTCTAAGAGCTGATGTGTTATGATCCTACCCCGATGATATTGTATGACTGTGTTACAAGTATGTAAGACAATAGTATGTTATAACTTATATGTTATTATGTTACATTATGTTATGTTATTATGTTATATTATGTTATGTTATATTATGTAAATGTAATGATGTGTAACCCTCGAAAAGATGTTATGACCATGCCCTGATTCTTCTGTATGATGATGGTATGTAAGATACGTAATTTGTGATACTGTATTTTGTTATGACCAATACATTCTGATACTTTTGTTTATGTAATGACAGATAAAGTCATAATTGTCTGTAAACACCTGTAATTAAAAATGTTGTCGCTAATAACCTTAGTCGTTGATGCGACAAAAAATAAAGAGAGAGAAAGAAAGAAAGAACTACATTGAAAAGAGTAAACGCCTGTCTCTTGGCAAATGGTGGACACTTTCAGCATTTACTCAACAGTCAGTTTTTTTTATTATCTTAAGGAAATTATATTTTAATATTTTTTATTAATTATTTTCAATAATTATTAATTTACTACTGATTTATATTTTATTGGTATTTTTAATAATTGTATTAAGCCTTGTTAATGATGATGTCTTGAAATGAAATTCAAAACTGCCTTTTGCTTAATATTTTGATCTTTATTGCTAGATGTTTTTACATTGAAATGTACTTGACGACTGAGCTCAATCTGAACTCGGAACAAAAGACACTCGCCAAAGATGGCGCTGTTGGATCAGTTTTCCAGTATTACCCAAAGAGAATTACCAACATAAATATCAAAATGCTCTATGATTACTAACAAGCCTTATTTTATTTGCTTAATAATCAGATTCAATATAATAATAATAATAACAATAATAATAATAATAATAATAATAATAATAATAATAATAATAATAATAATAATACATTGTTGTTATAAATAATGAAGTTCTAGGCAGTAATGTTTCACGAGATATCTTTCTGATTTCTCTCTGAACCGACTTTCATTAAATAATAATTATTGTTACGTTGGTGTTAATAAATTGATAAAGTCATACTTTCTAAGGAGACGTTTTGTTTCTTGCTCATGTCTATGCTCAACCCTCCCCACCCCACCTACTCTGTGCAGCACAAAAAGCTTCCGGCGTGTGAGCCGCGAACCTATTCGACTCAGCTCTTGAATGGGAAAAATATAGTAACAGAAAACGTGCTGCTGCTTATGACCTGGCGGTCGCCTCTCCTGCTGCCTCGACATGCGAGGCACTGCTGACTTGAAAGGTGGCAAAAAGACGCGGTTGCGAAATTGCCAAAACAAGAATAACTGCTCTCAGACATGGGTTGCGAGTTAAGCGAATGATCTGTATGTTAATGTAACAAAATATTTGGGTCTCTCAATTCCGTCAAACCCCAAATGGAAAGTCCATTTAAATGAATTGAACACAAAATTAAGTTCATTATGATATGCGGTCAGAATTCTTTGAAATTCAGTCAACCTTCATACTGCCCTTCAAATTTTCTACATTATTTTTCATGAAAACAAATGTCTACAATCCTAGATAAGTACAGTCGATTCCTGTACGTATTTCGGCCTCTTTGCCATGCAGAAACATTTTTTGTGACCGCAATTGATGAAAGTTATGATTGTTATATTTTTTAAATTGTTTTTTGGTAACTAGTCTAATTTTGTGGCCAGTTATAGATTTTAATGTAGATTCCTTAGTTCACATCTCGTTTCACGTGATATGTATGAAACAGAAAATGTAATATAATAATGTAGGTATTTTTTTAATGTGTTTTATTGTTTACCTTTTATAACTGACTCTAATGTCAATTGCTTTACTGAAACTAAATTATATTAATTTCAATCGTGGTTCAATTTTTGGGGGGCAATCGAAAAAAGGTACAAATAGAACAACAATTCTCATGAAATTTCGCCTGTTGTCGAGGTTCTCTAAATTGGGGAGCCAATTGATTCCCAGTACAAATGTAGTAAATAGAAGTTCAATGGACAAATCAGAATATAAAAAATGGGGAATAATTGCTATTCAGACTCTACTTAGGAATAAATGGGTTTTATTAACGTGTGGCATGATATAAATTTGCCAGAAAATATCGTAGTCATTTTTTTCAGAAAATTGTTCAATCCCGTAACAAGTCTTAACACGTCAGTTTCCTTAATGACCAAAGGGATTATGACACGGCATGACGAGAGTGTTATCACTGAGACGATAGGCAAAAATATTCCTACCTAAAGCTTGTTTCATTCCGACGGAAACCAAATATTCCGTTTTACATCGTTGCGTATTTCCACTACTGCATGAATCGTATCTCTTCGTTTCGAGAACCTCGCGGCAATGCAAGTAACGGCTGTACTCGAAATATATCGACTCATCGACATATCGAACCAAACTGTCATATTCGAGTAACTTCTCTTTGCCGGACCCGGATCGTTTTCTGCATACTTGGGGTGTGAGAAATTATAAATTTTGAGGAAATACCAGCGAAAGCTCCTTTGTGTTAAATTGTTTTCTGGGACTGGTTTCTAGATAGTGTGATTAGTGAACATTTAATTACTACAAAATGTTAATAAAAGTGAAGGTAAGAATATCTTTTGCGGTTATGTTATCATCTTCGGCTTCGAAAAATTGATATCATTTCTTTCTGTTTCATGGTGGTGAACCTAGACGTTGACCGGAAAGGAAGTAAGTATTAATTCTGTGAAATTTCTGGTGTTTATTTTTTATTTTCTAATTGCCTGGAATCAGAATTTAGGTAATTTTTCAGTAAGACTAGTAGTTGTATTTTGAGGGCAACAACCTAACGTGCCCTAGAGTTGTCGCTCGTTGTTAAGGAATACCGAATTGATCCGTGTAGACAGTTTCAAAAGAAACCTGTAGTAATTTTATTACTATTACTTAGTTTTGTGTTGATTTGTGGAATTCTCTTGACCCTAAGGTTAAAAAAGGATAAAAACTGCAAAGTGTATCAATTCTAATGAAGGAAAAATAAAATTTGCACTTGCACTATAATATGTTTTAATTTTAAATTATTAATGACTGTTGTTTGTGATCACATTATTTTTTTGTGCTTGAAAGTCATATAAAAATCACTTCTTAAAAATCGTACTGTTCGGACATTTCTTTAAATTATCTTAAAATAGTATGTAGTAATGCATGTTTTCAATTGAATGAAACTTTGTTAGTTTCCCCTTATCAAAAGCATAGATCAGTAGTTTCATATGTAAAGAAGATCCACGACTTCGATGATCATTTACAAATAGATCTTGTTCTTCACCATTTCTTTCAAGCTTTCCTCTCTTTTGTTTTCAGTCACTCTTCTTGTTCCATGTTTTTCACAATGCTCCATGGCATATACATTCTCAAATCTCTTGCATTATTAATTACTGATTTTTTCCAAACTGCTACAGATCAAGTGACACAAATTTGTTGTTCCATTCATTTGCATAAGTATTAATGGAAGATGTTTCAAGAATTATGTTTGCCTAATTTGATGGCATTAACCTTTTGTTTTACCAAGTACACACTTGCCACCTGCCAAAATAATTTTAAGAAATAATGAACTCTAAATGCAAAGATTGGTCCACGGTTAAAGGACTTGAAATGTACAAGATAATACAAAATTTGCCACAAATTGGGAATTTCTTTGATCAATTTATGCTGTTAAAAATATTGCAGTATACAATACTTCAGTATTGTCTTATGATCTTAAATTTGTTTATATTTGTTGTAGATTTTCTGTAAATATTGATCTTGATTATTATTCTTGAATTAATAAGATAAAGTTCCTCATGGTTTAAGAATCTTCAATATAGGCTTGTGTCAAAAAGACTTTGCAGATTAATTTTTCTATATCATGGATGTGAGAAGAAAATAAAAATAACTGACATAGTAGTTCAGTGATGAGATTCAAAATGTCAGTCGTGGGAATGTTGTAGAAAAGATCTTTCCTTTAACATATTATGAATTGTTTCAATCTTCAATTTTTGTGTTTTACAGATTGAAATTGACATAGAACCTACAGACAAAGTGGAACGGATAAAGGAAAGAGTTGAAGAAAAGGAAGGAATTCCTCCCCAGCAACAACGTCTTATATTTTCTGGAAAACAAATGTATGCATTTCTTTTGTCATTATTTTTACTTTCAAAGAAGGAAAGCAAGCAAATATTCAGTCATGGCTTCTTAATTTAAATGTTTGTATTCACTTACATCTAAAATATTTGATGTGCAAATTCAAAAATTCATTAGAAAATATGAACAGCAGTGGGGAATTCACCATAAATAGAAATACATGTTAATGTTTAACTGTAATGTGTATGCACTTTTCAACATTAATTACCTGATGTTTTATGTTTTTCCAGGAATGATGAAAAAACAGCCCAGGATTATAAAGTGCAGGGTGGATCAGTACTTCATTTGGTTTTAGCTCTAAGAGGAGGTATTCGAGTGTAAGATGTATGGAAGACATATTCTGTTCATTGTTTGTGCACCCTTTTTGATTATTACACATTGTCTTTTTGTACTTTAATTAAGCTCGGCTGCTTGGAAATAAAATTTACGGCACCAAGAATGTAATATATTCTCTCATTGATAATCTGCTTCCTGTGTCTGCTACTTGCCAGTATGGATTACTGTTTACTCACGATACATATACCAATGAAAGCAATGAATGTGCAGCTCTAAAATTTTTTTGGATTATATTTTCAATTTTAATATTGAAGATCTGTTAAGTCAAATTTTATTACCTGAAGTAAAAGCTGTAAATCAATGAAAGTCCGTATTTAAGTCCAGCTGTTTTCTAATGTATTACTCTATTGTAAATAAACTTTAGCCTTAAAATGACATTATTTGCATTCTTTTTAACTTTTTTGGTTAACCCTGTTTGTGTTATGATTATTATTGTGTATCATATACTCTCTGGTGGGAGTTTGGCAGGAAAGTGTTGGGTGCAACCCCTGCTGTGCCCTTAAGTGATTCCTAAAAAATTACCCATAATTTTGGCTGTATTATGTGGTTGCAGAGATGCGTGTGTCTTATCACATTCATTATTTACAATTATATTTGCTTCTGGTTTAATTAGGTTCTGGCTGTGAATTTCATCGTCAAATTGGTTTTAAAAAAACACAGGTCCTTTTTTGAACACACGTCAAGTTGATACCTTTTCCTTTTGAAAACGGTTCGAAGTAAATTTTATCATGAACTGTGTTATATTGAAGTGCTGTTTTAAAATGAGAAGTATGAAATATTTGTTTCCCTGTGCCCTTTCATCGATTATGCAAAGTGGTAACGAATTTTATACCCCTGTGTTATTAGCATAGAAGTGACTCCTTCCGTATAGTTTCATGAACTATCAACTATTTAAATATTTATTTTAGAAATGTGTATTAATTATTACTATAGAGAGAAATATTTTCTACATTAAACTTTTATAATTGTTTGAAAAAAATCCAGAATGTTCGTATAGTCACAAAAATGTTCTTAATTTTTCCCAGAGGGAAGAAACTCAACACAAAGTTAATCAGAATTTACTACATATGGTTATTTAAAAATATAATTAAATCTTGCTCTTTTTATCATATTTTTTAAAACTGTTTGGAGTTTCCGGTGTTGAATTCAAATTTTGACGGTTGAATTTCAATGAAGTCACATGCATAAAATTTATTTGTATGCCCAATAATTTTAATGTCAATATTTTTATGAAATGTATTTTCAATATATTTTGGTTGGCAAGTTTTAATGAACATTTGATGCTATTTCTTGCAATACAATTGAGACACGACTTGATAGCCCTGGTGGCAAGAGAAATCTCTGGGTTTGGTGACCAACGAAATTATTAGGCTTAACTTTTACACATATCTATCATATATTTCGGCTATTCACAAGAAGGGAAGTAAGGAAGATATGAACAATTATCGGGGTATGAGTGTAATGGCATCAATTGGAAGACCCTTGAGTTAAATAGTGAAGAATAGATTGGAGGCTAAGGTGTCCATGAAAATCTCAGAACAACAAACTGGTTTTACAGAAGGGAAGTCCTGTATAGATAACATTTTTATATTACGACAAATGTGTGAGAAAATGAGTCAGAAGGGAAGAGAGCTTCATCTGTTTTTTATTGACCTGGAGAAAGCATATGACTCAGTGCCTGTACATGAATTGTGGAGGGCACTACGAAATTTTAAAATTGAAGAATCGCTCTTTCAACTCGTAAAGAAATTGTATGTGGACACCCGAGCCGTGGTAAAAATCGGAAATAGAATTTCTGAGGAATTTAAAACTCTGGAATGTCCCCTACTCTTTTTAAAATTTATTTAGAAGAGGTCCTTAAAGTTTGGAATGCGTCATGTCGAGGAATGGGCGTTGCTGTAAACGGACAAGCAATACATTCACTATTTGCGGATGATCTGGTAATAATGGCTCAAGATAGAGATGATGCAGAATATATGACCCGGAAAACAGTAGAGGAGTATGTACAGAGTGGGCTTAAATTAAATCCGAAAAAAACAGAGTATCTGATAGTAGGAGGAGAAGGTACTGATTTGAAAGTACAAGGAGTAGGTAGGATTAAGTTAGTTGAACAGTTCAAATATTTGGGTACAATACTGCATACGTCTGGAAATTGTGAAAAGGATATTGATGACCGCATTAAACAGGCAAGAGGAGCTATAAGAATGCTGAATGGGGTACTATGGAGGCGGGAAATTCATGTAAGAACAAAAAAGGTTATTGTACGAACTATTATTGAAAGTATTCTAACCTATGGTGGAGAGTTGGGTCTTGACGGAACGCCAGAAACAGAAATTATGTGCAGTAGAAATGGATGGATTAAGAAGGAGCTGCCGAATTTCTAGAATAAAAAAAATTAGAAACGTTGAAATTCGGAATTGGTGGTGGACAGATTAGAAAGTAAAATGCTACAATGGTATGGCCACCTGAGAGGAATGTCAGATACAAGATGGCCCAAGAATGTCCTCGACTGGTCTCCTCTAGAAAGGAAAAAACGAGGAAGGCCTCGCAATACCTGGAATACCGGAGTAATGGAAGCCATGCGTGAAAGAAGAATGGACAAAGACGTTTGGTCGGATAGAGAAGGCTGGAACCGCAAAATAAGAGGCAACCCCTGACAAGTGGAAACACCCATAAAAGGAAAAAGGAGGAACTTTTACACCAAAAGTCTTGAAGAATAGGGTTTAGCTTTTACACAAATAAACTCTTGAAGATTAACAAAATTTTAGTGGCTCATATGATGCTGTGTTTATACAACTCGTACATACAATGCAAATAAATGACAACTTATTTATTGAGAGCCATGTCCTTTAGTGGGGTTTTATATTATTGGAAAAAAAAATTAAATCTACATACGTTTTCATGTGAGAACATCTGAGAATAGCAGGAAAGTCTTTAAACGTGTGAATTACGAAGAAGGGCGGAACCAGTAATCTACTATTAACGTGAAATAAAAATCTAAATGTTCTTGCTTCAAACCAGAAATCTACTTTTGTCCTCTTTGTTCCGAGGGTGCTATAATTTTACGTTCTTGATTTTTTTGGAACAGTAGGGAATCTACAAAAGCTTGGTCCGTCTCTTCTGGCCATTTTTGCCCCAATCCACCATCGCACACAACTTATCATGAAAATACAATTTTATTTTAGGTAAAAAGAACATTCGACTGCAAGAAAGTGTACTTAAACAACAAAAACGTTTTTAATCAATTATTGGTAGAGGAAAACCTCCAACGAAGAATGATCACATTTTAAAAGAAAATCGAATCGACAATCGAATGTATTTTATCCATACGCTCACTGCTTCTTGCTGCTTCTACAAGCAGCCACTTGCCACCCAGAGGCGACGGTGCTGCTCTCCGAACAACTAAAAGTCACGGGTTCTGGACATCTCTAAAATGGTGCACACTTTCTTGCACTAGGTAGTTTTCCAATCTCTTTAGTCTGAACTAGCTTTTCGGCTATGCCTTCTTGTCTTCCCAGATGCCTTCTTATATACTAGAGAAGTGAACTAGAAGAGAACTAGAATTTCTCTACAGTTACAATGTATCTGATGAAGTTAAACAGCTGATTTGGTCATACACAACCTCATGACAAAATCTTGATCGTCATAATTAAAACCAATCCATTCTTTCTCGCACCCTTTGTCTTCGCACTAGTGGATAATATTCCGAATCATTGCTGGAATCACTGCTGTTTACCGCGATGCACACTTCACAGCTCAGCTTCCACTGCAGACTTCACACTGCTGACTGCTGTTCACTCACTGCACCACTGTTCACCGCAATGCACACTTTACAGCACAACTTCCACTTCAGACACACTGACGGACTGACTGCTTAAACTACTAAACTTACTCTGACACACTAACTTACACTGACTGACTCGCGGCCACCAGCAGCGGCGCGTTTATTCCTGGCCGGCGCTCGTCTCGATACACCCGGCACATTCTCCGCGTTTCCCCGCGACTCGCTAATAGTCCGGAACCGTCGAGTTCGGGGGGAAGGGAAGGGGCGCCGGCAGATGACGCAATCCATGCGCAGCGAATCTGGCAGGTGATGCAATATTCGTTACAATACTATAAAAGTGAATTCAACAAAATGTACCTGACATCGATACCACTAAAAGGAGAGTATGAATATATACATTTTAAAGGCTCTTTTTCAGTATTGACGCAGAGTTCTTGCAAAGTTTGATAAAGTATAATTCAACGCTAAAGCAGAAAGTAAATAATTTAAATAATATATTGGTAGATGCACCACTATTATTATTACTTTCCCTTATTCATACGTATATACTGTAATGGGACGGTCGCACATATCAGATGGCAACACGGAGTAAATATTTTATTTAATTAAGAATCGCGCCGCCGTTAAGAGCAGCCGGAAATGCCGTTTCCTGCTATACCTGGGAGGGCCGCTTAGCGCGCCGAGGGAAAGAAGGAAAGCACCTTCTTTGTGCAGCGCAACCCACGCCGGACGCATCCGTTGTGACGTACGGGGAAATACGCCACCCGCACCCCCAAACCGAGCAACGGAATTACCCGCGCCTAGTTCTTAGAATTTGCGTGACGGAGGTAACTTTGGGGAAAGTTGCCGGGGCGTAGCTTCGCCACTGGCGCCGTGATAGGCGGAGGATCCACGGGTGGCGCGACAACCAATTGAAATATACGATGCAGGGGAAGAATCAGAGCTCTTCCTGAGGGACCGCCGAAGAGAGAATCGATCACTTGTTTCGGAGGCGGCAGGGGGATCACTTGTGTCGGAGGTAGCGAGGTGGCCACTTGTTTCGGAGGCGGCAGGGGGAACACTTGTTTTTGAGGCAGTAGCGAGGAAGCGACTTGTTTGTGAGGCAGCCGCGAGAACGTTTTTCGGAGGTGGCAGTTGTTTTTGGGGCCGGGCACTTGTTACTTTGATTCGGGGCCGGGACTAGCCGTGCCTGGTCGCCCCGAATGCCACGCCACCCCGCACACATCGCAGCCCGTCGCGTGTGACCGAAGCCGAAGGATGGTCCGGGACACCACGAGTGAGTGCCTGACCGAAAGGATCATGTGAGTACGAGCCGGGGCGTGAAAGACAATATCACGAAGCGACCCGTCATCGCCCCATATTTTTTACTTGTCTCTCACGTCTTTAATATTGATATTAGCGGCAATCTGTTTACATTATTAAATTATGAGTACAAGTGATTTAAATAATGTCAAAGTAGTTTCTCCACAATTCAACAGTTTTCTGTGAAAACTCGCTCAAAATTCTGCATTTTCAAAAACGCTCAAACCCCATTTTTCCATAAATGGCGCCAAATTTGTTCTTCAGACTTTTCGAACGGATAGTATTAATTGCATCACGATAAACAGCAGTGCAGTGGACCCTGGTCTGCGCAGTGAATTGTGGTCAGTGCAGTGAAGTGTGGTCTGCGAAGGGAATTGTGGTCAGCTCAGTGGACCGTGGACAGTGCGTTGGACTAGGTGATACTATAGAAGAAGTGATCAGTGTAAATAAATAATCAGATTGCAGCGAACAATGTAAATAAATAATCAGATTACTGTGTAAATAAATAATCAGAAGAAGTGAACTGTGTAAATAATCAAGAGAACGGAGTCGTGTGTAAGAAAAATAATTAAGTGAAGAACATAAGTACTGTGTAAAATATTTGTAAATAGATCAAGTAGTTTTAGTGTATAAACGTTTTTGTGTAAATACCTGTGAGTGCGTTTTAATTCACCACAGAGAAACGTTACAATACTATTCCGCCAGGGGCCAGTAGCGGTGCAACTAGTGGCGGTGAGTGAGTGAAATTTAAGGGTGTTGTAGAAGCAATGATCGTAAGGAGAGGTCGCCCTCTCCAAAATTTCCTGATCGATTAATGGATACAGTTATAAAAATTGTTTGAGAACATTGTACCTGAAATTTCAAATATATTTTTAAATATTTTAATTTCTATCGAATAAGTATAACGCGTAAAATGTTTAAACCACTAATAAAGAAAGAATGATACGAAAAGTCATCCTTTCCATTCCAAGAAACAAATGATTAACTGTTTTCGGACGCGCCTCCCATATCTGATAGACAACACGCCGTGAGCGCGAGGCGCGCAGTCACTCCGAACAGGGAAGCCACACTAACACCACAGAGCACAGAATCTATAACCGGCACTAGCATACAATACGTTGTACATTATGTTGTACCAGCTGATGGCGGCCCTGTCATATTTCATGAAGTAAAGAATGTAAATGGAGTCTAGTTTTCTAGGGATTTTGGCAGTAATTAGACGAGAGAGTTGATGTTGAATTGGTCAGAGTATATCAGAATCAGAATCAGTTATAACTTATTTATTTAATATAAAATGTTTTCAATGCAACTGATCACAGACAGACGAGAAAACAAAATTAAATAACTAATGAATAAACATGTTACCTAGTGCGAAATTATTGATTTTCATTACTCTCTTTATAACTTGTATTTTATTGAGAATTTAAATTAATATGAACATTGATTCTCAATACTCTTACTGAATCTTCATATTATATTAATTCTTTAAAAAATATTGTTTTATTTAATTATCATACCAATCAATAATCTCATTATTCTAAATTTATTTGGAGATAATTCTTTCGTAAACAGGACTGCTGTTTGTTCGTTTGTCGAAATATATTCAACTTCAACCTTCTTTTCATTTACTAATTGACGAATATAATGATAACTTGTCTCAATAAGTTTAGACCGTTCGATAAAATCAGGATTCTTCAATATCTTGATGGTACTTTGATTATCTATATACAATTTTGGAATTAATTATTCTTTATTTGCCCAAATTTCTTTCAAAAGACGATTTAATCAAATTAATGATTTTGTTCGAGACCTGTCCTGCGTTGTTCGTGTGGACTGTATTCTGGATTAATTGCAAAGCAGTCTCAAATCTCTTATGATAGCTCGTGCAGGATGTAGGGAGCGTTTCGGTTTCGGTTAGAAACAGACGAATTTAACATGTTTATTCATCTTAAGATGTGATGATTAACACAACACACAATTACAGGTTTGACAGTTCACTTTCAATTAACTTCAACTTTAACTTGTGTTTAACTTCAACCACATAACTTATACAATTCAAATACTTGTAGATCTAATTTTAACACATCGCACCTCCAATAGAAAAATTACACAAGTGCGAATTTCTGATTTCTCAGAAATTTCAATTTTAAGTTTCGTAGTTCTGTAATACTCGTTATTGATTGTACCAAATATTCACCTTGTAGCGGACAGTAATTGAACTAATTCAAAATCAACTTCAGAATAGTAGCAGTACCTCTTGGCAACCTCTTATCATCTTTTAGCTGAGAAATGACGATTTTGCACTTGTGTCACTTGTCTATTGGAGGTGCAACATCACATTCGAATGATTCAATTTTGTGTTCAATGTGAAAATCAAATAAAGACCCTATGCAAGGGAAAGTTTTCTACTTTACGGAATCTGAGGCAGCGCACACGAAACGCGTTTAATTACTGCATTTAACTCAAACAGAATGTACAGAAAACTTACGTGAGGGAATAAATACGACCTCACGGAATCTGAGATATCATGAACGGAACACGTCCATACGCAAGCTGTAATCTGCCCACACTGATAATGCGTTCCCTGGCGACCACGCGCGGGGAGGGTGTTGGCAATAGACTGTTATGGATTAGTATATGAAGTGTGTTCAGAATCTGTGTTAGGTCGGATGTGGATGGCGTGATGGAATACGCAAGACGTCGGGGGAGCACCGCGAGGCGCCCGCTCGCGGCCCGGCCGGAGCCTTCCGCTGGCGCCTTCCCCTTGCGCATGTGCAAATAAAATATTTTCTGTGTCATTTTCTATTTTTGATGTTTGGGCCCGGCAGATTTAGCTGCTTAACTTGCTGTAACATATTCTGCTTCCATTGATGATAGAACCACACAACGTTGCAGCTTACTTTTCCACATTACATGCCCATTTGAATATTTAATTAAATAACCACTAGCTGAACGTCTTGTAAATTTGTCTTCAGCATGATAAGCATTACTGGATGTTTCCAAAAATATTTCATTTGATTTTTCAAATCTAATTCTATGAGAGATGGTTCCCTTTAAATATCGAAGACTTACTTTAACTAGTTTTTGACAAGTGCTTCTGTTGGTACATCTTGAACTCTTCAGGCAATATTGACGGCAAATGTCAAATCTGGTCGAGTTCTAATTGTCAAATACATCCAACTATCAACAATTTCTCGATAACAAGTATTATTAGCCAACGATGATTCTCCAGACATCAATCCAGGTTCTATAGGAATTAACAATGGGTTTGAATCTTGCATACCATATATTTCTAATACTCTCCTTGAATATGATTCTTGATTAGTTTCAATGTAATCCTTGTTCCTTTTAATTTGCAATCCTAAATAGTTGACCTCATCTGAAGTAATTTCCAATCATTTTCCTAATTTTTTAATAAATTCTTCAATCAGATTACTTTTACCTACGACTAATCCATCATCTACATGAAATAAGATCAAATCATGACAAAAAATAAACATGATTCAGCACTACTTTCTTGTAAATTACATTATTCGAGAAATTCAATTCAACATTTATTCCAACGTTTTAAGGCTTGTTTTAAACCGTATAAATTGCGAATGAAATAACATTTGAAATATTTTTGCATCGAGTTTTTACGTTCCTGAGGAGAAATCCGCGCAAAACAGTCTGTTCTAGAAACCTGTAAAGGATCCAAACGAGTCTCCTTCTTCAAAAATAATTCCATTGGAGATTTATAATCAATTTTTGTTGGACCACTTCGATTTAACACATACGTTGCAGTTCAAATAGCTTTTCTCATAAAGTTTTTGAAAGATGTGCAGATTGTAACCTTGATCTCGCCATTTCATAAAGAATCATATTTTCTCTTTCTGCAACACCGTTATGTTGTAGTGTGTAAGGAGCTGTAATTGAATGTTTCCCATCTTCTCTGCATACTTCCGTACTTCTTGATTGTTAAATTATTTACTTCCATCAGTTCGTAATTTTGTAATTGTCACTTCAGCTTGCGTCTTCATTATCTCAATAAATAACGGTAATTTTTCTTTAACTTCATATTTTCTTCGTGTCACTCTAAAACTTGTATAATCATATTTAAAAATAAGATAATATCTATACCCATGTATGTCCTTTTTTTCTATTGTTCCACAGACATCAGCAAAAATTAACTCTCCCGGTTTGGTAGACTTCTCTATTCTATTGCCAAAAATAATTTGCTGATGTTCTCCCAAATCACAACCTTCACCAAATTCACCATTATTTCTACATTGATTCCTTTATTTGTTAAAAATTTCTTCATATGACGTTTATTTTGATGTTCTAATTTTTCAAGCCATTTTTAAATAATATTATCATTATTAGAAATAATATATTTTTTTCTTTCCTGACTTTTACTAATAATCTACAAAGATCATTGTGGTCATCTGATAAAGCCTTACAATAAGAATTGCTTCTTTATAAAAAATGATTTTTCTTCATTTTCAATCTTTTGATAAATTTTCTTTACCCAGCCTTTTTAAGTAAAAATAAAGTGCAAGTTACATCAGGGGAATAACAAACATTTTCAAAATAATAATTTTTCCATTTTCCCCGCCAAATGTCTTTACATTTATGCGACAAGAAGCAAGTGCTTCAATTTGCACATCTTAACGAGCACTTTTCAGGAATTTTGAAATGGTTTATAAGAAGAAAACCAATCACGTCTATTTGTAATATGATGAGTAGCACCACTATCTATAAACCATTCATCACAATGTAACTTATATATTGTGCTTGTTTGCAAAGTGCTGGTGTCGATAACCGTATTTTCGAAACCAAGTTCTTTTTTGTTTTCTATGAATTACATTACCTTCAATTGTCTCAATGCAGAACATACAAAACTTAAGTGTCCAGTAAAAATCTAATACGAACACTAAGCATTAAATTGTGTAAGTAATGTTTCAGTATAGACTTTTATACTTGAATATCTTACATTTTATTATACATTAGTGTTTTGAATTTCGGAAATTACATTTTCGTCATTCGATGGACGTACAACCTCCAGAGCGTTGGGGCACCGCTGCCAGTGCTATTACTCGCGCAACTTTTCTTGAACGATGGATTGAAGAAATTTGGGTAGAGTGGGGGTATTAGTTACGAAATCGACCACCACATTTTATGAAGCAATTCCAATCTCTGGAGAATCAGTCATGCCTTCGCAACATTCTCAATAATTTGCGTTCTAACTTTCTCAGGAGTTCAAGGTATCTCCTGTGATAGATCTTTATCTGCTTTGGTGATTTCTTTAGATTTTTGGAGAAAATAACGTATAGAAGTTTTCGTCTTCAAAAGAAAATTGTTTCTATTTCGCGCTAGTGAAGATGTGTTTGGAATGTTGTCATCAGTACTCGCTGCGACATTTTTGCCCTCAACTGTTTATTGTGTCAGAGTGGGGGGGAGCAAGGTTATCGTTCAAGAAAAGTTGCGCGAGTATTACATAGGGCCGGTTGCATAAAGCTTTCCATATGGGTTCCATAGCTATGGGTACAATAAAATTTATAGGTTCCATAGGCCGTGCACCGTTGCATAAAGCAAATTTAGGGAATATATAACTATAGATTCTATAAGAACTTCGAGATGCAACCAATAGATAGCGACACAGTGGATATTTGAACATTACTTTATTCCTTACAGCGTTGTGCACATCTTAGCATCATAGAAGAGAGATACATATATCTCTACTCTATGTATTTGAACATTACTTTATTCCTTACAGCGTTGTGCACATCTTAGCATCATAGAAGAGAGATACATATATCTCTACTCTATGTTTAGCATGTGTTGTGTTTACTCGAGGTGTTTTTTGTTGTGTTTCTTATCGCGTTCTCGGTAGCAATTTCGTTTTATGTCATTATTTTCATTTAAGTTTATTTTTTGTTTAATTCTTATAGTATTGTAAATACAATTCTTTATATTAGCCATTGCCTATTTGTATTTAAATAAATTAATTTACCTTCCATTCTTAAATTGAAATACGAGTATTAATTTTTGCTGATACAATTAATAATAAATTATAATTAATAATGAACTAATCAAATCCCTTTGAAATAAGAAGTAATAATTAATTTGTTATCTAAACAATTATGTAATACGTAACAAGTAGAGCCCAGAAGTTAAGGCATTTAATTTCGAAAATATAGGCAGGCAATAATGCACTAAAATATGTCGTGAATTTAAAGAAAATTAATTAGAGGATAATCATTTAAATTATTCAAACTTTATTTGTAATACTGATAGTAATACTAGCACTTTCAAGGAAACGTTTTCATCATTGGTTCATCAATAAATATTGTAATGTTGATTGGTTATCTATTTATTGGAAATAAATGGTTTCACAACTGAAAATTGTTCTTTATGACAAACTAAATTTCAGCATTATGATTGCAAATTAAATTAACTGATGATTCTACGAAGGGCTAAGTGTTGGCTGAATTTTACGAATCTTTGAAATTTAGCATAATTGAAAAACCATTGTTTACGTTCATTGCACTCATTTATTCACCAGTACATTACACAACCTAGCTTTATTCTATCATGTACGAAGGTGTCTGTCTTCAAAAGGGGTTGAATACCACACGTAAGCATTGGATGGAGGTTGATTGATATTGGTGCTTGTTGAATAAGAATTGTAAAAAGGAAGAAGCCAAAATATTATAGCAAAAGTTAACATAATTTCATAACCTAATTTAATCCTTACTTCTGGAAAAATAATTTATGAATATAGAATTCACTGGTATTCAACAAATACAAATACACCTAAAACGCACATAACACACCAAATAAAATTCGTAACAGCCACTAAAGCACAACACAACACACGGACGCCAGGTACCGCCAATAACCTCAAACAAACAAAACAGCTGTAGCAGTGCGCAGAGCAGCCATGTTGCTCATTTGTTGAATCCATAAACAATTGTAGACCCGTTTCAGGACCTATAAATTAAAGAAAGGCTTATAGGTTCCATAAGTCTTATTGGTGGTTCTAGAAACACGTTTTGCCCCTATGGACCACATACTCTTTGCTATGGACTATTTTACAGAACCAATAAGCTTATGGATTCTATATCGAACGTTTATGCAACCGGCCCATAGTATCGTACGTTTAAGTTTCTCCCTGAGATCTTAGATTAGCAGTAACAAAATATTACACATAACAACATATTGCGTGGAGATATCTTTTTGTTCAATGAAACGAGGGAAACATTTAGTACGTAGTATGATGATGGATGATAGGCTAAATTCCCTTGCAATGATTTCAATTCATTAGGATATTACTGCAGATTCAGGTAAATCTGTATTATGGCTGCAAAGAAGTCGATGAGATTACTTTTGTCGCACTTCTGTTATGCATTTTATATAAATATATTTCTAATTTTATTCAACTTTTAACTGTATCTGTCAATTCTTTATAGTAATAAATGATTAATATACAAAAAGATTTGATACAGAATTAATTAATTCCTTTTCCTTAGCCCAAGTAAATGTCATGAAAACAAATATAATAACTTCTTCATTTGTGTATTAGAATGATGTCAAAATTTAAGAAAATATAACACAAAAGTATAAAATTAACAAAATATTAAGAAGTGTATAAATAGGTATATAAACGTTTTATGATATTGTAATGATAGAACTGCATTCAATGTTATACATGCACTTAATTCGTTACAGTTCTATTGAGAAAAATACATCATTTACGAATAAGGCGGGGGTGGGGGGCAATCGAAATCCTAGCTACGGACCTGATTACATATTTTTATGATTTAATTGTTTGTGACGTATTGTCGCCGTTTATCTACGGAAGGGTCATCAAAAGTATATATAATTCCGTGCTGTCCCATTTTTATAATTTGTTCTATTGTTTATCAGCAGGTACATACAATTTTATGGGAAAGAAGTTCCAAGTCTCCAAGACAAAGACTACGAACCGGCACCAGTGAACTCCTGAGTCCGAATTCATAAATGGATATGCTGATCTCGAAAATGGTTTCTTTTAGCGCCCCTAGCGGAAGTTAGTGACAAATGATTTCTGACTAACGTCTCGATAACACACCCTTCTCCTGACGCCTCTGCCCCCCCCCCCCCCCCACTTGATTCCACTCCTCTTTAATTCATTCCCAACAATTCCCAGTCATGTCGGTGTCCGAAGGACCGTGTTGCTCATGCAGTGATTGTAAAATTTGGGATACGTGTGGAGTGTATAATATTTATTTGTAAAATATATCACGCTGGACTCCCTTGATTAAAGTGTTTGTTATTTGTTGCTGATATAAATGACGATTTACTCAAAGCGAACCATGTAAAACTAGTGTTGACAAGTAGGCCAATAGGTTAATTTTTGGGAGTGCCGTTAATTTGGATAGAATCTTCTTTGAAGTGTCCTTCGTCTTAAACGTGTTATAGCATTATCGGATGTGGCACTCATTAAAAACAAGACATGTTACAAAATGATTTTGCGCCTCTTTGGGCGGTGTCACTCGGTGTTGTGGTTCCACTTGTTGCTGTTGTGGGCGTGTGCATTTGTGGGTGCAGGAAAACGGTACCAAAGTAAGAACAATTTTCTTATTTTTTTAAGTTCTACACATTGTTTTGGAGAATTTCATTCTCATCACAATTTTCCTGTGTGTTTAGTGTTCACTGAATAATTGAAATAATAACTTGTCAACATTCTTAAACAGATTTTTTTTATTTGAAAGTATTAGGGTTATTAGATTGAGCAGAAAAGAGTATAATTGGTTTATGTAAAGAATAGTTCTTCAAAGGGCTTAGTTTTAATGGGCGAAAAAAATATTAAAACAATAATATCACTACACCCTTTACAGCTCATGCACTCTTTGATATTCAAGTTTACTGAAGTGTTTCTGCACCATTGTGTTTAACACTTTATAGCCCCTTTCTTTTTTAGACTTTTTATTCTTTTGCCATAATGGTTGAAACTTTGTCAGTGAATCAGAATCCCTACCTACTGATTTAAGAAGGTTTTATTTTTATGTCAAATATGTAATTGATATAGTAGCCATGCACACAAAAAACAAAACAAATTAACAAAAGGTTCTTGTTAATTTGATCCTGTTTCCAGAAACTGTATTGAAATTTTTTTCATTGTAAATGTACTCATTATTTTCCAAAATAATTGATTCATCTTTATCCTTAGTGTCTTCCTAATATTCTGCAAAATTGTTTTTATTTACTTTTAGGAAATTGTAATTAATTACTTTACAATGAAGTGGTGGTAGCAACACTTCTTCAAGGTTGGCTTTTAGGTTGACCCTTCTTTTAGGTTGACACAGTGGTGGTAGCAACATGTCTTAAATTTATTTTCATGTAATAGTTTGTTCCTTTTATTGTAAAGCCAAGTTGGTAAATTCCTTTTTCTTTGAGTCCTTAATTTGGCATGTTAATATTTATAAATCAGCATTACTATAATTCCAATTTCTTTAAGTATGGGGTGGGGGGGGGCAAATTTCCATTTGTGTACTTAAATTATGTCGTGAAATTTGAATGTTCTTTAAAACAATATTTACTTTTTTTTTTGCGAAGTAGATTAATGTGAAGAGTCTCGGAGTGATCTTGCTTTTTATTTTACACATTTTACTGTTGAATATAAAAATGATATCAACACAAAACATTAGTGAGAATTAGATTTAGGCCATGGGAAGTCACGGCACGAACAGAGAGCTGGTACATTATGGAGAATATTGTGTGAAATTCTGAAGTTATCCCTTTAGTATGAATATTTTAGGTAAAGAGGCAAGCAGTTTAAAACTATCACCTTATTGATATGGCGATTATTATTGGGAATTTAGGGCTCCTGCCCTTCTCAAATTTTACAAATTTGTGTTTACAATGTATGAAAAAGAGGTAGTACATCAAATTTTTACAGCTTTTTAACCTTGCCATAATAGGTAATCAATGCTATCACATTTTTATTGACAGGAGTTGTCTTTAATGCTTCTGTCAGAGAGCAAAATGGAATTGGTATTCCATTGGCAAAATGGAATTGGATATAGTAGAATATTAAATCTGATCACTTCTCAGCATAAACAGACATTCATATTCTTCTATTATTCTTTGAAACTTTTGACAGAAAATTGAAACTAAGTGAATGTCCTGTTTTAATAGATTTGTGCATGATAATGTGACATTACTTTTCCTTCTTGAATGACATCACGATTTTAACCATTTGTAGTGTTTCACACATAACATATTAAGTTCTTTTATATTAAAAACTAATCTGACAAAGAAATTGAGTGAAAAATGTATCATAACTTGTAATGAAATCTATAATTATTGGAAGTTAATTTTGGGTATGGTTTCAATAATTTAAATAATGATTTCCAAAAAATTAATTTCATTAGACTCAAAAAAAACTTTTCTTAATTTTCCTCGACATCACCTGGCGTGAGTTTCTCTCTATCTTTCTCTTTCTCTCTCTCTCTTTCTCTCCTTTTTTTTTTGTTTTTGTTTTTGCTTATTTTTACAATTTGCTTATGGTTTTTATTTTTAAAAAAATGCCCAAATTTATTTTTTGATAATGATCATGGCAGTTCTTTATAACTCAAATTGAACCTTTAACTAATAAAGTAACTGGATTATTAGCACATATGAGACAAAACAAGGAATACAATTCATCATAGGTTTAAGTGTTTACTAAATGACATGCCAGTTGTGCTGCATAATATTGTAATTATAACACCATGTAATATTCTTACCTAATTCAAAAAGTTCCTTTAATTTTAATGTAAATTAAAATTGTTTATTTTTTATTCTTTCGATTATATTCTTTATTTAAATACAAGCTAAATATTAAAATATTATTGTAAATATTTAAAAAATCCCTGAAGAATTTTGAACATTTATAAATGAAATTTGTAAAGTAATGGATATATATTTATAATTTAATAATAATTGTGTACTTTAACAAATTTTAAGTGATAGTAATTGATGTGTTTGAACAATGCAATAAATTATGCATTCAAAAAGTATGTTATAGTTATTTATTTATTTGAACTGCAAATAATCAGTAACATTAACAGTCAATAACTTTAAATGAAGAATATAATTGAATATTATAATATTAATAATATTAAATTTATTAATTCAATTTTGTATTAATTTTCAAATTGTAATTTTGTAGATCCAATTTTCTCAAAGACTTGTTGAAAATTATTAAATAGAACCATTCAAGGATTGTTTAGACTAAACTTTTTTGTCTTCTCTAAGTATAAGTAGAGTGCTAAGATATTTGTTGTATTATAACCAAGAAAATTTGCCTCCAGTTTTGCAAAAACTATTTTTAATAGATGAAGTTATGCAGGACCAAAATAATATTTTGCTATATACCACATGGCTAATTCAAAGGGTTTTTGCCTTACGGTCTTGAGAAAGGGTAGTTTAGGAAAAATTGAGTAAAATATTTATGTCAATTCAATGCTTGCACCAGACCGGAATTATCCCTCCCATTCTATATACCAATAGAAACGAACAGTTCAGCAGGATTTATGGCCCCATCGATACAAAATATCATAAACGTGGTACTGCTGGAAAGGAAAATACTGCCCATGATAGAACTGATTCAAACAGATTAAACAATCAGAATTCCATCAAACAGATTTAAGACACAAATTCTGAAATTTAGTAAATCATGGTATAAAGTAATCAGATTGCTCACCTGCAATTCGCAATACACATTACTTTTGTGAATAACTAGAAAACTGCGTTTTAGGTATCAAAAGTTTTCCGGAAGGAGACCAATTATATTTTGGCGGTTCTGGGTACCTCACTCCGTAGTCCGGGTGAACCTCCAAAGTCTTTGTAAAATGTTTTGACTATTTGATATTTTGTACAATTTGTTGGACGGATACCAGTTTTACCATCTCTTCATGCTTGCGCAATATAGAGAATGTACGGTAATGCTGTGGAGAAAAAGGCGAATTTTCGACAGAAAAACTTATTGCCGGGCCCTGGTAACGAAAATGTGAATAATTGTTCCCATGTATAGTAAATTACTTCCTCTGTCATGTTGTGTAGTTAGAATTCATGAATGGTGGGTTCTCGACACCGCAAAATCGATTTTCAGCAAAACATCTGTCCGTCCCATGTGTTCGTGAATGCAAGCTGCGAAACCTTAAGCAGGATTTTCTCTAAAATTGATATTCTTCAACTGATCTGTCCGATGTCGCGGCCCCTTCAATTTTAAAACTGATAATTTAATTTTGGAGGGTATTTTGCATGGAGATCCCGGGACATTTTCAAAATTTTCAAACAAATTGTACCAATTTTTTAAAATAAATTATGTTGTATAGCCTAACGAACGCTTGGTCAGGTGAATGCTGCAGGTCTCATTTTCTTAAATTCGTCCATTTTCGTTAAAATCACTAATTTTTCGAAAATTGAAAAAAAATTCCGCTTCTTCTGACAATTACAATTATGCAGATTTTTTTCCTTAATGAAATATATTCATCAGAAACATCTTCAAATAAAGTCAAGTTCAATTTTTCGAAAATGTAAGTATTCTTTGCCGAGTTTTGCATGAAACGTAGACACCTTTAAAACCATTTTAAACATTATTTTCTCAAACACTGCTCCAATTTTTTCTTAATGTTTTCTTCTTATATACTGCAAAGTACGGTAAAGAAAATGATGCTGGACATTTCTGCGCACTCTGTGTTTTTCGAAAATTGAAAACAAACAGAAAATAAACACAACAAAAATACAATATAGATATTAAAGATACATGACATCTGTTCTAAAAATCAGTTCTTTAAAAACGGACATGTACAATCGTTTGTAAGTGTGAGTAGTTTTGTTTAATTTTACAAATTTTGAAATCGCATATTTGAATTTCCTCTCCCCTTTGTTTGACGAGCTATCAATTTGAAATTATTTTGAATTCTCATTGTTGGACTTGAAACCATTACAAAGCTTCATGTTTTATTTATTTAACATCAGAAACGGTTAAAAATTTGTGCGACGTACTATGGAGAGAAATGTATTCTGTGTACGTTTTCTTAAATTCTGGGATCCCTACTCTATCTCATATACATGTTGAATTCTGAATACAGATGGGAACGAGTGTTCTTCGATTTGTAATGAGAATTTGGAGAAATTTTCTTAGGTGTGCAAAAGTATGAACCATTTAGCATTACATGATCAGACAAGAAGTAAAGTGTAATTTGTGTTAAAACTAGCAGATTTAAAAAAAAACATTTCAATACTTTAGCATTTAATAATTATTTTTCGAACTATTTGGATTTGCTTCCCAGCGATTTCAGTGGTACTGCGTTGTGAAAAGTATGTGCTGTCTGTATGTATGTATAATCGTCCATTGCTGCTTTAACAACGCGCTGTAGCGAAAGCCGCAGTCGGTGGATCGTATTATTCATTAACTTGTAATTTTTTTACCTGCATACTGCTTACGCAGTATATTTTAAAACCAAAATATGCATGGGGTATGTTCTTGTATACACTGATACCCTAATACACTGAATCCATTGCCATTAAAATCTATTTTTCAGGTTTCGCTTATTTACGAGAAAAGTGATAAGTGAAAGAAGTTGAGAAATTATGACACAATATTAATGGCGAGAAAGTATGTGCTGTTTTCTTTGTGAATAGCTGCTTAGTAATATTAGAAAGTTTACACACGCACAGCACCATGCACAAATGATTTCACGCGCAGCTCAAGGGCTGACCGAAGTTGAGGTCCAAATAAAGCCCTTTGTTATTTTGAAACAAGTTTTTGCCAGGTTCGCACGAGCACAAGTATTGTATACAGATACGTTCAAATTATTACACTCAGTTTTCAATTCTTCAAAGAATTTTATTTATCAAGCAACAATGCACCGGACACCGTGTAAGTACCTACACCAATGTAATTATAATTCGTTAAATTGAGTTATAATTTAATGAGTTATAATTATAAATCGTTACACATTGCCAATGATTGAAAAAATTTCTCAAATTCAGTAAATAAAACAGATTTAAATTAAGTATGTGTAATATAACATAGTGCATACTAATTTGTTTTTTCAAGAACAATCACAAAAATTAATATTTAGTATGAAATTCAATATTTTTACTTTCTTGCCCTCTATTGAAATTCAGTCTTTGGTATGTTATCCACAAGTTTCTTGCACCTGAGCTTCAAATCGACGCTTGTGTGCAATAATGGATTTATTTCCTCAGTCAAGTGGTGTTTGATTGAAATGTTCGTCCGACGGTAAATGGGGCGAACTTGCCTCGAGTTGCGGAAGGTGGTGAGCTGAGGGCAGTTCGCTCGTTTGGGTCGCGGGTTCAAATTCTTGTCACTCCCAGTGGACAAGGTGTGTGCGCGGCAGGCCTGTCTCGTTCCATATTTCTATCTCCTTGGTCTCCTTACATTCATCCTTGCTAAGTATGCCCGTAGGGCTTAAGCACGTGCATAGTAAATATCCTTACCGGTAGCCTGAGCGTGATAGATGAGGGTACAGTATTCTGCTCTCCAAGCACTCCGCAAGTTAATTGTGTATTTTAAACATAATACCTAATTGTGGGTATTTATTGTGAAATAAGACTACAAACAATTGTTTTTTACATTTCAACAAAATTAATTTTTGTTGTTTTTTGTGTTAATATAGATACGTAAAAAATAATGCTCATTTTTAATGCCTCTTATTGCAGCAGATCTTCTGGGGCTAAAGATTTATTAACTAGTGGTGCTACAGAATGGCAGAGACTTTCTCGCACTTGTTACATATCTAATCTTTTTGGTCTAGGCTAGCTTTTCGGTGTCCCCCTCATTCCAGTTGCTACCTATCAGCGTCAAAACGACAATTTCTTAATTTTTCCATCCCGTTATGGAATTGAATGATTTTTTTAAGAATGTTGCAGAAGGGTAAAACATATTCCTGTATCCTAATATTCATTGAAAAATTTCCAGCCATTCTTGAGAAAATGTCATTTGAACGTGAGAAAATTTAATTCAGCGTTTCTGAAAGTGCGTAGTTTTGATCTCATTTTCACAGACGTTTTGAGTTTTCCGAGAAACATCAAAAGAAATAATTTGAAGCATTTGTGTTTACGAGTGCAATAGTGTGTAGAAATACTCATAATGTAAATATTGACCACGTGAGCTATCAAGAAAAATTCATTTGTGTAATTTTAAAAAAATCTAAATAATATATCCAAATAATGTTTGTCATGTTATTCAGTGCACCTAGCACTATGCGCACAAAATGTTTAAAAAAATAAATGTAAACTTGTTTTTGAAAATCTTGTTTTTCAATTATTTGAATATTGCCATTTCACTAAAAGTGCGAAAACTATGGTACATGTCCGCTTTTAAGCATATAATTTTGAACAGATTAATTCAGAGGAGAATCTATCTTCAGACTGTACTATAGTTGTAGGAAGACGAAAAAATTTTGAACTTTTGCAGCTTTCCAAAATTTAGATATTTTATCCAAATTGTGACCGGCGGCGTTTTTAAGTTGTTAAATGTTATATGAGGACAAAGTTTAATAAAAAAAATTTGCAGCCATTTTTTAGAAAAATTCGGTATTACCCTTACTCATATTTCACTCCGAATTGTGCGAAAACTTCTAACATTAACCACAAATGTACTCGACATCAATTGAATTAGTTATGGAGAATACATTTCATATGAAGAAAAATTTACATCTTCAAGAATGTTGAATACGTGTCCAAAAATGTTTTAGTTTTGCAATATTCCAAATTCAGCGGTAACAATGAAAATCGTACCTGTAAGCGTATTTCTTTCTATTCTTACAAATAAAATTTTAAAAAACTTTGGAGATATTTTTGAGAAAACTTAGAAAAAGCTCCATTGGTTTCACGTTAGTTCTACAAAATCTAGAAGTCTTTTCAAAGTGCACATTCATCCTTAGATTAGCGACTAGGTTGCCACCGAAGTCATTGGAGTAGTATACGTTGCCACGCTCTCTAGTTACTTTACACATTTACTCGTAGTGGTATACACGGATGTATCGACGTCGACGCGAGTAAAACGCACGAATGATGTGTTCTAATTCTCTTCAGGATACGAATTCGTGTTTGAACGTATCCTGAATATGGTGTGGATTTTTTCCTGTAAATGGTATATAATTGTGGGAAATTAACAATTAGTCATTCGGAGGATAAAGAAGAGCAAATTATTACAGCTATTTTAAATTTATGGTATATCCTGAAATGATTGCTAAGGGAAAGTCTATTGAATTATACGTTTGAATTTTACATTGTTGCTGATGGAAAATTCACTGTGGAACCTTTTTTTTTTTTTTTAATTTACTAGAAAAAGTACTTTTGTATAACATTGTATTGATACTGCATTCTCTATTAATAAACTCAGTATTATATAATCTTAGGAATGAAATCGTGTAATTCTGGGCGTAAGATGGGGTGAAGAGAAAAGGAAGAAGCGCGGTGTCTTCTTGTCCTTGTCTCATTTCCCGCCGTAAATTTCACGGATAGAGAAAAGAGATTTCCGTGATATTTTAACCTTCCCTTGAGACAGTTCCTCTATTAGCTTTCGGCAAACAAGTCATATTACTTTCTCGCGTACTACGTACTACTGTAGTAAGGAGATAGTATTATTACGTTGCCAAGAAAATGACGATTTTTAGGCAGAAAAAATCGTAATGGGTCCTCGATATCAAATTGGTGTACACCAAAATGTCTGTCTGTCCGACTGTAAACAACACTATAGAGTAAATCGTTTATAGGATATTCTCCAAAATTGATAGTCCCCGATCGATACGGCCAAACTCGAAGCCCTGCGAATTTGAAACAGATATTTTGATTTTTAGAGGTTCTTTACACGGAGCGTCAACGACCTTTTCAAAATTTTCTCAAAAACGGCTCTTTTTTATTTTATTTTTTCAAATAGAGGAAAGTAAGCTTATAAAAATGGCGCTCGTCCTATTTTCGTTGAACTCGCCAAATTTTGGAAAATTGCTAAAGGTTCTGTTTTTGTTGTTGTGTTTTCCGGTGAATTACAATATTGAAGATAGAAACTTTTCCCTGAATGAAATCAGTTCTTCAAAATAAGTTCTATAGATGACTTTTGTGGTGCAACTCAAAAGAATTTTTAGTAAATGCACTCCCCAAAATTGCAGATTGATCTTCCAGCAGCTTATATCACATTTCAGTATTCCACTAACAAATGGCAGAAATGTGAATGCACGGGGGAAGTCTGGTGTGCGGACTGAGACACTTGGAATAGTGGATATAGCTTGCTAAACCTAAGTGTGTTCGAGTCCCATCGTGGCCTAATATTTTTTGAGTTGGACTCGCCTGCAGTTCAAGTAGTAATATAAAATTAGATAGGTCATAAATAATTCGAGGAAATTAGTTATCTACAGTTGTAGAATCACTATCTTTTGTATCGTAGAGTGTGTTTTTCATTGTAATAAGCAATTGTTTGGTCAAGAAAATTAATGTTTTTAGGTGAAATCACATTTTTTAATGATTGCAAACAAAATAAATTATGAGGATGGAAAACAATTACGAACCATATGGATAAGGGATTAAGTTTTTTCTCCTCTCATTCTTAAACGCTTAGAGAGAAGACTGAGTTGGTATGCAGGCTGTTCATTCATCATATACGTTTTGCATTCACACATTCTAATTAGTGTATAAAAACAATGTAGTTTCATTTTATTTTAATAAAATTTCATTGTTATTTTTGGAAGGCTTAGTCATGATGGATAAATGAAAAACAGTATTGTGGTGATAACATTTGTGTCATGATCGATTAGTGATAATCATGTTCCTTAAAATACCTTAAAATCTTCTGTCCATCACGTTTGATGTTTATAAATTCTCAATCTTGTTTAGACATTGTTCAAACTGTTCTGAGAAAATCAGATGGATATTAACTCGGTAAAAGTAAATGAATATATTGTCGAATATTGTAAAAATCTTTAAATTAAAATCGTAAAAATATAGACCCTTTTCTCGCTTCATGACCGAAGCTAAATTAGTTTTTGCAATCTACTTGTATTTTACTTTAGAAACCTTTAATTATAGTTTCGTTTATTTAAAAAAATCTCACATTTTCTCCAACATTTAAGCGAAAAGAATAATTGTAATAATAATAATAATAATATAAGAAAATAAAATTGTGATATTGTTTATTGTTCATTGTTCATGAAGATCATAAACCGTTACGGAGGGTATCCCTGTGTTCAGGCGGCGAAATAGTCGAACAGTTGGGAGAGCATTTTAATAGAAATTGCAACGGAACATCACCTCTTCTATCAGTAGTTTTTGTCAGATAAGAGTGTTCTCTGCCCAAACGAAATTTAACATTTCCTTACGCGTTCCGTGGCTTTTTGCTTCGTGTTTCTACTGCATCGAGTGCCTGCCACACCCTGGATCGAACCTTGAAGACGTTCAAAATGCTTTTACTCAGCTTTTGGCATTAGCTTGTGTTGACAATGCGAGCAGGCGTTTTTATCTAGAAAATTTGTGATTCCAAGAATAGCGACAAAGTCGAATTTACGCAGGCTGCCCAGGCGCTGGTGCGATCTTTTGGTGACTCTCCGAACTAATAGAGAGCAGTTGACAATCGACTTCAAGGAACTTTGTACGAAGAAATGAATGCTTGATCTGCGAGGCTTTCTCGCCGTCTCGGAGGCGTCAAGTTTAAAATGTATGATCATTTTCTCTGAAACACCTTCAAAGAACATCAAACGCTCTGTTAAAAAAACAAGGCGCCAAATTTGAAGTAATTTGGCCGGCAATGTGTCAACACCCTGGTTTTGGAAAATTATCCCATGCGTAACCGATTTTATCTCCGCTATTCCATCGTGCTTTACGATTTGCTTGAAGAGTTGGCTTTGACCTAACACGAGTGTTAAAAGTAGCAATACAATTTGCGCGCTACTTTCGAAGTAGAGGTGGCAAGAAGAAACGATTTTTATTTTTGGAATATCGGATTTATGTAACAAACTGAAAAGGAAAAGAGCGTAACTGGGTAGAGGGTAGATGTATCACTAGGGTAGATGTATCTTTATTTTCGTGGTATGCACAATGCTGTCAGGGCACGTGACTCTTCTCTTGCCGTGGCTTGCTATCACAGGATGCGACTTAACGTGGAGGAGGATGCTTGCAAGGAAGTCGGGAACTTGGGTAACCTTTGACGTCTTCTTCCTTGTATTTGCAAAGGAAGTTTTTCTTATGACCTTCTGTTTCATTCGCTAGGCAGAGGGAGATTCTATTTCTTGGCTTCGCAAGCAAATGAGACACAGAGAGTAAATGGTGGGTAATGCCAGAACCTAAACACATAAAAATTACCGCTTTACCAGAATATAATACGTTTTGTTTTCTAAATATTTCATTCGAAAAAGAGGGGGTTGTCGTATTTTTTCAGAGGTGTGTCTTACTTTTTCTGATGAAACCTTGTGGATTGGAATCTGTATTACCTTTTCAGGTCAAGAAACTCCAACACTCATGTAACAATAAGCTGCAAAGGCGATACATATCCCGCATATCTACGTCCGGACTTCCGGAAAGTAGTACCCGTTTGTACCGTGTGGAGCGCTGGTAGCCGCCGGACAAGTTGTAATACGTTCAGTTGTATTTCAGCTGTCTGCGTGCACAGTTGAGCCTCTCTGGTACTGACTGTATTCTTTCTGTGAGTGTTTTTAATGTTCAAGAAAATAGAGAACGCTGCCAGTTGTGAAATTAGGGCTGTGATTAGATTTCGCAACGCAAGAAATGTGAAACCTTGGATATTCATCGTCAGCTGAAGGTGTATGAAGACAATGTTATGAATGAGTCATCTGTTCGGCGTTAGTGTCGTAATTTCAGCTTGGGCAGAGAAAACACCTATGATGATGAGCGTTTCGGACGTCAGTCATTACGCACGAACTGCTGAGTTCAATTAATGAATTCGTGAGGACCGATCGGTGCGTAACAATCGATAAGATCAGTGAACAGTTTCACGAAGTTATTCATTAAATTATTAAGGACCACCTTCATTATGCGAAGATTTGTGCAAGGCGGGTCTCTCGCATGTTTACTAACGAAAACAAAACAACCAGTATGGCTGTAGCACTGACGATTTTGGAACGTTATTCACGTGAAGACTCTTGACTCGCATAGTCCCTGGTGACGAGACATGGGTTTGTTATGCAACACCTACGAGTAACCGATAATAAATGGAGTGGCGTCATGCTCATTCACCAAACAAACCGAAAAAATTCAAAACGGCCATGTCTACCTGGAAAGTCATGGCAACCGTTTTCTGGGATCAGCGAGGTGTACTGCTCATTGACTTCATGACCCGTGGGGACACTATAAATGCCAATGCAAATTGTGCGACATGGAAGAAATTACGACGGGCAATTCAAAAATCGACAGCGAGGTTTGTTGTGTAGCGGCGTCCTTCCTTATCCTTCACGACAATGCCAGGTCTCATACAGCTCGGATAACAGAACAGCTTGTGCAACAATTCAATTGGGAAACTTTCAGCCATCCACCCTACAGCCCAGACTTGGCACCCTCTGATTTTCTAAGGACTTTTTGACAGGAAAGAAATTTGAAAGTGGTGAAGATCTGAAAGCAGCTGTGACTTCATATCTCAATACACTGGCGGCAGAGGAGTACGAAGCTGGGATACAAAAACTCGTCACATGTTATGACAAATGCGTAAATTTGCGAGGTGACTATGTGGAGAAGTAGTTTAAAGTATGTTCTTTACAAATAAAACATCAATATTTGTTAAAATATACTATTTTTGTATTCCAAAACGGGTACGTTTTAGCAAAAAGTTCTCAAAAGATGGTAACTTAGTTATCTCTCTCGCGCACGTCATCCATGGAACGGTGATATGGAGATGGTCGGTCCAGAGTTCACTACGTGGGTCACCTCAGGACATCAACCGATGTCACTGTAGTGTCTCTTTGGGATGTCCCAGCTAAATAGCAAGATCGAATGTAGTCGCTGTCAGGAGGAGAATTCTAGTAGCCGGCTGCTCTGATAGGTAGTTTTCCTTTTTGTCCTTGGTTTCTTCGATCAACACTAGGCGAATGCCGGAGCAGTACCCTAACCTCTTTCCTTCGTCTTTCTTGCTCTGTCCTCACCCCTTATTAACATACACTCGCATGCACTACACTACCACACACGATAGGATAGCAGTCGGGAGCTTAGAGCTTGTCCTGACTGCTGCGGTACCTCGCTTGTGGGAGATATCTGGTTGGGGAAAACCCCGCTAGCCGACATGTAGGTTGGCGTTGGAAATCGCCATACAGCGGATGAAAATCACTGCCACCTCCCGTGATAAACAGCACTACACTTATGGGAATAATGACCTTGCAGTTGACGCACACGGAAACTAATCAATCACAATTGGATCACGCCAATTTGAAGTTAATTGTTAAAGAATCGGAGGCCACGCACAAGTGTCAGAAAAGTTGTCAATGATACATGTAAAGATGGAGTGACAAACGATAGTTTTTAAGGAAAACAAAATGGTGGTAACCGAGGCTAAATGGAATTTTTCCATCAATTAGACAATTTACTTTTCACTCAATATTAAGAATTAGTTTTAAAATTCTCAGGAAGTTTCTTCAAAATCATGTGTATTAAGTCGCCTTATATTCAGGTGAAAACAGTATTCCGGCTTCACCTTATAATTTAAAAAATTCATATTAAGAATAATACCTAAATATATTATTCGAAACTTATTCTGACCCTTGTTAATTTTAAATTTTCGATTATTCAAAACCGCTAGCATTCGAAGAAATTGTGTATTCCCTTCAATTCAAAATTTCAAGTTCGGTTTTATGAAACGTCGCCGCTTGATACGGAAGCAGGCTGTTGCTCCTATTTTAAGCATCTTGGTAATAAGGAAATGCAACCCAAAACTTAGGGAGAATGTACACATCGAAAAGGAAGTCTGATAATGCCGCACACATGCGATTTAGTTTCGTCAATATGCTTCTAGAGATACGACCAGGAATGCCAGATGATCCAATATGTGTTGAATTTTGTCGATTTTTAAAATTCGATCTTATTTCTTGTTATTCCAGAACAAAATTTGCAACGATTTACTTTGTTGAATAAAAGATCATCGCTCGTTATTGTTATTAAATAATAAAGAAGCATGTTCAAAAATATTCCATTAGTTAATCGTAACATACATTTTAGTATTAATATTTTACATTAAAAAATTAGAACTATTATAATTTTTTTCATGATGTAGTATGAAAGTTTTCTGGCAATATCAGTTGTTGTAAAGCACTGTGATACATAAATATTTCCTTGAAAAATGTTATTTCAATGTTTTTAAAACGTTTAAAAGGAATGATTCTGATGTCTGAAAATCTGGCAAAGCTACTCGAATAACGCGATTACCTTGCGCACGCTATCGAAAAAGGCAAACGTTCAGAAAGAAAGTTAAAACAGGGGAAGAAAAAGTATGTATTTGGCAGATAGTTACACGGCCAGGTTATAAGATTGCATATTCTCTGCCAGAGGAAGGAGAAATATACCCGAAGGACAGATGGTCATAATTCAACAGGCCTTCTTATTAGTTTTTGTTGATGATAGGGTAGCGTAAAGCGTTATCTCCTGTTTTCACTCGGCAAGTAAAAATATCTTAATTGATTGTCAGTGTAAGCGTGCATTCTATTAATTTTAAGAGATTATTAAAATTTAGTATTTCTACTAGTAAAAAGAGATAATTGCTGTACAAAATCTGGGGGACCACTATCCTTCATTTAAAGGAAATAATCACGAAATTCGCTTGAGTGGAATGCACAAATTTCTTTCTAAACGAAAACCCTAGTGTTTCAAGTATAAATATTATTGCAACTTTTAAAACGAGGTTTTTATCACAAAAGAAAATTACCATATTTATAAATGCATTCGCTTCTATTCAAGCAAAAAGGACGCTTTTTTTAACGCTGACCCATTTTTTCAGAAAAATTTTGAAAATGTCAGAGAGGCTTCCTATCAAGTCCCCCCCCCTCCAAATTAAAATATCTTAAACTTCGGAACTGCACAATTAGTTCTGAAGCCTGACGTATTTACTAAGTTTCAGCTCAGAAACTTCGCTTCTAATTTAACCAAGTTATTACGGGAGCCACATCCATCCATATTGACAACCGGATTTTCGAGTACAAAATTGTGTCACCTGATCAATCTGAACCATCTTTGGGACCGCACTAACAGATTTGAGATCTGAAAAAAAAAGAACCGTTGGAGTATACCAGGTCCATGATACTGTAACAAGGTTCCTTGTTACATGTACTATAGTAGGAAGAATACTATAGAAAATAGTATTATACTACAGAAAATGTTTGGCTGACTTGGAGTTAAAGTTGAGGAAGTTTTCTAAAGAGCAAAAAAAGGGGAAAGCAATGAAACGGTTTCACTAATGTGCCATTTGATTATTATAGATTTCGTGAAACTTTTACACATTGGAAAGTGGATATCAAGATTGTTAATTTGCGTATTCTACAACAGACAGATGTATGAAACAATGCAAATCAGAACACTTACGAATTACAACTCAATACAAAAACCATCAAAAATGCATCAATTCTGAAGGTATTTAAAAAGTCTAAAATTTTATCTAGATTCTTCTAGTACTTTAATGTTTTCGTCACTTGCAAAAAGAAACTACCAAGATCACTTCAGCTTGTGTAGATCGTTCACAATTACTATAATCTGAACCTGCATAAATTAATACATAGGCCACCACAGCCCAAAACCATCCACTTACACATCTGTCAACAGAAATAAATGGCAACTAATCAAATGCGAAAATAATTTTGAAAGATAAATGAAAATGATCTAGAAATTCGTAGATAGTGAAACAAGAACTGTGGAATCCTGCCTAATGGTTTCGTGTCGAAACACATTTGTAGAGCAACAAATCAAAATGTATTAACTCCTTAAGGCTAAATGCACCGAAAAATACTTGTAGGAAAATTCAATAGATCGCAGCACTATCACAGGGGAATTTACTTCACTGATTACGTCTGAACCAATGGTCCGATTTTTGATCTGTAAACGGCATTTGACGCCTTTTTAAAATAGAATTTACGCTACGACGGCCTTTTTCCAAAAAATCTAGCAAAAACGCGAATTTGAAATTAGTTCTCAAACTTCCGAGAACGAATTAAAAAATGTGGGCTTATAGCGCGATGGCGACATGCTTCCTGAATCCAACGAATCCCTGAATCCGTGACAATCATGCAAATCGGACGAATAGGAGCGTCGTAAAGTGAAATTTACGAAAACACCTCGCCCCCCCCTTCCCTTCTGCGCCATTGCGTCACCCACCCGTTTGTTGTGGGCCCTCTGTCAGCGCGGCGGCGCGGCCAGGCCCGGCGGCGTGCGGCCAGCCCCGACGGAGGAGGCGAGACTTGCGGAACACGCAAGCCACACACTCGGTTTATGCGTTCGTCACTTTGCATCTCAATGTATTTTTCCACGGATATCAAATTAGAGATTTTATACTACTATTACAGACCGAGGTAAACGGTCTGTAATAGTAGTACATAACTATCTTTTTCACATATTCCTGTCTTCCTTCGAATACCATCTTAAAATTGTTTGAGGCATTACTCAAAACATCGATTCCGAAATGGAACTATTTTTTATAAAAAAGGAACTCATTGTGTAAATATCAGCATTATTTCATCTCCTCACATCTTATTTCAGATATATTTTACTTCTAAGGTCTTCTGTTATCACACAACCTTGCTCTAAGATCTTCCGTTGTCATATACCGAAAAAAATGAGCGGAGTATATGCACGAGCTCTTTTATCCTACAACTCTATTTTTGATCTCAAAACGACGTTTATCTGCTTTAAAGAGTTCATCTGGTGAATCTCTTTTCCCAAGTAAAATAGCCGAAGTTAATTTTAAAAATGTTTTCGTACTTTCAGACAAATTTTAAAAAATGCATGATCTTGGCTGTCCGGGTGACGTCGCGTCGAAGGCTGTCTTGCCGACGTTTCGACCATTTTGTCGTCGTCTTCCTCAGGGCTGGTATGTCCATACATACAGGGCTGGTATGCCCATGGCCGCGGAAGCCTACGACTTCCAAATTTAAAAAAAGGTGGTAAAATAGGAGTCTGGCGAGCTGTATCGTGACTCCAACGCCGTAACAAGCATTAAAATAAAATAGTATGAATCATGACTTATCCCAGCTTACTTGGTAAGTTATTTTGATATAAAATAAATATGTTATATTTGTATAATTTTGAAGGGAATAAATAATTCCGGTGAGTCATTTCATACAGACTACGTAAGTGAATAAAGGGTCATGATGCAATTGGATAACTCCTAGATGTTTGCTTGCATTTGGAGCGTGTTTTCCCTTCCATTTTCTTTGTTTTATAAAATGTGGATTTTCTAGAAAAAGTTATCTGTAGAAATTGCAGCATGCAAAACCAGTTAGACGTGACTCTTTCGTGACATATCGGACACAATGATATAAATAATATGGAACATTCAAACGAGTTTAAAAACGAAGGAAATCTTTTTCTGGGAGTATGATCTTAGAATATGCTTTACACTAACGCTTACGCGACGTAATGTAATCTACACAACTTTCCAGAGGAGATAGAAAATGAGGTTTCTTTCAATGTGAATTGTTTTTGAAAATCTTAAAGTATATGCTTACAGTAATAACATTTTTAAAATCCTTTTTTTTTTCTTTTTCCGAGGGATGACTTTTGCCGATTGACTGAATCACACGGTATTCATGGAATTGTGTTGTTTTGCACAATCTCGGCTGTCTCCTTTCTTCTGTAATAGAAAAAGTATAGTGCCTTGCAAATCTGTTGGTCACTCTTCTCTTTTACAGATCACATTGCATAATTGTGTTAGTTTCGCCAAGATTTCTTCCCCTGTATCTTTGAATAGTTCGATTGGAATATTATCTACAGCCGGGGACTTCCCATTTTTCAGTTGTTTTGTCTCCCAATTCATTTCTTCCATCTCAGGTTCTTATTCATAATAATCTATATTTATACACTACTCTATTTGTAAGTCCTTATCATATAACTTCTTCGTATTCTTCCCATCTTTTCGTGATCTCTTTTGTTGTATTTATTTTGTCGTTCTCGTTCTTAACATTCGCCATTGTTGGTTTACACTCCGTGGTCATATTTCGGATGACCTAGAAAATATCTTAAGATCTCTATTTGTTGTTATGTTCTTCCACTTCTTCGCTTTTTTTCTTGAATAAACTTTTCTTTATCTTGACTTGGTCTGGGCTGGAATCCCCGTAGAGTTTTCTGACTTTCGTCTGGTCATTTGCTTTCTTTGCAGAGAAATATGTTTGAAAAGAAAGAAATATAAGGACTCCGTTGCACATAATAATAATAATAATAATAATAATAATAATAATAATAATAATAATAATAATAATAATAGGCACGCGTTTGGAGTAAAAACCAAAGTATGTACACTATAGTATTGCTTATATCGTACTATATAATCCATCGAATCTTCTCTTCGATGTCTGTGTTTCCAAGATTTTGTGAAACTTCTTTATATTTCACGGAGAAAATCTTGAATTTTCTCTGAGGGTCTGATTCAGTCTTGATTGTCGAATGCATCGGGCGGTTGGTCTTTCATCGCTACCTGCCGCAAAGAACTAGGGCAGGGACTAGGGCACGAACGAGCCTGGACTCGGGTAAAGTGGCCGTGGGGGAGGGGGATCGGGATTCCCAAGTCCGATATGGCACTGGGACAGTGGTTCGCAAATAGACAACGTGGTGAATGCTCACACCACCTTCACTGATTGGCTCGCTTACTTGGTGCCCTTCTCCGCTCTACACTTCCTCGTGAGTCCACGTCCACGTGTCTACTGCGTCTGTTCATTCACGAGCCACCTCATTCTTATAGTTGGGAGCTGACTTGATTGCGAGGCTGAGGAATGCGCTCTGTGTTCTTGGAATCTGCCCTCCCTCCCCCCGCCTAATCTGCAACTGCTAGCTGTCCCAAATATATTACGCCAAGTATCCATAGACAAAAATGAAAACATCATACGAAAATAAGGAAAACAAATAAGCAATAAGTGAATACCATCAATGTGGAATTTTTTTTTATCTTCACAATATGGCCTTTTCGTACGGGAGTACTCAAGGCTCCCCTGTCCACTGGCTTCCTGTGTTAACTAATATACAGCCACCATATATCCGCAGAGAACAAGCCGCATCTAAAGAAAGATCGAAAATAGAAGCCAATCCCAAACTCCCAATACATGAGTATGTGTATGGAAACAATCGTCTCAAATCGAGGCGACCCTTTTGCATGAACCCAAGAGACCTGTACGACTCCTCTGGAGAATGGAAAAGAATATGGAAGGAGACGAAGGTTAGGAATTGGACCCTCATAGATGACCCCACTAAGCGGGTTCCAGGTTTCAACCTGAACAGGCGCCAGTGGACAACGTTAAATCGACTCCGGACTGGATTTGGAAGATGCAAAGAGCAGCTAAGGAAATGGGGATATAGTGAGGACGGTGAGTGTGAGTGTGGACTACTCCAGACCATGGACCACATTATTCAGTGCCCGATTTATGGATTTGAAAACGGTAATCTTGAATCACTTCATAACTTAAGCGACGCGGGAGCCGAATGGCTGAGAGACCTAAAAGTGTGTTTGTAGTACTATATTACTATATTATTTTATTGTTATGTTTTATTTCTTGCATGAAGTGACTGTGTATGATTCGTGTAAGCTTCTGGCAAATCGAACGAATAAATAAATAAATAAATAACTCAAGGCTGCCCCGCCGGCTTCAAATCCTTTTTTAATTAATATCACAGTTCGAAAAGACACTTCAGTATAGTTTACTACCCGAAAATTGCTGTTATGCAGCGTGTGATGAAGAACGCCCGAATTATTTTTTTCGTAACTAGACGTATAATTTCCCCAGCTTAACTGTGTATTGTTTGGCCTTCACTACGAACAGAACCCACCAATAGTCAGAAACCGTCAGTCTACCGTCCCACCAAAAGTCAGAAAACAAATTAAAATGAATACGCTATACACTTGTGTTACGAACAAGAAGCAAACAACATGTCACTCATTGAGTTCATGTCTTCTCAGAACAAGAAACATTCTATATCAGATGAAGTGATATTGAACCTCATACAATGTTGTCAAAGCAGATATATTATTTCCTCGACTGCTCGCGTAGGCGGCAAATTGCAAAACACGTCAATATGCCGAATATTTACACTGTAGGTCTTCGCGAATTCTTTAGTTCAACCTATGTACGACAGATGACAGTAATAATTAAATATGTGGTTTATTAAAGTTTTGGAAATATATTTATTTGTGCAATGTAATTGAATTTCCCTCACTATTCAAGAGAGATTATTGTCAAATTGCCGCCTTGCGAAAGATAAGGCGTCAAAAATCGTTACACTAGTGGGAACACTTTTCAGGTTTTCAACATCAAAAGTAATTTGTTGAGATCGCTAAGTGTGAAAGTGGCTTTTAGATTTTACTATCTCAGGTACTAAAAACTTCGAATTATTGAGGAGTATACTGCACTGTAATTCAAGTACAAAATGGCTAATAAATTGAGTGTTTGTAAACATTTCTTTCAATAATATTTTAGATCCTCCAATAATCACTACGAAAATCAGAATTCCAACGTTGCTTTTGCATCAGAATCGCGTACAACACTACCAACAAAAAAATCGCTGCCGTCATCTCAAAAAACGAAAACGAGATTGTTGCCTTCTAATCTCATGACTTGAAAAATGGAAAACAAGAGACGGTGAGTGATCCATCAAAAACAAAATTCGAAAACTGCAGAACTCGTCAGTGCAATAAGTCGCAGAGACAACCACTCATTTTTCATAATTTATTTTTTCATGTTACAAACATAAGATGTAAAAACTTTTAGAATTTCGTTGGTCAGTCACAAAAGCTTTGTGTTCTCTCTCTTGTATCTGCCTGTTAGTCTGTACAACAGAGATTGTGAAAGTATTGCATGTCTGTCCTACCGACTCCGATCTCACAGGTCTACCGTTGATTTCGGTACTTTTGAATAAATGTAAATAGAAATTATAATAATTATTATAATAATAATTACACTGTAGATAACTGCGGCTACATGCATAAAAAGTACCAAGAAGTTCAAAATTATAATTTACTTTTAGTTTACGAGATAAAACTTTCCCCAATGTTACCAGTAATTGTACCTCGCGGCATGAAAATTCGTCACCCTCTCATCGTTTCGCCTCTCTCCCTAAAGCGTTGCCGTGAGAGACGCCAGAAGTGTGCAGGATCTGTGGTCGCTTCCGATGACATACGAGGGTCTATGTTATTGCCTTCCGCTTACGGAGTTAGGAGAGCTGTCACAGCAGGAGCGGATCCAGCCAATTATTTTTCGGGAGGTGGGGGTATATTTTTGTATACATATATTTTTGTAAATAATAAATGAATTTATTATTATATTGTATATTATTTAGATTCACCAAATGAACCCTTTAAAGCAGGTAAACGTCGTTTTGAGATCGAAAATCGAGTTGTAGGATAAAAGAGCTCGTGCTCCGCTCATTTTTTCGGTATTTGACAACGGAAGATCTTAGAGCAAGGTTGTGTGATAACAGAAGACCTTAGAAGTAAAATATATCTAAAATAAGATGTGAGGAGATGGAATAATGCTGATATTTGAGTGCTATACTCCGCTCATTTTTTTCAGTATTTGACAACGGAAGATCTTAGAGGATGGTTGTGAGATAACAGAAGACCTTAGAAGTAAAATATATCTAAAATAAGATGTGAGGAGATGAAATAATGCTGGTATTTACACAATGAGTTCCTTTTTTAAAAAAAATATTTCCAAATCAGAATCGATGTTTTGAGTAATGCCTCAAACAATTTTAGGATGGTATTCGAAGGAAGACAGGAATATGTGAAAAAGATATTTATGTACTACTATTACAAACCGTTTACCTCGGTCTGTAGTAGTAGTATAAAATCTCTAGTTTGATATCCGTGGAAAAATACATTGAGATGCAAAGTGACGAACGCATAAACCGAGTGTGTGGCTTGCGTGTCCCAAGTCTCGTCTCGTCCGTCGGGCCTGGCCGCGCCGCCGCGCTGACAGAGGGCCCACAACAAACGGGTGGGTGACGCAATGGCGCAGAAGGGAAGGGGGGGGGCGAGGTGTTTTCGTAAATTTCACTTTACGACGCTCCTATTCGTCCGATTTGCATGATTGTCACGGCGTTGGATTCAGGAAGTATGTCGCCATCGCGCTATAAGCCCACATTTTTTAATTCGTTCTCGGAAGTTTGAGAACTAATTTCAAATTCGCGTTTTTGCTAGATTTTTGAAAAAAAGCCATCGTAGCGTAAATTCTATTTTAAAAAGGCGTCAAATGCCGTTTACAGATCAAAAATCGGACCATTGGTTCAGACGTTATCAGTAAAGTAAATTTTACTTATTTTGGTGCTGCCACGTGGTGGCCACAAATTGTACTAGTGTCGGTACATTTAGCTTTAAGAGCTTAGTACAAGGTATTATAATCTTCATTTCCCTGGCGTCATTTAGTATCACCAAGCGGAATACCTCGGAATACTACGCTAAGCTGTTATGGAGTTCTTACTGATACATTTCATCTTAAAATATATTTACACACGTTACTGATGAAATAGTATTTTCAAATTGGTTTTGTCAGATTTTCAGACGTCTCGAACGTCTTTTGTTTTAAAACTGTACATCAGTCAAGTTAAACTATTTGGAGGTAAGGACAACCAGAAATCCACGGGGTAGATGATTTCCCATGAAAAATTAAACCGAAATAACTCAACCAGCTGGATACATGCTAGATTTGGGGCAGAAAAAAGTATATTTTTCCTTCCAAAATATACAAGTTAATACACATAAATGCATGGAAAAAAATTGGAGAGGTCGAGAAATGAAAAAAATAAAAAAAAAACTACTCTTCACTCAGTATACTTACTGCACTCTATCGCTTTATCGTTGCCCTCAACAAAAACGCAAAAAGGCCTGTTATTAATGCGCAGGCTCTCACATACGTTTTGTTGAAATATCATTAAATATACTGAAATAACTGTGAACATATATTTTTTTACGGAGGTTGCTTAAGTAATTTTAATGAAGCTGTATTATTAGAAACTGCTGGTATTACTCGCTCACCTTTTCTTGAACGATTGAGTGAAGAAATGCAGATTGAGTGGGGGTATTATTTACGAAAATGTCCTCTAGATTTTGACGCAATGCCAATCTCTGGAGAATCAGTCGTGCCTTCGGACCTTTCTCAATAATTTGCGTTCTAACGTTCTCAGGAGTTCCAGATATCACTTGTGATAGATCTTCGCCTGCTTCGGCAATATCTTCAGATCTTTTGGGGAAAATAACGGACAGAATTTCTCGTCCGCAACAGAAAATAGTTTCTATTTCGCATCAGTGAAGATGTGTTTGGAATGTTGCCATCAGTGCCGGCTTTTGTCTTCAATTGTTTATTGCTCCAAAGAGGGGGAAGCAGGGTCACTGTTCAAGAAAAGTTGCGCGAGTAATATATACGACTTAGTTTATAATGCTTCCAATGAGAATTTACAGTATTGTTTAATACCTTTATGCAAGGTAAAACACATTTTTTTGTAATTCTAGAAAAAATGTATTTATGCTGATATCATGCAATTTAAGAGTTCAGAGAAATTTTCAACTCCATGTTGCTCAGAAAATTGATACAAACGTCCTTAAATGACCCTCAGCTGCTTTTTCTCAATTGCCCAACAATTTAAAAAAATTAATTTCTTTCATTAACTCGCGGATATGAGAGCCAATTAAATTCCCTTCTTTTAGTTTTGTGTCACTCATTGCATGTAATATCATTAGTACGTATTGAAAGACTGCACCTTCTTTGTCCATTGCCTTTACGAACTTTGGCCTCCACAACAACAATACTCTGCATTTGAGGGTTTCCGAGAAATAAGACAATGGATATATTATGATTTGTGTAAGTGGTGAAAATATCATTATGAATGTTCCTTCATGAGTGTACTGCAAAGTCAACATTATTTGTTGCAGAATTCCGGAATTGAATATTCTGTAATGTCACATGTTAACCAATGTGCCCTTTAGTTTAAGGCGAAATGTCCCGACACTAGTACAATTTGTAGCCACCACGTGGCAGCACCAAAATAAGTAAAATTTACTTTACCGATAACGTCTGAACCAATGGTCCGATTTTCGATCTGTAAACGGCATTTGACGCCTTTTTAAAATAGAATTTACGCTACTATGTCCTTTTTCCAAAAATCTAACAAAAACGCGAATTTGAAATTAGTTCTCAAACTTCCGAGAACAAATTTAAAAATGTGGGCTTATAGCGCGATGGCGACATACTTCCTGAATCCAACGCCGTGACAATCATGCAAATCGGACGAATAGGAGCGTCGCAAAGTGAAATTTACGAAAACACCTTACACCCCCCCCCTTCCCTTCTCTTCCCTTCTACGCCGTTGCGTCACCCACCCGCCCGTTGTGGACCCTCTGTCAGCGTGGTGGCACGGCCAGGCCCGGCGTCGTGCGGCCAGCCCCGACGGAGGACGCGGGACTAGCGGGACACGCAAGCCACACACTCCGTTTATGCGTTCGTCACTTTGCATCTCAATGTATTTTTCCACGGATATCAAACTAGAGATTCTATACTACTATTACATACCGAGATAAACAGTCTGTAATAGTAGTACATAACTATCTTTTTCACATATTCCTGTCTTCCTTCGAATACCATCTTAAAATTGTTTGAGGCATTACTCAAAACATCGTGTCTGATTTGGAACTGGTTTTAAAAAAAAATGAACTAATTGTGTAAATATCACCATTAGTCCATCTTCTCGCGTCTTATTTTAGTTATAATTTACTACTGTCTTCTGTTATCACACAACCTTGCTCTAAGATCTTCCGTTGTCAAATACCGGAAAGAATGGGTGTAGTATACGCACGAGCTCTTTTATCAACTCGATTTTTGATCTCAAAAAGACGTTTATCTGCTTTAAAGAGTTCATCTGGTGACTCTAAATAATATAAAATATAATAACAAGTACATTTATTATTTACATAAATATATGTATACAAAAATATACACCTCCCGAAAAATAATCGGCTGGATCCGCTCCTGCTGTGACACCTCTCCTCACTCCGTAAGCGGAAGGCGGTAACACAGAGACCCTCATATGCCATCGGAAGCGACCGCAGGTCCTGCACAAATCTGGCATCTCCCACGTCACCGCTTCAGGGAGAGGCGAAGCGATGAGGGGGAGACTTGAATTTTCATGACGCGAGCTGCAATTACTGGTAACATTGGGGAAAGTTTTATCTCGTAAACTAAATGTAAATTATAATTTTGAATTTCTTGGTTCTTTTTATGCATGTAGCCGCAGTTATCTACAGTGTAATTTTTATTATTATTATTATTATTATTATTATTATTATTATTATTATTATTATTATTATTATTATTATTATTATTTCTATTCACATTTATTCAAAAGCACCGAAATCAAGGTGTGACTGTGAGATCGGAGTCGCTAGGACTGACATGCAATACTTTCACAATCTCTGTTGTACAGACTAACAGGCAGATAGAAAGAGATAACACAAAGCTTTTGTGACTGACCAACGTAATTCTAAAAGTTTGTACATGATGTTAGTGACATGAAAAAAGTAAATTATGAAAAATGAGTGGTTGTCTCTGCGACTTCTTGCTCTGAAAAGTGGTGCAGTTTTATTGAAAGAAATGTTTACAAACACTTAATTCATTGACCATTTTGTACTTGAATTACAGTGCAGTATACTCCTCTATAAATCGAAGTTTTCAGTACCTGAGATAGTACAATCTAAAAGCCACTTTCACACGTTGCGGTCTCAATAAAATTACTTTTGATGTTGAAAACTTGAAAAGTGTTCACACTAGTGTAACGATTTTTGACGCTTCATCTTTCGCAAGGCGGCAATTTGACAATAATCTCCTTTGAATAGTGAGGAAAATTCAATTACATTGCACAAATAAATATATTTCCAAAACTTTAATAAACCACATATTTAAATATTACTGTCATCTGTCGTACATACGAGGTAGAACTAAAGAATTCGCCGAAGTATACAGTGTAAGTATTCAGCATAATGACGTGTTTTGCAATTTGCCGCCTACGCGAGCAGTCGAGGAAATAGTATATCTGCTTTGACAACATTGTATGAGGTTCAATATCACTTCATCTAATATAGAATGTTTCTTGTTCTGAGAAGACATGAACTCAATGATTGAGTGACATGTTGTTTGCTTCTCGTTCGTAACACAAGTGTATAACGTATTCATTTTAATTTGTTTTGTGACTTTTGGTGGAACGGTATGGCTTCTGTTCGTAGTAAAGGCCAAACAATACTCAGTTAAGCTAGGGAAAATATACGTCTCGTTATTAAAAAATGTGACAAAGAAAAGGACTCGGGCGTTCTTCAACACACGCTGCATAACAGCAATTTTCGGGTAGTAAACTATACTGAAGTATCTGTTCGAACTGTGACATCAATAAAAAAAAAAGATGGATTTGAAGCCGGTGGGGGAACCTTGAGTACTCCCGGTACGAAAAGGCCATTTTGTGAAGATGCAAAATTACACATTGATGACATCCACTTATTGCTTATTTGTTTTCCTTATTCTCGTATGATGTTTTAATTCTTGCCTATGGATACTTGGCGTAATATATTTGGGACAGCTAGTAGTTGCAGATTAGGCGGGGGGGGGGTCAGCTTTCAAGAACATTGAGCGCATTCCTCAGCCTCGGAATCGAGTCAGCTCCCAACAATAAGAATGAGGTGGCTCGTGAATGAACAGACGCAGTAGACACGTGGACGTGGAGCAGGAAGTGTAAAGCGGAGAAAAACACCGAGTAAGCGAGCCGATCAGTGAACTTGGTGTGAGCATTCTCCACGTTGTCTATTTGCGAACCACAGACTCAGTGTCATATTGGACTTGGAAATCCCGGGCCCCCTCCCCCACGGCCACTTTACGCGAGTCCAAGCTCGTTCGTGCCCTAGTCCCTGCTCTAGTCCTTTGAGCCGGTGGCGATGAAAGACCAACCGCCCGATGTTTTCGGAGCATCAACCTGCTCAATAGTTTTCACAATGGACAGACTGAATTAGACCCTCAGAGAAAATTCAAGATTTTCTCCGTGAAATATAAAGAAGTGTCACAAAATCTTGGAAACACAGACATCGAAGTGAAGATTCGATGGATTATATAGTACGATATAAGCAATACTATAGTGTACATACTTTGGTTTTTACTCCAAACGCGTGCCTATTATTATTATTATTATTATTATTATTATTATTATTATTATTATTATTATTATTATTATTATTATTATTATTATGTGCAACGGAGTCCTTATATTTCTTTCTTTTCAAACATATTTCTCTGCAAAGAAAGCAAATGACCAGACGAAAGTCAGAAAACTGCGGGGATTCCAGCCCAGACCAAGACAAGATAAAGAATAGTTTATTCAAGAAAAAATCGAAGAAGTGGAAGAACATAACAACAAATGGGGATCTTAAGAAATTTTCCAGATCATCCTGAATATGACCACGGACTGTAAACCAACAATGGCGAATGTTAAGAACGAAAACGACAAAATGAATACAACAAAAGAAGAGATCACGAAAAGATGGGAAGAATACGAAGAAGTTATATGATAAGGGCTTACAAATAGAGTAGTGTATAAATATAGATGATTACGAATAAGAACCTGAGATCGAAGAAATGAATTGGGCGACAAAACAACTGAAAAATGGGAAGTCCCCGGCTGTAGTTAATATTCCAATCGAACTATTCAAAGATACAGGGGAAGAAATCTTGGCGAAACTAACACAATTATGCAATGTGATCTGGAAAATAAAACAGTGAACAACAGATTTGCAACGCACTATATTCCATTACCAAAGAAAGGAGACAGCCGAGATAGTGCAAATAACACAATTGCATAAATACCGTGTGATTCAATCAGCAAAAGTCATCCCTCGAAAAAAAAAATTAAATGTTGTTGATGTAAGCATATACTTTAAGATTTTCAAAAACAATTCACATTAAAAGAAACCTCATTTTCTATCTCCTCTGGAAAGTTGTGTAGATTACATTACGTCTCGTAAGCGTTAGCGTAAAGCATATCCTAAGATCATACTCACAGAAAAAGATTTCCTTCGTTTTTAAACTCGTTTGAATGTTCCATATTATTTATATCATTGTGTCCGATATGTCACGAAAGATTCACGTCTAACTGGTTTTGCATACTGCAATTTCTACAGATAACTTTTTCTAGAAAATCCACGTTTTATAAAACAAAGAAAATAGAAGGGAAAACACGCTCCAAATGCAAGCAAACATCTAGGGGTTACCCAATTGCATCATTATCCTTTTTTTCATTTACGTAGTCTGTATGAAATGACTCACCAGGAATTATTTATTCCTGCAAAATTGTACTAATATAGCATATTTATTTTATATCAAAATAACTTACCAAGTAAGCTGGGATAAGTCATGATTCATACTATCTTATTTCGATGCTTGTTACGGCGTTGGAGTCAGGATACACCTCGCCAGACCGCTATTTTACCACTTTTTTAAAATTTGAAGTCGTAGGCTTCCTCAGCCATAGTCATGTGCATGATCTTGGCTGTCCGGGTGACACCGCGTCGAAGATTGTTGCCGACGTTTCGACCATCTTGTCGTGGTCTTACCATGTCCCTACCATCTTATGTATGGGCATACCAGCCCTGAGGAAGACCACGACAAAATGGTCGAAACGTCAGCAAAACAGCCTTCGACGCGACGTCACCCGGACAGCCAAGATCATGCATTTTTTTAAAATTTGTCCGAAAGTACGAAAACGTTGTTAAAATTAGCTTCGGCTATTTTACTTGGGAAAAGAGATTCACCAGATGAACTCTTTAAAGCAGATAAACGTTTTGAGATCAAAAATCGAGTTGTAGGATAAAAGAGCTCATGCGTATACTCCGCTCATTTTTTACGGTATTTGACAACGGAAGATCTTAGACCAAGGTGGAGTGATAACAGAAGGCCTTAGAAGTAAAATAAATCTAAAATAAAATGTGAGATGGAATAATGATGATATTTACACAATTAGTTCCTTTTTTTAAAAAAAATAGTTAAAAATCGGAATCAATATTTTGAGTAACGCCTCAATTTTAAAATGGTATTCGAAGGAAGACGAAAATATGTGAAAAAGATAATAATGTACTACTATTACAGACCGTTTACCTCGGTCTGTAATAGTAGTATAGCACCTCTAGTTTGGTATCTGTGGAAAAATAGGTTGAGATGCAAAGTGACGAACGCATAAAGTCTGTCTGGCTTGTGTATCCGGCAAGTCCCTCATGCTCCGCCGGGGCTGGCCGCACGACGCCGGGCCTGGCCGTGCCGCCGCACCGACAGAGGGCCCACAACGGGCGGGTGGGTGGGTGACGCAACGGCTCAGAAAGGGAAGGGGGGCGAGGGTTTTCGTAAATTTCACTTCACGACGCTCCTATTCGTCCGATTTGCATGATTGTCACGGCGTTGGATTCAGAAAGTATGTCGCCATCGCGCTATAAGCCCACATTTTTAAATTTGTTCTCGGAAGTTTGAGAACTAATTTCAAATTCGCGTTTTTGTTAGATTTTTGGAAAAAGGTCATCGTAGCGTAAATTCTATTTTAAAAAGGCGTCAAATGCCGTTTACAAATTGAAAGTCAGACCATTGGTTCAGGCGTTATCAGTAAAGTAAATTCCCCTGTGATAGTGCTGCCATCTATTGAATTTTCCTACAAGTATTTTTCGGTGCATTTAGCCTTAATGTGTATTTTAGATTTACGTGTTCGATCTACGATTCAATATTAAGATTGACACTCTGAAATGTTGTTGTACAATGTACTAAACATATTCAGTAAACGATCATATAGTAGGGGGGAGGGGGAGGGGGAGTGGGAGTAGGAGTGGGAGTGGGAGTGGGTGTGGGAGTAGGAGTAGGAGTAGGAGTAGGAGTAGGAGTGGGAGTGGGAGTAGGAGTGGGAGTAGGAGTGGGAGTAGGAGTGGGAGTGGGAGTGGGAGTAGGAGTGGGAGTAGGAGTGGGAGTAGGAGTGGGAGTAGGAGTGGGAGTAGGAGTGGGAGTAGGAGTGGGAGTAGGAGTGGGAGTAGGAGTAGGAGTGGGAGTAGGAGTGGGAGTAGGAGTGGGAGTAGGAGTGGGAGTAGGAGTGGGAGTAGGAGTGGGAGTAGGAGTGGGAGTGGGAGTGGGAGTAGGAGTGGGAGTAGGAGTGGGAGTGGGAGTAGGAGTAGGAGTGGGAGTAGGAGTGGGAGTAGGAGTGGGAGTAGGAGTGGGAGTAGGAGTGGGAGTAGGAGTGGGAGTGGGAGTGGGAGTAGGAGTGGGAGTAGGAGTGGGAGTAGGAGTGGGAGTAGGAGTGGGAGTAGGAGTGGGAGTAGGAGTGGGAGTAGGAGTGGGAGTAGGAGTGGGAGTAGGAGTGGGAGTAGGAGTGGGAGTAGGAGTGGGAGTGGGAGTGGGAGTGGGAGTAGGAGTAGGAGTAGGAGTAGGAGTGATGATTTGGTTTCGGCCAAATTACATGTATCAAAATTTCAAATTTAGAGACATAAACGGCCTAAGTTAAAAATCGTAATAACGTTTATCATTACCACCTAAGAAATTCCAATCCGTAGCATGTGCTTAGTAAATAGAAAAGATAAATGGTAATAAGTGTGTGTGTGTGTGTGTGTGTGTGTGTGTGTGTGTGTGTGTGAGCCGAGCAGAGCGACTGGGCAGCCCTCGGATGTTGGCATCTCTAATTAGTAAAAAGAGAGTAAGCAGTGAGAAGCGAATCACATCCGATGGGGATTACGTGGTAAACCGAAGACTGTACACGAGACACCATCACAGTATTGACTAAATAGTGAAGAGATAAAATGTAGGGTCTGTGAGGTGGAAGAGGATGACTGGGAACACTCATTAGAGAGATGTCGGGTTTGTGGACGGAAGAATGGGGGAAAGGTGCAATGCCAGAATAAAATGAAATGAATATTAAGGGACAAAGTTAAAAAGATTAGTATGGTCGAGAGATACTGCATAGTATGAAGCATATTGTTTACAGCTTGCATTGTACATATATCTATCGAATCCAACTATTGTATATTTACAAAGTTGTAAAATAGTACTCAATATAATAAAAAGTAAGCATACCGCTTCCAAAGTAATATAAAAGTAAGTAAAGTAAGTACTCCAATGCTTCTATTGTTATGTTGTGCTACTGTGATGCAACTATTCAGTGCTATGTTACCAAGTTCCTTGCTTGCTGTTACGTATTGTGCATGGTATTATGTTGCTATATTGCTTTTTTGCATGCTGTTATTTAAGTTAATATGATGTAAGATCTGTACACCCGGCTGCAGTTTTACAAGGCGTATTTTCTAAGCACGTCCTTAGCGCTCTTCATCCTTCTTCTAGGAATTCGAATGGACCAGTTTATTCTTTTCCTTGCTGTAAGCGCACTTGAATACTTTTATTTGACCTGCGATCTACACTACAATAATTTAGATGTGTGTCAATAGACAGCGTTTTGTGTTTCTCTAAAGAACATCGGTGCATGTTTTCTTACGTTACTAATGAGGAAATAGAATGAATGAGCATGTATACCAAATGTAGTTTGGAACGGGCATATGTATTTCCTTGTGATGTGTTTATAACCAATGTGTTTTCCATTGTGTGTGTTGCTTATTCTTTTCTGTTCATCTCTTGTCATAGGAATGACTTGCACGGTCTTCCAGGCATGGTGAAAATAACAAATCCTGATGAGGCCTGTAATCATCAACTGGCAATTGAAGTGCGTGATAACAGTGCAGCTGGCTGTGCAGCAACGAGTGTGGAAGCCTGCGATATGAGCAGAAGGTTATAATGATCACAATTATCTGTACGTTATAAAACAGTTTAGAGAGTAATACTCCTTGTTTTGTGACGGGTGACATTGAAAATTATGCGAAACATTTAGCGCATGTGTGGTAGTTGTTTAGCGGTTGGATGAAATTTTTATTTTATGAAAAACACAATTCTAATTCCAACTTTTCTCAGTAATATGTAGCCATAAAATAAGCACACATTTATGCTTTGCACGTAGAGTAATTAAGAAAATGGCCATATGACGAAAAACGTTTTAAGCTATATTTTCGAATGCATGCTATTCAATAGTGAAATCATTTTTTATGATGAATGTAGAGGCTCTTCAGCTGGTGATTACCGCCTCTCGGTCATTGACGCCTCATCGGTGATATCTAGTAAGTAGATAATGGCAAGAGTGAAGAATGGTGATGAAATGATGGAATGAGAGAAGAACTCCTGTCGAGCACTCACTTTGCCCACCACAGTGATTGGTCGGGAGCAGTGGAAGGGGTATGCTCGGGCCATTACGTCATAAACCCTTGTACTTTTCAAATACGCCGGTCATGTCATTTCAATCCACGTAATGTAATGTGGCGTAAATTGAATTGTGTGAATTTGACAGTCGTTTCCGAATATTGCAGAGCGATTTTTTAACCTCTTTCAAAGCGTCGTTTCAGCTCCGGGATCCATCACTTGAATTTCTATACATCAAAAGGAGTGTGCGCATTCCCCACCACCACACCACCACACACTCTTCAATGGGTTCTAGTTAAGTACTGAATTTTCTCGCTTGTTATATCTGGATGAAGAAATAACTAGTGGTGCTACCAAAGCACATACTTTCTCGCATTGTTTCTAAAAACTCCGCAACGTTACACTACTACATAACCAGCAGTAGTTTGTCAAGCAGCTAATTATTTTATCGCTCCGAGACTCCAACTGAGCGTCTTCAGAGTTAACGTCTTGCCACTCATACCACTACGCCACAGAAGCGCCGCATGGGTAGAAATCGGACAAAGGTAAAAAAAAAGGTAAATACTTGATTCATGTAAAAAAAACCTTGAACAATCAAAATATCGGTTATAAACTCCTAAAGCCTCCTGTCCGGTAAGATGAATCAGGGAATATCATTTTTTGAAGAAAATCAGTTGAACGGTTTAGAGGCTAGCGTTAACCACAGACGGACGTACAGACAGACGGACATTTTGCCGGCAATAGTTTTTTCGATATGAAGAACCAACAAAACATGGGTTCTGGCTACAACACAAATTAGAGAACTTTTTTTCTAAAATTTGCAACAGGATTTATCCACTTTTCATTACCAGAACCCGGCAATAAGGTTTATTCTGCTGGCAATAAGGCTTATTGCATTTGTGGGTACAAATGCTTCAAATGATTTTCAATAAAATTTCTGGAATCCCTAATAGTTTTATAAAACAACACTTTCATCAGCTTAATTATTTTCTGCGGAAACACAGAATTGCCACAAATACAAATTACCTGCCAAGACTCGAACCAGCCAAATATCCTTCCGACGAACTGGGCCCCTACCCGCTTTAGCCACCTCAGCCATCTCATTAGGACATGAGACGAACACTTCTATAATAGTAATAGATGTATGGTGGTTTCTGCTCTACCATTACGGAGCCGAGTAAATGAGAAAATGTGAAAAAAAATTCGGGCGACAAAATGAAAGCAGCTGGAGTCTATGGGTTATGTGAATAAAAATGAACACTTCCTCAGGAGTACTTGCTCCGGAACAAAGTGAGTCAACTCCCCGACACTGAGCAGAAGCTACATTTCGTGTGAACAAAAACTTGGTATGTCTTCGAAGAACTTGTTCATGTCTCGCGAGCATTCGCTCTTTGTGTGGCGTCTTTGCCGGGGCAAATAATTACAGACGTGAACGGCTTGTAAATATTTAGTATTTATTAGAATAAAGATACTCCGACACCATAACACTATATACAATATTTACAATTAAAGTTAACCGTTACAAGAAGGAACCTTCCCTGGTTACCACCACCGCTGGCCCGATAATTAATTACCATCCCCGGTGTGATGCACCAGTACCTTACGCGAGCATACATGCGAGTATGCCGCACCTGCCGTCACGACGTAGCACGCCGGCTTCGATTCCCCGCCTCGGTAGCCTATGCATTACAATGCAACGCCGCGCACAACCCTCACGACGCCCTACCGACGCGCTCAAACCTGAAGAATCAGAAGAACAGAAGAAAGCTCTTAAGTTGGAGTCCGCTTATATACCCTCTGGGCAGGCTGACGGAACCGCGTCACACGCAGTGTCCGCCGACGCTTTTCCGCCGGCTTTGGGGTTTCCAAATATGCACCCACGACACGGCGCCCGCTCTCTAGCCTTTGTGCAGCCCAGCGTCACTTCCGCCAGCGCTGTCCACATGGCTGATATAGTACGTTTGTATTGGCGACAGATATGACGCCACATTTGTGAACAAGTGATAGTACAGGCTGAGTTTTAAAAATTGGTTTCTTGAGCAACAAAGAGGTTACATACGTTACGCCCTTCGTGCGCATTTGTGCGGAGCAAAGAGCAATGTTTTGTTGTGTCGTTCTTTAAATTCGGTTATGAGTGCAAGTATCGAAAAACAGGCGCCAAGCTAGATTTTTCCGAAATGCTAAGCGAATATAAAATTATTTTTGAAAAGAGCTAGCCTCCGGAGGTACGCTGTGGCCGAAACGAAACATTACAAAGTTTGAAAAAACAGTTCCCCGAAAAATTATGAGTAGAAAAGAGCGATGGCCAATTAACATAGAAGATATGCAATATGAAAACGCGCCTGAAAGCAAACGCCGATAAAAATCGTACCAACCCTACATCGTCCTTTTCGCATCAGTAAAGATTCTAATAGTCTACATCACGAGAATTTCGCCTTGTAAATTGTAATTTTTTTTAGTCCGTTTCATCTACATATCAACGCACGGTAAAAAAATCGGCCAAATTAACCTTACTTTTCAAACGTGAGTCTGCTACTAAGGTCCCTCAAAAATTTTCGAGCGAGTGCTCACTCTAGAGAGTATACTTTATTCGAGAGTATAACTTTATTCGAACCAATTCTGAGCATTTGCTCGCCAGTTGAGAGTACGCTTAGAGATGGAGCAGGTACTCTGGGACTGAACAATTGCTCACCCACTTTATTTATAGGAAACTGAGAAGGATCTCCGAAACTCGGAGCAAAGAGTAATTGCTTACTTTTATTCATACCACCCAATGAGGCTTGTCGCCAGTTAGTGAAGAGTAGAGAGAGAAGAAAACCAATAGAGCGAGAAAGTCTGTGCCATTCTATATCACCTAGTTGACTTATTACTTGTGTATTTAAATAGCTAATTTCTACAACAAACTTTTCTGAGGAAAAAAATCTTCAGTTCTGTAGTTTTGAAATTCTTTTGCAATTTTCGAAGGGGGAAAAAAACGAGCAATATCCGAAAATAGGACTAGCACTATATTTCTTACCGCCCCTTATTACATATGTGGTAAAATTGAAATAAAAAATTGGGAGCGGTTTTTGGATTTTTTGCTGTTGTAAATTTCAAGCGTAAAGTGCGCAAAAATTACCAACTTTTACAAAATATGTACATGACCTTTTTTAAAAATCTAATTTTGTACAACAGACTTTGAGCCAAAAACCTGTATCATCAATTTTGTAGATTTATTTTTTTCTTTTTTTACAATTTTCGAAAAATTGGGGATATCTCCGAAACTGAGGCTTGCACCATTCTCTTTAACGTATATCGTACTATTAAACAACAAAATTTAATCATAAAAACTGGAATTTGTGAAAATTTGTTTTTGTAAAAATTTTGAAAATGTCTTGAGAGGTTTCATGTAAAGTACCCCCAAAATTAAAATATCGGTTTCAAAATCCAGGGACCGCGAAATCAGCCAGATCAATTGAGGAATATCAATTTTGGAGAAAATCGGCTGAACGGTTTAGCCGTTAGCGTTGATCAGACAGAAATCGAATGTTCGGTATCAAGAACCAACAAAACATGAATTCTGGCTTCACCGCGTGTTAGAGGATTTTGCCCCCCTAGTTTAGAAACAGGATTTATTCATTTTTTCGTTACCTGAACCCGACTGTAAGACCTTTTCTGGCGAAAATTCGTCGTCTTCCGCCGCACGATTGCTAACTTTCTCTTCTTACGAAGAATTCGTAAGGCGAGAAAGTAAAAAGCAATAATAATAATAATAATAATAATAATAATAATAATAATAATAATTTCGGAATGCTTAGGGAGATCTAAGTTCGTCTCAGGGGTACCGGTTATATTATATTTAAATTTAATTCATTATTTTACTTAAATCGGTTCATACATGTGCACAAACAATAATTGATGTGATGGTTCATACGTATTACAAATTCTATGAGAAATGTGAAAAATTGTTTAAAATTCGAAAATCACATACAGACACTACCAGTATACGTATTTATCGTGATTAATAGTATTTGTGATTACATTTGCTTCAAATGGTTTTCAATAAAGTTTGTGGAATCCTCAATTATTTCCTGTGGCAACACAGAATTGTCGCAAATTTCCAGCCCAGACTCGAACCAGCCAAACTTCCCTCCGACGCTGGACCCGTACCCACCAGTTTAGCCACCTCAGCCATTTCTGTAGGACATGAGACGAATACTTCTATAATAGTAATAAGTGTATGGTGGTTTCTCTTCTAGCATTTCGGAGCCAAGTAATTGAGAAAATGTGAAAAAAAATGTTTTTCAGGTGACAAAATGAAAGCAGCCGTAAAGACAATGAGGCTTGTCGCAAAAGTAGAGCAGAGTAGTCGTGCTAGAGAATGGCACAGACTTTCCCGTATTCGTTTTCGCTTTCCTTTCGTCTCGGCTAGTTACACGAACTTGCCACATACTCTTGCCAGCTCCCATCTATCGCCGCCCAAATTACAATTTTTTGACATTTCCTTAATGTACTAGTTGTAGAACGAAAATATGATTTTAAGATTATTAAAGAACAGTAAAACGTCGTCCTAAAAGGCAATTTTCTTTCAAAAATTTGGACCCGCTTTTTAAAAACTGACGTTTAAGCGGTACTGTAATTGCTATTTTTTTCGTAGAAAACTATTGAGTTTCGGACAAACTTTATATGTAGTCATTTCAAGCATTTCCAGTCCCAAATGCAATAATGTTAACAAATCGCTGGGAATGTGGTTACTAAAGCCATGAGAAACATTTCAAAAACATTATTAGTGTTATTTTTGGAGAAAGCAAAAAACAAAAAAAAAATTCTCCAAAATGAACTTTACGTCACATTAAAGAGTGCAATTAGCACTATCCCGTCGAAAACTTTGACGAAGAAAATTAGAGCCGGTTTTGAGAAAATCTTGTTTTTCTAATTTTATTTTAAATTGCTCATATCGCTCTCAATATTGTCTGAAAACTATTAAAATTTTCAAAAACGTGTAGGTGAAGAAATTTGGAGCCGTTTTTGAGAAAATTTTGAAAATGTCCGGACTTTATGTAAAGTACGCCCAAATTTTGAGGAGTGATTTTTAAAATCTCAAAGTTTTGACTCAAGCCAGATTCAATTTGGAAAAAATGGTTTGGCGCTAATAGTGTTCAGACAGGCGGACGTTTTTAAAAGAACCACTTTTTCGGTATCAGGGGGCCGCAAAACGAGAATTTCAGTTGAAATCTCGAAATCGATTTTCCGCAGCCTTACATAACTTTCCGTATAGTATGTATATTACTCCGTATATGCGTATATATACGGGAAAGTAATAAATGTTTAATTGACTGGACTTTTTTTACAGGATCTGCTTTTCTACAAGCGCACTTTTGATTGACCTTTCCGATGAAAGGCTTGGTGGCTGAATCTTAAAGTACACTTGGTCTTTGTATTGCACCTTGCCAATCTAAGGACTTTATATCCAACCTATAATCCAGTGATGGATTTGACTGACCACAACCGAAAGTTATCTGCCAATCACGGAGAAAATTGCTTTTCCGACGTACATGTTGGTATTTCATTGAAAAGAAACGCTGGTTGTTTATACATGTCCTAATCCTTGTGTATAACACGCCCTGGACTGTGCGCTATTGTATGATTGGAATAACCGTGTTTAATATTAGTGCGTTAGTGTTATACTCGCGATATTTTCACGGGAACCATCCATCGCAGAAGTCAAATATTCGTGAATAGACAAAAGGATCCCGCGCCAAGTTGCTTCGGGCAAGTGCCTCTCGAATTTGCATCAATGCCAAAATTGTGAACCCCTAATATAATTGTTTTTATACGTACAATGGGTTCATTGTTCTCTGTAACCTGGTCATTGACAAATGCAACCTGCCTGTACTGGACCGCTACATGGTTACAGTGAACCTTTGGGACAACAATTTTAGGTTCACTGTATCCCGTAACACTAAAATATAATACAGTTTTTCTACTAAAACGTATAATTGTTTGTGTACAGTAAAATATCCCATCGTCGCGATTTAAAAAATCTAATATTTTAGTGTGCTTTTTTACACTTTATTCTACATTGTCCATGCACTTTATATATCATAATACAGTCTCAACGCCCTTCATCTACCTCTTGCATTGTTGGAACACTTTCATCGTTTTTGTATCCTATTCATTACATCACAGTCAGAAGATGTCCTAAATAGAACTGACTTCAATATTTGTCAATTTCAATGAAGGCTGCTACAGGATGTAGTCGGTGTTAACTGAAGCAATTTCTTTAGCACGGTTCCCTCAATCCCTTTCATTTACCAAAACATTTCAAAAACCACGACCCGCTGTTTTACCTGAATTCGTGGAACTGATGCAAAAAGTCCTGGAAGTAGGATATCCTGTTTTCACAATACCAGATCTTTCGAGTTTCACGATAACAGAATTCTGTCGATCTGTAAGCGTGCGGATCGGGACCAGTGACTTTACTTCAATAAAGAAAGTACACTATTCCTAGATATGATTGCATTTATTAAATGTTTGCCCTTAACCAGATTTCATAAAATACGGAAATGGCACTGGGAGAGATGGCTCTGGGCATCAACTGATGTCACTGTTATTCCTCTGACCTGGAGGTCCTAGGTGCGAGTTCCGACGTCGGCAGGATTTTCGACACTAGCGTTTCAGCTAGGGTGAGACCAGTCGCTGCCTGGAGAATTCTATCGGCGGCTGCTCTGATCGGTACTTTTCCGAGTTTTCTTCGATCAACACCAAGCGAATGCTCGAGCAGTACCGTAACAAATGTGCCATGGACCGCGAGCGAGCTTTCCTACCTCTTCCTTGTCCTCTCCTCACCTTGACACACACACATACCCACTTACACTACCATGCACTACACTACCACACTTGCTGGGAGGCCGGACGGGAACCTAGAGTTTGTTCCGGCTGAGACGGTGCCCCGCTGGTGGGAGATTCCTGGTTGGGGGAAAACCCGTTAGCCGACGGTACGTCGGCGCCTGATCTCGCCATCCAGCGGGGGAAGACTGCCGTCACGTCCCGAGGAAGTACATGCAACACACGAGACTAATGACTATAGTAGTTGACGCGCTCGGGATCACTATCAATCACGGAAATAGCCTTGGTCACTCTGCCAACCTACACGTAAGTGGGGAGGTGCAGGTCTGTGCTGAGTTCCTACGGGAATCTAGTCTGGCAATCATTTCTCGTTTAGTTTTTTTGCAGTAAATTAGTATTGTCAAATGGTAAGCGCATTGAGATATTTTCAGCTCAGTTAATGGAGTTTTTATGATAGGTTTTATATCGAGTCTTATTCGATAACTAGGTATTTCTAGAACCTTTAGTTAATGGGCAAAAAGCTGTTACAATTTGATAAACATAATTTCTTTAACAAAATAATTTAACAATATATAAAGTGCTCCTTAAAATCAAAATATTTATTTCAAATTCACTGGGCCTCAAGATAAGCCAGATCAAAGGCACTGTATTCGAGAAAGAATCCTGTGTGAGGTTATGATGCAGGTGTTCACAGACAGAAGGGCAGACAGACACAGACGGAGATCAGGCCCAACCGTGGGTACCCGTTTTAGGTACGCGAAATAAAACAGCTCATTACAGGTTCATTGAGAAGCTCTTGTACTTTTCTTTTTCAAGTTGATTTAGAGGTCCGTGTGTCTAATGTCACGTAGATATATTAGCATTCGGGCAAACATGCAAGATCTTGTCGACGTCGTGAGGATGAGAACATTTCATTTACCTAAATAGTTATTTGTCCTGGTCCGTTGTTGATACATTTCCACTGGCGGTAGAGTGCAAAAGAGAGGCTGTGCAGTACTAAGACAGTAGGCTGTCTAAAATATAGTATATGACACACGTGGTAAAAGTGATTTTGTTTTACCTGTGGGATTGCGCTACTCGGCCTATCTGTCTGCTGTCTCAATCCTTCCTACTCAAAATAAAATGTTACTTTATCGGTAGATTATGCATATTCAGTGATAGTATATTCAAATAGGGGTGGCATAATGGATATAGATCAAATCCATGCCGTCTCTCGCGTTCTGCTAGTAGCTTGCCGGAAAATTTTCGTAGATCGCAGTGTCACACTCTAATGTGGAGTTGCTCCGCTCAGATGCCTCACGAAAATGTCTGCTTGAATACTCTCGCACAAATCACTCACTATACGTCTCATAGTTGGTTGGGTGAGCTTGAGGTTACGTCCGTAATGTTTTACGTGTGCACATAAGATATTTGCTAAAGTTTGATGAAAATTCCCACTTTGATCCTGGTTTTTGTATGTAGCTAATAGTAAGATTTAAAATGGTACGTCTGCTCCGAGGCATCTTACGTTTGTCGACCACTGATGTAGATGTTCATCGTGCAAAATGAGTAAATTTACTAAGTTGTACACGTCGCGTTTTTAATTTGTGTAAGTGAATATTTATAGTGATATTGTTTGCATGTTTTTTACACCAGTCCTGAGGATAGAATAAAAATAATCCAAAACCTCGGCAAACTAATCGTTTTAATTTTTCTACTCCAATCAAATCTCGTGAACATTTCCTAATGTCTGCTTGTAAGTCTCATAATATTAATTTTTATTATGAAACACTTTATTTCTATAGTTAACATTGCCTGTTTCGGCAACAGAACTTCTTAACCATGCTTCGTGAAGTCACGAAAGTTAACCGTCATTGGTCATTGGTTCGTTTTATGCTTTCGGAAACAATCATTTACGTCCTGATGGCGCTGAAAGAGGGGTCAACCCAGACCCCAGGATGGATGCCTGGTAGGTAGTAGAACATTTCAAGCAAATTATTCCTGATGAATTGTGCTCCGTGCTGTGGGTGATGCGCTGTATTTTATCTGCTAAATTGTTCTTGCCTCTTGGAGTACCTTGACGTGTACCTCCTGATGCGCTGCGCGTGAAGGCTCCACGTACATGTGTGATCAGCAGTAGCTCATGCTGCCATGTTGCTCGCAATCGTTGCATTTGTCCACCGCCTGAACGTCTAAGTGTCGCCACAATGGTGGTCAGGAAACACTCGCAATATGTTGCTTGTGCTCTAAATGACACCTCTGGGAGAGCTGTTTAGTTTACGTTTTCCCACAATACAAATAATTTCTCGAATGGAGTGCTTATTGCAACTGAAGTCAGTCAGTTACAAAATGTCTGAAGTCAGTTACAAAATCCAACTTGTTAATATTCTCGTAACGTATTTCGTTTCCTGTTCGTGTCATTTTCAAGCTTGCACAGAAGTGATTAGTGAAGTTGACGACAGTTTGAAGTACTTGTGTGATTTGACAGATAGCTGTGAATGAGTGATAATCGCTATAATTAGATAATGCGCGATACGAAAGAGTGAAGATGAAATAGTGAAATACTTGGCAATTATCGGATCAAGACCATCATAAACGCTTCAAATAGTTGTGAAAGAATGAGAAGTGGATTCATGTACGGAAAAGTAAATCAAAAAGATAATATGGCACTTCACATCACATGCACAGTTCCTAAACTGTGCCGGCAGAGCAAAGCACAAGAAATTAAAACTAAAATAACAAAAAGAAATGTAAACAATGACCATTCCATATTTTATCGTACTATGTAAAAAAAATACATTATCGTAATGTCCATCGTATAAAAATATGAATCCGGTACAAACAGAATACACGGGTAATGGCTTAAACTAGGAGAATTACAAATGGTTGTGAATTTGGTAGTAGCATGCAACAAGAATATATTTTGCGGAAATTGAGCAACTGAAATCTCCGTAAAGCGTTATCAAGAGTTAAAATACATCGATATTAAATTTATCCAGTAATAGATTGATTACTGGAATTTCACAATCAGCGGGTTTCGCAAATTTCAGTAATAACGATTCGACTGCAAGAGGACTTGGATCATCCGTAACGGCGTGTAGTTTCTTCATCGTGACTTGAGCAATCTTGCAGAGAAATTAGATTTCCCGCAAGGTGCTGGAAACATAACCGTTAATTGGAGCACCATGGGTCCTGAGGTCCCTCCATGTTTTAGGAGCTTCGAATTTTTACTGCATGAAGTGCTGCCATCTTGAGCTTCCACGTACTTTTATTTTTTACAACTTATTTTCAATGCAATAGCTGCCTGTATGCAAATTATTTACAACTCAGCGTTCAAAATAGTAATTATGTTATTCAAAACAGTAGTTCAGAAATGTGAGCATCGCATTCAGAGTACTGAGGAGTGAGCGTGAACACTTCAAACAACGCAATATAAACCATCTCGTGCTAATCTATAATTTTAAGGTACTAAGGGTTTTCATTAGTGTGAGCTTTCTATTCAACCAGTTTTCAAAATTTTCTTCTTTAAATAAAAGGTAGTGGACCCTAAATGTGTTTTCACCTGCTCTTATTATTTGGCTTTGTAGTACAAATACTAAAATGTTCGCATATCTGTCGTTGTTCTTCTCTTCGTTCACCAATAGTGTCTGTAGTTTTGAAGCGAGAGGTGCAAATCAGTCTATCAGGAGCAGTCGTTTCGCCGGACTAGAGCAGGCGCGTGAGTGTGGGTTTGAAGATAGTGAGACTTTTCAGTTGGAAGGTCAAAGAGCATTTTTAACCCGCCGTTGCTCGCGCTGTAAGAAAAAATCTCACATTTCTTCATTTACTTCAGTAGAAACATTTTTCAACACAGGGAGATAACGCTGTAGCAATGCCTTCTCCCATGACTCGGCTGTCTATCCGATCGTCGTTCGTATCAGTTCTGCGAAAGGAATCGATCTGTCATGGCGCTGATTAACGCAGCGCGTCCTGTGAGATAATGTCTCACACACGAGCAACCGCGTTATAATGCGACCTCATTATCGAAGCTATTGTTCAGAATGTTCTCCCGGTGTTTCATTCTGCCTTGCTCCGTTTCGTGCTTGCGTGAAGATCAGAAAAGTTTTAGAACTTATTTTTGTTGTTCTTTTTTTAGTATTCCTTATATCAAAGGTATGATTCATAGATTTGGCACATATATCCTTCTGTACAATTTCGCGGTAGTTTCCATTAGTTACATTTTGTTTTTTACAGAAAAGCATATGGCGGAAGAGAAAATATTAATGTGGTTAGAAGAAGAGGAAGATCAAAATGTTTTGATTGATATGAATTCTGACACACACGGTGAACCCGAGCAGGAAGATCTTGATACCGAAACAGAGCAGTCAGATGACAGCGATTCTGAGAGCGTTTTTGGAGCTGCAACTCAACGAGTAAATCGCGAAACTTATTTGGGTAAAAATGGATCAACATTCTGGTTGAAACGCAGAATGACTTCAAAAAGAAGATGCGACAGAATATTGTAACGCAGCTGAAAACTATTCTAGATTGTTGTTGGAAAGTGTTCTTTACTGATAGTACTATCTTTAATATTGTTGCGTACACTAACGTAGAATTAGATCGAAAGGGGGTCTTTATATTCGCGAAATTCTCAGGATTGCCCGCGAACAGATTTTGAAGAAATGTCGGCGTTTCTCGGAGTTCTGTATCTTGCTGAGGTAAAAAAGACGCAGACACCCAAATGGAGATAAACTGTGGGCCTCTGACGGAACTGCACCTGACGTTCTTATTGCAGCAGTAAGTAAACGAAGATTTTACTCTCTTTTGCAATTAATTAGATTCGATGATAAACTAACAAGGACGCAAAGAAAGAAGACAATTTGGCCCCAATAAGAAATATTTGACCGGTTTGTAAATGCTTGCATAAGTAGCTGCAGTCCAAGTACATCCCGAAAAAGCTTGCGTGTGGGATAAAGATGTATGCACTTTGAGATGCAAGAACATTTTACACGGTCAATATGGAAATAATTTGGAAAAATATTCTGGAAAACAACCTGAAGGACCATATCAGATTCCCAATGATGAATGCAGTGTAGTTTTGAGATTACGTCCAATTGACAACGCAGGAAGGAATGTGAAAGAATAAACGAGAAATTCCTCCAGAACTTGCATCAGTAAAAGGCAGGCCAGTGCATAGTAGTGTGTTTGCTTTTGGACAGAAACCGGGAAATCGGACTAGTCTTTGCTCGTACGTTCCTAAGAAGAACAGAAATGTATTAATGATTTCTACCAAACATGATGATGCCGCCGAATCGCAGCCACAGGCTCGTTCGCAAATTGATTGACCTCTTCAGTATATTTGACGACCACTACCACTGCAATATCGTCAGCAAATACAATAGGCCTTGGGCATTCCGGCAGCTGGAGCTTCAAAACGGAGTCATACATAATATTCCACAACAGAGGACCAAGTACCGACCCTTGCGGAACACCACCTGAGATACCATAAGTATTTATTCCGGTCTCTGTTTCGTACAGTAAGGTCCTTTCCTCAAAGTGACTTCTATTTTCGTAATATAATTCGGAACTCCCACGTTTTTTATCGCAGAAAGTATGCAACTCCATCTTGCCTTATTTAATGCGTTTCTGGCGTAGAGGGTAACAATAGCGCAATACTTCGTGTTTCTTCTCCATAGTTTGCCATCAATAGCCTTGTGTGCGATTTCGATGACGACCTTAATTGCCTTTCTGAAGCCATATTCATTATCAGGCAATCCATGCGTGTAGGCTTCAATCCGTTTGCAGATGATCCACTCTAACATCTTGCTTACAGTATGAAGTAAACATATAGGCCGATATGCTGACGTGGCTAGGAGGCTTATCGCCATTGCGAAGGAGGACCAGACGTTGTTGCTTCCAACGAGGGAAATTACCCTCTCGCACGTACATATTATATATCTCTAAGAATAGATCTGCCCAAGTCCTAATAGCGGTCTTAATAGCAACATTTGGCACCCCATCCATGCCAGGGCCTTCGCAATCTTGAACCTTTTCGCATGCATTAGATAGTTCGTGTAATGAAACCAGCGGAACCTCGTGTAGATCTTGAAGAGTGTCCATAGGCTGTTCCTCTGGCACATCCATCTCGTGAGGAAACAAGGTAGCGACTATCTTCTCCAAGAAGATCGGGCAAGTCCGGGGTGACCTGGACAGAGCTTTGAGCCTGGCCGTCACCACCATATTCGACCCCATCAACATACACCTCATTGCTTAGCTCCCTCCTGCAGTGATCCTTGCTGATCTTAATGGCTTTTGTGAAGGCTCTTCTGGCGGCCATGTCTCACCTTGAGAGTGATAATTTTGGCGACCCCATCCGCGGTGCGCCAACCTGCGAGTGCGGTGGCATTCTCTGCGAAGTTCCCGATCCGCCAATACTCTGGAGGACGGCATTCTTTCCTGAGCCTTTCGTCATTGACGCATCACAAGCGTCAAAGACCAGGCTTATTACATTTCCCACCATATCCTCAGAGTTTCCAATTGGCATAACGTCGCCCTTCATCATGGCAGCGAAAGAATCGAGATCGAACGACCTGTGGTTCCAAGTTGCTTTCCTCTTGCCCTTTGCAAAACTCAACCTCCATTTCCCTGACTTCATATACAATAGCTTGGTGGTTGCTATTTGTATAATGATCGCCAACCTCCCACGCCGTAATCCATCTAGCAAGATTACATGAGAATGTTAAGACAACGACGGAGCCATTCATGGCAAGGGTCGGGCTGTTACCCATGTTGCAGAGGTAGACGTCTATCTGGGCAAGGCTGTCGAGGAGAGCCACCCCACGTTGGTTCATTACCCAACTGCTCCATTCAGTGGCCCATGCATTAAAATCCCCAGCAATAAGAGGCCTTCAGTCTCTAGCAGAAGCCTGCTCTCGCTCTCTCTCTCTCTCTCTCTCATCCAATAATATATCGAGTAATGCCGTGAACTCAGGCAATGCACTGGGTGCGCCATAAAAATTATTAAAATATATTCCGAACCCCTTTATTCGAGTGAATCCAACCCTTGGGACTTGCGTAATCTTCTGGACTGGACTCTTACCACAAATCCGCATCGCAGCTCGGTTTGTCGCGTCCGAAACCCATTGAAGACCGTTTATATTCCTATACTGCTCGCACAGGATTCCAACGTCTATCTTCTGCTCGCGTACCGTCGAGCTGAGGTCGTGCGCCGCCTCTCAATAATTAAGGTTGAGCTGAAGGTTGAGGTTGAAGCCTTATTATCGTCCTTCTAATTCCGTTCCGCCTTCCGTAATGCCTTTTGGTAATAGGGGCATTTACCAAAACCACTTACCAGTTGCATGCGCTGTCGTTTCCTTGCCAGATGCAACAGTTAGAGGACTTAATGCAGGTCTCAACGAAGTGTCCTCCCTTAACGCATCGATGGCAATTCTTGGACCTATCAGGCCCTTTACAGTTTCGCACCAAGTGCCCAAAAGCCCAGCACATGTAACACCATTTAACAATTGTCTTCTCCCGAATGCAACACCGAACCCAGCCAATTCGAATTTTATTCGCTTTCCTGGCTAGATCTGGTGGAAGTGTAATTACGGCCGTTTGGGTGCCAGCATAAGCGGTGGAATGGACTTAATTATTACTTTCCAGTTCTTGGTTCCCTCCAGCTGTCTCTTAAGAGCCTCAACAATTTCTTTACTCTCGTGACATCATCCTGATCTTTAATGTCCAGGAGTCTCACTTGACAATGTCTTTACCTCCGCTTTTCCTTGCAGTTGATCGGTTACTACGGTCTGAAAAAGCAGGACTACCGTGTCTCTCTTTCTTGTTTTAACAACATTGAATCCCAGTTCAAGCTCCGCGGATTCCTTCAAGTGTCGCAAAATCTCAGCGTACGTCGCCCCCTCTTTGTCCCTCACCAACAAGGCATTCCGACGCTTGGGAATGGAGTGCGATTGTTTCTTCCCCTTGCCGCAACTGTCTTCCATTCCTTCTCGGATGCATCACCACTCAGGTGGGCGTCTCCTACATTCTTGGTTGCCCGACAATTCCCGATTTCTTTCGTTTCACCCTAAAGTTTTTGGGGTTATTCTTGGAGAACACCACATTGACGGACACTTCGGACTCATTAGTACACTGAGGATCTGGGCGGGCGGTTCTCTTTCGTGTACCACAACAACGTAATTTAAACATGTGCGAATTGCATGGAGCAACGTCTTGATCTTGCCGTGCACATTGCGACGAGGTTTACGAAACCAGAAATTCAACCATCTTCTCAAGGTTAAAAAATGCCTGTTTCTTTTCACCTCCCTTATTACTTGCATCAGCTAGCACATTTCCCCCCTCCGTTACGTAAGCAGTTTTCTCGCTAGATGTCGAAGCCCGACGAACAGCTTCTAAACTTACTGTAGGTACCGCTACAGCTATAGGGGTAGCTGACCGCACACTGAGTTCCTTCAATACTAGTAATGGAACCTGTGCGTATGCAAAGAACACGTGAACAACACGTAAAGCGCAGATGTCTGGAGGAAACAGAGGTCACTAGGGGGCAAAGGCCACAGCTACGACATGGCGTATGCCGCTGGGTGAAAAAGAGAGGCCCTGGGGACAAGATAAAAAAGGTCACTTGTGGGGCATATGCCACTACGGAGCAAGGGACATGCGACGGCGATGCTAAGATATGCGGCCGTCCGATGAAACTATCGTGACATCCGTTAGCCAGGTCTCGTCTACCTTCATAACACCCTACACCACACTTCACTACCGCTCCATGTTCCGTTAATACGGCGAACAGGGTATGGTTTGGGCGGGAGGTCATGCAAACGAGTCAAATGGTAACGGAGGGTGCCAATGACCAACAGCAAGGTCTCAGCTTCAGCTGGGCGCAACACTCCTGCCGGAAGCGTTGAACTCACTGCTTCTGCCACTAGGATAGTAATTCTGTCTGCGGGGAAGCGGTCCACGCGCACCAAGTGGCCCAGGCGGCAACGCCGTCAGCCGCTGTCGCCGAGCGCGCGGTGCGCTGGCAACACCGCATCATTCCACTCGCTCGTCGGAAGAGAAGCAATGGCGGCGGGATTTACTCAAATACAGCTACAGCTAATGGCTATCGCGAAGATGTGCGAAGAACCGATTACTTTAAGAAACACCACTTTCCACTTTTTGCAAGAAACAGAAGCTATAGGTCGGGATGGATCAATCTTGTCTTCCAACAACGTGCAATTTCTACTTTAACAACTGTTCATTATCGTCCTTGAAAATGTTGCTTTTACCGGTGAACTCAGCTATGAATGTATCACTAACATTTAAACTATTGTCAGGTTTTCGAAGTTCCTCTCAGGCATTGTACTACTTTTCTTTTGTAACTTATCTGCAGGTCTTCCTTTGGCACGATGTAATCGTATTAAATCAGCTAATTTGTTTTCGTAGCATGCTTTGTTTCTTTTCTGCGTAAATTCCTTAAATTTTATTGCGAAATTTATCATAAACGGTGATATCAAATAAAGACAAATTAACGCAATAAACCACCAGGAACAGAAAAGTAATGTCTTTATCTTCATTTAAGATAAACATTTACTCCGAATACTGCCGTTTCAATATTGAGGTGCTCCAGTTAAAGGTTAAAGCTACTTCTTTTAGGTTTTGCTTTCTACTTTTGAATTGCCCAGAATGTTCTTTAAACTAATCGCGAACAATCGTGGGCCGATGACATGGCGCATTATCATCCATAAAAAATATCGTTGTTTAGAAACAAAGTCTATGAATGCAAATAGTCTCCGACTTGCTGAACATAACAATTTCCAGTCAATGATCATCTCAGTTCAATCAGATGAACCAGTCCATTCCATGAAAAAAGAGCCCAACCCATTACGGAGCCGCCACCACCACCTTGCAGGGTGCCTAGTCCACACTTTGCGTCCACGGCTTCGTGGGGTCTGCGTCACACTTACTTGAACCCTACCATCAGCTCCCATCGGAGCTCCCTGAAATCAGGACTCATCTGATCTCGCACAGTTTTCTAATTGTCTAAGGTCCAATTTATATGGTCGCGAGCTCAGGAGAGGCGCTAGAGGCGATTTGGTGCTGTTAGCAAAGGTACTCGAGTCGGCCAAATACGAAAATCTTATTACGATAATAAAATACCCAGAATCCTTTCCTACGAAAATTGCACACTATTCATCGGTGAACATAGAAATTCATGGAATCATCATCAAACTCTGTGAAGTTTGCACCGAATTAATTGATCGAAAAACGTATCTTGAAACGGCCTCTCAACAAAAAATATCTTGAAAAGAAAATGTTATATTATGAGCTCTACTTAAAAGTTTCAACTAGAAATTTGGACGACCCCAACTTATATTCCTTATGTGCACTCCTACAACAATAAAATGTGGTAATTTTGTGGTATATTGTTATTTTGCAAGTAATTTGGTTGGTGAAATGAAAAACAAAAGAGTAAAAGTTCAGTTTTTGTTTAAATTAAAACACATTAATAATACAGTTTTAATGACAATTATTTCTCAGATCTTATTCGTATGGCTTGGTATAACATATCCGAAATAAGAAAATAGAACAGTTTTTTGTCACATTCAATCAAACGTTATAACATGAATTATCTCGAAATGAACTTTCTGAACTTGTACAGTTTTTCCATTCTCCCATACAAATATGTTCACAGTATACAAGGCTGAATATATAAATTCGTAAATGAGAAAATATTGAGTTGGCTCTTCATTGCTTCCAGATGTTCAGAATATTCATATTGATATTGAGGAGCAAAAGAAAAAAAAACGAGAATGTCAAAAACTTATTTCTACATGGCATTATTTTGATTTTTATTTATCGGAAAGTACTTTTAAATTTTAAGTTCAAATACATCCATTATACCAACGGTAGCCTGTGGATCCAGTATTCACTTCACTGTAGCTGTAGCATCCACCGTCAAGTGCATTCTTCCCACTGCGATGGAGGTCAGTGACCTTGGAGGTAGAAGGCACGGTCTCCTGGACATTTTAGAGTTTTTTGTGGGCTTTGGAGGAAGAGGAGGCCGTAAACAGTTACGTGTGGAAAGGAGAATTATAATTAATTTTATGTATTGTCTGACAAAAAATAACTTTGGCTCTGTCACTGTTGTAGATCTACATGTAACAATGCGATGAAGGCATGTAGTTAATTCTGTAATCCATAATTTTCAATAAAGTTCCTGGAAGGCTTGCTGTTTGCGAATCCAAGAATTGTTTTCAAATAAAATACTAGCTGGGTGGTCTGCTGTATCTTTGACCTGACAGTAGCGACATAGATCAGACATAGATCATGTAACGTTTTGCCAATTCTGAGCTTGTATACTCCAAAACTGCCATGTTCTGTCAAAAATTGCGTCGTATAGTAGTTAAGGTGCGTTATCTCTTTAATCAAACGTCGTGTCCATGAAGCATTGGGCGTGTTGTCCCATTCGCTCTGCGATTTGTTAAAGAACTGTTCCCGGGTCGTCTCTTTTGATGTGCCATCCCCTCTTGCTTTGTGTAATACATTTCTTTCCTGGGCCAGAATGTGTATTGGCATAAGTAGTCATTTCTAGTACCACTACTACGACGACTACTACTACGACGACTACTACTACGACGACTACTACTACGACGACTACTACGACGACTACTTCTACGACGACTACTACTACGACGACTACTACTACGACGACTACTACTACGACGACTACTACTACGACGACTACTACTACGACGACTACTACTACGACGACTACTACTACGACGACTACTACTACGACGACTACTACTATGACGACTACTACTACGACGACTACTACTACGACGACTACTACTACGACGACTACTACTACGACGACTACTACTACGACGACTACTACTACGACGACTACTACTACGACGACTACTACTACGACGACTACTACTACGACGACTACTACTACGACGACTACTACTACGACGACTACTACTACGACGACTACTACTACGACGACTACTACTACGACGACTACTACTACGACGACTACTACTACTACGACGACTACTACTACTACGACGACTACTACTACGACGACTACTACTACGACGACTACTACTACGACTACTACTACGACTATAACTAATACGACGACTACTACTACGACGACGACTACTACGACGACGACTACTACTACGACGACGACTACTACGACGACGACTACTACGACGACTACTACGACGACGACTACTACGACGACGACTACTACGACGACGACTACTACGACGACTACTACGACGACGACTACTACTACGACGACTACTACTACGACGACTACTACTACGACGACTACTACTACGACGACTACTACTACGACGACTTCTACTACGACGTCTTCTACTACGACGACTTCTACTACGACGACTTCTACTACGACGACTTCTACTACGACGACTTCTACTACGACGACTTCTACTACGACGACTTCTACTACGACGACTTCTACTACGACGACTTCTACGACGACGACGTCTACGACGACGACTACTACGACGACGACTACTACGACGACGACGACTACGACGACGACTACTTCGACGACGACGACGACTACGACGACGACGACTACTACGACGACGACGACTACGACGACGACTTCTACGACGACGACTACGACGACGACTACTACGACGACGACTACTACGACGACGACTACTACGACGACGACTACTACGACGACGACTACTACGACGACGACTACTACGACGACGACTACTACGACGACGACTACTACGACGACGACTACTACGACGACGACTACTACGACGACGACTACTACGACGACGACTACGACGACGACTACTACGACGACGACTACTACGACGACTACTACGACGACGACTACTACGACGACGACTACTACGACGACGACTACTACGACGACTACTACGACGACGACTACTACGACGACGACTACTACGACGACGACTACTACGACGACGACTACGACGACGACTACTACGACGACGACTACTACGACGACTACTACGACGACGACTACTACGACGACGACTACTACGACGACGACTACTACGACGACTACTACTACGACGACTACTACTACGACGACGACGACGACGACGACGACTACGACGACGACGACTACGACCACGACGACTACGACGACGACGACTACGACGACGACTGCGACGACGACTACTACGACGACGACTACTGCGACGACGACTACTACGACGACGACTACTACGACGACGACTACTACGACGACGACTACTACGACGACGACTACTACGACGACGACTACTGCGACGACGACTACTGCGACGACGACTACTACTACGACGACTACGACGACGACTACGACGACGACGACTACTACTACGACGACGACTACGACGACGACTACTACGACGACTGCGACGACGACTACTACTACGACGACTACGACGACTACTACGACGACTACTACGACGACTACTACGACGACGACTACTACGACGACGACTACTACGACGACGACGACTACGACGACGACGACTACGACTACGACGACGACGACTACGACGACGACTACGACGACGACGACGACGACTACGACGACGACGACTACGACGACGACGACTACGACGACGACGACTACGACGACGACGACGACGACTACTACGACGACTACTACGACGACGACTACTACGACGACGACGACTACGACGACGACTACTACGACGACGACTACTACGACGACGACTACTAAGACGACGACTACTACGACGACGACTACTACGACGACGACTACTACGACGACGACTACGACGACGACTACTACGACGACGACTACTACGACGACGACTACTACGACGACGACTACTACGACGACTACTACGACGATGACTACTACGACGACGACTACTACGACGACGACTACGACGACGACTACGACGACGACTACGACGACGACTACTACGACGACTACTACGACGACGACTACTACGACGACGACTACTACGACGACGACTAGTACGACGACGACTAGTACGACGACGACTACTACGACGACGACTACTACGACGACGACTAGTACGACGACGACTACTACGACGACGACTAGTACGACGACGACTACTACGACGACGACTACTACGACGACGACTACGACGACTACGACGACGACTACTACGACGACGACTACTACGACGACGACTACTACGACGACGACGACTACGACGACGACGACTACGACGACGACGACTACGACGACGATGACTACGACGACTCCTACGACGACGACGACGACGACTCCTACGACGACGACGACTCCTACGACGACGACGACTCCTACGACGACGACGACTCCTACGACGACGACGACTCCTACGACTACGACGACGACTCCTACGACGACGACGACTCCTACGACGACGACGACTCCTACGACGACGACGACTCCTACGACGACGACTCCTACGACGACGACTCCTACGACGACGACGACGACGACTCCTACGACGACGACGACGACTCCTACGACGACGACGACGACTCCTACGACGACGACGACTCCTACGACGACGACGACTCCTACGACGACGACGACGACGACTCCTACGACGACGACTCCTACGACGACGACTCCTACGACGACGACGACGACGACTCCTACGACGACGACGACGACTCCTACGACGACGACGACTCCTACGACGACGACGACTCCTACGACGACGACGACTCCTACGACGACGACGACGACGACTCCTACGACGACGACGACGACGACTCCTACGACGACGACGACGACGACTCCTACGACGACGACGACGACGACTCCTACGACGACGACGACGACTCCTACGACGACGACGACGACTCCTACGACGACGACGACGACTCCTACGACGACGACGACGACTCCTACGACGACGACGACTCCTACGACGACGACGACGACTCCTACGACGACGACGACGACTCCTACGACGACGACGACGACTCCTACGACGACGACGACGACTCCTACGACGACGACGACTCCTACGACGACGACGACGACTCCTACGACGACGACGACGACTCCTACGACGACGACGACGACTCCTACGACGACGACGACGACTTCTACGACGACGACGACGACTCCTACGACGACGACGACGACTCCTACGACGACGACGACGACTCCTACGACGACGACGACGACTCCTACGACGACGACGACGACTCCTACGACGACGACGACGACTCCTACGACGACGACGACGACTCCTACGACGACGACGACGACTCCTACGACGACGACGACGACTCCTACGACGACTCCTACGACGACGACTCCTACGACGAGGACTACTACTACGACGACGATGACTACTACGACGACGGCGACGACGACGACTACGTCGACGACTACTACGACGACGACTACTACGACGACGACTACGACGACGACTACGACGACGACTACGACGACTACGACGACGACTACTACGACGACGACGACTACGACGACGACTACTACGACTATGACGACTATGACGACGACGTCTACGACGACGACGTCTACGACGACGACTACGACGACGACTACTACGACGACGACTACTACGACGACGACTACTACGACGACGACTACTACGACGACGACTACTACGACGACGACTACTACGACGACGACTACTACGACGACGACTACTACGACGACGACTACTACGACGACGACTACTACGACGACGACTACTACGACGACGACTACTACGACGACGACTACTACGACGACGACTACTACGACGACGACTACTACGACGACGACTACTACGACGACGACTACTACGACGACGACTACTACGACGACGACTACTACGACGACGACTACTACGACGACGACGACTACTACGACGACGACTACTACGACGACGACGACGACGACTACGACGACGACGACTACGACGACGACGACTACGACGACGACTACGACGACGACGACTACGACGACGACGACTACGACGACGACTACGACGACGACTACTACGACGACGACGACTACGACGACGACGACTACGACGACGACTACTACGACGACGACTACGACGACGACTACGACGACGACGACTACGACGACGACGACTACGACGACGACGACTACGACGACGACGACTACGACGACGACGACTACGACGACGACTACTACGACGACGACTACTACGACGACGACTACTACGACGACGACTACTACGACGACGACTACTACGACGACTACTACGACGACTACGACGACGACTACTACGACGACGACGACTACTACGACGACGACGACGACTACCACGACGACGACTCCTACGACGACGACGACGACTATTACGACGACGACGACTATTACGACGACGACGACTATTACGACGACGACGACTATTACGACGACGACGACGACTATTCTGACGACGACTACTATGACGACGTCGACGACGACTACTACTACTACTACGACGACGACGACTACTACTACTACTTCGACGACGACGACTACGACGACGACGACTACTACTACTACTTCGACGACGACGACTACGACGACGACGACGAGACTACGACGACGACGACTACGACGACTACTACGACGACTACTACGACGACGACTACGACGACGACGACGACTACTACGACGACGACTACTACGACTACTACGACGACGACGACTACTACGACGACGACTACTACGACGACGACTACTACGACGACGACTACTACGACGACGACTACGACGACGACGACGACTACTACGACGACTACGACGACGACGACGACTACGACGACGACTACTACGACGACGACGACTACGACGACGACGACTACGACGACGACTACGACGACGACGACTACGACGACGACGACTACTACGACGACGACTACTACGACGACGACTACTACAACGACGACTACGACGACGACTACTACGACGACTACTACGACGACGACGATGACGACTACGACGACGACTCCTACGACGACGACGACGACTCCTACGACGACGACGACGACTCCTACGACGACGACGACTCCTACGACGACGACGGCGACTCCTACGACGACGACGACGACTCCTACGACGACGACGACGACTACTACGACGACGATGACTACTACGACGACGACGATGACTACGACGACGACGACGACTACTACGACGACGGCGACGACTACTACGACGACGACGACTCCGACGACGACTCCGACGACGACGACGACTCCGACGACGACTCCTACGACGACGACTCCTACGACGACGACTCCTACGACGACGACTCCTACGACGACGACTCCTATGACGACGACTCCTACGACGACGACGACGACGACTACGACGACGGCGACGACTACTACGACGACTACTACGACTACTACGACGACGATGACTACTGCGACGACGGCGACGACTACTACGACGACTACTACGACGACTACGACGACGACTACTACGACGACGACGACGACGTCTACGACGACGACTACTACGACGACGACGACGTCTACGACGACGACTACTACGACGACGACTACTACGACGGCGACTACTACGACGACTACTACGACGACTACTACGACGACTACTACGACGACTACTACGACGGCGACTACTACGACGGCGACTACTACGACGACTACTACGACGACGACTACTACGACGACGACTACTACGACGACGACTACGACGACGACGACTACTACGACGACTACGACGACGACGACTACTACGACGACGACTACTACGACGACGAAGACTACTACGACGACGAAGACTACTACGACGACGTCGACGACGACTACGACGACGACGACTACGACGACGACGACTACGACGACGACTACTACGACGACGACGACTACGACGACGACTACTACGACGACGACTACGACGACGACGACTACTACGACGACGACTACTACGACGACGACGACTACGACGACGACTACTACGACGACGACTCCTACGACGACGACTACGACGGCGACGACTACTACTACGACGACGACTACTACGACGAAGACTACTACGACGACGAAGACTACTACGACGACGTCGACGACGACTACGACGACGACGACTACGACGACGACGACTACGACGACGACGACTACGACGACGACTACTACGACGACGACTACGGCGACGACGACTACTACGACGACGACTACTACGACGACGACGACTACGACGACGACTACTACGACGACGACTACTACGACGACGACTCCTACGACGACGACTACGACGACGACGACTCCTACGACGACGACTACGACGACGACGACTCCTACGACGACGACGACTCGTACGACGACGACTCGTACGACGACGACTCGTACGACGACGACTCGTACGACGACGACTCGTACGACGACGACTCGTACGTCGACGACTCGTACGACGACGACTCCTACGACGACGACGACGACGACTATTACGACGACGACGACTATTACGACGACGACGACTATTACGACGACGACGACTATTACGACGACGACGACTATTACGACGACGACGACTATTACGACGACGACGACTATTACGACGACGACGACTATTACGACGACGACGACTATTACGACGACGACGACGACTATTACGACGACGACTATTACGACGACGACGACGACTATTACGACGACGACGACTATTACGACGACGACGACGACTATGACGACGACGACGACGACTATGACGACGACGACGACGAATACGACGACGACGACTATGACGACGACGACTATGACGACGACGACTATGATGACGACGACGACTATGACGACGACGAAGACTATGACGACGACGAAGACTATGACGACTACGACGACTATGACGACGACGACTATGACGACGACGACTATGACGACGACTATGACGACGACGACGATTATGACGACGACGACTATGACGACGACGACGACTATGACGACGACGACGACTATGACGACGACGACGACGACTATGACGACGACGACTATGATGACGACGACTATGACGACGACGACTATGACGACGACGACTATGACGACGACGACTACTATGACGACTACGACGACGACGACTACTACTACTTCGACGACGACGACGACGACTACTACTACTACTTCGACGACGACGACTACTACTACTACTTCGACGACGACGACGACTACTACTACTACTTCGACGACGACGACGACTACTACTACTACTTCGACGACGACGACGACTACTACTACTACTTCGACGACGACGACGACTACTACTACTACTTCGACGACGACGACGACTACTACTACTACTTCGACGACGACGACGACTACTACTACTACTTCGACGACGACGACGACGACGACTACTAATAATAATAATGTATTAATGGCCGAGATCGCTAATGCAGTAGTGCCGGAGTGGTCTCGGTCCAGAAGATCGCGGGTTCGAGTCCCGCCTTGGTCATGGATGTTTTTGTGTATGTCTGTATGTGTTGTCCTTTCATCCCCATTATCATCATATCATCATTTCATCTTCCATACCCCCAGGGCTAACAACCGTGGGGGATTAATTCGGATCCAGCTAAAAATGCTGGTCCCCCCCCAAAAACTGTCGCAAGCACCTGCCACCGTGATAATAAATAAAAACTGAGCCACGGTAAATGCAGGATGCTTGCATGCGTGGTCCTAGTCGGCCGATTAACAAAAAAAAAAGTATTAATGGTGAGGCTCTGGCCGTAGGGCCTGCTCTCCCACCTAACCACTGAATTTACGTACATATAGAGTAGTAACATTTTAATAGAGGGAGGACAAGCTATACATTTACGGGAGTGTAAAACTAGTGACCATCCTGGCGTACGCCTTAAGCTATTGAGTAAACCCAGAAAAACCTCAATCAGGATGGCAGCTTGGGGCCGAACATTAATAGAGCAGAATATGTTGTACATAGTAGTGAAAGAGACGAGAAAAGATGTTTAGGGGAAGAGGTCATAACGAAAAAATGGGGAATTTTGTGAGGGAAAGGGAAGGGAGAAGAAGCGAAGAAAAAGAGGTAGAAGAAGTAGCGGAAAAAGTTAAATTATTCCAGAGACGATACAGAAAGCTACTTTTAGTTTATATTAGCACATTTGATAAATATAAAATCATTTTAGCGCTGTAGAAGCACAATACACTATTAGCTAATAATGGCTGTACTATAAAATATATAAAATATTGACGGTATTAAGGAACAATGTAAAAGTGTAATGGGATCTTAACATCAATTTATTACAATACATTGGCATAAATACAAGATTATGATGACATTATATACATATTATCTGGTGGGTTGCTATTAATTTTGTATATTTTATTAAACAATTTCAGTAGGATATACAGAAAAATATGATTGTTAATAATTTAGATGGTGTGGGGATGGAGTAATGAGGTATGCGATAGTATTTTGAATTTAGAGAGTACGGCGCTTAACGGGGGCGGTGATCGGGCGCTTGGAAGTGGGGAAAAGTCTGGAGATTGAAGAATACAATAACGCCATTCTATTTGTCGTTATTCCTAACCAATGTAGTTAATTCATTTTCGAATTTACGGAAGTATTTGAATGTTTTAAGCTCGCTGGTAATTTTTTCCAGGCTCTGATAGCTGTAATGGTGAATGATCTACTGAACGAAGTAGTGTTGTGGTACACAAAGCAGAGGTGAATCATGAGCTCGGTTTAATTTCAGAGGATTGAAGGTACTTATAAGGCGTGTTACAGGATTACCGTTTACAATTTTACTAAGAAGAATTGTAACCCTCTTTTGTTTAGTAAGAATATTAATTTTGTCAAAGAAATCCGATACCTGGTCGAATATTTTCTTTTATAAAAAAAAAAAAAACCGTACGCATGCGTTCTGGGCTACTTGAAATTTACGTTGTAATTTAAATGTCATGTTGGTCATAAAAAGCAGAAGAAGGTCGCAATAGTCGAAATGTGGCATAATAAGTGATTTGATGAGAGTCTCACTTGTGCTAATTGGTAAAAGTGTTCGAAGACATCTCTCATTCTTTTATTTTAGTAGATAGCGTTTCTTAGAAACGCGTTCATTAATGTTATTACCATTCACCATATTATAATAGGTACGCCACTCCGTTTATATTACAAAATATAAGAAGGGTTTCGATGATTTAAATCATTTGATGGATTTTTCGTACGCGAATCACAAAGTATACTTTTCCGTAATGTACCGCAAAGACAATGGCATACTTCAAACTAAACAAAACACTGGGGCAACATAAATCAATACGGCTGCCACGTCGTTAATTGAAAATTATCCCAAGTGCATATTATTGTCTACGAATTAGTGCCAAAAATAACGTATCTCGGACGAAATTGTCTTCGGAATACTCATTTCAAAGATGGACGTCAACATTTCATTCGTACGCCATAGACTCACTTCGTCAGAACTTTATAATATATCCGGTATCTCTGACTCGCTTTGCTTCATCTTCGTTTCGCTTTTGGTACTGATGGCCATGCTAGGTGTTGAGTTTGCTTTGTGGGGTTATACGTTTTGGAGTTATTGTCATGCACAAGGGCTGCTGGCTTCTTGCGGATTTGCTGGAGTGTGCTGTACACATATAATTGTATAAATAACTCAAGTTGATACCTTTATTAACGTTTTTTCTCTGGAATAAGATATCAATATGTATTAACTTCACAATTTATTTGGTTCCGTTTGAAGATGATACTCAATATTTTTTATACTTTCGAAACGTACTTAAAACGTGCCGAAGCAAATATTTAATTCATTTAAATGATAGAGAAAGAAGAATTTTCACATCTGAATATATTAAATCATATGACATGAACTCTTCAAATCGCAGTATATTTTGTCTTGGATAATTCGTTTTGATGTGTTACTTATCATTTGATCGATAACCAGCTTTCGATGGCTTAACTCATCATATTTGACGCTTGTACAGAGTTCTTGATTTCCACACGTCAGTTGTGATGTTGTGAAGACCTAAGTCATCGAAGACTGCATGTCGAGTAAATAAAAACATTTGTAAAGACATTGTGAGGCACGTGTGTTCTTTTTTAGCTTTCTTGACGATAAATGCTATTTGTTTCCATCAACGTTTTCAGCAACAGGTCTTAGGAAGAGGTTAAATATCCCCTCCTTTCCTCCCCCATTTATTTGAAAGTCATTGTTCTCTGACACCGTGATATACGCACCGTAGTGGTTGAAGCTTGCAAGCTTCAAGATTTGTAGTACATAAAAAGTGCCAGCGAAGCGATTTCACTTTTCGAGAGCAAAGTGCCGCGCCTCATAAATTGGAACTAAAATACGTTTGAGTAATTGATTATATTGTGCCGCTGCAATATTGTTCGTAAGATTCCCAGTTCCACTTCATGGATTCCGAAGTTTAATGTTGACATTTTTTAAATTAATGGGGTCATTGAAATATCGTTCGCAATATGAAGCAAGCACTTTTTATCATCTCCTCCTTTGTAACAACATGTAACCCTGAGTAACCCACTGAGGCTGATCCTCTGGGGAACCTTCCTTTTTTAACCCTCATTCCCCTCCTCCGAATTAAACTAAAGCAACTTTCCTTAAAAAATATATGAACTGCAATAGAGGTTTTTAAGCATTTTCAAATATAATCACTAGATGAATTTTTAAATATTAGCATTCATTTCTAGTTTACTGTTAATTATAATTATAATAATAATAATAATAATAATAATAATAATAATAATAATAATAATAATAATAATAATAAATTTGTCACAAATACAGCAAGTGCCATGTTGGACAAATCAGGATATGTATATAATCATACAATGTACAATACATGTACAAGGGAGTTCAAATATGACCGGGACTGATTTTTTTTTACGAAATACTTTATTAGCAAAAATTTATTTGGACATGTCATTCTTCAAAGTACTCCCCTCCAGATTCTATACATTTTTTCCAACGTTCTGGGAGCATTCTAATGCCCTATTCATAAAAGTCTTTTGGTTGTCGGCATATCCCACATCAATTTGCTGATGGTTGCCATGGTTGTTTTAGCAGTATGAGGCCGTGCATTGTCTTGAAGAAATGCTACCCGTTTCCCACCTCTCTTCCGTTTGGATCTGATCTTTTCTTTGATTTCCGTTTCCAAAAGTGCTGAATAATAAGCTGCATTGATGGTTTTAGCTTCTGTAAGAAAGTCTACATGGATAACACCCTTCCAGTCCCAAAAAAAAAAAGTTGCCATCACTTTTCCCGCCGAACGGATCTTCCGCGCTCTCTTGGGTTTTGGAGAAGAGGCGTGTCGCCATTCAAGTTATGCCTGCTGGGACTCAGGAATAAAGTAGTGAAGCCACGTTTCATCAGTCTTTACAATGGACTTGAAAAATGCATCTCCTTCGTTTTCAAACCGCATTAGAAGAACACTGGCAGCTTGCATGCGCATCAATTTGTTCTCGTCCGTCAAAGTGCGTGGAACCCACCTAGCATTCACTTTTCTATATTTTAGGTGTTTTTTTTATCATGTCTTCTACACTACCCACACTGATGCCAATTACTGATGCAACTTATTTGATAGTGATGCGCCTGTTCTTACAAATAACCACATTAACAAGATCAATGTTTGTTGTGGTTATGGATGTTCGCGGCCGACGATTATGAGGTTCATTCTCAACGCGCTCTCGTCCCTCTCTGAAACACACCATTCAAACACACGGGTTCGTGAGAGGCACTCTTCCCTGTACTGTTTTTTGAGTCTCTGCAAAATTTCTCCAACGAGAAATTTGATGATAATGCGTTATTCCACGCTCCGCGGCACCTTTTGTTCACTCATCGTTCTAGCAAGACCCAGACTCGACTGAATAGGTTCTAACCTGCAAAGGAGGGAGGTGGGGAGTTGTGGCTAGATTCTCGCCAGGCGGCGCAGCTACTGCGCATGGCGGGGTATTTGAAAAAAAATCAGTCCCGGTCATATTTGAACCCCCCTTGTATTTCTAAAAGTTACATGCTAGACATATATTAAAATTCAATTTAATTCACGTACTAAGTACAATATTATGTAATGCTAATTATGTTTCTAGATGGTAGGTTAAAAAGAAAAAAAATTAAAAACAATAACTATAAAAAAGGAAGGAAAAAAGAGAGAGAAAATCTTCATAGGAGATTCGTCCCTGGGCTGGGTCTGTCCTTTATATCCAACAACCAGTTGGGGGGGGGGGGGGGGGTCAAACATGCAACGGAAAATGCAAAAATTATTCGTACTAGTTTATATTGATGAAGATACGTGTTTATGTTGTATATACTATTTTGTACTGTAGAATGTATGGTTTAAGCTTTGTTTATTTTTGATGTGTGTATCGAATTTAAGCTTTTATATTCGCTAGGGAGTTTGTTATGTAGTGTAATGCCTTCTATAAGTGTACTTTTTTGAAAGAGTGAAGATTCACTGAGTGGGACATGCAGATTTCATTTTTGTCTAGTATCGTAGTTATGAACTTCTGTGTTTAGAGTAACAGAATCCTTGTTTCCCTAAAATGTCTTCTTTGTGAAGATTAATATTTCAAATATATTCATGCATGGGAGTGATAGTATTAGTAATATTTTGAACAGTGGTTTGGAGGATTCATGTTTGTGAGTGTTTGTCATTTTCTCAATATTCGTTTTTGGATGATGAAAGTGTGAATACTTGTGATGTTAGTGTGATAATGTTCGGAGAACGTTCGTTTTCCTCAACCCCTTCCTCCCTCGCTTCTTTTGTCACAGTTGTGGGAATCCTCCTTACCTAAAAGCCAAGATATTTTTAATATCCCAAATGCATCTATTACGAAATCCTTGTTGAATTGATACATCGAAGCACTGAAGAAATAGCTGATCAGCCCCAATTCTTTTGTTCGTAAGAGTTCATCAAAACGTCTCTCTAATACTGCTTTAATTAGTTCAACTTTTCAACTAATCGTATGTTTTCACCCTCCTTGTCTTTAAAAAACTGTAAATAGAACAAAATTACTTGAAAAATTATCAGAGAGAATATGAAGTTTCACGCACACTATACATCCGAGCAAGTTGAACTAGTTTCTCAGGTTTACATTCATTCTAAAAAATGTTAGCTTTGAAGTACAGAAAATTATTAACACATTACCTCATACTATTTCGACGCTCAAAACAGGTTTGGGAGTACAAGGCTATTATCGTGAGTTCTAATGCATCTCGGGGTAAATGCATTGTCGTAGACCCTTTGCTGAATAGTCTTGAAAGCCAAGAATGGATTCCAGAAATGGGCTGGACAAGTTGGCTGAATAAATGGTCATCAGGAATTGATGGAATGTAACAATTGATTTGCTGGCTAAAATGCAAAACCTTTTATGTTACAAGAAAGCATTTCTTGCTTACATTGCTTTCTTCATACTTATAAAATATACAGTGTGATTTCTCCATTGTAATAAGCAGAGTTATTTGAATCATAAAATAACTGCGTTACTTTCTTTGGAAGTTCATATATTCCATATGCAATTTTTTAAGCATATCTTCACGGTCATTCATTGCAAGCTATGTATGTTAATTGGAAGTGTAGCCGAAACTAGAATGCAATAAACTACATGGGTTCAGAATCTCGTGAGAATCCCAGCATGTTTAATTTTACTCCAAATAAATTTCTCCACTAGTGATAGTACTATCATATAAAGCAAGAATTACGGTTGAACTTATTTTCAGGTTTAACATCTTTGTTTTTACGTGAGAACTTGAAAATCATTCTGTGTGTTCAGGTCGTCTGCCACTGTGAATCGCAGCCTCCCTGCAATCCCGAGTGACTCGGAGAGACACCGTCCCGGCGGGGAGGCAATCTGGGAAAATGAACCAAACGGTGACACCGGCTCGGAGTTGTATGCAACAGTGGGAGACAAACAGGCCGAGAAACATGCAGCTGTTCCTCAGAGTAAGGACTATTTTTTTTTATCGAAACTGATCATGTCGTACCGTGTTGTGTCAATACACGATTTCATTACCTTTCGTTTCATTTTTCCTGATTGTAATATAAATATGAATAAATAGAAAATTGAGTGGAATGATGAAATAAGTTGGAAATTTCAATAATATAATATTACGAAACTATTTCCAATACTGCGAGAAAATGTGTGTTGTTGTAGCTCCGCTAGTTTTATTACCTTTTTCTGTACTCATTCGTAGTTATATTATGCAATAATATGTATAATATGCAATAATATGTATAATATGCATTAAGAACATCGTGTGTTTACATTTTGTTTTTTTCTCACTAGGTATCGCAAATTAGGTACAGAAAGATAGGTTGTAGTTTGCTTGTGACAGAAAGTTACTGTAACAAAAATTACCTCAAATTCTTTCATAAATTAGACAGTTATCCGCAAAAGTTGAAAACCGAGAAAATTGGGTAAACGTCTCTTCCAGGCGCACGACTCAAGCGTTTGCCACGGCCTTGGCGTTGCCACTAGGCAAGCGCGCTTGAGGCTGCGCGGCAGCCGGTTTGAATTGCGCGCACGGAAGGGATATTTAAACCAGATTTTCTCCATTTTTTCTTTCTTGCATGGGCAATTCCTGCACGTCCGTGCCCGCCCTTACGATTCATTCGAGCTGCTTGACTCGTGAATTATTTTCGTCAGCACCCATGCGACGCATACGAATGATTTGACATATATTGTCGTATACAACAATCGTTTATAGCCAGGGTTTAAGATTAATTTACCTATTACGGGTACCAATTTATTCTGGTGTGAGTGGACGAGTTTCTCCTGTTTACAAAATGTTTTTAAAATTGAAGTTTTTTTAGGACCATAGCAGTTGATGAACTTGTGAATTAAATTTTACAAGAATGTGGCAAGGACCTCTTTCATCCCAGACTAAATTAGTATTTGAGTTTGTATGTAGTGGCATCTAATCTAGAATATGATCTAGTATAAGTTCAGAATTTTATATCAAAATTAAGAGAAAAGGCAGAATAAACAGAATATAGTTAGGATTGATGTACCCTCTTCGTAATTTGTGACTGTTTTATAAGTCACAACTACACTTTTGTTTTATCAGCACCAAAGGATTTATTTCTTAAATCAATGGATATGGATTAAATAATTTTAAATTTCTGAAGACATACATACGCTTTGCTTTCTCTTTTTTTTCTTCGTTTCTTTCTGAGAAAAGTCGCTCTGCCTTTTCAGGTATATTTGTATAATTGTTTACATGAGCGCACATAATTATACAAATTCTTAAATATAAAAGTGGCTTGGAGTATATTATTATTTCATGGGATGGAATTCGCTAACAATTGAAACCATTAATGTTTACTTTTTATTACTATTCCTATTATTTTGATTTTATGGCAATTGAACTTGGCAATTCTTTTTTTAAGTTTTTGAAATTTTTACAGTAGCATTACAACTTGGAAGTGGCCAGCAAAGACTTCTCACTGAAGATGCTTCTCTTGAGACCAGTCGTGATAATGAAAGTAACATGCTTTCCCATGGAGATGACAGTGTGCATTACGACTGTCTCAAATCGGAACATCCCTATGATAAAGTGAAAAAGAGTGAGTTGTGTTAAAATTATATTATTCTATGATGTGAAACTTCAGGATTAGGAAAGTTGCACTGCCAATGTATCATATTTTGTTTTGAAAAATTCCTTTTAAACTTCAACTTCCTTTAAAAATGTTGTACACTATTGTATGTAAATTCATGCTTATTAAATTAAATCTCCAAATTCAAAACAAAGTATAAAATGAACAATCAGTCCTGGGATAATTTTTTTACATCTAAAAGGATTAATAAACTACTGTGCTTTCTCAATCATATTTCAAAATGAATGTATTTTCTAAGCAATTTTTGATTTCAAATTAAGTAATAAGGGGAAACTGAAAAATTCTTTATTGATTTTGAGTTGTTATAATCTGTTGATTCAATGTTCGTCAGTGCTACAAAGATTATTTTCAGTGTCTTGTTTGAACTATTGATCAAATTCACTAAAATTTATTATAATTATTTTCTTTAATAGAGGACTTGGAATTAAAATCATCATTAATTCTTACATTTTTCATTGCAGATTCCAGATAAATTTTTAAGATTTTTGGTCAAAGCATGCGGCACAAATGCATTTATATAAAATATACTTCTTTGTTTCAGGTGAACACCCTTACGCACAAGTGAAAACGTGTGACAAAACAAGAAGCTTTATTAACGATGCTGGCTCTAGTGGTGTAAATGATTGGTAACCATAGTATTTAATTTTGTAGAGTACCATATGATGATAATTTGGTTGGTCTTTCAAGACCCTGAAAATTTAATTTGCTGTGAGATACAGACAAATAGTATCATTCTTCATACATTTGCACAAATTTCTTACTTTTGTGTTACTTTTATTATTTATGCCCTCCATTACGAATCAAGCAATTCACTCAGTGAATTGTTATCTTTCTGATTCAGTTATTTCTAAAATATTAACCTATAATATTTCCACCCTGTGGCAGAGCCTCCTATCTATTCTATTGTCTCCTCACCCTGCTCTGCTCCTCCCTTCTCTGCCTTGCTCCCATTTGGAAATACCCTGTGTTCCTGACTTTCACACTAAAAAAAATATATATAGTTTTTCTTATTGGGGTTTCCACTCTCCAATTTCACTCACTTGGTATCTAACATTAATAAACAAATTTGAACAAAAATTAAATACATTTACTAACATATATTCTTTTTGAAACATATATGTATTATATCAATACTTGCAATCAATTGCCAAATTTAATTTTTACTCACTCCTTTTCATATTTTCTTTTCTTCTCGCATATCTATAAAGAAAAATTTGAAATTTCTCTTTTACTTCAATTATACTTCTTCTTGCTCTCGTGAATTTAAATAATAATTTCTTCATCATCCAAAGGTACGTTTCCACTCTCCACTACAATAAAGCATATCCCAAGAAAAATTTGTCTGTTAGTCACAGTTTCAGCATAACATGTAAATATTTCAAAATATGTTTCACTTTCCCTTGTTCAACTCACAAATGGGTAATAATCGTGCTTAATTTAACCCATCCGTCAGCAATTTTTTCTTTCTTTCTCACTTTCTTTTTCTTTTCATTTCTTTCCTTCTTTGTTCCTTTCCTTTCCTTCTTTCTTTCCTTCCTTCCTTCTTTCTTTCTTTCTCTTTTCAATAATTTCATGTCTCTTCTACACTTAATACATTCACACCTAGTCGCAATTAAAATCAATTTCCAAGTTATTTATATGTAAAGAAAAAGAAAAACTGTCATTATCTGTCTTAAATATGAACATTCCAGATTAGAAAGTTAGTTAGTTAGAAAGTTCGTTGAAAGTTAAAAAACATCAAACAGTCCTCTCCAAAGAGGCTATAGTATAACCTCTTTAATCTTTCCTACAGACACACAATTCCATGCATAGATGAAATCAATGCCAGGTGATTTCAGTCGTCATTCTCTGGTGGAGTGTAGCTAAACAATTGCACATTGATGCACTTTTGAATCTCTGATGTAATGCTAGGCGAATAAGTAATTATTTTATAAATATAGTAATGTTTGTGCTTGTAAATCATAGCCTATAGTACTCCAGACTTTTAAAAGGAAGCTAGCACAAAAGTTTCATCAGTATTGTTTCAGTAGATTCAGAGATTATCATTTGATAAACATATAGAGTATATAGTGAATAAGTCTAACCAAATGTTGGGATTCGTCAGGAGAAACACAATAGATATTGAGGATATTACTGCAATTAGAACTTTATATCTAACATTGGTTAGACCAATTCTATTATATGCATCCACAATATGGTCTCCTTACTATGAGATTTATAATAAATCTATAGAAAAAATACAACACAAATTTCTCAACTTTGCAGCTTTTAAACTTCACCTACCCTCACCTAGATTATCTCATAACTACATAGATATAGCAACTACTCTTAACATTAGCTCACTTCAATCTCATAGAATTTATAATGATCATCTACTTCTACATAAAATAGTCACAAATGAAATTGATAGTATTGAACTGGTGTCAAACGTTAATTGGAAAATTCCAATATGTAATACGAGAAATAGCGAAAAAACGACTTTTGTAATCCCATCTGCCAAAACAAACCTTGGTCTAAATGCTCCTTTGAGGCGCATGTATACTATTGCGAATGATAGTCAAATAGATATATACAACATATCACTTACACAATTCATTAATAGATCTAAATTGTTACACTTAAATGACTACAAATGAAAAAGCAGTATTCATAAACCTGTAAATTGTGTCAAACGAACTATTGTACCAAGAATTATCAAAATGTAAATTGGGCGGTTGCCTGTAGAATAATAATAAATAAATAAATTATTGGGCTGTAAGTCAACACACTTCTGTTTTATATTTTAGTGTAGATACTTTATTATTATTATTATTATTATTATTATTATTATTATTATTATTGTTATTGTTATTATTATAATAATACATTATTCACAGTATCTACTGGTCGGTATGTCAACCACACACAGGAATGATGACCAGGTGTGTGGTTGCTTTACTGAAGGTTCAGATGGCTTCTGACAATACGGCATGTATTCAAAATTACACACTTTTGCATATTATATACATTCCTGGCATCCAAGTGAAGACACTCCAGTGCCCGAGGTGTCATTTTTGGGATCACTCCTGTAACTGATATTATTATAGGCATAGTTGTCACTTTACTGAAGTTCCACTGAGATGCGTCTTCAAAGGCAAGATCGGTATACTTCTGGATCTTCTCTTGATATTTTCCCGATATGTTGTGGGTATTGGGTATTGATATATCGATTAGGAAAACCTGCTGATGGTTTCTATCAATGTACGTTATATCGGGTCTATTGCCGCCGACATGTCTGTCAGTGATAATGGAGCGATCCCAGTAGAGTGTGTGCTCACTACTTTCAAGCACATTCTGAGGCACATATTTATAATACGGCACGGAAGTGGCGAGTAAGCCCGTTCTCAATGCCAATAATTGGTGGACCTGCTTCGCCACTTCATCATGCCTCTTTTTGTATTCCAACTGTGCGTGGCTGCTACATCCACTTGTCACGTGTTGGATAGTTTCGCTTGCAGCCTCACATCTTCTACACGAGTCATCATGAATGGTAGAATCTCTCAGAATGTGTTTTCTGTAGTTCAATGTTGGTCCTGGATAGCTATCATGAAGGCTTCTGTCTCCGGAAAGAGATCCCCATGCTGGAGCCATGTGTGAGACGCAGAGATGTCGACTCTGGTTTACTCAGCTCGTGAGGGTACCTTCCATGCAGTGCCTTCACTTTCCATAAGGATATCTTCTCTTCCGTTTCAATGATTGGTTGAACAGGCGGATCAAGCTTTTTCAAGTTCAGAGGACTGTAGTTATTATCAACTGCGCTCACTGCTTGCTAAACTCTCCCACAATGTTCCAAGAAGTATCTTCTGAGTGAAGCAATTTGAGAGCTGTGTAGATTTATGAGATCTACAATACCTCGCCCTCCTTGCGACCTTGGAAGGGTAAAACGCTCAGTACTTGAATGGGGATGATGTTTTCGGTGTTGAGTCATAGCGGTTCGAATTGTCCTCTGGAGGTTGTCGAGGTCGGTATTGCTCCATTTAATAACGCCAAAGGAGTATGTCAGCACTGGAATAACAAATGAATTGATGGCCTGCACAAGGTTTCTAGCAGAGAGTTGAGTTTTTAAGAGTCCATGCAATCGTTTACACACTTCAGTTGTTAGTATGTTCTTAGTAACAGTGTGTTTGATTCGGAGTGACTGTTGGAAACCCAAGTATTTGTAAGTTTCATGGGGTTCCATGAAGGTAATCTTTGGTTCATTATCAGTTTCCAAATTTATAACTTGCATATGACCCCGAATGATATTCACTCTCCTGCACTTATCCAAATCGAATTTCATCTTGATGTCGTCAGTGAACTTCTCCGTCACGTCATTAGTTGCCGCATATGACTCTGTGTCTGCATAGAGCTTCAGGTCATCCATGTAAAGATGATGTGAGACACGGAGAAGAGTTGAGTTCCCCTTTTTAAGAGCGATTCCATAATTAGATTAATTAAGTAGAGTAGACAGGGGATTCAAGGCTAAGCAGAACAATAAAGGGCTTAAAGTCACCCTGGAAAATCCCTCGGCGGATGTGTATAGTATCTGTGTGGACGTATTGTTTTCCATTAGAGAGATACAGTTTTGTATTCCATCGACTCATCGCGGTTTTCAGGAAGTTTTGGATAAACGGGTTGACCTTTTGGGAAGTTTTGGATAAACGGTGTCGAATGCTTTAGCGTAATCTATGTAGCATGCGTACAAGTTTCTTTGTTTTGCAAGCACTTGCCCCATAATTACAGAGTCTATAATGAGTTGCTCCTTGCATCCCTGAGATCCAGGTCTACATCCTTTCTGTTCATTTGCTAAGATGTTCTGTTCCTCAATGTGTATCATCATCATTTGTGAAACACAAGATGTTATGAGTTTGTAGAAAGTTTGAAGGCAGGTTATAGGCCTGTACATCGAGGGGTCTTTAGTGTCACCCCCCTTTGGTAACATGAATGTTCTACCTTCAGTGAGGAAGTAAGGTAGATTTTCTGGATTGTGAAGAAAATATTGAATTATATTAGCTATATGATGGTGAGTGCTGGTAAATTTTTTCAGACAATAATTGTGCAGGCCATCACTGCCTGGTGCCTTCCAGTTATGTGCTTTGTTCAAAGCTGCTTGGACAATTTCCACGGTGATGATTGGTTCACTCATTAGAGGAATATCTCGGTGTCTGTCATATTCCATTTCAATCCACGTCATATCTGGGTAGTGGGACACAGCAGATGACCAGATAGGCTTCCAAAAGTCCTCTATTTGTGCCTTTGAGGGAAGCTTTGACTCTTTCATATCATTTACAAGCCCTTTACCCTTTGACATATTCCTGTAGAATGCTTTCTGGTTTCTGTTAAAAAGGGAATTCTGTTGCTTCCTCGTAGTGCAATTCATATAGCGTCGAAGACGTGTTGTTAACGCCAAAAGCTTTTGTCATAGGGTGTCAAGATGTTCTGTTATTGTTGAATTCAAGGGCTCGTGCTTCGTATGTATTTTTGTATTGATAAGGATGTTATTCACCTTTCTTCTCAGTTTTTCTGAGGTATTTCCTTTTTTAAATTGCGTGAGTCTCCCAATATCTCTCCTAGTGCTTTCTATATGATTCACCAGCCGTCTTTCCCAAGGTGGCATTCTTTTTTCACTTCGATCATTGTGGGCAGTTGCTACGCGGCTGAAAAGCTTGGAACCGTTACATCTTGAAGCTACAACCGCAGCACAATAAATTGCTGTGTGTTATTATTATTATTATTATTATTATTATTATTATTATTATTATTATTATTATTATTATCATTATTATTATCATCATTATTATTATTGTATTTCTTTAAAATTTAGAAAATGTTACACCTTAAAAGAAACTGTCTGTGATGGGTCCAAAGTGCTCTTGTCTGGCAGCAGCTCCGAAGCAGCTGACCCGCGGACGAGCGGAGATCGCAACGGGAGCGGTGCCGCGGGCGCGGGAGACGATGAGTGCGAGCGGGGGAATCCCGTGCCGCCGCCTCGCACGCGCCGCTCCACGTCGTCGTCGGCCGGGGCGGCTGTGGCGGCTGCTGTGGCGGGAGGCGCGGCGGCGGAGGCGGGGGCGGCGGCGGGCGCGGAGGTCAGCGCAGCGACCGACGCGGCCACCGCCGCCCCCGTCGTCGCCTCCTCTTCCTCCGCCGGCACCGTGCCCGAGCGCGCGTGCGACATCGCTGCCGCCACCGCCATCGCCGGCCGCGTCGCCGCCAGCCAGGAGCTGCCTTACATGACGCCGCCCATCCCGCAGCCAGCCAACTTCAGCGGCGACTCGCAGGACTCGAGTAAGTAGTAACCTGACCCGACCCCGACTCTGCCCCCGCCCCAGCCCCCGCCCCACCCGACACCGCGCGACACCACCCCATCCACACCCCACTCCAATAAATATTCAATTCAAAATTATTAGTCAAACTTTAAAGTCTGATACGAATTGAAACTGTTCCCGAGAAAAATTAAGCACTTTTATATCCAACTTAATTTTAAAAACCAAAATTTTTGAAACGGCCATTTTTACTTTTATGTATACGTACTTAAACGAGTATGGTTGTATACGCATATGGAAAGTGATGTAGTGCTGCGGAAAATCGATTTTGATGTTTCAACGAAAATACATGTTTTGGGAGCACTTGAAAATTGTAAACGTCTGTCTCTGTCCGTCCGCCGGTCCGCTTGCCCGCCGGACCGTCCCTCTCGCCCCCCCCCCCCTCCCTCTCTCTTTCTCTCTCTCCTCTTTTTCTCTCTGTGCGTCTGTCCGTTACTTTCTCGTATACTTATATATGAAGATTAGAAATAGTTATGTAATACTGGGAAAAATCGATTTCAACAGAAATACATGCTTTGGGTACGGGTGCTTTGGGCCCTGATAACGAAAATGTTTTTTTAACGTCCGTCCGTCCGACTGTTAGTCAGTCAGCATTATTATTTACATTATCACTGATTTGTTTACATTAATGCATTTACAATCACATGTTCATTACATGATGTCATATAAAGTTTCTTGAAAACTCAAACTTTCAATATGTTGGGAAAAACTGTTGAGGAGTAGAGGAGGGGGTTGCTCACAAAGGCTTGTCTATGGGTTTGTGCAATTTATAGGCCACCCTACATGGAACACCCAGAATGCAAAATGCTTGGGCTCAGTCATCTTTTTTTCCTTTCTATTGCTCTGTTAATTACGACTAACATTGTATGTTTGAACACATTTATCAACACCCCATCCTTGGTGAAATCACCATGATGTTCTTGTCTACACTATAGCACACAGTTGGGCACATTGGACAAAGTGTGGAACAATCTTAATCTCACATGGCTTGGATTGGCTGAATCCACTTCTGTTGAAGAAGTAGATGCTCTTGCAGTGTTTTCTGCATCTGTTAGAGAAGGGTGTATGCATGACTACTTTATTACCTTGTTCACCACATTGGTTTGAACCAAACATTTCTCAATGCCCTACAAGACTCCCTGAATTTGGCCTTTCTGGAGTCAAGCACATTGGAATTGTTTAAGCTTGTTCCTAATATGTGTAGGTATATCTAATGAAGCATGTAGTTGGGAAAGATTATTTATCTTTTATCCTATTACTACATCATACATAAAAATACCCACTTAGTCTTAAATAATGTCTTTATTCAATGGCATAGACTGAATATTGCATGTGTCTTATATCTCCATTATTACCCTGCATGTAATTATATGTGGAAATATAATCTCACCAACTATGTTACAGAAGGATACACCAGTATAAGTGTTAGAGAACCTTTGGCCAGTATCAAAGCACAGACAAAAGTCTACAACCAGAGCCAAGCTGTGGAAATGCAAGACCCTCATTATGCCACAGTATCTGATGATTCAGGTAAATGTCATTAGGAGTCAGAATAAAGAGAAATGGAAGGTGGAGTGAAGGGTAAAAAGATAATGGTTGGAGAGAAATTGGATTAAGGATTTTAAAACTAGTATAAAGACAAGAGAAAGACGGCAAAAACAACAAAAATTCAACCACTTTAAAAGTATTATTTCTACTACTACATTCCTACTTTAAAAATACTATTTTGGTGCTGCCCCCAAACCCCTGCTATCCCACAACAAAGCTGCTGCTCGCAAATACCTGCAACTCTATTATTCACGTTCAGAATTCTAGAAATAAAATACATGTAAATTTAAAACTCATCTCACCTCACTAGTCTAGGTTGTAAACTTTTTTATAGAAATTAAAAAAGGCTTGAGCAATTCTTATTTTGTTTCAGAACTATTCTTTTTTCACCACATGTACTCACACAAATGGTTCTCCATTTGCTCCTTGCAATGGTGTCTAGGGAGGTTTCTTTTAATTGCATTCCACATGCCTTCCAAGCTGTTGGTGTGAGACGCTTTGAAATGTAGTGAGTAGTTGACACTGAAGTGGTGATAATCTTAGTCTCCTGGGCAATTGAAAGATTTCCAACAGTCCGAGAGCACGATGGATCCGGACGTGATGAAAGATGAAAACTATACTAGAATTTATTTATTCATGCATTTGAAGTAAATCAGCTGTTCACATTTTTATCCAATTCTTTGCTTGAACGTCCCCATAGTGATGTCACTGTAACGATATATAAGCTCCCGATTGGCTGAAACCGTAACAGCTGATATGTACTAAGCACAACTAAATAAATCGTACTATAGAATTACATCCTTGCTTTCAAATTATCCTTCGCATTCCCACCAACTTCACCAAGCAACAAGAGAAGTCCAATGTGAAAAAATTCCTTACCTGACACATGCATGAAACAGCAGAGAGAAATTAAATACATTAGTTGTCACAGCTACATTAATTAATTCATTTTTCATCATTTCATCTTCGAGTGGTTGGAGGCTATAATATTTTCTTTGTATTGAAAACGTCTTCCATGTTCTAAATTGTAAAATTAGTAAAACATTTTGAAGTTATTATTGATTGTAAGGTGCTAATTTACATGTTTTTCAAAAAGTATAAACTATTCCTGAAAGATGATTGAAAGATAATTACTCAGCACACTGCTTGGAACATAATTGGATTGTCAAGGCAGCAATATCCTGCTCCTGTACAATAGTGGAGGAGGTCAAAACATAAGTACACCTTAGATCAACCCTAATGTCATAATTTTGAAACTAGTGGTAGAAAATAGTGTTCTGATTGTCGTTTCATGTGTTGATATGTATCTGCTCCTCTTAGAAGCATGTTTTGAAACATCTGTTTGTGGAATATTATCACTGTGTCAACTGTAAAGAATTAAATGTGAAAAAAAACTACTTTTCAGGAGTCTTAATTAATTGATTCAAACCTTTCACCAAGATCACAATTTTCACCATCATATTCATTTACAGCTGGGATTTTGGGCTTTTTAAAATGGTAGCACATTTGCCAAGTCATTGTATGTATTGCCTTTGAAGCAACCACCAAACGATAATAACAGAAATTGGCTTCTTCACATTCGATACTTTACAGTTTACCCAATGATATGTATACAACCAACACTCTGCAACCAGCTGTGATGCCTCAGGGCATAAGCTACTGCCACTTCAGTGCTTCTGATTTGGGGGCACTAGGGTTCGAGTTCTGATGATGACATATTTCCAATACTAACTAGATAGCTAAATCAAAGTCTGAAGGAGACGTCCACTGGCTGATGGCTCTTAGTTTTCTGTGGTACCTCCAATAAGTACCATGCAAATTCCATCTTACAAATATGCCAGGTACTGCATGCATTTCCTTCCTCATCCTTGCCCATCCTCCTCTTACTTACAAACTTGCATGCACTACTCTACCACATATGAGTATGTCAGGAAACTAGTTAAGAGCTGAGAACTTGTTCCAGTTGGGGTGGTGCCCCTCTAGCTGAGAAGGGGAAACCCCTCAAGTTGCCATTTAGGTCTGTACTAGATACAAAGTTCCTGCAGGAGATGAACGCTGCAACTGCTCAGAATATAATCTTCACACTACAGGACTAATGACCATAGCAGTAGATGTTCTGTGGATACAAAGTAATCGGACAAAACTCTACATTGTGTCAACCTGACCTTTTCCCCCCCGATACTTTATCATAGGTAATACCACGAGTGCTTTGGAAATTTCCGACTCGCGAAGCAAGGAGGGGATTTATCTCAGAATTTCCAAAGTACGAATGGTATTTCATAGGACTATTCCACGAGTGAAATTATGTCCAACAAAGTTCCAAATGCACCAAATATTGAAAATAACTGAAAGCTATGTTAAAATCAAAGAGGTTATGTTATACTACATACGCTTTGAATTGGATATCGACATAGTGATCAATGTATACCACCTCCTAAAATAGTGAAATCACAGTTTATGATTGGCCAGCAAGTAGAAGCGGTAAGAAAAAGCGATAAACTTTTTGAGATACACCACCCTGATTGGGGCATTATGTAAGCATTACTGGTTTTAATTTCACTATTAGTCCTTATAAACATTGAATAAAATGTATTGAAATGGATGTGTGGATGCCCTAAAAAAACCTTAAATGTTTTTTTAATAAAATTGAGTGAATATTTACAGACAAGCAAAGCATTGCTCCTTTTTAAGTGAGTAGTTTCAGTAGATGTGAACACATTAAGAAAGTACTCTGACATGATTTTACATTCAAATGTAAATTAAAGAAAGTAATATTTCTTCTGTTTTTCTTAAGATCTTTGTCCATGAATCATTTGCAGATGAAATGTATGCAGCTATAGAAGACCCAGCGCCAGTGTATAATAGTGGGAGTGAGACATATGCTCAAATACAACCACTAGCTCCATCAGAACCATTGCTCTCTGAGCAGAAAGTAGACTCTTCTGTATATCCTCCTCAACCTCCCAGCGTTGACAGTCTCAAATACGTAGCTCATGCCCACTCCCGTCAAGGTGCGTTTTTGTTTTTAGTATCTTAAATAAAAATTTGCCATGGGAAAGTTGTGGATGTGCAAAATTACTTTTTTTCATAAATTATTACAAAATTATTGTCAAAAGTGTTGTACATTAAGGCTTTCAATAATTTCTTTCTATAAAAAAAATGAAAAGTTTTTAAACTTTTAGAGAAAAGTGCATGTTTTATGTTTATAAAAATTATAAATTAAATAACAGTAACAATTTTTTAAAAACTTTTGTTCTTATGTTGAAAATGTCTGGAGTAAAATAATTACACTATGCAACTTGTTTGTTCTTTTGTTATTGAATTTGTTCTATTATAATATGAATTCTATAAATAAACCTAGTATATCCTTTAGGACTCCTTTGGTATCTAAAATCTGTAAAAGAATGTGGTAGACATTGTTTGCTGACCATTGTAACTAAATATTGTATTTACAAACTTTGAATCAATCCAACTTTTTTTTACCTCATTACTTGACTTTCATTACTTAACAAAGATATTGGTTTCAGCATCATCTTCCAGTGCAAGTAGTTCTGTTGCCAATCTTGGATCTCCGAAACCTGAAAAAAGGCAAGCAAATTCACCTCTGCCGCCTCCACCATGTGGCAGCCCAGATAAATGTGCAGATAAACCAAACTTGACAGTGAGTGAAATTGTGAATATAGAAGAAATGTATGCCAAAGTGATGAAGAAGAAACACAATATGGAATCCAATCCATCTACTAGTGTAATGTCACAAGATGTGGATCATCCTTCCCAGAACAATGAATGTTCAAAACTTCACCAAGAGCCTGACAGACTGTCGATCAGTGTGAGTGAAATAGGTGCAAAATGTGATAGTATTAATAGTGAATGCAATAGAACAGAAGGCCAGTTACGAACTCAAGATGGTAGTATAGTCAATTCTATAAATTCTGATATGCAATTGAGAAATCTAAGTAAAAGTCATCAGTATTTTGACCCAGGTTATGAAGTAGTTCATACACATGGTGTTACTGACAGCAGCTCTACAAGTGAGAACAAAGCAGAACCAGTGCCTTGTGAAGATGATTCTTACTCACATTCATGTCCATCAGACTCTAATACTTACAACAATAACAGCAGTGAAAGTAACAGTACATACAGTGTTAGAAGACTTACAAATGATAGCAATAACAATAACAATAGTACAGAAAATGGTATTTACCCAAAGTATGAAAGCGTTTTACCAGTTGGGTTTGCAGGAGATAGTACAGGGAATGATTCGCCATTTTTTAGCGATGAGATAAGTGAACCAAACTACGAGAGCATGCCCAGCGAAGAGACAGAATTGCATTACACTGGTGCGCAGGGAACTTCCGGAAGTAGCGAAGTTGATCCTAACTATGAAGTGGTTGAACACGATGATCCTAATTATGAAAGTGTTAATTACATCGAATCAAACAGTGAACCACCTTATGAAAGACTGCATAATGAAGTTCAAGATTTTGAATCAGAGATAGATCATAATTATGACAGTACTATGCAATGCAATAACAGAACTGTGGAAAATCATGAAAAAAGTGTTGCAAAGAGCTTCAATGAAAGAGAGCGACAGACCTCTGAGCCAGGGTATGAGGAGATTGGGCAGCAAAACAATAAAGTATGGAGTGAATTGGATCCAAAGGAGAGAGATGGAGTGTCTTCATTTTCTTCAAAAGAACATTAAATAGTGTGACTACTTGCTACTTTTCATGGCATTATACTCTTTAGATTGAATATTTTTGTAATGATGAAATTATTATTATATTTTACCTTTTAAAAATGTTATGGTAAAACTTTTGTATTAGTATTTATTTATTAAATGTCTCCTCATTTAAATTGTAGATGGAGTCTCAAATTTAGAGTAACAATTTACAAACTTGTACATATGCAGTGTCTCTTGCAGAATTAAAACAGAATTAAATTAATGAAAATAAAAAGGAATAACAATTTGTGAATATGACTAATAGTATGAATAAACATTTGTTACCAAAGTGTTTTGTGACTTAATGTAAATAAATAAATTTAATTAACATAATCCATTTGTAAATCGGGTGCTTCACAAACAGAAAATTGAAGAAACATTTAAAAGCTTGACTCTCATTCATCATCCTTTGTCTTTTTATGTACTTACATATCCAAAGTTTCTGGTTTATATGCAAGATAAGTATAATTGATACCATCTTATAGATAAGATGGAACCTTTATGGATAATTTTTACTCTTTCACGTTATTAGGGTCTGATTCAGAAAACAGTTATGGGAGTGAATTACTTTGAAAGAGTCAAATTTAAAATGTCTATTCATTAAGTCAACTGTTTCCATCCATTCTATTTAGTGTTAATAGTTTGTTATTTATTGACAATTTTAATTAAAATTCACTGACTTTGAAATTGAGCATTATTTAATAGTTAGAAAATACACCAACTCCTGAAAATTTTATATTTATGATGAGTTAGTGAAATTTTGCAATTCCCCTTCCCATTCCTAAGAATCCACTTGTGGCAGAGTTGTATAATGACTAGAAAGGAGGAATTAAAGAAAAAATGTATATCATCACTACAAACATGAAGTTACTTACAACCACTTGTTCACTAATGTTAGAAAAGACAATTTGAAAGATGTCCACAACAGCATAATCTCGGTTGTACAAAAAAAAAAAAACACAAAAAACAAACACAACACACTACAAAAACATGCAGCAATGGCTCCAGAAAAGTATAATGTATTTCAATTTTAAAGAAATCTTTAAGTACCTATTTCAATTTTTTCTTTCTTGTATACATAGCATAGAGAAAGTTAAGTAATGCTGTAGAAACTTTATTTCAGGAGTTTAATGGAAATGTTTTTAAGATGCTTGATATCAAGAAAATTTTATTTCTCAAAACAGACAGTCCGTCCGTGGATGAACAGCTCTTAACACCCAAACCATTAACAGAATTTTTTTCAAAAATAATATTCCCTGAAAATGAAATCAGAAATGTTCCATCATGTACCAATTTTTCTGGAAAAGGAACACCTCAAGTGTGTATTAATCTTTAGGTCATGTAACAAAATTTTTTTATATTAAAGTATTTGTATAATTAATTGTTTGTATTACAAAACAAAGAATGAAAACAGTAAGAGAAGGTTGAATAAATCTTTAAATGTACCTACAAATTAGAAACTTTCTGTTTGTAGGCGGATGGTGATACATACTTCTTGTAGGAGTGTCCACAGTAATCACCAAAATATTTGATGACATCTTCTCTTATATGGTCTTTCCATGTCTGTGATATCTTGGTGAAATCAGAGACGTTGCACCCCATAGCCTTGTAACAGTCCAGCATGTGTACAATCAGTTCCCTGTAATTCTCAGACATTGTCACATACATCTTCCAATGTAAGCCAAGCTGTCTTTTCAGTTTCTGTCAGCAACTGTTCCAAGGTAATATCTTTCATCAAGTCTTCACTAAGTTTTTTCCTAGTCCTACCATCCCAGTGGCACAAGAAACAGCAATATTTTGTAAATGAATTCTGCATTCCTAGGAAAAGTCCCAGAACTCCGAGATGACCACCCATGAGATTCAGTCTGTCTATTGTGAAAACTATTGAGCAGGTTGTTGCTCCGAATGCATCGGGCGGTTGTTCTTTCATCGCCACCCGCCGCAAAGGACTAGGGCAGGGCCGTCAGACGCACGAGCCTGGACTCGGGTAAAGTGGCCGTGGGGAAGCGGGCCCGGGCTTTCCAAATCCGATATGACACTGGGACAATAGACAACGTGGAGAATGCTCACACCAAGTTCACTGATTGGCTCACTTACTGAGTGCCCGTCTCCGCTTTACAATTCCTGCTCCACATCCACGTGTCTACTGCGTCTGTTCATTCACGAGCCACCTCATTCTTATAGTTGGGAGCTGACTTGATTGCGAGGCTTGGGAATGCGCACGGTGTTCTTGGAAGCTGCCCTCCCCCCGCCGAGTCTGCAACTACTAGCTGTCCCAAATATATTACGCCAAGTATCCATAGACTAAAATTAAAACATCATACGAGAATAAGGAAAACCAAGAAGCAATAAGTGAATGTCATCAATGTAGAATTTTTTTATCTTCACAATATGGCCTTTTTTTACCGGGAGTACTCAAGGCTGCCCCGCCGGCTTGAAATCCTTCTTTTTTAATTGATGTCACAATTCGAAAAGATACTCCAGTATAGTTTACTACCCGAAAATTGCTGTTATGCAGCGTGTGTTGAAGAACGCCCGAATTCTTTTCTTCGTCACATTTCTTAATAACGAGACGTATAATTTCCCTAGCTTCACTGTGTATTGTTTGGCCTTCACTACGAACAGAAGCCATACCGTTCCACCATACAATTGTGTTACGAACAGGAAGCAAATTAGAGAGGGTTACGAACAGGAAGCAAATTAGAAAGGTTCAACAGGCTGAGGAGAAGGGCTCGGCCAGCGCCCCTTTCTGGGGGTGCCAGCAGAGGTGGATTTACGCATAGGCACAGTAGGCACATGCCTACGGCGGCAAATTTTCAAAGGCGCAAACGCTCAACGGAAGTCAATATGCAAAAATCCGAAAAGAAAAGGAAGAGAAATGTCAAAATGAAATTGATAAGACAAAAAAATAAATGAATTCTTTAAACCTATGTGTGAAACTGATCACTGCAGTTCATTCGACAATTCTATTACTGAGTTAGTATAAACATATAGATTAGATAACATATTTAGTTTTCAGCTGGTATATTTTTTCCATGTACTAATAACTTGTGATAAATAAATGTTAACATTAATATATTTTAATGCAGAGTTGTGTTGGTAAAATATTCTCAAAATGCAAAAAATGCTTAGTACAATGATTAGAAATTAAATATTCTTGACGTGTTGTTGTATTCGTTAAAATGAACTATATCTTAATATATAATTTAAATAAATTAGCATAAAATATGTTACTATAATTATTTTACTAAACTTTATTTTATATAATATGTAATAATACATATATTTTGACTCTTTTATTTATTCAGGGTTATCACTGAATCTAATAATGAAAAAGTTCCAAACAGTTAAAAATGAAATGGTTCCTCAAGCAATTGAAAATATAACTGCGATTGATTATGAGTCGACGGTTCAACCGATGTAAATAGTTTAAGCATTTTTTTGTACAACTAATTAAACATTTATATATAATGTGGCGTTATGGGATTATACAACCCCATAACACCACCGTTCCGTCTGCACGAACACCCACGGGCAACGAGAAGAGTAGCCGAAAACCAGAGTATCAAAACGCGCAGCCTGGTATCCGTTGCTCGTACTAGTCACCACGAACTATCAAGCCACGTTTTTACTGGTGAAGGGTTGAAGGAGGAGAAGTTACCCCCGCCACGGAGAATTTCTCCAGGCAGCGCCAATAAATGGGCGGACGCGCAAGCGGAAGATCTCTTTTTCTAGCCATCACGCCTGGAGTCAACATCTCTCTTCTGCCAGCACGCGTCGGGTCAGCAGTTCTTCAAGTAAGTCACCGCTCGGCAAGTAAGCAGATTTTCATCAGCGCTCGTCAGGTTAGGTAGTAATTGCCGCCGCAACGACTGTTTAGATAGGAGTTTCCGGCGTTGCAAAGACGTCTAGCTAGTCGTCCGCGAAGTAGTGAGGAATTAGTGAAGTATTCTTCTATTAACTAATACGGGAAGTGAAAAGTTGCCCGTTGTGAGGAAAGCTCTGAAAGTTCTTGATTAACGGAGTAAAAGTTAGGAACGAGCGAGGTACTTGCACTAGCAGTCAGGGAAGTGCAAGGGACATTTTCTACAAATTGGGCGTAATCGAAGGCGGTAGCAGCCGTGGGAGGAGGAGAAACCGATTAGTGGAGACGGAAGAATACGCGAGTCGACCGGGGAGAAGACGCCGTTCAGGAAGAAAGAAAAAGACGCAAGAGGACAGCGCAGGCAACGCAGAACTTCGGAATCGAGCAACGCGGTGCGCCACCCAGCACGCGACTTCAAGGTTGGAAAGTGGACAGTTTCGAGGTAACCTGTAGAACTGTGAAATTAGGTCAAGTTCACGTCGGCAGGGAAAAGACTAGATTCAGAAGTGTTAGAAAACTGAGGACACGGGTGGTAATAATTTGCAGCTTGGTAGTGGGAGATTTAATGCGTTATTGCTTGCCTTAAACCATTCTATTGGAGCAGTCATTATTCTGTGATTAGCAGTTATAATTAAAAGATAAATTGAGAGTAGTGCGCTTGCCCACATATTATTCATTGTATGTAATATTTTAAAGAAAGTCAAGAGATTGTAAATTAAGTTTAATTTCACGTGCAATTGTAACTAGAATAACTTAAATTTAGGCGTATTGAATTTTCAAAGGGAATTCCCAGTACTGGTTAGAGAAATTGCTTCAGAAAATTAGTTCTGAACAAAATTAAGTGTTCATTTATTGAATAGGCTGTAAAGGTTGCTTATTTGTATTTATTTGATCATTTTTGAAAGTGTAATTCTATTTTTGATTTGTTTTTCGTTGTTATCAACTCATGCCACAGAATTTTGAGTGAATTATATGCTCGTTTATGTGTGATTTGTGTGACTTTTATTGTGTCAAGGGTTCAGACCTTTCTCGTACCCTAAAGATCCTGCTTCCTGAGATTCTAAGCTCGCTTCACGAGCATAATATCTTAACAACCCGCTTACAGTGCACGAGGTGTGTGTGCAGAAGGTATACAGTTTGTGTGCGAGAAAAGGGGGTGTTAGAATATATATATATATATATATATATATATATATATATATATATATATAATCTTTTTAGAATATTTGTTTATAATATTACAATACATTATTATAATAATTTATTATTTTATTTTTTAATTAAATAGGATATCTACCGAATGTATACAACTGCAAGAACATAAAATTGATGAAACCATAACTTCGACTGAACGTTTTTGATGGAAAAGCGATCCAGCTTTGTGGTCTATTAATGAAGCTACGCGTGATTATGTTGCCAAGCATGGGTTCCAACAAAACAAAAACGCTGACTTTTATAAAATAAGAAAAGAGTACAACGATGGCAAAGTTCGTTACTTAAGGTCGAATATTACTTACTTTCTACTTCTACAAAATTTATATAATTTTTTTAGTGCATCTACATCAAGGTGGGACATACGTCAAAATTTAGAGATGAAGGATCCAGTACATCCTCTTTGAAAAGTCTTTCAATTACGAGCTGGTCAGCTCGGGGATTCCGAAGCTGACCACCGAAGAGGACGGACGCTCCTGAGAAGAGCTCCGGACAGCGAGGGAACAACAGTCCTTTTTAGGACTTTAGAGAAAACCAGCCTAGCCGAGCGAGGCCCTCGGGCCAAATAAGGATGTCGAGCGCTGCGTCATCCACCCCCTATCCACGTGTTCGGGAGCGGAGACGTGTTCTCCCTCCTGGAGGCGCTGCGGGGTGTTTGCGGGGATCCGGTCGCTGCGGAAGCGACCGGAGAAGCCGTACGCCTCCGTACGGCCACAATGGAGGATTATACGGCCTCCGTTGCCCTGCTGAGGGATAGAACGATGGAATACCATACCTATTCCATCGGTAATGCGCGGAAGCTGCGGGTGATTATCCGCGGCGTTCCGCTAGAGACCGACTCGCCAGCGTTAATCGCCGCCCTCGGGCGGTCTCCGCTCAATTTCCAGGCGGAGAAAGCAGAGCGGCTGACAAGCCGCAAACACGGAAGAAGAGGGCGACCTATTCCGCTCGTCCTCGTGACGCTGCCGGACGAGCCGGACCAGCGCAGAATCTTCGCGCTGCGAGAACTGCAGGGACTACGGATCTCGGTGGAGCGGTATCGGCCGCCGAGAGGACCCGTGCAGTGCCGGAACTGCCTTGACTTCGGTCATGTGCAGCGACACTGCGCACGCCACCCGCGCTGTGGGAAGTGCGGCGCTGCGCACGACACGGCGGCCTGCCCCCTCGGGGACAACCCGCCCGTGGGGTCGCGGCGCTGCGCCAACTATAGCGCAGACCACCACGGCGCTAGGTACAAGGGTTGCCCCGAGTACCAGCGCCGCTGTTTCAGAGGCAACGAGGCGCTGAGACGTCGAGAGGAGCGCCGCCAGCAGGATCGGGCCCGCCGGGCCTACATCGAGCGCCGCCGCGCCTCAAGCGCCAAGACGGCGTCGACCCGCTCGCCCTCACGGGAGAGAGCGGCGCCGCGCCGCCGCAGCCCATCGCCGCCGCCGCAGCCGCTCCCGCAGCGCACGCCGCGCCGCGCGCGCCGGCGCCGCGGCCCACGTCGCCAGCTGCGCACGTACGCGCGAACCGTGGCCGACGACGCCCCCGCCTCTCCACCTGCCCCTCCCAACCCACGCAACAAGGGCCTCCCTCGCCGACTTCGGAACGACCGCCCGCGAGACGACGTGGGAACAGAAGAGAAGAAGAAATGAACTTCCCGCCTTCCTACACATTGGAAGAGCAGACGAAGTTCATGAACGACGTTGCGCAAGACCTCGCCCTTAATAACGTGGATCCCATCATGACCATCCGCGCCTTCACCCGCACCATCACCGGCCGTTCCCCGAGCGAGTGGCCGAGGCTGATGCTGCAAGTGGTCATGGGACTGCTGCTTAAGTACGCGCGAGACCACGCGGGTCAGTCTGGCTCAGCGGTCGAGGGAGCGGCCGATACCGCCCCCGCCACCTCCACCCCGTGATGGCTGACACGGCCATCAAAAATAATAATAAAAATACCAATTCTTTTTCAGCAGCTCCAGCTCGCCTCACGCTCGCCTTTTGGAACTGCAACGGTATCGTAAGCAGGAACAAACAGGCGGAGCTAGCCGCATTCGCCGCAAAGCATCATTTATCAATTCTGATGCTAAGCGAAACACACCTGCAGCCTAGGCATCGTTTCTCTCTCCCTGGCTACGTTTGTTACAGGTCAGACAGATCAGCACGGCTCCCGAATGCAAACCCGGGCGGTGGAACGGCAGTTTTAGTGCGGCGCGACATCGCGCATCACGAATCAGCTTTGCCGCCGTTTCAGTACATCGAGGCCACGGCGGTTGCGGTCCGGACGAAGAAGGGCCCGCTGCGCATCATCTCGGCCTACCTCCCACCCGCGAAAAGCGCGAAAAATGCGACTCTAGAACACAGCGATCTCGACGCTCTTCTGGAGCCGCTCGCCCGCTCCCCTACCCTCATGGCGGGTGATTTCAACGCGAAACACCCGTCTTGGAATTCCCGCACCACCTCGCCTCGTGGCCGACAGCTGAAAAACTACGCGGAAACGCACGGCTACGAGGTGATAGGCCCGATGCAACCAACGCAATTCCCTGCCAACGCAGGACGACCGGACGTTTTGGACATCGCCGTCATCCGCGATCTTGGCACCCCTATTCACCTCACCACAGCCTGCGAGCTCTCCTCTGATCACCTCCCAGTCATTGCCGAAATAGGGTGCAGCGACCTGCAAACTTCCCTTGCGCTTCCACCCGCCCGCAAACGCACTAATTGGCCTTTGTTTCAGAAAGAACTGGAGAAACGTCTCCCGGAAGCAGAGCCCATCTCAGACCCGCAGCAGATCGAGCCAGGGGCAAAGCAGCTTGTGGAGGCAATCGCAGATAGCCTGAGCGCGGCCGCCTTCGCCGGGCGAAACGAGCAGCGAGCCGCGGAGCTCCCCCCAAGAATAATCGCGCTGATCCAGCGCAAAAACATGGCGCGACGGGAATGGCAGCGCACGCGACACCCGGCAGACAAGCTTGCTCTGAATCAGTTAAGGCGGCGTGTAGACGACGCCTTAACTGAATACAGAAACTCGAAGTGGGGAAACCTATTGAAAAAGCTAAAGCCGGAGGATAGCTCACTATGGCAATTAACGCGAGCCTTAACAAAATCTTCTGTTTCAGTCCCGCCGCTGCGCAACGCGAACGGCGACAACGTGGAGGCGAACGAGGAGAAAGCGGAGCTTTTTGCTGACTCCCTCGAATCGCAATTCCAGCCGGTAGAGGAGCAGCCGCCTGCGGAGCACGCCGAAAGCGTGCATTGCACGGTCGCAGCGGCCCTGCACGCCCCCGCCGACGAGCCGGAGCTAACGGACGTCGCCGAAGTAACCGACGCCATCGCAGCCCTACGGAGCGGAAAAGCCCCGGGACCAGACGGGATCAGAAACGAAGTTCTGAAAAGGCTCCCGCAAAGTGCCATAAACTATATTGTGTGCTTGTTTAACGCAATTTTCATCTTTCAGCTATTTCCGGCGCAATGGAAACACGCGCACGTGCTTAACTTTCCCAAACCCGGAAAGAATAAGAGTTTGCCGCAGTCGTACAGACCAATCAGTCTTCTTAACACGCTCGGCAAACTCTTCGAGAAAATTCTCCTTAAGAGAATTTTAAAATTTACCGAAAAGCACGGCCTAATTAATAATGAGCAATTTGGTTTTAGGGCGCACCACCCATCAGCTAGTGCGCATAGTTGACAGAATTCGGCGCAACTTTAACGAGCGGCGATTCACTGGCGGAGTTTTCCTGGACGTCGCCAGCGCATTTGATAAGGTCTGGCACGACGGCCTCCTCGCCAAAATCATCGAAGCCAACTTCCCCTCCTATATTGTACGACTAGTACATTCCTTCCTCGCGAACAGATCGTTCCAAGTGACGGTTCTGCACGCAAAATCTACCACCCGCCGCATACGAGCGGGCGTACCTCAGGGGAGCATCATCTCCCCTGTGCTCTACTGCCTGTATGTGCGCGATATGCCTACCTCGATTCAAACCGAGCTCGCCATGTACGCAGACGACACGGCAGTAATTGCCACGTCCAAAAGAATCGATCTGCTTGTTAAATATTTGGATGCACATTTGTTACAGATCCAGGAGTGGCAGCAGCGCTGGCGTATCAAAGTCAACGTGGAAAAGAGAACGGCTGTGCTCTTCACACGCAGATACAAATACGACCAGCCGCGGCCGCTCGCGCTATGCAATTCAAACATTGAATGGCGCGCCAGCACAAAGTACCTCGGCATCACGCTAGATCGTGCTTTAACTTTCCGCGAGCACGCGGACGCGGTCTCTAGCAAAGCCTGGCAACGCCTGGGCATGTTGCAAAGCTTATTACATAAGCGAAGCAAACTGTCCGCAGCGAATGCTCTGCTTATATATAAAGCCATGATTAGGCCCATTATGGACTACGCCTGCCCAAGTTGGGGAATAGCGGCGCATGCACACTTAAATAAGTTGCAAGTAGTTCAAAATGCGTGCCTTCGTAGAATACTGTGCGCGCCAATGTATATTAGAATCGCAGATTTACACGCTGCATTAAAACTACCGCTCCTCGAAGAGCACTTTAAAAACTTAGCTAAAAATTTATTTTCAAAAATAAATGCGTCAAATAATGACATTATAATAAATTTATCTTTGTACGAGCCGGATCCCAAGGCCACGTACAAGCGCCCGAGAGATATGCTACAATAGGCGAGACGCCAATACTTGCATGAAAATTGCGGTAAACAACGCCAAAAGCGCGCCGAACGGCTATTGTCTTTCCTGACCATGTTCTTTCTCTATTTTCAGATCAGCCATAGATCTCGGCAAGAAATTTAAAAAAAGGGTAAGTCAAAACAAAATGCGGCTCAAAATTTACAAGAGTCTGTTTTCAGGGTGTCCGACAACGGTGAATCTGCTAGTGTGCAATCGGGTCAGATACAAGGGGCACGAAAACAGGAGGTTCAGCCGGACCCCGCCTTATCGGGGAATACTCACCCCCACGCTCCGCCTTCCGGCCTACCTGCTGGACACTACGTGTTCAACGTTGAGAGATCTTCTCAACCTTCACCTGCTGCCTCTTCTTCTGCAATCATGGTTCGGGTTGTTGTCAAAGGAAAGCCGTTGACGATGGAAGTTGACTCGGGGGCAGCGGTGTCAGTTGTCCACAAGAATACCTTTCTTCAGTTATGGCCCGAAGCAACAACATTAAATCCGGTACCAGGACTTCAACTTGGTAATTACAACAACAAACCCATACAAATCTTGGGTGCCAAGAATATGGAAGTCAGATTTCGGAACCGGGCAGCGGTGCTACCACTTATCGTGAATGACGGTTGCAGAGAACATAGCTTGCTTGGCCGAAGCTGGTTCCCCGCTCTCGGTTTGCAAGTGTCGGGACTTCATCTATTGGGAACTTCCACTACAGTGGTTCAATCTTCTCCATGGACGTCACACCCGGCGCATCAGTGGAATAATACAGATCTGGGCGAGTTCAAGGGCCCGCCGGTTCACCTGGAAATGGACAACTCCGTTCCTCCTATCTACATTCGGGCCCGACAGGTACCTTATGCAATTATGTCACGAGTGGACGATGAACTCCAACGGCTACAAGAATTGGGGGTCCTGCAACCAGTGCGTTTCTCAAACTGGGCTACCCCAATTATCATCGTGCCAAAGAAAGATGGCAGTATTCGTCTATGCGGAGATTACAAAGCCTCTATCAACACGTGGCTCAAACCAGACAAGTACCCGTTACCTCTCTTCGATGACCTTTTCGCGAAGCTGTCAGGAGCAACAGTTTTCTCCAAACTCGACCTGGACCAAGCTTTCACGCAACTGCGCGTCGATGACGAATCTGCAAGACTGCTTACAATCAATACTCATAGAAGACTGTTCACAATGCACCGCATGCCAACTGTGACTTCGGCGGCTCCGGGTATATTTCAACGCCTCGCAGAGGGTCTCTTGGCAGGTATCCCCGGAGTCGCGATCTACATGGACGACGTAGTCGTTTCCGGGAAAACCCGTGAGGAGCACGAAGAACGCTTGTCGAAAGTTCTGGATATTACTGGAAATACGTGATGCCCCAATCAGCCGTTCTGAGCTTTCGTCGGAAACAGAAAAAAACCCAATTCTTGCAGAGGTTTCTAAATTCGTTAAAAATGGATGGCCAAGAAAAGTTCAGGGAGATCTTCAGCCATATTGGAAATGCCGCCAGGACCACTCAATTCAAGAAGGATGTCTACTGAAAGGATGTCGGATTGTCGTGCCTGAAAGTCTAAAGCAGCGGATTCTACAATTCATTCACTCATCGCATCATGGAATCGTTAACAGCAAGACAATCGCTCGAACTCTTGTATGGTGGCCTGGAATCGACCAGGCTATCGAGGGCAGTCAGCCGTTGTCAAACGTGTCAGGAACTTCGACAGACCCCTCCCTCTGCTCCGCGCTTACGATGGCCGACAGCAGTGCGGTCATGGGACAGAGTTCATATGGACTACCTGCGCCCAGTCGACGGACATACTTCCTGATCTGTGTCGATGCATTTTCGCACTACCCCATCGTCAGAGAGGTATCCCCAATGTCTTCGGCAACTCTCATCCGCCACATGAGAGACATCTTTGCGGATTTCGGCCCTCTTGAATGTCTGGTATCCGACAACGGCACCCAGTTGGCATCAGAGGAATTTCGGAGATTCTTGCACATAAACGGGGTCAAATTTATGAACTCTTCTCCATATCACCCCGCTTCCAACGGACTGGTGGAGCGAGTAATTCGTTCGTTCAAAGATAGTCTTGCAAAGTTTTCAGATGGAGATTGGCCAACTCGGACTGCGAGGACATTGTTCGCTATGAGGACCACACCATGCAGTACAACGGGTCGAACACCTGCTCAATTGTTCTTCCCAAATTTGCGAGTACGGTCGCCATTGGAATTGACACTCTCATCTTCGCCGGCGATTTCGAGCGGATTGGACCGACCCAAAGTTCGTCAGTTCAGAGTAGGTGATGTCATACGTTTCCGAGATTATCGGAACTTTAGACCCAAGTGGTCATTGGGAAAAATCGTGGCCCCCAAAGGAGAACGAGTGTACATTATTCAAGATCAAGAGGGGGTTACTCATAACCGAAGCGTCGATCAAATCTTGGCAAGTAAGGAAGAGACTAAAGTGGAATTGGCTTGTGCTGATCCATTAAGACAACTCTCTCCAAGACGTGACATTTACATAGATTACCCCGGACTTGATTTAAATCGACAAACCACGTCAGCGGGCTCTGTGGCTGATTCTGAGGATGCCCCTGGAGCTGCTGCTCTTGTTCCCATTGAGCAGCCTATCATCCCATCACAGCAACCATCTGAGGTTGACATAGGACCTAAAGGTGTCCAACAGAACAGGCGTTCGCAGAGAAACCGAAGACCACCAGCATACCTTACAGAAAACTACTATCCGTATTAATCCAGTAGCTCTTCACTCAGATTCAGTATTATCCGATTATTATATTTTCTTTAATAAGTAAAATTGTTAAATCATCTATGGTATATTAAAGTGTTAAACTATCTGAAGTTGAATAATGCTAGATCTGTTGATAACCTACTTAAATCATTACAATCATGTATCTTATTTTTGCCGGTCTTAAGACCATTGTAATTGGTTGTGAACTGACTCATCATATTATAATAAGATGTTGTGTATATTCTTTTACTTTAGTTTAAATAATTGATTTTCTTATCATTGTAACTTCATTCTCGGGGGAAAGATGTTGTAAACACGCCTAGTCAGTGTCGCCATCTATGATGCACGATCGGTAGTTGTACCTCGCTTCTCCCGCAGTCGTGTCCACGGCCAACGCCAACACAGATGTTATTCTTGTGTCACTTTGTATTCAGTTAGTTATGTTAAAATAAAGGGTGGTTTGTTAAACGAGAAATGTGACTTCAATAATACCTGCACGAACACAACAAATTTAATACTGTAACGAGTCAAGTTTGTCAAAGATTTTCGATATCAAGAGCATGTTAGTGTGCACAACCTACCTGTACAAAAACAATTTGTTGGCGGGCATCATAGTGACCGACAAGATATACAAAAAAAAAAATAAATCATAACTAGAGGTAGAATGAGCGCCTTACCGAACGGAGTGTGATATATGGTTAGGTGGACGACGAAACTTTATGGAATGTAAGACATTCAATTATAAGTGACTGAATTACTTAATTGTCGACAAGGAATGTATTATTTGGAGGACCTGGAAGATTTGGGAAAATATGAATGATATTTGACGACTTGTGCACGTGAGCAGAATTGTATATGTATTGTATATGCAGAATTGTAGAGCAGTATATTGAAAATACGAATAGGCTGTAAAGTATTCCTTTAGTTGTTTGTGTGAAGTTCTTCTCTTTGTTATTGTTTTCTTTCCTGAGTATTATTTAATATTGCTAATAAATGTTTTGTTTTTTATTTGAATTTTGAATTTGTTTTATTTAATCAAACGGAAAGTTACGTCTTTTAATTTAAGGTGTATTTTAATGTAAAATCATCGACACTGAAAATAAATAAATGGATATATCTGTTTTTCTTTATTAGTGGATTTATTTCATTAAAGGAAAAATTAGAACCATCACAATATCAAATAAAAATAAATGTTTCCAACATCATAAATAATGCATTCAATGCCGTCAATAATTGACTTATCTTGTGAACTTTCAATAAAACGCGAAAAATAAAATTAATTTACAGCTAGTGTCAGACGAATAGAGAAAATTGATATTCCCTTCACTCTGCACGGTGACCAGACCCTTCTTCATGGGGGGGGGGGACCCATGAAGAAGATTCTTAGCCGCACTGGCTCTGTTTGGAAGCACAGGGCCGAGCAGTAACAGTACAGTATAAATTAAGCACATTTATACTCTAGTAATAAGAGCCAAAAACGTGTTATGGTGCAAGGCCTGGGAGAGCACCCGACACCGAAGAGAGCACTTCATTCTTATTATCTTATACACGCTATTACTCGCGCAACTTTTCTTGAACGATGACCTTGATCCCCCTCCCTTGTGCAATAAACAGTTAAAGGCAAAAGCTCGCAGCGGGCACTGATGACAATCTTCCAAGCATTAAAACTTCATTGGCGCGAAACTGAAGCTAGTCAAAGCCAGTTGCTTTCATAGTGCAGAACCCCTGTTCAGGTTTATTGTCAATATCGATAGAAATGGCTGAGTCAGGTCCAGGTCCTTCTAGGGAGTCACCTAAAACTCCCGAAAAAGTTAAGCACAAGATGCAGTTTTGACTTTCATTTCACAGACGTTGGCATTACTTAAAATACTCTAGTGGCTGACATTGTAACTAATACCCCCACTCCACCCGAAATCGTCAATCCATCGTTCAAGAAAAGTTGCCTGAGTAATACCAATCCCTCCTTTTTTCGTGTGCATGGCCGAATCCCTCGTAATCATTCATTTAAAAATTTTCCTATACAAATTATTCAAAACTTGATATTCTTTCAATGGCAAATGCAACTAAAAATATAGGTTCCCCGTTCTGCTACTTTCCTTCCGGAGATCCAACCCAATCTTGAACGTCATCCAGTTTCCTTACAGCCTCTATTTCCGAAGAATTCGGATCACTACAATGATGTTCGCGTCCTCCACTTACGTAATTATATATCCTTTCTAATTGTACATTTATTGCCTGATGTTTTACATCGCCTTTACAAACTCACAATTCAGCCTAATTATTCCCGCAACCAAATAGCTTTCCCTTTTACATCCTACTCACACCCTGTCAGAATATCGTCTGCTCCGTTTTTTCATCTCGCACGCCTTTCATCTGTCTCTCATCTTACTCCTAATTGATTACACACATTTCTTTATATGTTTATTCTTTGGTTTCCTGCTCGTAATAACTTCTTAATTTATTTTCTGCCCCACGGAATTTGCTCATGTGTATTTTCACTGCACTATTTGTTAACATATTATGTATTTTTTCCCACTATCAATTCTGTGGTCCTTTCCTTGTATTACTTACAAAATAAATCTCACCTTGGTTTCTTTTCTATACCCCCATTGTTGCCGACGTCCATATTTACAATTACGTAAATTTATTATTCACATTTAATTATCGTTCCACCAATCACCAATTAACCATAAATCAATCACAGAATGCATGGAGAAAAATATTAACTAGACACTATTATTATCGATATTGAATTGTGATATTGATATCGATATTAAAAACTTTACAATAATACTGTGAATAATACAGTGAAAAAATAAGTTTGAACTTATTTTACTTACAATGTTGATGAGAATCAAACTCTTTTAACCACTTGACGCACTAGCCCAGAAAGGACTGTTTCTTCGTAACGACAAAAAAGAACCAACTTACATACCCCTCTCTAGCTTTCGCAAGAGGCTATGCAACTGGGTTCGCCAACAGCTCAGATAATCAGTCGCGGTGAGGAAACATCTGCCAGTCAGAGTTCCTTTAAACATACTAAACGAGCGAACAATCCAACGCAAAGGACGATAAAGAAAGCTCCAAAGCGAAGTAGTAGAAAATGCAATAGAGGAACTAGAAGGAACAAATGAATACATATTCAATTACAAGCTGGACAACGCCACCGAAATAATTGACAAAATAATTGGCAAGGCAACAGAAAGTACAAAACCAATAGGGAAATTCGCGCAGAAATGGTTCGATGCAGAATGTTATGTGGAACGAAAAAAAGTACTGAACGCGCTGCATGCTTATAAGCAACAGTCAGAAAAGGGGAGGGCCAAGGCTACTTCATTATTAAAAAGAAATACAGGGCACTGATCAAAGAGAAGAAAAAAGAGTTCAGAGAAAAAGAAGGGAAGCAATTGGTAGAAGAAGCAAGAAGAAATCCATAAATTGCTTTGCAAACTAAATATAAGGTACATAATAAATACATATCAATGAAGAAATGTCTGGGTCATTTCAAAAACATACTAGACCAAGAAGGAAAACAACACATCCCTGCACCAAAAGTTTTAACAACGTCAATGATCTTAACAACGTCAAAGATCCCTGAGACCCCTTCTCACCGGAGGAAGTAAAGAAAGTCATATTATCACTCAAAAACAATAAATTTAGAATGAACATCTTATCAAATCAGTTACGATACTATGTGACCTGTGGACAAACATTTTAACGAATGCACAGAAACTGGTGACATTCCCAAAAATGGAGAGAATAAATCATCAAGGTGCTCCACAAAGGGAAGGGTAACGGCGAGGATACCAATGCTTATAGAGGTATTGCGCTAAAATTCCCCTTTCAAATTACTTTCCAAAATGATCACATAAAGAATTTCCGAAGAGCAAGACGACAACGAACAATTTGTCTTCCGCAAAAACCGATCAACCACCGCAGCAATAAGCCTACTAATGAATGACATAGAGAACGCCACGAAGAAGAAAAAAGTAAACTATATGCCATTTTTTTCAATTTTGTAAAAGCTTTCGACTATACCAATATGACAAACACAGAGCAATACTCGGCACACACAATATATGGGCAAGACTTATGATCTCCATAGTGAGATACAACATGATGCGCGTAGACAAAACGGTCTAACTATATCAGACCCAATTACCCAAACAAACGGAGGTCTTCAGGGTGACTCATTAAGTCAACTATTATTCATCCTCGCAACGGCAGATCTGATCAAAATAGCAAGAAACAAGGGAGTAACTGTATACGCATATGGTGACGACGTTGTAATATGTTCAGAGGAAATGAACACTTTACAAGAAGTTATTGAGGAAATGGAAAAATGTTGCAAAACCCGAAACTTCGAGGTTAACACCAAGACAAAATTATGATTTTCAGAAATGGAGGGAAAGCCTCACATAACACATTTAAAATTGATAGCAATAAGATATAAGCAGTTCCTCATTTCAATTACTTAGGGATGACACTACAAACAAGGGGTAAAAGTTTCCCCAAACACATTGCAGAGAAAACCTCTCAGCAATGATCGCCGTCAATGAAATCAAATTTATTAGCCTCTTTGACATGAATACAGCTATAATACTTTTTCAAAAAAAGTCTTACCAGTCATTACTTACGGTATTGATATCATCTTGGAAAAACTCACAATAGGAAATCTATACGAGCTGAAAAAAGTGAAAACCACGTTTCTAAAACGAACATGGCGTATATCTAAAAGAACAAGATCTAGACTGGCATATCTACTTTTCATAGAAGCATTCCTGGTAGAGGAGCTGAGTCTGCAATTCCTCCTACCAAAAACTAAGGCAGCGGAATCACTCTTACAAAGCATGAATAGGAAAAGAGAGAAGATTTGTCCAGAGTTCTTCACTACCGAGGCAATGTATAACAAGATGGATGTTGGCACGAGTTGTGTCACGTGGCCACGAGGTCCGCAGTGCATGATTTTCACCATCTGCTGTGCAAAATTAAAACTTTCCACGACCCAGGGGAAACCTATGTGTGCGAACTCTGCGGAAGCGTCTGCGATCGATATCACATCCAGCAGTGTAATGAAAGAAGGCTGTCAATCAACCAGTATGCACGGATAAAGGAGTGACTGTGTGACTTGGTGATGGTCGTTAACTGTGCTATTTATTTTATTTTATTGTCTTACGCTCTGCAAGGGGATTGCTCACATGTGCGTTTTTCAGTGTAATAAATCAAGCGCTTGAGTTTCATTTCTCCTAAAACAATTTTTTTATTGGTGAAAATATAGGAATTACTGAACTATCGAGCATCGAATAGTAGCAAACAATACTTTTGAACTGCGCGCACTTGTACTCATGGTACTGTACTTTTGGTTATTGCCTTCAAAACGGGAGCTATGCTGGCGCCAATGCCCCTACTTAAACCCGATGCCATTGGGTATGGAATGGTCTAGGTTTCAGAAATGAACTTCGAAAAGTTTGGTTCGAATGTTCTGTACATACATTTTACTGAATACTTAATTCCATTTTTTTTAACGGAAGTCGCCTTTCGCGGCAGGCATTTGTACTCCGCTGCTGGCGGCTATAGTGGCAGCGTTGTGGAACTAGAAGTGTGACCATTGTGATCATGATTTGTGAATGTGACTACATCGTGCAAGTACGTGTTTGGTGCGCTGACCGGAGCTCATTAGTATGTTGAATCACTGGCAATTGTTTCTGTTTTGTGCACAGCAGTTTGTGCTGCAATATTAAAAGTATCGTTTACAGTAACCATAGTAGTATTCAAAGAAACTGTGATTCAAATAGTGTGTTTTCTTTGTGGACGTAATTGTGAGAGCGTTATGATTATGAATAGGACAAAACAGGAAAGTGTAATTTTCCTAGTAGCATAAACTCATTCTCATAATGAGCAAACGTAGACGCACATCATCTGTTGCTAGTCGTGGGAATGAAGAAGAAGGAATGGAGCCAGAACCTACACCTGACCCTCCTAGAAAGAGAAAAAAAATGGATCCTGTGAGTAGTTTTTTAAAATTTATTTTATGGTGTGTGTGTGTGTGTGTGTGCGCGCGCGCGCGGTGTAAAAGATATTGAATGTGAAATGCATGGTAATGCAGTATATTTTTTTTATGAAAGAGAATTGTGTATTATTTGTATTAAAAATGGAATTGTCTTACTGTTAACAGCAAAGTAAATAAAATTATTTGGTAATTATTTGCTTGACAGGCTGAGATGTGTCAACAGTTGTACGATTCAATTCGTAATCATAAGAAAGAAGATGGTACTTTACTTTGTGATGCTTTCATTAGAGTACCGAAAAGACGTCAAGAGCCTGGTTATTATGAGGTATGGAAGTTTTCCACTTTGTTAGGGTCAAATTTATTTCAAGTATAGAAGTTAAGTAGCTATTCAAAAAAGCAGTAAACTTTAATGGAAGGTATTGAATAAAAATATTGTGGCATCACTTAATATTATTGATTTGTTCATTGATTTTTTTAATCCTCTTAATGGGACAGATAATAAAGATGTTATTAAAGCAGTTGCTTTTTAGTGATTGCAAGATTCTATCACACAAAATCATGGTTGTTGGAAGTTTCAGATATTGATATTGTTTTTTATAGTTTTTTTATGTTATACATATTTTTTTACCCTCAAATATAGGAAAAATGTATTTTTCCTCATAAATGAAATTAGATCACATTAAATAATTACAGTTTATTAATTTAATTTGTCTGTACTAGCGTACCCATTCAAGAACTCTCACATGTTAAATTCCATCCTCTTCCCTTTCTTTTCAATTTTAAGAGTGAGGAAAGTTGAGGTGTCTGGGCCCAGGGTGTAAATGGACCAAAACTTGTGATGCGAATTTCACTTAAAGCAATGGGTAGCATTGAAGGATAATGGCAGCTTCCTTAAACAATGTGCCTCATGTGTTAGTGTTGTGAGTTTTGCGTAGAATTTGTTTTGAATTTTGTAGTGGAAGGTGTCCATTACGACATAGTGTCCTCTTGAGTTTATGCAAGTATTACACCGGTTTGCATCATTTTTGATGTCTGTAATACTTTATTTGAATCTTTCTGCATTTTTCACACAGATTTCAAATCTGCAATCAGTTTTTTCATATCAGGTCCAGGTTTTTCTCTTCAAGCCAATATGTTTTTGACATTTGTGCATTTTATTAAATGTTAATGCTAATATGAAATATTTCTTTTGTTACACAGATTGTTTATCAATTAACATGAATAGAAAATTTTAAAATGACAGATTTCTTTGCTACATTTGTAGTAAAGGGTCTTTACCAGGCCAAAGTTTAAACTTTACAAGTACAGCATTTGTGAAAGCCAACCATTACGCTTATTTTGATATGAAATTGAGAGATCAGGACAAGACATTTGCGTGCTCCTCAGCTATGGTGTCAAATGTGTTAGGCACTTAAATGTGTTAGACTTTATTTTATATTTCAGAGGTTGAGGGGTATCAAGGTCCTGGGTCATCAATATGATGGTTGATTTTTGTTGGTGTAAGAAGAGAGATAGATCTGAAGCCATACATAAACGAAAGATTCTTCAGTAATAATTTCTAGAATATAAATTGCCTTATGCGCGAGCGCGCGCACACTCACACACACACACTCACACTCACACACACTCACACACACACACAATACCTGTGAATTAGAATATAGGGAAAGTGAAAAAGCTACATTTATTTCAATCATTAACATTTACTACTCGCAAAGGAGGCATAAGATACTCACAATTTTTCACAATATTTATATTTTTTAAATATAATTTCTATTAAAAAATGTTGCACTGAAACTAATTGGGTGTTTAATTCACTTCATAATTATACTTTATGCAACTCTGCCCCTGGCAGGTATCAGCTGTTGATGGTTTCGTCCAATCGAGAGTTTAAACGTCTCCAAAGTGACGTCACTATGGTGACACAGAAGCTCCCAATTGGATGAAACTGTCAACAGCTGATACCTGAATTGCGAAAAGTGCAGTATATCTTCATACAAGCTGCTGTTATTTTCACGTCTATTATCAAATTACTGAACTAACAGAAAATGTCCTAATGGTAAAAGCAATATGTGTAGTAGTCATAGGATCTATAGCACTGAAACTAGATGTGTTTGAGGAAAACTAGTATCATTTTTGAGTTCAGCGTGGTAAAATCCCATGAAAACTGTTGAAATCATTTAAACATTATAAACTTTTTTTTAATGCAGTATTAGCAACAGCATTAACATAATAGCATGTATTCAGCATGTATTAGAAGCATAATAGAACTTTGAAATGATTTTGCCAGCACATGTTCTTTTTTAAGTTATAAGCTTGAGTGGGAGGCCCAGTTACCTGCAAAATATTTTTAAAATGTCTAACAATAAGTATGGTAATTAATGTGCTTAGGGTATCTGGGTTGGGGTAAGTGGGTCCGTCCCTGACCCAGTTACTCCAGCAGGTCCCAGTTACCCCAAGCACATTAATTACCATACTTATTGTTAGACATTTTAAAGAAATATAAGAAACCTGAAACAGCTGGTAAAAAAGGTAAGACTTGACAAACTGTGACATCCCAAGAATATTAATGAAAGAAAATGAATAAAAGAAAAACAGGAGTAAGCAAACAGGAAGAATGTCAAATGGGGAAAAAAAGAAGAAGAAAAAGGACATTTCCAAACCTGATGGTAGAAACAAAATAAAAAAGAAATGTAATAATACTGATGATAAGACATGTGCAGAAAATGATCAATTATCTGAATGTGACAGTGATGACAATTGGAGTTTTATGTGTTATTCTGATTAAAAAATGAATGATGAACACAATGTGAACGCAGAACAAGTTGGGGAATATTGTATTATTAAAGTTAACAGTAAATCAAAAGAAAATTTTATGCTGTACATGGCCTAAGCAACTAACCATTCGAATGCCGGATGTGATGTGTTGTATTTGATACATCATGAACTTCATTGAAATGGAAGAAGGATTTTATGTCGCCAAAAAAGATGTAGTTAGAAAACTGTCAAACCCCCTTAAAAGCAGCTCTGCAAGATTTAAAGATATGAACAGCTTCGCTAATGATTTGAATGACTTATTGAACATTTATTATGATTTTCTTACCTACTCATAAGATTGATTAGTACTTACTTAAAACTATTTTTTCTTCCTATTTCATCTCTTGTTCTGTAATAAATTTTGTGATTATTCTAAAAATTGACTTAATTTCAGTCCCAAGGGTTATGATTCTCTTACATTATTGATTACTGGACTAAGGTGTGGTTCAAATGATTTGATGCAATTTTTTAATCGAATGCAAAAATACAGTATTGGACAAGCACAACCCTACTCTTTGGAATATCATTTAACTTTATTACTGAACTGAGAGGTACACCTGTGCAATTTATTCACCTAGAATATCAAGTAATTAGTTTAATTTCACATACAGTTGCAGATTCTTTGTGTCTCTGAATGCTTGCCCCCTCCTATTGGAGGAGGAGTAGTATCAAAAAATGCCAGTCCAGTAAAATGTAATACAATGCCCAAGTGTCCCCCCATCGTATAGATTTCGGTGTGAGGAACATTTCTTTGAGGCCGATGGACTCAAAATATAAAGTTTTAAGGCCCTAGAATGCTTTATTTAGTAGTTTTTTTATCTATATAGAGTTTGACAATGCTGTTGAGAGTTGCATTTGACATGAATATTTAGATGGGTTTTTTAAGAACAAATCCTTCTTATTTTTAAAGTCAAAGTGCGATTCTTCACATCTCTATGAAATTCTCTTTCAGTAGAGACCTCATTTATAAAGATTGGTTGCATGTGAGAGCCGCTACTGAAATAATATAGGAGACGATCATGATTTAGGTGTAAAATATAAATTAGTTAGAACATTAATATTTCATTGAAAAATTTCCATCTTATAGCAGCATATCCAAAATTCATTGTTACTTAAGTACATTAATTATTTACTGTGTAATCTTGACAGTGAAATAAAACAGCAAAAATAGTGCTCCATTCTTGTTGAAAACATTGCAGTGCAGGGAAGGAAAGAATTGACTGAAAAGTTTAGGAAAATTGAAGTACTTACTGTTACATAACTTAGTACTTGTAGGCAAAGGGGAAAGTTTATTTCAGATTTTCCAGAAAGGCATTGCCAAATAAGTCACGACAGCTGGTTAAAAGGGAAAATTTTATTGTTCAATTATTTGCTTGATGTGACTTTCCATCTAATGTCTTACCCCAAAAAAAGCCAGAAATTTAAATACATGTTTCCTTCGTACCTGATTAAAATAAATCATAGTTGTCCTTCTAAACTCATTTCATATCTATGTTAGGTGGATTTCTGACTTATATCAATTATCTTCAGTTTCAAATCATTCTGTTTTCAATTATTTTGCCTGACATAGATTATTGGTTTTATTGAATAATTTTTATTTGTTTTTGTAGTTTATGGATGTATATTGTCTTGTGAAAAATGTAGCTATAATGTGATTGATGGAGCAAATGGAAACGAATATTTCTTATATTTTATTTATTCAGTTTTATCTTTTCATTTGGCCTATTACAAAATTGAGATGATGTTGTGTGTTAGGTGTATGACTAATGTTTTTCTTATATAATTAGGTTGTCTCAAATCCTATTGATCTGCTGAAAGTTCAACAAAAACTGAAGACAGATGAATATGAGGACTTAGACGACCTTACCAGTGATATTCAACTTTTAGTGAATAACGCAAAAGCTTTTTACAAGGTAAGTGTATGTTGTATTTCTTATTTATGGGGGATGTGATTTTTCACTGTCTCTAGTATCTACATATGCTACTCAACTGATTTTGTATATTCTTATTTAATATTTTTAAAGAGAAATTATTTGTTACATAAATACAGTAAAATCTCTAAACCAGAACCTGTACAAGCCGGAAACCTACTCAACTGATTTTGTATATTCTTATTTAATATTTTTAAAGAGAAATGGTTTGTTACATAAATACAGTAAAATCTCTCTAAACCGGAACCTGTACAAGCCAGAAACCTGCCTTAACTGGAAAATTTCTCTGACTCATGAAGAGACAAAAGGTATTCTTAATGGAATGAATATGTTTTGCAAGTCTGTTTTAAATTCTCTGTTCCTGTCACACACAGTTTAGTAGTGGCAGCTGTGTCTCTCAAGGCGTAGGTCATAGGAGAATTCCCTCCCTCCCTTCCTTCCATCTCTTGTGTGTGGGAAGATGTGGGGCCTCCCTGCCTCTCATTCAGAATTATAACCCCTCGGCCAAAGTCGCATTGCTCAAGGTCATGCAAGGTTATCAGAAAGACATAGTACTCTGAGCTGTGATGCATTGATCATTGAAAGTCGGTGAGCAGTCTGTCTGCAGTCACAAGGCAGTGAGATGGGGTTTATTTTTGAGTTTCACAACCAGTATAACAATGGTTGGAAAAAACCGAAAAGGCCAAATTGATAGAAGCAAGTGAAATTCAGAAGCTGTCCAAGAGGAATGTTTAATATCCATTTATTGGTGATTTCTTCAATAAATACATTATAAGTTAATGTATTTTAATAATTGTAATAAGAGTAATGTAATTTACTGGTTTCAAAACGTTTTGGCCCCAATCGATTCTGGCTTAGACAGATTTTACTGTATTTTCAAAAATACTTGGTCCCAGTGAAGAAGCTGGTCATCATTTTTATTTATTTCAATGATTAAAGGACAAAAATGTAAAGAATTTAAATGGAAAAAAATACCTCTGAAATTGGGTGTGTTATCACTGAATATGTTTCTACAGGAAAATTATAACAGTAATAAGTGCATTATGGTATATACTTCATATTACAAGAAATAATCTGAAGCACATGTGAAGCTCTGAACGTCAAATTCAGATGAATCTCTATTAACTTGGAACTCTTTATCAAAGAATTTATGGAGACCATGATCTCATCAGTTGTGATATTGTATTTGCTAGGTGGGGTATTCTCCATATGAAAATCGTTGTTCAAAAATTTGTTAAAAGGTTAAATGATTTAGCTTTTTTTAAATATATTATGTCTGCCTCTTTTTTAAAAATATTTTGAATTGATTTTCTTATTCCATAACTATTTTTGCAGCGAACTTCTCAGGAATACAAAGATGCTTGTGATATGTGGGATTTATTTGTTGCCTCTAAAAATCGTCTTCTGGATCTTGATGGAAGAACAGATGAAGGAGAACATAAAGGGAAAATAATCCTAAAAGTGGGAAAATTGGTAAAAGTTTTATTCTTGATTTACGTGTTCATGTTGTCTAATAGTGAAAATTGTCGATGTAAGTAACACATTTTAATTTGTAGGCTCGCAGAGCAGCTGCAGCAGAAGCCAAGAAGCAAGATGATGCAGAAGATAATTCAGAGTGTTCAACAAATCCTGATGAAGAAATCAATCAGTTTGAGGACCTATTCACTGCTGTGATGACTGCAACTGATCAGGACAACCGACCTTTGCATACATGTTTTCAATTGTTGCCTTCAAAAAAAGTATGTCTTTTTACTTTTAAATGTACTTATTTATGTTATTATTTGTAAGTATAATCTTGCACACAAATGTCTTAAAATAATTAATAAATTCACAGCGTTACCCTGAATATTATGAAGTTATAGAAAATCCCATTGATCTTAAAATGATTGCTACAAAGATACAGCAAAATAAGTATTCTACATTGAATGATTTAGAAAAAGATTTATTGCAGTTAACTCGCAATGCAACACTTTTTAATGAGCCAGGATCACAAATATATAAGGATGCAAAAGCTCTACGCAAAATTATTACATCTAAGAAAATCGAAGTAGAACATGGAAAATATACTCCAGGAAAAAGCAGCGAACGAATAAGGTTAGAGCTTTAGATATATGATATTCAGTATTGATCATAACTATTTTGATGTTAATAAGTTTTTTTTATTTTCTATGAATGAAAATTGCTGTTATATGCAGGAATAAGCGCTTGAGAGGCGTGCAGTCATTGTCTGCTATAACGGCTGCTCTAAGAGATGAAGATGAAGATTCTGATGAAGGAGGTATGGATGAAGAGGAGATGGAAGATGCTGACAATCCTCAATGGCTGCTCTATGATTGTGTGAAGAATACTACTAATAATCAAGGTCAGGCAAAAAATATTTATGATTTCTGTGAAGAATGTTTTAAAACTGATTATGGTGACATATTCAAGTAATGCAACCAAATAGATGTTTTCATCACTTCAACTCTATGCTTTAGAAAACTAGCAAATAATATTCTATTTGATCACTATTCTGCATTAGTAGCCTACTACTATTTCTTTTCTTTATATTTTGTAATTCTTACAAAATACTTTACTCTCATTTGTAATACACACTTATATTGTTATTACTATATTAAAGGGATATCCCATAAAATAAATATAGGTAAATTTTTATATATATATATATATATAGGGAAATATTTAAATAGGAATACATTGTTTTTAATGTTTTTATTGCTCTGCATTTGATTTTATCACAGTGAATAAAATGTACTGCTGTCCAAATGAGAGTGTAAAAATATATCTTTCTGACACCTTTGAATTATAAGAAATACTTGAAAATTAAATTACAATATTATATTATTGAACAAATTCATGCAAGTTAATTGCATGATTGCAAACTAAAATAAAGTTCATTTAAATAGGTCAATAATTATTACCATCACCTTTCTTTCCGAATACTACTTTTCTTTTCCCTGTTATTTGTTCTTCGGTTTTTCAAAAACTAAAATCTGTCTCTGATAAAAGAAGTGGATTTTGCAATCACATCTGAAAATGTAATGTTTTTCTTGTTTTCCCAGGGAAAAAAGATTCTTGCTTACACACAAACTTGCCTTCCAAGCCAGAAGAAATTCAAAGGCAATTCATGAATAATGTCTGAAGTCTTCTCTTCCCTTTCTTTTTAGATTTCTTCTTTTTTTTTTTTTTTTTTTCAAATTTCTTCTTCTGTTAGGGTGCAATTCTCCAAGAGAATGTAAACAATCTCCAGGAGAATGTAAACAATCTGTGCCCTCTTATTATGGTCATGGCACACTAATTGCACAAAATGTAACTGCGGCCCATGATTGCTCACATTGCTCTTTGGGATCCTTCTCTATCAGCACCTCCCTTGCGTTTGTGTTGGCCGGGACTCCTAACACGTGGGAATTGCCCCTGCTCAGTTTGTCATTCTGAGTAAAAGACAAGAGCTGTCACACTCTTCTGGAGGTCAGGCAAGAAATATCCTGTTTGTACTTCCAGGCTGAAAAACACAAGAAAAATTCTCTCTCGTCCATAACTAAAACGTTAATAAGCTCAAATACTTGTTTTTACTTTTAGAACTAAACAAGTGTTTTATTATTTTTTTCAGGTCATTTACTGAGTGAACCTTTTTGGAAATTACCATCAAAACGATATTATCCTGATTATTATAAAGAAATAAAAAACCCTGTATCACTGTTTCAAATAAGAAACAAATTGAAAGTAAGTTGTTTGTGCAAATTTAATCAAATATTAACAATTGGAGAAACTTTCTGTGATATACATAATTTTCATACATTTTTTTAATTTTAATGCAGCGTGGTGATTATGGGACTCTCAGCGAAGTAGCAGGAGACATGAACATAATGTTTGAAAATGCAAAGAAATACAACCGTGTTGATTCCAGATTGTACAGGGTAACTAGTAAATTAGGAATATTTAATTTATCATTTTTTCTTTATAATCACATGTGTCTTTAAGGATCTTACCTCTTAGTCTGACTAGCTAAAAGTAGCTTGGAATAGCTTGGATTTCACAGGTGTCTTTGTCTGCTACATTTTTGATATATAATTTTAATGTTCCTTGATCTTTTTACAGATCAAAATTCAATTAAAATTCTTAATAATTGTTTCAGGATGCGGTCAAATTGCAAAAAATTATGCAAGCTAAAGTTCAAGAACTTCTAGATTTTGATCAGGTAACTTTTATGAATGTTTATGTAATTCACTTCCCTGTTCTTCTCTTTTCATCCTTTCTTTGTTGAATATACCTCTAACACTGGCCTACAAAATTTAACAAAATTTTGTTTGTATCTGATTAAAATATTCCAATTCTATTAGTTATTTTACTCTGTTAGCTCTTGTTTTGGGTACTCTCTACCTGATGCCCGATATTCCGAGCTGCAACCAAGCCATTTTAAGAGGCTCATGGCACACTGCAAAGGACAATCGTGTAACAGTGTCTTGTGGTAATTAGTCAGCTTTGATGGACTGTTAAATTCTTCTACAACATGATTGGTGCATCCATTTTTGGTGAAATGGGATGAAACCGTTTTCCATGTTCATATAGAACCTCCACTATTCTTTGGGGGAAAATGTCAAATTTGAACTGAAGTAGATCTTTAAGGACATTCTATCTCAGTTTATAATATGTCAGTAGCTCTTGCAAGAGATCCATATTATCTTTAGGTTCTCTTTTCTGCAGAAATCAGTTGTCACTGAACTAGTGATGTGACATTGATCACAAAACATCAATGTCACAACAACATTGACCAAAAACCATAAATATTATAAAGCTGGTTTAGTAATCTATAACATTAAATTTGTGCCAAATAAAATTGAATTTGACATAGGCCAAATTTATTAATTTGTAATTAAGACATGACTGGAAACAATTATAACAATGGACAAAACTAAGCCTGAGCACCAAGGATCATCTCGAAGGGTTAATCCTCGCTTGACTGAAGACGGTTATGGGAAGAAGGGGGAGGACCTGCGTCTTGGGGTCATGCATGGTAACTGCCTTTCCATAGTGTTTGAAATAGGAAATACTAGGAGGGCATTGGGGTCATCTCATACGAGAGATGGTCTGAATGAAGGTAGTTCAAACAGCATTAATTTTGTTCAAACACAATAACAGACAGTGTTATTATCAGTTATTATTTCATATCGTAACGTTTACCAAATTGTGATTCTTGGAATTTTCCATCCTCAAACCTAATATTGAACACAATGTTTTATCAATATAATATAGAAATATTGACATCAATGTTTTAATGATGGTAAAAGAACATCTGTGTTAATATATCAATGTTTAAAACACCAATGTATTTTTAAAAACATAATGTTTTGAAGACTTCAATATTGCATCCCTGCTCTGAAAACATGTCATGCCCTTTTCTTAATGCTGTTTTTTACTAGGATTGGTTCAAATATTTCTTTCTGAGGAAGTGAGCAATTATCTGTGTGAGCGAAAATGGATTCAGTGTGATTTCTAGCCTTAACAAAATACTTCATTAGCTCTGTCTTGTAGTGAAGAAATGCTAGCAATATATTCATAAATTCCTAATAACAGGGAACCACTTTCTTCTTTCCTATTTCAAAGGGTGACCAAACAGGTGGCTCTTTGTGTAGTGATGAGCTTTGCCCCTACTGTCCCACTTACATAACAATTGTTATTATATGTATGCAAGGTTTCATTTCAAGCAGTAGTGGAAACACTTGTCTAGACATATTTGTCACTGGTGATTGTGGTATATCTACTGCAAGAATTTATTGTTGATCTTGCAACTATCTTCCTTATCAAATGCATTAGCAACAGGCTGGAAGATATAACATTCCCATTGTGAAGGGGGACCGCTTTCAGACAAATCTATAAACAACTTCCAATAATTTGCATTGTTTTGGATTAAAAACAATAAATAAATGCTTCCAATACTCTTTCAGTCAATCAGGCAATAATATTGCTCTTTTAGAAGAGAAGAAAAAAATGTTTTGTCTTTCTGATGAAGGCAAAAGGGAATTTTCACATCTGTGCCCAAAATATTTCAGAGTTTGAGTCTCAACGCCAGTTAGAGTTACTCTATCTTGACAGATCTAAATTGTTCAAATCTGATAGTTATTTTAAGACGTGATTTCGGTGATTCATAAGAAAAATGATCTGGATGACATTCTGATCGAGGTCCTTTGAAATCTTCCCATTCTGTTTCCAAATCATAACTGTTTAATCAAAACAGCCCTGGCAAATTTACCTCATACAGACTGGTCATATTGTAGTTGGGATATTGAGATATTGTACTTCACACATTTTCTTTCTATTAATAACAGTAAGAGGTGTCATGCAAAAAATTGCAGTCATTGTTGTAATTTGTGTGATCATCTATATTGATACAATGGCAATCAGTATGTTTCTTAGCATTTATCTAGCCATTAAGATTTATTGTGCCCAAGTCAAGTCCTGATCTATGAGTTAGTGTCCTTAGTAGTGATGTGGTATCGACAACAAAAATCAATGTTCAAAATGAAAGCATTGATGTTAATAATTAATCTAAAAAACAATAGTTTTTAAACATTGATGTTTTAAAGTCGATTTAGTAACCTCTTACACTAAATTTGTGCGCAAGAAAATTTTGTTTGCCAGTTATCATGCATATTAACTTATAATTAAAATTTAACAGAAAACAAAGTTAAAAACCTCCTCTCCATGTGCAAAATAAGAGGAAAGACAAAGGAAATACCAGGATATCAGTATCATCTCGGGCAAGGGATAGTCTGCTCTTTTCATCATGGGTGCGGATTCAAAGAGTGTTTGTTTGGTCCCAACACACAGTGATACCAACAGTTACTATTTCATTTTTTAACTTCTATAAAATTGAGCATTTTCATCCACGAACAAAACATCAAAAATGTAAAAACATTGAGCCCAAAACATCGGTATTCAAATTACATTGGCTTCAGTATATTTTTATAGAAATATCGATGTTTGGAAACCATTGACATCTATGTCGCATCCCCAGTCCTCAGTACAGATAAAATGGAGATTATTGATTCTTTATATATCATCTCTACCTCTATCTATTTTATTTTAGACTCTTAGGTACTCTAATTCTTACATGCCCACAAATAGAGCAGAAAGGATTTGCATTATTCATGCAACAAGGCATTCGCAACAACCAAAAGAACACTCATCAGACGAATTTACAAAGACACAGAAACAACTAGATGTGCATATTGCATGGAATTTCAGAATAGACAAGTGTAGAGTGGGCATGCACTTCAAAATTGTAGTGTACCTTCCCAAAATGTAATCTTCTATAGCCATGAAACGAGAGCTAACAATGCCATTTTGTGATGATTTTTCTGGTACAGCATCCTCAAAATAGCTAGAAATAAGACATTTCAATGTAGGCCAGTGTAATTAGAAATTATGAACATTGATTAGGTGTCCGGAAGGAGGGCCTGTGTTACTTCATGAAGATTGTACAGAAACTGAAAAACCTTTTCATTGCTCATTCAAGGCAGGTGTAATTGTAACATAGGTGCTTTTTCTGTTAAGAACATCTGCCTGTTTTCATAAGCTCTGATTTTCTTAACTCTTATTTCATATTATTCAAATAAAAGTAATGTTTTGATGAAGTTTTTTTTATTGTATTTCATGACTCAGTACACTTAGAAGCACCAAAATGAATTTTTAGAAATCATTCATTAATATGAAGGCAGTGTTTATTATAAAACACTGTCTAGTCTATGACACTCAGTCTATGACGCTAGTCATAGACAACAGTAGTCTATGACCACAGTGAATTTTAAAGAATGTTATAATTCTTTGAAATTCACTGTAGTCGTAGAATAAGGGAACAATTGCTTCTTTACTATAACTGTAGCTAATACATTTTTGTAGAGTCATGCTTGAAATTTTTAAAACTTTCCATCTTAACAAATTATGCGACTCTATATTATACAGTTGAAGGATCAGTACACAACACTAGGAATCACTTGCACTTATTGAATTCAAGTTTGTTATTGGGCACACCATTGACACTTCAAAGACAGAATTAGTTCTGTCTTGTTTCCTTTTCAATGATCGGTGATCAATAACTGGTTGAAGCAATAATATATTTCCTGTCATCTGGGATGATGCCATTTCCTTTCTTCCTCAGCCTCAATGCATTGACCCATTTGCACAGGAGGGAACTGTGACTGGATGTCATACATTTCTGGTTGATCTTGATGAAGAATCGATGTCTGATAAGGTACAAATGCGAGCAGGATTGCCTTGTTGTTGCTTGTCCATTATGTTTATACGTACTACTACCACAATAATAAAGTGGATGATAAATATTCAATTAACGTAGACCTTTCTTCCATTTCCAAGTTGCGTTTTATTGTACTTCTAATGTCTCCTACCAATGCTAAGTGCATTGAATTGCTGGCTTATGACAGACTTTCGATGGAAGAAAAATGAAAAGGAAAAAAAAAATTGTAATATATGTCCTTCTTGGCATAAAAGTTTCATTTACTTTGACCTCAGTGGGATATGACCTTCTATGGTTTTACATACAAATTACTTTTTTCTGGTAACTTATTTTGTATGTTTGTCTTTCTGGTAGGTTCATTTTTGTCATAAAGTAATCTTTCTGTGTTATAATTTTTTAAAATGTATTTATTTTAAAATAATAATTAATAATAGTACTAGTAATAATAATAATAATAATAATAATAATAATAAATAATAATGTGAAAAATAGAAGAAAAAAAAAGTTTGTGGAAAAATTTGTGTATTGAATATGAAACAATATTTCACAACACTAGCCATTATATATGATGCCAAGAGGGAAATGAGCAGAGAAAGTAACATAGTCTGGTGACTTGTACGGTCGCATAGTGGGTTAAGTCTTGTGATTTTTGCCTTATCCTGCTGATAGTAATGTGACTGAAGACAGTTTTCACTTGAAATTGCTTAAGGAATTTTTTCAAGGCCAGGATTTTGCTGACAGAACTTGCATAGTTCGTAAAACATGAATAAACACATGATTAGCTGCTACTGATCACATCCCAGCAAAGAAATTTTTCATTAATAATTTATTTAGTGTTTTATTGTGTGTTCCTTGTTTTGGTTTCTCATCATACTATTTCAATAATTGTTTTCAAGATTTTATTTTCATATTTGTTTTGAATGTCTCAACATATTATAACACTTTTATTTAAAGGAAATCTCCTAGTATTTGAGACGAAACATCTACTTAAATTTCCTGTGTACAATTTTTCTCTCCATATGTTAAAAACATTCAATGTTTTGTTTTTCCATATATGACTTTAATCCAAGAATACAATTTGCTTTTGTTCTTCACAGCTGTCTGTAGGTTAGTTCTTCCTTACTCCCATATGCAATTTAGAAAAATTGACTTAATTCAAGTGTGAACTTAAATTTTATTGAGAAAACTTGGACTGAACAATTATTAGAGTTAAGTAAATACCCCAGCGTATTTGCAGAATTATCTCTTGAGGGTACACCCCTTTATGTGAATGTTTTAGTTTAGCTTTGGATTGCATAACCCATGGTGTTTAGTAATGTTATCTTGTCACTTACAATTTCTAATAAGGCACATATGTTTGTGGGTGTATAAAAAAATGTGAAAGGTAACCCTTTCCAAGAAGTTATTGTATTTACAATATTTTTATCTTAAAAAAAAATCAAATATTTAAGGTTTTGTTCATGTTCATGATGTGAAACTAGTTGCCATGGATTCTTGAATTTTTGTCTGTGACCAAAGAAACAAGTGGAGCGACAACAGCACGTACTTTCTCAGGAAACTGTTAATGGCTATGTAATATTATAATACATTTTCTGTCTTGCACTTCAACTACCATTTGAAAAATGCTTACACAAACGATGCCTGTAAAATACATATATTTTTTTAATTCAAATGCTTCTACAAAATCAGCTTTCTGCCATTGAATTCACTGTATTCACTTTCTACATAAATCTACCAACAATGCATGATGCGTATTTTATTATTATTTATTATTAGTTTATATTAATTTGAATGAATAGCAGCCTTCATTATCACCTTCTGCTGTCAGTGCGGTGTTACAACAAGGTGGCAAAAAGCAACATTGACCGTTAATTCATTTGGGATTCACATTTTGCCAATTAGCATTGTTGATACCTCTAGCAAGAAAATGAAAATGGATAGAAAAATTATAATTAAATATAATATCTTTATATTCATCAAAATTACTTGTTTTTTACATGCATTACTAATCATTCCCACATCTTTGTATGCAAAGTGAAATCAATCTATTCATTTTCACATTTTACTCAATTGAAGCACGAAATGGTTTTAAATGATTTATAAAAGATTAATTTTAAAACATGTTCCAAAAGCTCAAATGTAAGAAACAAATAAATATGAAATAATTCACAAATGTTAACTTACAAAGCATCCAACTGTCTGGAATTAAGTTCAACAAAGAGCAGTAAATTTGGAGTGGGTGACCGTTTGTCGCCAAAATGCGAAAAATATACTCATATTTTCAAAAAATTGAACAAGACCTTGTTAGAAGATCTATTTTTGATGAACACATTTCATTAAGTAAAAAATTGTATCCTCACAATTGTAGATGCAGGAAGATGCCGAAAATTTATTAATTTCTTTACATAAATCCGAAAAAACAGGCATTTCAATTAACATGAGACCTGTACCATTCTTTTAAGTGTCCTTATGCTATCTAAGATCTAAATTTAATCCAAAAATGTTGTTCTGTTTCTAAAAAAAAAATTGTTTAAAAAAAATAAGAATTCCCTGTGTTTGACACAAAATTTCACAAAAATACTTGTGTTTTTGAAAAATTGAACAACATCTTATTTAATGATCGATTTCTGATGGAGACATTTCATTAAGAGAAAAATAATTGTTTGTTCATAATTGTAGTTGTAGGACAATGCCTATAATACCTTTTTCTGCCGAAAATTCACAGTTTGTTTGAACAAGATTACATAACTTTTTCTCTATCACGGTAGTGATAGGGAGAAAGTAAAAGTGAACCTTAACGCAAATTCATCACCTTGTATCTGGGACATTTTAATTTTTGCAGCTGATGGGTAGAGGGTTACTTCATTGACTATTCACCTTATTGAAGAAGGCACAGAGAAGAATTGAGTGGTAGGCTGCTCAAATGTTTGTGTAAAGAAGAATCATAAGGTTCTTTCTGATAGAAAAGCTTTGAAACTTTAATATTTTTAGAACCTAAGCTAGTTAAATTATTTAGACTTAGTGATATGACTTTCATTGCAAAATTTGATATAGAAGTGTGTATTTAAAATGTTTAAATCTATCTGCAGCCAGTCAGGGGCATGTCCCTTTTGTTAAGACTCTCTTAATTTTGGTTTATTGGGTCAATCTAATTATCTTAATGTCTGCAACTTATGTAGACACTTGGAAAAGTTTCTGTTCTTCACATTGGTGAAACTGTCACAATGGTTACATCTTTATTATTGAAGTTTTGTAACATTGGTTTGTTTTCATCTGTTCTCTGTGTTTGTAAGGTTAGAAGTATGCTTTTCTATTACTTTACAAAACATTTAACATTTTACAAAATTGTTAAAACTATGGATTAATGTGTGTCTTACTTTTAAAACTATTTTCAAATTCTCTGGAAGTTTTTAAAATTCTGTAAAACGGTTGTATGATATCCTTTTGAAATAATTCTGGTCAAGTATAATAATGTAGTTACACAAAATTCTGTAAAAATTTCAAAGTTCTAAGTAAAGGAATTTCTTAGATAATGGGTCTGAAATATAGTCAATCTAGCATAGGCTAGATAGTACTGTCAGACTCCCCTGAAGAGGTGTGTAGACATGACCGAGTAAGTGGTTCTATAGGAAACATTGGAGTTCTTAAAAATTGACTAATGGTGCTCCAAAAGTACTCTTGCACTAAGTAACAGTTATGTAATAATATCTCTCTCTTCATATAGTGGGGAAAGTGCTATATGATGCTACAAGATGGCACAAATGCCATTCTTTTGTTTTTTCAAAAATTTAATTTTTTTGACTAACCTCTCATATAATCAATATTTACATTTGCAGCGGTTTGTTCACATTATTACTATATTCAACATGTGAAATATGGATTTATGCCACATGTGCTTTAAATGATGTCTTATAAAGTTTCTCGAGAACTCAAAACTTCTAAGGAGAAATGTACCTGAAAATTATGCTGTTTCAGAAATACTCTAATCCCATTTTCTCAAAAATTACCCCAAATTTTTTATTTCAAACTTTTCAAATGGATAGTTCTAATTGCACGGTATAAAATGGCATAAAGTTCATTTTTGGGTATTCTTTTGTTTTTTTCAGAAATTATACAAGTGTAAACTTTTTGTGATTTCTCTTATGCTGTAAATTTGCAAAGTTTTAGGAATTTGTAAACGCTTGCATTTGTGTGCTAAGGTGCTTCAAATGACTTCTAAGAAGTTTTTTGAAAACTCAAAAATTTGCTGTGGAAAAGAACTTCAAATTTCTCATTTATATTAATGCTTAAATGCCATTTTCTTAAAAATAACCTTTTTTGGATGGAAATTTCCTTATATGATGAGGTTTTACTCTTATTTAATATTCTTAAAATAATATTTCGGTTCCACTGTTAGGAAACAGAAAAATAGAGAAAATTATAAAAAAATTACTTTGGGCAGCGGCAGATGTTAGGAGTATGTAGCAAGACCAAATAGATAGCCCGGATGAAGAAAAGAGAAATAATATGAGAAAGTACGTGCAATTTTGTTGCATCACGTTCTCTATTGTAATTATTTCCACTTTTTTGTTAATATCTTTTTTCTTTCTTTTTCCAAAATATTTAAATTCTTGTGTTTAAAACTTAATACCATCTTTATTGTAAAAATTAGAATTGCAGAACTCCGTTCTTTCATGTCATGTGCTCAGTGAGGTGCAGAGATATAGTGTTTTGTACAAGTCTATATACACATATTCTGGTATTATGTAGCATGAAAGAAATTGGATAAACCAAAATGGTTATTCTTACTTCGACCTCGATGAAGGAATGAACTGAGGCCCAGCGAGTTTGAAATGGATATTTTGATTTTGGGGAGTACTTTATATGAGACCTTAACATTTTCAAAAATTTTCTCAAAAATGGCTCCAAATTTTTCGATTATTTTTTTTTAGGTAGGGGGGATTAGAGTAAATCTTTGTTTAAAAAAATGGCACAAGACTCAACTTTCATTGAACCAAAGTTGCTACGAATGTGAGAGAGAAAGTGATATTGTAGCACTACTAGTTAAAACAGTTTTCAAATAGTCAATAAAGAATATTTGTTTCAGTATTGCAAATTGTACAGTTTTCTATTTAAATATCCAATCTGAATTGACTATTCACGAACTGACTTTGCCCTGGTATGGTGACTACTTTACCATAAAAAATATTGCATCTCACCTTTTTCAACTTCTGGTTTTTTGGACATTCCACATAATTCACTGGCCTATTTACCATAGCATAAAGTACCCAAAGCTGCGTTCTAGAAATTGATACACCTTAGTTCAACAAAATTATTAATTTTTGTTGAAAAAATCAAAATTTAATTTAACGTGACAACGTAGCTCCCATCTCCTCTACTTAATTTACTCGCATATAGAACCCTACTTTTGATTCTGTTTATAATACCCAAAAATTAAAGAAGAATTCTCATTTGTGCTCCTCTAAAATGTAATTGTAATAATTAATGATCATTAACTTAGGGATTTTGAAATAGCCTAGGAAATATATAACAAAACGCATTTTATATGCTTCTTTAATTTTGTAAAATTCAGAAGTCTTGCACACTATGTGGTTCTATGGGCAAGTAAGTACAGTGAATTAAATTTTTAATCGTTTGTATTACCTTGATTGTATGATTCACTTTGGGGTATGTTACAATGTTTTAGGATTCTGAAAGTGAAGAAGACTCAGATGAGCGTGGTACTAAAAGGAAAGTTGGGCGCAGACCCCTGGGAACTAAAATGTCCCGTTGCCGTGAAATCTTGCCCCTCAAGAAACGCCTGCAACTGCTCTTCAAATGCCTGGTGGATTATGTGGTGTGTTGGTTTATTTCTTCATCCCTTTTTGCACTGCAACGCAACTGTGTCCCTTGCAACTGCTTATCATGTGTTTTGTTTGGTGTGAACTGGGTTTTCAAACTTCTGCACTGTTCTTAGATTGTTTTAGACATAAAAGCCAAATTGAATTCTTAAGCATGACAAAAATATTTATAAATGTTTGCAATTTTTTGTTTAACGATGTGCTCATTGTTCAGTTTTTAGGCAGCATTGTTTGCATATTGTTGCATGGAAGCAGTAGCAGATCATGACTCTACAATCTGAGGTGTCCAGCAAACTGTTTCCCTCATTACCATACAACCGTTTATGATTATTGTACAAAGAATATTGTAATGATTTACTTGCCTATTTTTCTCCTTTTATGACAACATAGATAAATTTTAAAAAAGATATTTAAATCTCTAAATTTGACTTCTATCACAGTGTTCTTCTTGAAAATGAAATCTCCAATAAACTGTTTATTTACATCAAAACAGTTAAAAATGTGTGTGACATGCTATGGGGAGAAGTTAATTTGAGGTTACGTTTATGTCCAGAAGCAAAACAAGGGGCCAACTCAGCATTTACTCAAGGATCAGGAAAACTGGACGAAAACCTGATCGAGATGGGGGTCATTAACCCAGAAGCTGTAATTCACCCAAAACTATACTTGTTACAGATGCTTTAAAATTATACAATCCAAACGGTAGAAGTTACATTAAATGCCATTGTTAAAATTAATATTACTTTTCTTTTGGATGCTTGATACAGTCTCTAATAGTATAGAAATGGTTATGCAGCAGAAAAGATTTTACTTGGGGCAAACTTTTGTATTGAATTTAATCGTTTTAGTGTCATCTTGCAACGTGTAAAATAATGTACATGTATTATATGTGAATTTCTTGTAGTGAGCTGTTGATACTGTCACCTGATGAATATGATTACTACATTGAGTGTTGTAGTTATAGACAACAGTGTTTCCTGAAAATATATTCCTGTGCTGAAGTCATTTTTGACAAAAAGCACTAATTCATATATGAAGAGACAATGTAATGGTAAAATACCTAGATTAATAAAGAGAGGCTTGCAAGAATTACATGCGTGGGATTTGCTTATTATTAGTACAATTCTTACGATTTGTACTTTTTTTTTTTTATATAAAAAAGCGGGAATAAACATTCGCAAAATATGCACGAGCAGTGTGTAGGCTGACGGAATTTGAAAAAATTCTGAAAGCGTAGCGTAAAGAATTTAATTTAGTGTTCAATTCGTTTAAATGGACGTTCCATTAAAGTTTGACTGAATTGAAAGACCTAAATATTTTGTTACCTTAACATCAGTCAATGGCACACCATTCATTTTCAGTGAAGTGTAGAGCTGTTTATTTGAAATGGAAAACTACATTGAAACTTTTTTCTTTTCATTTACTATTAATTTGTTATTACGGAACCAATTTGAAATATCTGATATTGTACTATTTACCATTTCTTTATTGCAAATAATATTCGTATCATCCGCAAAGAGAACTGTTCTTCTGTTTCTAATAATCAAAGGCACATCGTTTACATATAATAGGAAGAGAATAGGGTCTAAATTCGATCCCTGCGGGACTTAAAATGCAATTGGCAAAGAATCAGAAAGGTGTATATATAATATTCCATTATTCCAGTAAGGTATTTCTACTCTCTGAGATCGTTGTTTAAGGTACAGACATAACCAATCTAGAGCAACACCACGAATTTTGTACGAAGGTAATTTTGAAAGTAAAATGTCAAAAGCTTTTGAAAGATCTAAAAATATTCCAATATTCGTTTTGATCCATGGATGAGGCGACATCTTTAAGCAAAGAAAATATGTCTGTTTCCGTAGATGTTGTTTTTCGGAACCCATGTTGGCAATCTGAAAACACGTGTTCACTAAGAAATATTTCCATTCATATGTAAAAAAGTCTCTCTAACTTTTGAAAAAATCGACAAAAGAGAAATTGGCCAATAATTTTGAATTACATTTTTGTTGCCAATTTAAAAAACGGCTTAGCTGTTTTAAAAATATCTGGAAAAATTCCTGTGCATAAGGATATATTAAATACGAGAGTTAAAGGGTGTATAATGGCGGATGCGCAGACCTTAAACAAAAGATCCCAGAAATTCGTCTAAACTGGCCAAATATTTATTTTTTGTTTTCCGATAATTTCAGAATTTCATAGGAAGAAGTTTCAGAAAGAAATATCGTGTAAAATTTTTGGGGGAAGGTCTGATGCTGAATTTTGTGGCTGAAGACCCTTAGTGATGGAAATTAAGTTGGTATTTTAACTTTTTCATACAAATAGAAAATGCTTTAAAATACCGATCTCGGTTTTTAGAAAAGAGTGTTTTGGGATACCTGGACATAGAAAAAGTGTGTTGTATTACTTTCTCGCATACTACAAACATGGTATGAAGTACGTTATGTAATGCTGCCGCAAAAACTGGTGATTTTTGGCATAATTCCTGTTGTATTGTCGATCTGTGATATTTCCTGGTTGAAACAACTGAAGCACAGTGCCTTGAATTTGAAATGGATATTTTAATTTGTCAGGGTACTTTACATGAAATGCCTCGGACATTTTCAAATTGTTCTAAAAAAATGCTCAAATTTTCGGATTAATTTTGTGAATAGGATAGAGCTCATAAAAATGGCACAAGTCTAAATTTTCATTGAAGTCTCTGAACTTTTGATAATTTCAAAGGTGAAAATATTTTTCAATGTTTTTCTACAATGACAGTATTGAAGGCAGACATTTTTCTTCTGATTGAAAGCTATTTTTCAAAATTAGATCTTGAAATGAGGACATGTACAATTTTTTCAAATTACAAGTAGTTATCATGTTATTTTGCAAGAAATAAAGGCAATTTTAAAAAGATTTTTCCCAAAACAGCTGAAAATTTTTTCTTTAATTTATTGTACAGATAGTGCTATATGCTCTGATTAAAAATACATTAACACCTTTTTGATGTATTTTGGTTTTCAAAATTTACACCACTGCTTTAGAATCTTCAAAAAAATTGTCACTTGGCCTGAATGGACCATTGTTACATAATGCTGCATAAAATCAGTGTTGAGATTTTGAAGGAAATTAATGTTAAAAGGGTTTTATCTTCTATATCATTTCAAATGTTTCCTTCCAATGGACCTATTAGGGATCTGAAGAGTTCAGAATATTTGAAAAAGTATCACTATTGTTAGCATAAACCCAGTTTAAAGAGATCTGGAACCAATCAGAATATAGCACTGGTTGGCAAAGACCATATAAGACAACCAGAGTCTGGCACAGCTATTAGATGGCAGGTTATCACGAATTAAGAGAGTTTGAACATGATGTTATAGTCGGGGCAAGAGAGATGGGGCATAGCATTTCAGAGGTTGCAATGAAATTTGGATTTTCCCACACAAACTTTTCAGGAGTTACTGTGCATATCGGAAATCTGGTAAAACGTTAAACCTCCAGCATCTCTGCAGCCACAAAAAGATGGTGTAAGAACAGGACCAACGATGAAGAGATGAGATTCATACCACGTGACAGAAGAACCTTTCCGCAAATTGCTGCAGATTTCAATGCTGGGCCATCAAGTGTCAGTGTTTGAACCATTCAACAAGACATTATTGATATGATTGTGGAGCCAAAGGCCCACTCATGACTGCACGACACATAGCTTTACGCCTTGCCTCCGTCAACACCAACATTAGACTGTTGATGACTGGAAACATGTTGCTTGGTCTGATGAGTCTCATTTCACATTATTTCAAGCGGGTGGATGTGTAAGAGTATGGCGACAACCTCATGAATCCATGGAACTTGTATGCCAACAGGGGACTGTTCAAGTTAGTGTAGGCTCTGTGATGGTATGGGGCGTGTGCAGTTGGAGTGATATGGATTTTCTGATGTGTGTAAATATGGCTCTGACAGCTATGTAAACATTGTGTCTGATCACCTGCACCCATTCATGACCATTGTGCATCCCGATGGACTTGGGCAATTCTAGCAGAACAGTGCAACTGCCCACACATTCAGAATTGTTACAGTATGGCCAGGAACACTCTTTTGAATTTAAAAATGTCCACTGGCCACCAAAATCTGCAGACATGAAGATTATTGAGCAAATCTGGGGTTGGTTGCAACTTGCTGTTTAGAAAAGACCTCCACCCTTTTGTACTCTTACAAGTTTATGGACAGCCCTGTATGATTCATGGTGTCAATTACCTTTAGCACTTCTTCAGACATTAGTCAAGTCCATGCCACATTGTGTTGAGGCACTTCTGCGTGCTTGCGGTAGCCTTAAGCGTTATTAGGCAGGTGTACCAGTTCTTTGGCTCTTCAGTGTATAAATCACCTTGTTCTTGAATGTTTTGTCCTCTTGTTGTTTTTGTGTAAAGTTCGTGCATTTTATGGAAAATATTATTTAGCTGAAGTATTTATGGTTGATAAGGCTTTGAAGCATTATTATTATGACAATAAATTTTTGTTGAACGTAATTCAGTTGTAATGATTAAAAGTTGAAAAACAGATTTCTACCCATAGATTTATAAAATATCAGTATTCTTGTCGATAAGTGTCAGATTTTAGGAAATGGATTCGATGGACTGTCATTTAAGCAGTTTTGCAAGTGATTAGTAAATATTTGTGGTGCAGAAGTTGCAAAATAGCTATTGTAAATTTATGAAACTGTTAAAAATAATATGCAAAAATGTTTACTATACTGTAACACCACTAGTTTTTTAACTTGATACAGGTTTTTGTATTATCAGAAAAAAATGTGTTGTCCAAAAACATAATTCATTAAACTATCATATTCACATTACTTTTTCAAGTTCTTTGAATACCTCCCTTCTATGTACACTAACCTTGTACTAGAAGCTACTTAATAAATATAATGCAGTACAAATGTACTGTATACTATGCTCAGAGGCTATTACACTGCTTTCCATGTGCTACTTGGCTTGAGAAGGAGCATATATTGTGATAAGCTGTGAGTCAACCATGTTACTTGGGAATCTGAAAATCCAAACCAGTCCTCGCCTATCCTTTAAATTTTGTTGAGTCTTCATCATCCATCTCTCAAAACAGTTTTTAAAATAAGAATTGTATTGTGGGAAAACTGCC